>CM059975.1:44134779-45334779 GCA_030490835.1 Annona cherimola
CACTAGAATCTATATTCTTCCTCAAACGAGGCATTGAGGGTTAAAGGATTAAACCCCTTTAAGAAATAAAGTTTGTCGGTCGGAATATGAATCAAACTGAAAGATCCTCTAACTATTTCCGTTGCCGATAGAACGAATCACACTTTTACCACTAAACTATACCCGCTACAATATGATTATTGTATATGAATAATCATTTTGTCGAATAAGCGAATGGGGCGTAATCAAGATAAGATGGTATTAGAATCACAAAAATTGCAGTGAGTGCTAACGTGTTCCGAGGGGGACTTAATGAAATAGAAGAGGATTTATTTAAGTAACAAGTTATACCTTTTGCATGAGGAATCGTTACTGAAGTTCCGGTTCGAAAAAGCCATTGAGGTCGGAAAATAAACAGAAGAATGAGTTGTACAAGAATCCGTAGCTCCATTTTTTTGAACTTCTCCATGAATTCTTTTCGGGTAAAGAAACGATTCTTCCCCGCAAAAAGTGAGAGTTCGTATCTTCTCTTTTTTCGAGGTTACTCTTTTCTCTATTTATAGAACTGCCAAATTTTATGAATTTTGGTCGAGTGGATCTAGTGAAAAATAAAAAATCATAGTATTCGTCTTTTTTGCAGACTCAAGCGTTCAAACAAAGCTTTTCCCACGAGAAATGTGTGTTTTTTCATTTCAGTAAGTCAATATCAATAAAATAAAAAAAGGAAAATAGAAATCTAAAGAATCATAACAAATGACAGGAGTGAGTGTCATAGGAATGGAAATAGCCTTCGTTACTGCCACAATAACAAGTATGTTCTTTTTAAAAGAAAATCAAAATCAGAAAAAAATTTTGATCCATGATTGATTGGAACAAAACGAGGAATGGCCCGGCTAGAGGCCGGCCAGGCCGGGGAATAAAAGAACCTCGATTTTCTCAATCTTTACTTCACGAGTTACAAATGAACTCCCAATTTGTTATTGGGAGAGATGGCTGAGTGGACTAAAGCGGCGGATTGCTAATCCGTTGTACGGGTTATTCGTACCGAGGGTTCGAATCCCTCTCTCTCCGCCCCTTCTGATCGCTTGAGATTTCTCATCTTTCGAATTCTAAAAATCTTGATCCCTTCTTATCTTGGTTAAAGGTTCTTATCTTGGTTAAATATATGGAATCGGGAAGATCTTAAGAAGATTAAGAAATCCAGGAACTAAAAACCTCTGATTTTTTTATTCCTCACGCCCAGGATTACGTCCTGGATCATTAGATAGAAATCCAAAGATGAATAGAGAGACAAAGAATACCACTACTGTGTAAACGAAGAGTTTGAGAGTAAGCATTACACAATCTCCAAGATCCGTTTTGGTGGAAAGCAAATAGGGGAATAGATTCTCTGTTTTTGTGCCGCACATCCCATTTTGGCACCAAGAAATTTCTTTCGAGAAAAGAAGGGGATTCATTTGTAATAAGATAAGATTTCCTTCGTTACCGAAATTTTCTTTCATACTCACAATTACGTATTGTGAGGGACCTTACACAGGGTATTTGACCTTAGGAGGGTCAGAATGAGAAAACAGGGTGATCCGAATTCATCTTGGCTATCTAATTTCCATGTTTGAGTCGAGAGTTCATAATGTAAGACTTATCTGATCTTATCAACCGCTAGAATAGATTTCTTTTTTCCTCGAATCAATCATGAATCCTTCTCGGATAGTATTCAAGATCTCATCGAAAACTTACAGCAGCTTGCCAAACAAGGGCTAAGAGAAAAAAGAGCACAGGTATGACCGGCATAATATCTATGATTGGGTTGAAAAAAGCATAGGCCTCGGGCAATTTGGCAAAGAAAAGGCTACTCGAATGAAGGGTGGAATTAAGACAGATACATATCAAACTAAAGGTATTAAGCATAATAAACATTTTGTTCCTGGAGAGAATTTCATTGTTATTGAGTTATTGATATAAGGGAAAAAATGAAGAAAGAAGATAGGCCAAACAAAAAATTCTTCTTTTGTTTTGACCCCAATCAAAAATCTTTCAATTCTCATTTGAGACTTTCAATTCTCAAATGAGAATTGAAAAAATCATCCTTTTCTACAATATCTTAATTGATTTATATAGAATGAGCAAGAAATTCATTTTGATTCTGCATCTACGTGTGTAGAATTCTAGCAACAACCTAATTCTGGGTCTATAGATTCTAAATATGTATAGAATCTAGATAGATCTATCTATCTATATAGATTCTATCTAGATGGGGGCTAAGGTTGACAAATAACCAATAGACATAATAGTATTATTTGTGTCGAATGGAAATCGAAATGGGGACTAAGGTTGACAAATAACCAATAGACATAATAGTATTATTTGTGTCGAATGGAAATCGAAATGGGGACTAAGGTTGACAAATAACCAATAGACATAATAGTATTATTTGTGTCGAATGGAAATCGAAATGGGGACTAAGGTTGACAAATAACCAATAGACATAATAGTATTATTTGTGTCGAATGGAAATCGAAATGGGGCGTAGCCAAGGGGTAAGGCAGCGGGTTTTGGTCCCGTTACTCGGAGGTTCGAATCCTCCCGTCCCACACTTGACTCTTTCATAACAATGTTCTCTTTTCTTTAAGAATCTTCTGTTTCAAAGTGTAATATTGGATACAACGCAGTCCCATCCCACCTTTCTTTCTGATTTCTAATGATTCATATGAAGAATCATATCTCTATCAAGCTCGAATGGTCAAAGCATACAATAAAGTTGTGAAGCATCGCTCATTCAAAAGAGGAGATTTGGTGCTAAAGATACGCACAGAGCTCATGGCAGGAGGCAAACTTACTGGTAAATTTGAGCCTAAGTGGGAAGGGCCTTACATCATTGAGAGGGTCTATGGCAATGGCACATATGAAGTTGTTAATTGCGAGAATCAAGTCAAAGCAACTGTAAATGGGAATTACTTAAAAAATTCTATCCGTAGAAGTTACAAAGGAGTCATACATCAAAATTTTGCAAGAGAATCTCTACAGTCTCCCTTGTAGAAGGAAGGGACTCCTTCAAAACTCGGATAGAGTTCACTACATCAACAGGAGGAACTGTATATGCCCGCAGCTCTTCGACCTTAGCCTCCATAGTAAAAATATCTTGACTCTCTGAATCAATTCTCACTTTGTAGAGGTCAACTTCGGCTTGAAGTTTATTGGAGGTAGAAGTTAACGAATTCCACAAAGATAGAAGTGACTTGGAGGCTACGTTCCTTAAGTTGAGCAAGGCTATATCTGCATTTGGCGAGGTCGGCTTCTACGGACGCTAGATCTTCTACAGAAACCAAGGGTCGTGTAGCAGCCTCGAGCTCACACCAATGGGCACACAACTTCTCCAGTGAGAGTATGATGTCACCAAAACCAGAAATGCGAAGTTGGAGTCTATCCAGGACTATAGAAAAATCTTCACAAATATCCAACGCTTCGGTAACATCATCAGGAGAATCGATGTCCCTCAAAGAAGAAACGATGCATCCTTTAAATTGTGCTATTGCGCGCCTTAGACGCTTGAGATCCCGCTGCTCTAACCGCTCCAGCCAGATTACCTTGAAAGTTGAAAAGAAATTATGCAAAGGATCCAAGAAGCGATCTTTGACATCAGGAAGCTGACAAGCCCCACTTGAGCTCGCGCCAGTACTAGGACCGGTTGAGCTAAAGTGAGGACCACCTGAGCGACCAGGTCCTAAGGCTGAAAAGTACAAGATAAGATGTTAGAACAACAAGTTAACTAGGCAAAAAGCCAAAATACAAATACCTGGTGACGTAGGAGAAACGGGCAACGACTCTATCGGTGTCGAATTCTCCCCGCCATGAGCATCGTCATCAGATACTTCGATAACTAAGGCGGCTGTTAAAAAAAAGAGATGTAAAAGAAGAAAGCGAAAAAAGGGGGAAAGAGGGGGTTTACCTTCAAAATTCATACCCGCACCTTCTGGGTGATTACATGGAGTTTCCATGTGGATTTTCTCTCTTGAACCAAATCCTACCAAATAAGTGATAAAGATAAGAATAATCGTAAGAAACAGATATAATTGACAAGGTAATCTAGCATACCTATAGTGTTGGAAATATGTGGAAAACAAGCTAAATCTATGTTTTGATGATTAACAAATCAATTTGAGTAAGTCTTGGCTACTAACATGTTTGTGGAAGTGATTAAAGGTTATACATTTGAAGAAAATGAAGCATGGCAGGTTAAGTCAATTTCCAAGTCGACTCAGGCATCGACTTAGGCCAAGTTGATCCCCAAGTCGACTCCAGCATTGACTTCGAGGCGTCAATTCCTTCCAGAGTTGAAAATGGAGAACTGAACTGCCGAAGTCGCAAACGAAGTCGACTTCGCATGCGACTTGGGTCAAAGTCGCAGACCAAGTCGACTCCAGTATCGACTTCAACATGACAAAACCTTCTAGAGTTAAAGTCCAAACCCCGAAGTGCCGAAGTCGCACCCCAAGTCGACTCCACTTGCGACTTGAGGTGAAGTCGCAGACGAAGTCGACTCCGGCATCGACTTCGATCGGGCGGAAGATAAATTTTCAGAAGATAAGCTGGATTAACCAATTTTCAAGACAAACCTATATGAAGATGAAGATCAAGGCAACCTAGATGCTCAAACTGAAACATTTGAAGACTAATCCAAGTCCAAGCAAGATGCATAAACTCAACCAAGAAGTTATTCAAGATTATATGATTCAAGACTATATGGGTTCAAAGGCTTGCAAAACATGGAGCTAAAGGAAACAAGCTAAGGTGAAGACCCAATGATTCAAAGAGAACTAAATCAGGGAAGAACAACAAGGCATGAAGAAATCTAAGCAAAACAAAAGCATCCCAAAGATTTCAAGTTCGTTAAGCTAACTGACGAGGTGAAGTCGCATACCGAAGTCGACTCCACCTGCGACTTGGGTCAAGTCGATGACCAAGTCGACCCAGCAAGGAACTTGAAGTTGCTACGGACAAGCGAAGTCGTACCCGAAGTCGACTCCATCTGCGACTTGGGCGAAGTCGCACCCGAAGTCGACTCCACCTGCGACTTGGGTCGCAACGGTCGGAAAATATTCAAACGTTGGCGCATTAAATGCGCGCTACCTACCTTCAAACGTTCGGATTCCCTCCACAATTATAAAAGGCATTCATTATGGACGAGGAAAGTAGCTGAAAATCATTAAGTGTGCATAACTCCCATCTTCAAGAGCATTAAAGAGATCAAGTCAATCCAAAGAAGAAGAACTTTGCTTCAAACTGCTAGAGCTCAACTTCTGAATCTTCAAAGCCAATTCTACGAGTTCTTCTCCGCGCCAAACTGCTTCTACACAACTGTAACGTGTAGATTCCTTTGTTATTTCATTTGTTTGTATTAAACTTGATTTAGTTTGAGGAACTAAGATCAAGTGTAAGCAAAGTAGTGTGTGATTGGAGTGGAACTCATCACCTACTTGTGCTGAGATTTGTTGAAGCCCACTAGAGCTGGAATCTAGAAGAGAGCAGTGGCTCTAATTGTATTTGAGGAATACAATAGTGGAACCCAAGTCACAAGGAGTGTGAGCTTAGAAGAGTGGAGTAGGGAGGTTGCCCGAACCACTATAAAAATCTTGTGTGCTTGATTTATATTTCTTCTCTTTACATTATATTGTTTTCCATTTTGTTTCTTCATAAAGGGGACTAGATCAATCTGGGGTAAAGCCTCTGTTTAAGTTATAAATTTTTAAATACCCAATTCACCCCTCCCCTCTTGGGTAATCACCATTAACTCGAGACCAACATATAGTCCTATCATTAGAATGAGTCGCTTTCACGGGGGTATCTTGGGCTATTGATGGCGGAGATTGACATGCCTTGGGAGTCCAGACCCCCAGAAAATCCATCATGAAGATGTTATCAGAAAATATAGGCCCACTATCACAAGACCGCATCGGTTGGTCAATTTGACCCATATTTAGATCTACATGGAAGCCCAAGAGGTCACTCAGAGCATGGTCGCTAGAATCCGGTAGCACAGGGGAGTTGTTCTGCACCTCGGTATGCATTCCTTTACTCACTTCATGATCATTGGAAGAATTTATGGCAACATTCGGCTCTGCTACAACGACCCCTTCCTTAGATGGCTCAGGTGGCTTGGAAATGGGATATGACCTTTTATCAAACTCTCCTACTATATCAACTTTAGAAGGTCTCATAGCTTCTCCTTGCTCTGAGGAATCTTTTCCTTGAGAAGGATCTGAAAGTCCAGCAATAGGAGACAAATCTCTCGTTCTTTGAATTTTTCGCTTCTTGCCACAAGTGTCATGCATTGTTAATGACTCTGTAGCCTCTGAGTTGGTGGAACGATTGGGAAACCAAAAGCGACTGATTGGCTGTGGCAGATATACAACCTCGGGAAGCTTTACATTGTATTCTAAAAAAAAGTGGGGGGATAGATAAGGATAAAAAAAATTAAAAAAGGAGAAAAAGGAGAGAGAAGAAACATACTCCAAGTCTCCATGGGTTTCTGGTCCTTTTGAGAAGCTGCCTTTTTAGCAGCTAACTCCCATAAGGTCTTCTTGACTGGCTCAGTGTCGCGACGAATATACTCTCTTCCTTCCGTAACCCAGTCAGTGCAGTGAAAGCTACAACCGACGATCCCAGGGTAGGCCTTGAAGGAATCGATGTGTTGGACACAACGAGCCTCAGTCTCCTCCACGTCTGGTTCCTTGAAGCGTCTATTCTCAAAGGGCATCACCAAGCCCAGTTTACCCCCTTGTTTAAAAGCCCAAAAGAGAGATTTAGGCGCAACTTGCTCGACAACCTTTACTGCACAGATGTCATACCAATGAACAAATCTTGAGTTGCCTGGACTCGACGGTCAAACGAAGGAAATTTCAGCTCACAGGAGAACTTAACTCCCTCAAAGCGCGAGCATACCGCAAGCCAGTGAAGAGGTCCGACCCCAACTTCCCTTTAATATCTTGGGATGCAGGGAAGATATGCAGGAACGTCCTGATCAAAGTCGAATTGACGGGGAAATCTATGAAGATAGTACGACTCAACTTCAAAATGAGGACCATCCCTGTAAGCTAAGAGACCTGGTTGAAGCGACAACGGAAAGTCCTTCTCATCAAGGGTCAGTCCCTCAGAGAAAGATTTTGTCGACCACTCACAGGAGGCAACCATACAGAAGAACCTCTCTTCAAAATAACCAGTTTGGATAAGAAGCCCGGTCATGTCTTCAAAACTATAGCGGCTAAGTTACACCTGGAAAATTTCTTCAATATCAAACCCTGAGAAGGAAATTGGGTAACTTTCTCAACTCCATAAATCTTTGGGAAATAGAATCCAAGCCAGCTAAGGAGAAAATGAGCCGAGAAATAAGAAATGGCGTGCCCTAGTCCTTTCTCATTATATATAATTTGATTTAAACCCTTATAAATATCACACAATACTCATGGTGCCAAAGCGAAGCGCTTGCCTTGAGCCATCTCGCAAGCAACATAAAGACATGACCATTTTACAAGACCGTAGGCCGAAGAGGAAGGACAGATGACCACGGAAATCCAAAGCCATAAAAAGGATAAGTTTGACCTCAAGTTGTACTTGTTGTAGGCGCTCAAGGGGAAGCCACAGGTCGCCTTGCCCACTGGTATGAAACTCAACAATATTAGAAGGTCAGTTGTCATTAGATACCCATTGGTCAGAAACCCTTGAGAATAATGTCACCCAGTCTCTCGCTGTGAACTTTTCCTTCTTGGTCGTTTGATATAATTCATCCAGAAGATCTATGACCTTTAAAGCAATCGGGTTCCTGTAGAAGGTAGAGTTTCGAGGGGTACACTCGTCAAAAGGCAATCTACATACAGGGAGACCGCATATCCCCTTCAGATCCCACAAAGTAATGCTCATCTCTCCAAATGGAAATATAAAGGAGTTAGTCGCTGATGACCAGAAACTGACAAAGGCATTAATGATGTTGATATCTTTCCAAAAACCCTCTCCAGTGGCTAATATCGCATCTTTCACACCAGCGACCGTAAGCACCGCCCCATGACAAGAGACCAGATGTTGTCCCCATTGATTAAAGCCCGGGATGTTACCCAAACAGCCACGGTAGACATTTGCACCCTCTTTGCAAATAAAAGAATAATCTTCTAGTTCCTTTTGCAACCAATGAGGAGTCTCTACGATAAAATTATGGGGATTGCCTAAAGCCCTAGTCGGAAGTAGAAAGCAACCAGAAAAGGTCTTGCGGGGATCGGTTGCAGCAACACCTTTCCCAAAGATATAACCTTCTTGGCAGTTCAAACGCTCAGTGAAAATCTTCTCTGGGATCATAAAGATCCGAGTAGAACGACCATTAATGTCCTCCATAAGGTGGCAGCGCATGGGGCTGAAGTGAGAAGGCCCATGTGAACATTCGAAGCATTCACGGCTTGCCAAGGCAGGATACCACCCAAAATAAGAAGAGCAGCCCCCACAAGGGCGATCGAAAAAGAGATCGTACTTCTTGGCACTCTGTGCAGTTCTCTTCCTCGGAACACGCTGATTTTTCTTAGATGCCATCATTTCTTCAAGAAAGGACTTCTTGGAAGACTCATTTTTCTTCGAGGAGGATTTTTTCCTTTTAGACTCCCCACGGGCATATGCAACAGCCTTACGCTTCTTCAAGAGAGAAGGTGACGTCGGAGGCGCCGCAATTGAAACTACTTTGGAGAATGAGTCGCACTATCCTTTGGCTCCTCAAGGAAAGAAAGCCGCTTTTTCACCGCTGATTTTTCTCTTGGTGAAAGAATAGGAAATTTCGGAGAAGCCATCGCCTGTAAAATATATATATATATATATATATATATCAAATTTCAAAAAAGAAAAGAGAAAAAATATATATATCAAACTTCAAAAAAAAAACAGAGAAGAGAACTACCGCACGTTACGGCTTTGCTACAAAAGTATAAATGAGGAAAGTTGTTGGTGATTTAGTGTCAGCAATTAAAATGCTCCTCCTCTTAAGAACCCAAATCAAGCAGTGGCTGCCAAATCTGAAACAAGAAGCCATTGGAACCCATGGGCAGGCCATTTTAGAAAAAAAAAAAAAGAGAGAGAAAGGGAAAAATATATATACGGCCTAGCATAAAGGGGGTCATTAAGTGAAATCCACTAAGCATAAATAGCTACGAAGCACTACCTCAAACACGCAAATCAAAGGGTTACGGGCTGTTGACTTTTAAAGCTCTCGAGGCGCTGTGCCTAGCTGCAAAAAAAAATCCTCAGTGCGCCGTGAGTCAAGAGAGGCCTGCTAGACAACATGTCAGGAATCACGCCTTTACAAGTAGCCCACGAGGCACAATTCTTGAGGGGGCATTTGATGAGGTATATTTTTAACCATGGGTCTACTACGATTATATGATTGATATGATTTTTCATCTGTAAAAAAAAATAAGAAAAAAAAAGAAGAAAAAGAAAAATAACAACAAAAGGAAAATTGATAGCAAAAAAAAAGAGAAAAAAAGAAGAAGAAGAAGAAGAAGAGAAAAAAATTACAAACGGCTAGAAAAATAGTATTATCACAGATAGCCAAGGGTTTTTATTTAGAAAAGGGTGCAAAAAAAAAAGAAGAAGAAAAAGAGAAAAGAAAAAAATCACAACAAAAGGGAAATTGATGGCAAAAATAAATAAATAAATAAATAAGAAGAAAAAAATATGAAATCACACAGTCAATTTTTTTAAAAAAAAAAGAGAGAGAGAAGGGTGAGAGAAAGAAATTTATAGATCGGAAAATCTAACACAAAAAGAAGAAAGGAGTTGTAAAAAAAAAAAGAAAAAAAAGAGCATATATATACATATATATATATGAAAGAAAATGAAAAAAAGTCATGAATGGCCAGGGGACAAGCCTGTGGACAACAAGGATCCACGTGTCATCCAGTCAAGATAGGTGGTGCTGATGGAGGGACACTAAATTCTACTCGGTGAAGGTCATTGAGCATTGAAAGCTACAATGCGGAGGCCCCAACGACTACGAATACTACGTCCACAACACTAAATTCAATAGAAGGCACGATGAGCGGGTTAAGCTTGAACAACTTGATCTTGACAAAGTGGAGATGGATGTTGATGAAAAGGTGGAATATAAGGCAACGAGCTTGAAAATTGCGCGCCATAAAAAAAATGACGAGACACATGAAGAGCTTGATGTTGCCAGCTTACATAATTTACTAGAGAACTTGGAAGATACGAGACCGAGACCTGCGCAAAGAACAGCTTCAGAGACATATGAGGAAACGTTATCTCAAGCATCCTTCGGGTGATGAGATTTATCGCAGTGGCACACTTTCAATGTTTGAGGTTGATGGCAAGAAGAACAAGAGGCTGCCATATGGTTGGGCATTTCTCGAAGGCACTCAGAGACCTTGGATTGTTGAGTTACAGAGGGTATTGGATGGGAGTCCTTCTGGACATTCTGAAAAAAAAAACACAAAAGTAACATCTCCATCAAGGAACTCAGCAATGTGATGACCATAAAAGCTGATGACAGAGCTTGGATTTAATCCAACACAGTGAAGGCACCCGGTTTTCACGAAAAGAAGAAGCTCCTCACAGGTACAAATCTCTCTCATGCGAGATGTGATAGCTTTGAAAATTAGTACAATTTAAATCGATGGAAAAACGACGATGTAGTTAAAATCTCGTCCATTCAAGATTGCACATAAAGCAGTGGTAAAAGCCCACTTCAACCGTGACAGAGAAAAGACAGTGATATGCGACAGGGCGTGAGGTGCACGCCACATTCACCCGCAGAACCATAGTCAAACCGCGACGAAGCTGCACACGACGGGAGGAGACAACTCCCAGGCAACCGGGACGAGAGCTCTCTCACGCTGAAAGAAAAGAGAACGTAAGTTCTCAAGATTTTTTTTTCTTTCTTTTAGGTAAAAAAAAAGTTTCTTTTTTATTAAAAAAAATACGTATATATGAATTATTTTCTAAAAAAAAAACTTTTTCCAACGTGGATACTCCCCGACTGGCGGGTTGAATTGACACACGGGTTAAGTATTTTTCTCCTTAAAAATATATATATATATTTTCTACATATAAATATATATACATATATATTATTTTTAAAAAAAACTACTTTTCCCAACGTGGATACTCCCTGACTGGTGGGTTGAATTGACACACGGGTTAAGTATTTTTCTCCTTCAAAAAAACTGTATATTTTCTATATATAAATTTATATATACATATATAGATATATATTATTTAAAAAAAACTACTTTTCCCAACGTGGATACTCCCCAACTGGTGGGTTGAATTGACACGCGGGTTAAGTATTTTTCTCTTTCAAAAAAAAATATATGTATATTTTCTATATATAAAAATATATATACACATATACATATATATATTATTTTCAAAAAAACTATTGTTTTTGCGCAGGGTGGGTCATATAATATATATATAGAGTTAAGTATTTTTTATGATAAAAAGAATATAATAATATATATAAAAAGCCCGGGGTCCCGGGATCTCACGGGCCGCCATATATATATATATATATATATATATAAAGCTAAGTATTCTAATGATAAAAATATATAATAATATATATAAAGGCACGGGATCCTAGCATCCTATCGAGCGCACCATATATATATATATAAATATATATATATAACTAAGTATTTTTTATGATAAAAATATATAATAATATATATATAAAGGCCCGGGATCCCACCGAGCACGCCATATATATATATAGAGCTAAGTATTTTTTTATGATAAAAAAATAATAATATATATAAAAGGCTCGGGGTCTCGGGATCTCACGGACCGCCATATATATATATATATATATCTATATATAAAACTAAGTACTCTTATGATAAAAATATAATATATATATATAAAGGCCCCAGATCCCGGCATCCTACCGGGCACGTCATATATATATATAGAACTAAGTATTTTTTTATGATAAAAAAATATAATAATATATATATAAAAGGCCCGGGGTCCCGGGATCTCACGGGCCGCTATATATATATATAAAGCTAAGTATTCTTATGATAAAAATATATAATAATATATATAAAGGCCCGGGATCCCGGCTCCCACCGGGCGCGCCATATATATATAGAGAGAGCTAAGTATTTTTTTATGATAAAAAAATATAATAATATATATATAAAAGGCCCGGGGTCGCAGGATCTCACAGGCCGCCATATATATATCTATCTATAAAGCTAAGTATGCTTATGATAAAAAATATATATATAAAGGCCGGGATCCCGGCATCCCACTAGGCGCGCCACATATATATAGGCTAAGCACTTTTTCTTTATGATTAATATTTATATATATAAAGGCCTGAGATCCCGAGATAAATAAACTCTCGGATTTCATGCTAATTGCACAAACAAGGAAAAAAAAAAAGAGCCGGGAGACCGGGCTCTCCTTTCTTTTTTTTTAAGAAAAAAAAGAAAAAAAAAAGAAGAGAGACAGACCGTAGCTCATGTCCTATTCAAAAAAAAGAGAGAGAGAGAGAGAGAGAGAACGGGGAATGTAAAGAAAATAAAAATGGAGAGGCCCAGGGATCTCGAGATAATAAAAAAAAGGAAGCCTACGAAAAAATATATTATTATATATATACATGTCCCGCGGGCTTCCAAAAATATATATGCATGTCCCACAGGCATAAAAAAATATATTTTTTGTTTTCCAAAAATATATATACATGTCCCGCGGGCCTCCAAAATAATATTTTATTTTCTAAAAATATATATATGTGTCCCGCAGGCCTCCAAAAAAAATATATTTTATTTTCTAAAGGTATATATACATGTCCCAGGGCCACCAAAAATGAATATTTTATTTTCTAAAATATATATGTGTCCCGCGGGCCTCCGAAAATGAATATTTTGCTTTCTAAAATATATATGTGTCCCGCAGGTCTTCAAAAAAAATATCTTGTCCCGTGGGCCCCCAAAAAAATATATATTTTATATTAAAATACACACATATATCTTAGCGACCTTCAAAAAAAATATATGTGTATATTATTAAAAAAAATTATATATATGCTTCTCCCCGAGTAAATACCCTCCAGGTAGTGAGTTAAGTTGATATACGGGGCTAAGTACCTTTCTATTATATATATATACATATATATATATATGAAAAAAAATATAAAAAAAATATAAAAAAAGAAAAATATTAAAAAACAACCTCTTTGCTCAAGTCCGAGCAAGCCCTCTTGGGCCCAAAACTCTTCAACAAGCCCAAGATGGCCCGAAACTCTTCAACAAGCCCACTTGGGCCCATAACTCTTTGATGGGCCCAAGATGGCCCAAAACTCTTCAACGGGCCCAAAATCCCCCAATAAGCCCAGTTGAGCCCAAATTGATTGAGTGAAGCCCAGTTTGGCCCAAACTCTTTTCAACATGCCCAGTTGGGCTTGAACCTCTTTAGTTGGCCCAAGCATATCTTCAAAATTCAGTTAAATCCAATTCTGGGTAAAACCACTTAAATTTCAATCCAGAGACTGAATGCGGGAGACGCTGGTTTCTTGTATAAGTACAGAAGCTGAAAGCGGGACACGCTGGTCTGCTGTGTAAATCCAGAAGCTGAGAGCGCACTTAGCTTATTGTATAGGGTCACTAGTGTAGCCGACGGGCCTCTCACTATGCCCAAACCGAGTCATCGCTGGTCGACGGGCTAAGCGTAAACTCACATTTAAATCATGGTGCATGGCGTCATGTAACTCACATTTAAGTCATGGCGTGTGACGTCATGTACCTCACATTTAAGTCATGGCGCGTGGCATCATGTACCACACGTTCGAGTCACGGCGCGGGGCGAAGTATACTCATTTATCTTTATATTTTTTTCAGACACGATTTTTCGTGCACTTGTAAAGACATAGAAAGATCTTCTACGCATTTCATCATTATTTCAATAAAAATAAGCATTTTTTATGGACTATTGTATTCAGCTCTTTTAATCAAGAGTTTTCTCATTGGAGATGTAAAATCAGAATGTGGAACACAATGCAAAATATTTCTATGATATACTTTTCGGACTCGGTTAAAGAATTAAATGCTTTAAAATTTTGCTGAGGAATTAATTAAGCATTTATTTTCAAAGCCGGAGGAAAACAATTAAAACAATTTTTCATGAGGCCGAAACAACCTCATACCACCCACAAACTAGTGGCCAGGCGGAAATCTCGAACCGTAGGATTAAATACATACTTGAGAAGATGGTATCCCAGTCATGATGAGATTGGTCAAGGTAACTCAACAACACTCTTTGGCCATACTGCACTGCATTCAAAACAACGATTGGGACAACACCTTTCCGACTTGTCTATGAAAAATCCTACCATCTGCTTATTGAATTGGAGAACAAAGCATACTGGGCAATCAAATTTTTAAATTTTGATATGAAATTTGCAAGAGAAAAGCATCTACTATAACTTAATGAACTTAAAGATATCTGACTTGATGCCTATGAGAATTCAAGGATGTACAAGGAAAAGACAAAATTTTGGCATGACAAACAGAACTGACAGAAGGTAATCAAAGCAAATGATCTAGTTTTGCTATCTAACTCTTGTTTTAAATTATTTCCAGGTAAATTGAAGTCGAGATGGTCAGGACCTTTAAAGGTACTACAAGTATTTCCTCATGGAGTTGTCGAAAGTTGGAGTGAGAAGACTGGATCATTCAAATTCAATGGGCAGCGTCTCAAGCCCTACTTCGCAAGGGATCAAATTCCAATAGGAGTCATCTACTCCTCTGAAATCACATCACAAAACTGAGAATTTGAAGTCAGGCTGATGACTTTAAACCAAGCGCTTCTTGGGAGACAACCCAAGAATTTTCTTTTTCTTTCAGGAAAGTTTTAGTTTTTCTTTTAGTGTATTTTATTTTAGAATTTTGATACTTTTTAATTTGGAGTTTTATTAGTGTTCCGGCCTCGTGAGAAAAATATATCATTCAAAATTCATTCTTTCTTGGTTGAATGTAAAATTATTTTCCCTACGGCTTTAAGAATAAATGCTTAATTAATTTCCCAGCAAAATTTTAAAGCATCCAATTCTTTAACCGAGTCCGAAAAATACATCAAAGAAATATTTTGCATTGTGTTCCACATTCTGATTTTACATCTCTAACGAGAAAATCCTTGATTAAAAGAGCTGAATACAATGGTCCATAAAAAATGCTTAACAATAATGAAGTGCGTAGAAGATCCTTCTACGTCTTTACAAGTGCACGAAAAATCGTGTCTGATAAAAAAATATAAAGATAAATGAGTACACTTCGCCCCGCGCCGTGACTCGAATGTGAGGTATATGACGCCACGCGCCATGACTTAAATGTGAGTTTACGCTTAGCCCGTCGACCAGCGATGACTCGATTTGGGAACTAGTGAGGGGCCCGTCGGCTACACTAGTGACCCTACACAGCAAACTAAGTGCGCTCTTAGCTTCTGGATTTACACAGCAGACCAGCGTGTCCCGCTTTCAGCTTCTGTACTTGTACAAGAAACCAGCGTCTCCCGGATTCAGCCTCTGGATTGAACAATTGGGTGGTTTTACCAAGAAATGGATTCAACCGAATTTAAAAAAGAGTATGTTTGGGTCATTTTTGACTAATTAAAAAGGTTTGGGCCCAACTGGGCTTGTTGGGGGTTTTTTGGGCCATCTTGGGCTTTCTGTAGAGTTTTGAGCCATCTTGGGCTTTTTGGAGAGTTTTGAGCCATCTTGGGCTTTTTGGAGAGCTTTGGGCCTATTGAGGCTTTTTGGAGATTTTGGGCCACATTGGGCTTTTTGGAGAGTTTTGGGCCATCTTGGGCTTTTTGGAGAGTTTTGGGCCATCTTGGGCTTTTTGGAGAGTTTTGAGCCATCTCGGGCTTTTCTAAGCCATCTTGGGCTTTTTGGAGGGTCTTGAACCATCTTGGGCTTTTTTTGGGAGAGTTTTGAGCCATCTTGGGCTTTTTGGAGGGTTTTGGGCCATCTCGGGTTTTTCTGAGAGCTTTGGGCCATTTTGGGCTTGCTCAGACATTAAGGCTCGGATTGAGTGAAGAGGTCATCATTTTTTTTTTTGATATATATATATATATAATAGAAAGGTACTTAGCCTTGCGTATCAACTTAACCCACTATTTGGGGAGTATCTACTCAGGCAAAAGTATATGAAATTTTTTTTTTATAATATATATATTTTTGAAAGTCTAAAAATATATATATATTTTTTTGGAGCCCGTGGGGCAAATACATATATATTTTTTTTGAAGGCCCGCGGGACAAAATATTCATTTTTGGAGGCCCGCGGGGTATTTATATAATCTTAAAAGTCAAAATCTTAATTTTTGGATGCCTTTGAATATATATGTGTATTTTGATATATTTTTATAGAAAATACACACATACTTATTTTTATTTTCTTTTTAAAGGAGAAAATACACTTATCCCGCATGTCAATTCAACCCGCCAGTCGGGGAGTATCCACGTTGGGAAAAGTAGTTTTTGAAAATAATATATATGTATATATAGATATATATATATATATAATATACACATATATATTTTTATTTTATTTTTTAAAAGAGAAAATATACTTAACCCGTGTGTCAATTCAACCCGCCAGTCGGGGAGTATCCACGTTGGGAAAAGTAGTTTTTGAAAACAATATATATATATATATATAATATACACATATATATTTTTAAAGGAGAAAATATACTTAACCCGTGTGTCAATTCAACCCGCCAATCGGGGAGTATCCACGTTGGGAAAAGTAGTTTTTGAAAATAATATATATGTATATATAGATATATATATATATATAATATACACATATATATTTTTAAAGGAGAAAATATACTTAACCCGTGTGCCAATTCAACCCGCCAGTCGGGGAGTATCCACGTTGGGAAAAGTAGTTTTTGAAAATAATATATATGTATATATATATATATATATATAAAAAAACTCTCTCCTTTTTTTTTAACTAAAAGAAAATATCTGGAGAACTCACGTTCTCTTCTCCTTGAGCGTGAGAGAACTCTGTCCCGGTTGAGTCCTCGAAGGAGTTCTCACCCGTCCTCGCTGCCCTCTCGTGTGTTTTCTTTGTGTCCTTGCCTTTGCCGAACTGCGGCTATTTATAGGCTTTCGCCGGGTCTGGGATGGGTTCCGCGGCTGTGGATGCAAGCTCACGCGGAACCGTCTTCCCGCGGAACCATCTTCCCGCGGAACCGTCTTCCCGCGGAACCGTCTTCGCGCGGAAAACATTGGCATGCTGCACACAGCTTCGGAGCGCGTTCTTGTGCGACAAAGCTGGAATGTAGCAGCCGCCACCCCGTCAGCAGCTCAAGTATTGGAGAGCAAGTCCTGCTGCTAACGTGCGCACCAGCTTCAGCACCTCAGCAACGAGGTATTCGAGGACGGCAGCAAGATAAACGGGCGCTCCAGCGCCAACGCGCTCGGCATACTTGCCAGCTTTCAAGAAGTGAGCAATCCGGCCAACGGGGAACTGCAGGTCGGCCTTGCTGCTCCTGGATATGGCCTTCTTTGAAGATTCCGATCCCAGAGTCTTCCCTCTCCCCTCTATTTTTCCGTCGTTGCTGCTTTTCTGCCCCGGCCGTCTGAGAAGCTCTGCTGAACATTACCGGCCGCCGCCCCGTCAGCATCGCATCGATCACGACGTCGTAGTCCGGCACGGGGTGGGCGACGGGGATGAGGCTGTCATCTCCGTTGCCGCCGACGTCGGCATCATCGTCGTCGTTATCCTCGTCCTCGAGCCACTGCTCCATGGGCGTGCACTCCACCTTATGTCGGAGCTTCCAGTCGAGTGCCTGGCACGCTCGGGAGCAGTAGTTCACGGCGCTGCAGACAAAGCACCGGCGGAACTCGTGCCGCCGAGTCTCCTACCGCCCACAGAGCGCGTGGGAGCAGAGCCTCAAGCCTTCACGGTGAATCCCGGCGGCCCTGAACACCTCGGGGCTGTAGTACACCACGGCATCATTTCCCGATGCCTGCATACAGAAGTTCAGACCAACCGCAACGGCGAGCATCCGATCCGATCTTCTTCAAGCCAATCCTCTTTAGAATCGCTCTGGATAGCTTGTGCTATATTTAAAGAAATCCTGTCAGTGAGAGCTTCAGTAGCTCCAGCATCATAGCAAGCAAGTTTAGAAAGAAGCCATAACGAGTCCCGTGCTTCCTTCCGAGTTCCTTAGTGAGCGGCACGCCAAGCTCCGCCATGCATGCCTGTATCGTCTTTTCCGGCAGCCTTTCGTCGTCGGATCGCAGCAGCTGCCCATCCAGCACCGGTAGATCGCAGCGCGTCTTCTCCGGCAGCAATGGACAACGCCGTCGTCCTCATCCAGATCGCCAGATATTGCAGCTCGCCGCCGAAGCAGCAGATCGCCGCATCCAGCGCTGGCCCCGTCCCGGTACATCTTCGACTTGGCTTCCGGACTGCTCTCTTTGTGTTACCGTCTGCTATTTCTTTGCCCGCAACTTCACACCGAGAACCCTCTCCAACTTGGTGATAATTTGCTGATTTGGGATGGCCTTCCCAGATTCATATTCTTGGATCACCTGTGGCTTCTCGTTAATCAGCTGAGCAAGTTGAGCCTGCGTTAACTTCTTATCAATCCGAGCTTGCATGATGTTCTTCTTCAGCTCAGTTGAAATTCGCAAATGGGAAAGATTTTCCATCTCATCATCAAGCTTTCTTGTGTTCAAAGTTGTGCTGCTAGAGGCGGCTTTGTTTGTACCAGTATTTGATTTTATTTTTTATTTTTTATTTTTATATTTTTTTTTTACGGTTTCGATCTCAGCGCCGCTGCGACGGCCAGCGTTCACGGCTTTTTCACCTTTCTTGGCAGCGGCGTTGGGAGCCTTCTTCCGTATCACCACCGGCTCCCAGTCGGACCAACACCAGCCATTTGCTATCTCGATTTTCTCTGTGCCTACCGCAAGGATTAGGAATCAGAATTCGTGTCTGTAGCTCATTGAGCGTGCTCTCAAGCCCACACTTGGTAGTTTCCCATGCATGGGTCTTCTTGGCACTGTAGATGTTCAGCTTCCTCGTCTAGCTTCCCCAAAACCGAAACCATCGTCGGTCGTCCCTTCCGCGAGCAGCAGCTTTTGTCCGGCAGCTGAAACGATCGGTGATAGTCCGGGTCCAAGTACCCCAGCGTGCCTTGTGGTCCTGTCCACACATATGTCGGCGTCGACCCTAGGCACTCCGCCATCTCCTCCGCTACCATCCGTTTCTTCATTTCCGCGTACGACAGCATGGGCCTGCTCACCAGCGACGTCTCCTCCAGGAAGATGAGGCTCCTGCTGAAGGGCATTGCGTACAGAAAGGTGGGGAGCTTACGATTGTTGGCACGCAGGGAAGGCTCATTCCCCATGTGGGCGTCTCTCCAATCCGCGAGAACCATCTTGTCGAGATCGAAAGGGTGCTCGTCTACTTCCGCCAGGATTCCGTGGGCCATCTGATAGCCGGGGTTCTGGGGCCTGAGGTTGTCGTACTCCAGGAAGGGGCTGGCGAAGCCGCAGGCGTCGACCACCAGGCTGGTGGTGAGGCCTGAGCCGTCGCTGCACTGCACTGACGACTTGAATTCCTGGTGCGACACCTTCGACGCCTTAGCCTCGTGGAACTTCACCACCTCCGAAGCAGCGCACGTCTCCAGCAGCTTCGTCTTCAGCGATTTCCGGCTGACGCGGCCGTACGCCCTGCCGGGGAACTTCCTCCTTCGGTCGTCGTAGTTACTGCATCTGCATACTCAAAAGGAGATGGAATAACACCAGCTGCAAACAACCCACTAATGTGTGCCATATCAGCCAGCAAGATAGCTTTCTGTTTGTCGCAGACCTTGCGAATATGTACATAATCATAGAGGCGAGCATAAGCACTTACTCCAGCAACTATAAGTTTTGGTCGAAAGAGTGTTGCACTTTTCTCTAACTGGTCATAGTCAATGTAGCCAGTGCTCTCATCCAATCGATATGGCATTGTCTCAAGAAATATGGAAACAACTGATATTTTCTTGGTGTCAGTCTGATAACTGTGTGAAAGATGTCCACCATGAGGAAGATCAAGTGCCATGATTCTTTCATGAGGTTTCAACAGTGCAGTGTAAACTTGAAAATTGGCAGGAGATCCTGAGAGCGACTGCACATTCACTCCCCATTTTTTAGGATCCAGATGAAATGCTTCCAAGGCACGTTTTTAGCATAAGGATTCTGCCATGTCAATATACTCATTTCCTCCATAGTATCTTGCACCTGGATACCCTTCACTGTATTTGTTGGTCATTACTGACCCAACATCTTGCATTACTGAAGTGGATGTGAAATTCTCCGAAGGTATAAGTTCGAGTCCCTTCCATTGCCTAGCTTTTTCTAGCTCGATGATGTCCGCGATTTCCTGGTCAAACACTTCGAGAGGAGCGTTCAGCTGTTTTGTCCATGAGGTGCGAGAGTTCTGCTTCTCATATGCGGCTTCATTTGGGAGAGACGACATATAACAGACGGAACTGGAGTTGAAGAGAGGGCGGATCTGCTTCCGCACGGATGAGAAGGAGAGCTTCCACAGCGCCATTGCCTCTCTCTTTCTTTCTTTCCACCCTCAGAGGCACCAGATCTTAGTTGCAGCAGCTCCACCTCCTCTGCCTCGTAAGCGGGGCACGACAACTAGTGCCCGCATCTTCTCCTTGATCAGCAACAGCCAATCCTTGTCAACCATCCGTGAATCACGATATGCTTCTCTCTCTCTCTATCTTTCTTTCTTTTCTTTTTTTTTTTTTTTTTTTAAACATGAAAAATCATATAATTTCATAGACTAGAATTAATCAAAATATACCTCATCAAATCCCCCCTCAGGAATTATGCCGTCGTGGGCTACTCGTAAAGGCGTTTTTCCTGACATGTTATGCAGTAGGCTCCCTTTTTTTTTTTTTTTTTTTGCGACTAGGCATAGAGCTTTTGAGAGTCAATGGATCCGTAGCCCTTATGATTTTTGAAGTATCGCTTCACGGCTTAACGGGTTTCATTCAGTGCCTAGGCTATTTTTTTTTTTTTTTTTACGGGTCATATATATATCACAATTCTTTCTCTCAGTCAAAACGCAGAGAAGAAACTGAGGGGCTCCTGGAAGTTTTGACTGAATGATTTCAAACATCTTGTTGACCCTAACAGTAGGTGGAGCACGCCTAAATTGAGGATTCTCTTCAAAGTAATCAAGTGGTTCTGCAATGACAATGCCTTTTATCGCCCCATATTTGTGCAGATCACGAGCAAGAGACCGAACATTGCAGCGAGCAGAAAAGTGTCCACAAGTTTCTTATTGTTGAAATTCCATCGACCATTTCTAGGAAAGAATTCGTCATTGCCAACTTTTAACTTTGGTGCATTCAAGACATGGCCTTCTACTTGAGTGAAGTTACCATTGATCGAAACACCGCATGCCTTCGACATTTCATCAGCACCATAGTTGCTGCTTCTTAATGCATTATTTAAAGTTTGCATCCTTTCTTGTGGTTTCTGTCGTGATTTTTCAACCAGTGATGATCTTTGCAAAGTTGATAGAGATTTAGTATACCTTTGCAATGAAACCAGAGAGCAGAGCTCGACAAGATAGTAAGTGGGGCGTTTTGGCTTTACAACATTAATGCATGACATATTTGCAGAAAACCTTCAAATTCTTCAGAGTTCTCTTTGCTTTTCCCCAATCAATTTCACCATGATTTCTAATATTTTGATTAGCCATCAAAAATTCATCAACAGGGTCAGGCCTTATAATCATTGTAGTAGACACATCAATATTTAGAGAGAAGCCCCCCTTGACTGGTTCGGAAGCTAGAATGAAAACCACGAAAACCCAGAACTCCACCTCCAAAGTCAACAAAGTTACTAGGATCATTGTGAAGAAATGACTGCCGAACCAGAAGGCAACCCTGCTTTGCAGCATGCTGCCTTAGGATTATATCTAGAACCCTTAAGGCTTCTTGAGAACTCTAGGAATCGTGTCCTTGCAGAGCATTTGCAATAGCTTTCATTGGAATTTTGGCAGCAAAACGTACCTCAACTTTGAAAGTCTTGGTTTGATACGAACGCCTTTGCCATCAATAGGTTTACCATCTTCATAAGACAGAGAAACTTTTCTGCCCAGTGCCAGACCTTGCCACTGGAACTCGATTCATTGAGACTTTTTTCGCGCTTAGGGGTATGACAGGTAGGGGTGGCGGCAAAGTTTTCTCCTCAGCCTCTGTCTCCTCCACCTCCTCAAGAAACCGAGAAGAACGGGAAAATTCCCTCCCCCTTTTTTTTTTGACAACTGCCTTAGCTGTCGAAATATCTGATGATGATGCTCATGGCGGGGAGAATTTGACATCGATAGAGCCGTTACCTGTTTCTCCTGCTGATGTAGTGAACTCCATTGGAGTTTTGAAGGAGTCCCTTCCTTCTACGAGGGAGGCTGTAGAGATTCTTTTGATATATGACTTTCTTTGTAATTTCATGGATAGTATCTTTTTAAGTAGTTCCCGTTCACGGTTGCTTTCATTTGATTTCTGCAACTAACAACTTCATATGTGCCATTGCCATGGACCCTCTCAATGATGTAAGGCCCTTCCCATTTAGGCTCGAATTTGCCGATAAGTTTGCCCCCGGCCATAAGCTCCGTGCGTAGCTTTAGCACCAAATCTCCTCTTTTGAATGAGCGATGCCTCACGACTTTATTGTATGCTTCGACCATTCGAGCTTGATAGAGTTCGATCCGTTGTCGCGCTTGAACTCGTTTCTCGTCTAGTGCCTCAAGCTCGTCGAAGCGAAGTTTAGCTTGTTGTTCAGTAGTTAACCCAGAATAGATGGCAACCCTCAAAGATGCTAACTGAATTTCCACTGGCAAAACTACCTCCGTGCCAAAGAGTAATGAATATGGTGTCTCTCCCGTTGCAGTTCGATGTGTGGTTCTGTAGGCCCACAATGCTTCGGGTAACCTCTCGTGCCAATCACACTTATTTTTCACAGTGGTCCTTTTGAGGATTCGAATAATAGTTTTGTTGAATGCCTCTGCTTGACCATTCCCTTGTGGGTAATAAGGCGATGAGAACACTTGCTTGATTCTAAACTTTTGGCATAACTGATTTACTTTATCGTTTTTGAATGGCGTGCCATTATCTGAGGAGATTTGATAGGGAATACCATAATGGTAGATGATTTTGTGCTTGATAAATTCAACCACCTCTTGTGCTCGGACTTTCTTGTAAGCTTTAGCTTTTGCCCATTTGGAGAAATAATCCGTAGCGGCTAAAATATATAAGTGTCCTTTAGATGATGACGGGTTTATCGGACCGACAATATCAAAGCCCCACCAAGAGAAGGGCCACGAGATAGGTGCTGGAGACATTACTGAAGCAGGAATATGATAAATATCTCCATGCATTTGGCAGGCTTCACAGGATTTCACAAAATTGATGGAGTCTTGGACCATTGTGGGCCAATAATAGCCCAACGTTTTGATCCTATGATAAAGACGACGTCCAGATTGGTGGGCGCCGCACTCGCTGGAGTGCGTCTCTTGAAGGACTTGACAGATATCATTCCCGTTAATACAGCGAAGCCAAAGCCCATCAAAAGCAATCCAATACAAACTATCTTGAAACACGGTATATCGCAAAACAGCCTTTCTCAGTGACTTCCTTACACTTGGATCATTTGGTTCAATACCATATTTGAGGTAATTGATGATAGGGATGCGCCAATCATCATTGTTTGTAGTTACCTCAGATACGCACCGTCCAATTTGATTTACTTGGAGCTCTTCGTCATCTTCTAGTCTTTGTACTCGAATTGTCATGTCATCAAGCTCATTGAAAGCAAGGATACTGGCTAACTTTGATAATGCATCAGCAACTACATTTTCTGACCGAGGAACATGTCAACCGAAACCATTTCGAATTTTGCCAATAAAGTTTGAGCTTTGTCATAATATTTTCGTAAATGGGGCTGATGTACTTCGTATTGATTATTTAACTGTTTGATAACCAATTCAGAGTCCCCAAATATTCGCACAAATAAAATATCTGATTGCAGAAGAAGTTCCATGCCGATGAGTAAGGCCTCGTACTCAGCTTCATTATTAGTTGTGCTTCTTCCAAGAAAATATGAGTGCGGGAATAAGTCTTTATGAGGGGAGACTACGACAATTCCAACACCAGCTCCGGATGGCTTGGAAGCGCCATCGAAATACATTTGCCACATTGGATCATCATTTGCGTAGAAAACCTTTTCATCAGGTAGGTTTTCTAAGATGGGAAATTCTTCTTCAAGAGGATGGGCTGCTAGGAAATCTGCCAATACTTGCCCTTTCACTGCCTTTCGTGGCACATATTTGATATCAAACTCAGATAGCAGAAGTGACCATTTTGCTAGGCGTCCTGAAAGTATTGGTCTAGTGATCAGGAACTTGAGGGGATCAGCCTTCGATATAAGTATAATCTCATGCGCGAGGAAGTAATGTCTTAGCTTTTGTGCCACAAAAACCAATGCTAGACAAATCTTCTCGATCGAGGAATAATTGCATTCAGCTTGCAATAATCATCGACTGAGATAATAGGCGGCTTGTTCTTTGCCTTGGGCATTTTCTTGTGCGAGCAATGCCCCCAGTGATTGTGGGCTGGCAGCAATATAGAGAATGAGTGACTTTCCTTTTACTGGAGTTGTCAAAATAGGAGGATTTTGCAGCAATTCTTTGATGGCTTCAAAGGCCTGTTGGCATTTCGCGTCCCATTGAAAAGTCGCATCTTTTCTCATTAACTTGTGAAAGGGCTGGCAGCGGCCGGACAAGTTGGAGATGAAACGCCGGATATACGACAATTGGCCTTGCAGACTCCTAAGTTCTCTGAGATTTCGTGGAGGCGGCATATTTTGAATTGCTTCCGTTTTGAGTGGATCGACCTCGATTCCCCTTTGGCGGATTATGAACCCGAGGAATTTCCCAGACGATGCACATTTGAGAGGATTCATCTTGAGATCATACTTTCTTAGGCGCAAGAATACCGATCTCAAATCTTCTTTATGCTTATTGTGACCTTCAGATCTTACAACCAGGTCATCGACATAGCACTCAACATGTTTGTGTAACATATCATGAAATATATTTTGCATAGCCCTTTGATAGGTTGCGCCAGCATTCTTAAGACCAAAAGGCATGACTTTGTAGCAAAAGACACCCATCGGTGTTCGAAATGCTGTTGCGGCTTCATCTGCTGGAGCCATCTTGATTTGATTATATCCCGAATATCCATCCATAAAGGAGAACGTGTCGTACAGAGCTGTGCTGTCGATTAGCACATCAGTGAAAGGAAGAGGAAATTCATCTTTAGGGCATGCTTCGTTTAGATCTCGAAAGTCTACGCAAATGCGGATCTGCCCGTTTTTCTTTTTGACAGGAACAATGCTAGAAATCCATTTTGGAAATTTGATTTCGAATGAATTCAGCATCAATGAGTTTTTCAACTTCCTTGATGATTTGTTCTTCGAGCTCTGGTCGAAATCTTCTCGGAGCTTGCTTGACTGGCTTTTTATCCCGCGTAATATGCAGATGATGCATTGCAATAGCGGGGTTGAGACCTGGCATTTCGGAATACCCCCAAGCAAAAACATCTTTGAATTCACTTAAAAGCCGCCTCAGCGCCACCTTTTCTTTTTCGGCCAAGTTTTTGGCAATAAAAATGGGTCTCGGGTCCTTTTCAGTCCCGAGATTGAATTCCTCAAGTACATCAATAGTAGGCTGCCCTTCATCCTCAATTGCAGGTGGAGCGTCATCTGGTTCCATTAATGCCTCTTCATCATTGTTGGAGTCATCGCTTGTGGAGACGCAGTAGGTGGTGGCGAAGTTGTCGTCTTCTTCTTCTTTATACCCAAGGCCAAGTCGTTTGTTTCCCTTTTGATAACCAGGGGGTCTTTCGGATAACGGGATAGGGATGTCACTTCCGAGGCCTGATAAATGTGGTTCATCAGGATAGAACCCCATCAAATCCATAATTTTCTTGCTTTCTCTGCTATAGCGATGGAAATCTCATTTCTTGAGCTTAGCCGTGGGCAAACAAGAGGATTTGTTAGGGCTACCGTAAACCTTGCCATATTGCTTTATGAAATGTTTTTGGGCAAATTTTTCATCTTGAGGTTCCTGCACACTTGGAGCAGATACATTAAACCCCACGAGCATTGCTAAAACCTCATCGAGCGTTTCCTTAGGTTTTTGATTTTGGTGAGCGGCCTCAGTGGCCATTCCGTCACTCTCACAGAAAAGTGACTTGGCTTCCTCATTAGCCTGATTCCGGAATCTCCGAAGAGCTTCCAGATCCACCTCAAACCTAGGGGAATTGGCTCGAGGCGGTTTAGCAACCTTTTTCAGGACTTCGAGGTCCAAGTAGAACCGTGATCCTGCAGCAGTGTTGCTATAGCTGGTAGGAGGTGGTATGGTTGCCCCCTGTCGTTGTCGTGGTAGTGGATGTACTGGATCGAGGCTCATATTTTCAAATTTGGTTTGAAATTGAGCCCTTGGTTCTGTCGCTCCTCGTCCATGACCGCGCCCTCGACCACGACCTTGACCTTCCATCTTCTCACCCTTTGAGAATATGTCTGTGCTTACTGGGGCGGGGGGAGCCTGAGATACCTCCTGCTGACCTTCGCGTGTGGTCGCTTCAACTACTTTTATTGATGTGTTGACAGCAGATGCCAAGTCATAATACTTAGCATCAGAGTAAAATGATTCTGCCGTTGCGAATGGTTTATGTCAGCAAAAATCCTTTTTTCGACTCCATCCTTGCAGTACTTGAAGCATTGATGCACCGTTGATGCGATGATCTTATTACTGTGGAGCCAAGGCCTTCCTAACAGCAAGTTATATGAGGTCGGGGCATTAATCACAAAGCACGGGATTTCGGTGCAGAAATCTACTGTGCTTAGTTCCAACTCAATCAGGCCCATGGCCTTTTGAGTCCCTTGATTAAACCCGTGAATCACCACACTAGTGTCTTTTAACGCTGATGGAGAAATTCCGATCCTTCTGAGTGTTCGAAGGGGCAGGATATTAATTGCAGACCCGACATCGATCATGATTCTATTGACCAGTTCACCGCCCAGGTTGCCCGTAACATATAAGGGTCGGTTGTGATTAACGTCTCCAAGCAACATATCCTCATCAGTGAATGAAATGACCTCATCACATTCAGCGGCGTCGACCAGGTAAGCAAGACAGACATTTTCATCTGTCAGAGCACTCATCAGTGCGTCCCTGGCTTCTTGCGATAATTGCAAGGCGTCGTAAATACTGAGTCGAGCAGGGAGTCGCTTCAAGTGTTCGAGCACATCATAGCTTACTGAGGATTTCCCTTGATTGGCTGGTAGGTGCTGTTCTGGCTGCGTACGATTTTCTTGTGCCGGGGCTTTACCCTTGTTTTCTGGTGTAATTCGTCCAGATCGAAGAATTGCCAGAACATCCTCTTCAACTTGCACCATATTGGAAGAGGCAGAGTCCTAAATGTTTCTAGCCAGTGTTCGTAGTACATCTGAGAAAAATGGCTGCATTTTTGGGATTTCAGGAAAGTACCCACTCATTGACTTGATGCATTGATGAGCCATGATTTCTTCTTTGTCGAATTTTTGGTTGATTATTCTGCAATTTATCCATCTCAAGATGTAGTCATATTGAGATTCTCCTGATAGGGGGTGCATGACTTCTATCATCTCTGGAGGGAACTCTGTCTCATATTCGTGGAATCTCAGGATAAACATATCAACGAACTCTTCCCAAGAACCAAATGCTTCTTCGGGGAGCGAGGAAATCCAGAGAAGAGCACAATTGTCATGGGCCAAGCTCAAAACAAAGTGCTCGAGTGCAAACTCTTCTGTTTGCCCCATTTGACAGACTGCCAACGAATAATCAAATAAGTGCGGCAACGCGTACTTATGATTCTCGTGGAATAACTGAATATGCGGCCAATCATAGCTTAACTCCCTAGTTAAGAAAGGGAACACTCGAAGAATGGGCGCATCGTTTAACTGCAGTACGTGCAGAACTTGGAGTTGATTTGTCCTCCAAAAACTTTCAGCGTCGCTAAAAATTGCCTCTTGTTTGAAGCCTTCGTTGCTGACCCATCGGATTGCCTTTATGAAAGTTTTGGCTCCAAAGATCTTGTACCCGTTGTCAGTCGGAGGGCATACTGCATCCGAAAGATACTTCGTGACCATTTCAGGTTCAGGCAACCATATAGCCAGGGGGTCGCTCCATGTACTGTCTCTGAGATAATTTACATAATGAGCAGTGGATTCTTGACTGTATTGAATTTCCCTCAAGTAATTACTAGGGAACTGCTCTCTTTGTCTTGACAGGAAGCGGACCAAGAACGCATCTATCAAGATGACCCACTCGGTAATTTCTTCGATATGATTATCTTGGTACCAAGACATCACTGATTCCCCCAGTGAGTACCGGAAGTATTCCACTCTGGTTTCCCAAGATGCTGGCAAAAGTCGAGATTCTCGCAAATACGTGATGATGTGGTTTACCGGTGACATCCCAACTTCAAACTTGGTGTAGTTAGGGATAAGCACCGAGGTAGTTCTTCGCCGCTTTGCAGGCTTGGACGCAGATGCATTTATATGATAGCAAGTTTCAGTTTCTCCGTTGTTGCTATCTAGGTCCCAAAACAGACCATTCTCACATGGAGTTGTATTTGGTAACTCCTCGAGAATGTATCTTTCTTTTTCTGGTCGAGGTGATCTTCCAGCAAGTCGTTGATAGAATGGGAGTAGCAACTCGGGCTGCAAAAAGTCCATGATCATGAATGGTTGCACCCGTGAGGATTGCCTCAAATGCCTTGAGAAGAAAGGGAGAATGGCCTTATCCCTTATTCTTTTGTCTTTTCTGCATAAATCTTTGAGACATCTTTTTGTCCGTCTTAGGCTTGGTGGTTTTCGAACCACTTCCCAATCACCCTTTTCTGCTATCTCAATTGTCACAACATTTGATGAAGCTTGCGCTGGAGGACTGAGTTTTATAACCCCCTTGTCGATGTAATCTTGCAATATTGCTTGGAGATCCCAACACTTCTTAGTGGGGTGACCGACATATCGGTGGTAACTGCAATATCGCTGGTGAGAAGTGCGTCCAACTTCTTCTGGCCTTTTTGGGGCGGGCAACTCGAATAGCCCGGTCGACATGAGGTGCTGGAATAGCGTCTCCACGTCATCTTCCCCAAAGGCATATTGGATTTCCTCCCTTCGGAAGGGTCTTGCAGGCTGCTCTTTTACAGGCGGCTTTGCTTTATCTGGCTGCTTCTTAACCTCTGTAGTGTTTACAGAGGTCTCTCCAGTTTTCTTCTTCTTGAACATAGTAGTTGTGGATGACTCCTTCTTCCAGGCTTTTTGCTGAGACAACAAATACTCTTTTCGACAAGCCTCTGTAGCTAGGGCCTGAAATGTACTTAGCTGTTCATTCATCAGCAACGAGATTTCCGTCTTGATACCATTCCGGCAAAGATTGACCTTCATTGCTTGAGATAGGGGTGCTTGACATCGGTTAGCGGCCCTTTGCCATCTAGTGATGTAGTCTTCAACCGGCTCGTCCTTCTTTTGGGACAGGGTAGATAATTCCGATAGTTGTACTTCTCGTGTAGTATCAACGAATCGGGAGGTGAACATTTCTTTCATCTCTTCCCATGTTTGGACTGAGCCGATTGGGAGAGATATGTACCACTGGAAAGCATCACCGGAAAGAGTATTGGGAAACATTCGAAGACAAAAATTTGAATGGTGCGCCCAATTGCCCATGGCATAGTGGAATGATGCCAGGTGCTTTAACGCGCTCCCAGTCCCATCGAATTGGATTTTTGGTGGCTTCAAATCTCTAGGTAGCAGCTCCGCTTCAACCTCTGGGGGATAAGGCCTGTTGATTGTCGTTGTAGGGACCCCAGTGAGTTGAGGTGCCTGTCGACGAAGGCATTCGGCCACAAGCTGATGTACCATCTCCTTCTGTGCAATAAACCTGGGTGGAGACCCCATGGGTCTGTTTACCCGCGCGTCTTGCGTTCGAGGGGTATTGATACGTAGGTTATTGAACTGCAGAAAGCCTTGCTCCAATTCTGCATTTTCATCTTCCTCGGTCTGCTGCCTAATTGGTTTCTTGGGCTGATGGACTGATTGACGGTTCCTTGGTGATGGTGGTTGATGGGAACCTGATGTCTTGTTGCCTTGAGTTTCCATAGCCCGTTTCATACTCTTAATCTCCTCCCGGAGGTCATGAATGAGCTGAGACTTGGGTGTAAGAACCTCTTCTTCTTCGCCCACCATGTAAGAGGCTTCAAATTGACCTCTTGGGAGGGCGGCCCTAATCCCTTCAGGATTAGAGAGGCTACAGAATGGTGGCGTAATGGGCATTGCGGCTGCCCTTGACCGGGTTAACATCTCTGACGCTTTGGAAGTGCTTGGCTGGGTGAGGTCCACCATGTTGACTTCTGTCGTCTGGAGGAGACGTCTCCTCCTTTTAGCTTCTCTCTTGGGGTGCGGCATCCGGTGCTCTCCTCGGAACGGGGCCACAACAGGCGCATAAGTCATATCCTCTTTCAGTCTGATCAACGAGGCGAATTGATTTTTGTGTATAAAGTTAGGGATCAGCCTGAGCACCGAATGTGAATACGTTGTATGGCGCTTCTGAGGATACTGCCACTTGTTAGAGAGTCTTGGCTTTTGAGGCACTCTCAATTTGCGAGTGTTCTGTAGTGGCTTCTTTTGCGGCCTACCCCTTTGTCGGGGGTGTGAGAACAGCCTATGCCTTGGTCCTGGTGGCAGTGGCGACGAAGCCTTCAAGTTTAACCGGGAAGTTATTTTCCCGAAATGCTTTTTCTGCTGTGCTTTTCTCCTTTGTTTCCTTGATACGTGATGAGGAACCGTCACTATGTTGGCAGTATCATAGTGACCTGGAGATTTGACTCTAGCTTGTGAGCTAGATGGAGCATCGGTTGACTGATGGGGCGAATGCGTCGGGTCAGGGATGACAAATCGCAGGGTGCCTAAACCGGATCGGACAATAATAGGTCCTTGTGGCTTGAATTGGTCATCCCCTCCATCGGCCAATGGAGCCTCCAGCTGAGAAAACTTGGTTTGTCTTCTTGACTCCTTCCGCTCTTGGGTGTCACTTTGGTTAAGTCGGGGGGCTAGGTCAACAACCCTTGAGGCAGCCCGACCAAATTGGCGAGTGATGGTGCATCGAACAGGATTCGGCATAGTTTTGCCCCCTTTTCGGGGAACATTGGCTTCTAGGTAGCTAGTTGGCGCTAGCCGAGTTGCAGTAGATTATCTCGCAGACCTTTTTATGGAATGGGATTGCAAAACAGGTTGTCCTACAGGCTGTTGTGCTGCTGGTTGGGATGGTGCAGCAAGCCGACGAGCGAACTTTTTGGCATAGTCCGACTGTCGAGCAGGCGGGCCCATTTGGATTGGCGCCTGCAGAGACTTTGTTGGTTGAATAGGAGTGGTCTTCGAGCCTTGAGCAATAAGTGGCTCCTTAAGTAATGCAGATCGGTCTCTTCTTTGCTTTATCGCTGCAGGAGAGTAGTCGACATGTCGATAGACACGGTGCTCCGACTTCTCTGGTATGCGAATAAAGTGATGTGGGATAGCCGCATCCATGTGATCTGGCTCAGAAATAACAAAATCGCCATTAGGCAGGAATCCGAAAGCCATCGAATGCGCCATGAAATCTGCAAAGGAGCATTTCAAAGTGTTAACAGTGAGAAATTAAATAAGCATATAAAGACCATAGTTTTCAGCTCTTAAAGATGAAGGGAGAATGTTTCACGTCGGGTTCACCATTTGTTCCGGCCTCGTGAGAAAAATATATCATTCAAAATTCATTCTTTCTTGGTTGAATGTAAAATTGTTTTCCCTGCGGCTTTGAGAATAAATGCTTAATTAATTTCCCAGCAAAATTTTAAAGCATCCAATTCTTTAACCGAGTCCGAAAAATACATCACAGAAATATTTTGCATTGTGTTCCACATTCTGATTTTACATCTCTAACGAGAAAACCATTGATTAAAAGAGCTGAATACAATGGTCCATAAAAAATGCTTAACAATAATGAAGTGCGTAGAAGATCCTTCTACGTCTTTACAAGTGCACGAAAAATCGTGTCTGATAAAAAAATATAAAGATAAATGAGTACACTTCGCCTCGCGCCGTGACTCGAATGTGAGGTATATGACGCCACGCGCCATGACTTAAATGCGAGTTTACGCTTAGCCCGTCGACCAGCGATGACTCGATTTGGGAACTAGTGAGGGGCCCGTCGGCTACACTAGTGACCCTACACAGCAAACTAAGTGCGCTCTTAGCTTCTGGATTTACACAGCAGACCAGCGTGTCCTGCTTTCAGCTTCTGTACTTGTACAAGAAACCAGCGTCTCCCGGATTCAGCCTCTGGATTGAACAATTGGGTGGTTTTACCAAGAAATGGATTCAACCGAATTTAAAAAAGAGTATGTTTGGGTCATTTTTGACCAATTAAAAAGGTTTGGGCCCAACTGGGCTTGTTGGGGGTTTTTTGGGCCATCTTGGGCTTTTTGTAGAGTTTTGAGCCATCTTGGGCTTTTTGGAGAGCTTTGGGCCTATTAAGGCTTTTTGGAGATTTTGGGCCATCTTGGGCTTTTTGGAGAGTTTTGGGTCATCTCGGGCTTTTCTGAGCCATCTTGGGCTTTTTGGAGGGTCTTGAACCATCTTGGGCTTTTTTTTGGAGAGTTTTGAGCCATCTTGGGCTTTTTGGGCCATCTCGGGTTTTTCTGAGAGCTTTGGGCCATTTTGGGCTTGCTCAGACATTAAGGCTCGGATTGAGTGAAGAGGTCATCATTTTTTTTTTGATATATATATATAATAGAAAGGTACTTAGCCTTGCGTATCAACTTAACCCACTATTTGGGGAGTATCTACTCAGGCAAAAGTATATGAAATTTTTTTTTTTATAATATATATATTTTTGAAAGTCTAAAAATATATATATATATATTTTTTTGGAGCCCGTGGGGCAAATACATATATATTTTTTTTGAAGGCCCGCGGGACAAAATATTCATTTTTGGAGGCCTGCGGGGTATTTATATAATCTTAGAAGTCAAAATCTTAATTTTTGGATGCCTTTGAATATATATGTGTATTTTGATATATTTTTATAGAAAATACACACATACTTATTTTTATTTTCTTTTTAAAGGAGAAAATACACTTATCCCGCGTGTCAATTCAACCCGCCAGTCGGGGAGTATCCACGTTGGGAAAAGTAGTTTTTGAAAATAATATATATGTATATATAGATATATATATATATATAATATACACATATATATTTTTATTTTATTTTTTAAAAGAGAAAATATACTTAACCCGTGTGTCAATTCAACCCGCCAGTCGGGGAGTATCCACGTTGGGAAAAGTAGTTTTTGAAAACAATATATATATATAATATACACATATATATTTTTAAAGGAGAAAATATACTTAACCCGTGTGTCAATTCAACCCGCCAATCGGGGAGTATCCACGTTGGGAAAAGTAGTTTTTGAAAATAATATATATGTATATATAAATATATATATATATATAATATACACATATATATTTTTAAAGGAGAAAATATACTTAACCCGTGTGTCAATTCAACCCGCCAGTCGGGGAATATTCACGTTGGGAAAAGTAGTTTTTGAAAATAATATATATGTATATATAGATATATATATATATATAATATACACATATATATTTTTAAAGGAGAAAATATACTTAACCCGTGTGTCAATTCAACCCGTCAGTCGGGGAGTATCCACGTTGGGAAAAGTAGTTTTTGAAAATAATATATATGTATATATATATATATATTTATATATATATAAAAAAAAAACTCTCTCCTTTTTTTTTAACTAAAAGAAAATATCTGGAGAACTCACGTTCTCTTCTCCTTGAGCGTGAGAGAACTCTGTCCCGGTTGAGTCCTCGAAGGAGTTCTCACCCGTCCTCGCTGCCCTCTCGTGTGTTTTCGTTGTGTCCTTGCCTTTGCCGAACTGCGGCTATTTATAGGCTGTCGCCGGGTCTGGGATGGGTTCCGCGGCTGTGGATGCAAGCTCACGCGGAACTGTCTTCCCGCGGAACTGCCTTCCTGCGGAACCATCTTCCCGCGGACCGCTTTCCCGCGGAACCGTCTTCGCGTGGAAAACATTGGCATGCTGCACACAGCTTCGGAGCGCGTTCTTGTGCGACAAAGCTGGAATGTAGCGGCCGCCACCCCGTCAGCAGCTCAAGTATTGGAGAGCAAGTCCTGCTGCTAACGTGCGCACCAGCTTCAACACCTCAGCAACGAGGTATTCGAGGACGGCAGCAAGATAAACGGGCGCTCCAGCACCAACGCGCTCGGCATACTTGCCAGCTTTCAAGAAGTGAGCAATCCGGCCGACGGGGAACTGCAGGTCGGCCTTGCTGCTCCTGGATATGGCCTTCTTTGAAGATTCCGATCCCAGAGTCTTCCCTCTCCCCTCTATTTTTCCGTCGTTGCTGCTTTTCTGCCCCGGCGGTCTGAGAAGCTCTGCTGAACATTACCGGCCGCCGCCCCGTCAGCATCGCGTCGATCACGACGTCGTAGTCCGGCACGGGGTGGGCGACGGGGATGAGGCTATCATCTCCGCCGCCGTCGACGTCGGCATCATCGTTGTCGTTATCCTCGTCCTCGAGCCACTGCTCCATGGGCGTGCACTCCACCTTATGTCGGAGCTTCCAGTCGAGTGCCTGGCACACTCGGGAGCAGTAGTTCACGGCGCTGCAGATAGAGCACCGGCGGAACTCGTGCCGCCGAGTCTCCTACCGCCCACAGAGCGCGTGGGAGCAGAGCCTCAGGCCTTCACGGCCCAGCATGATCGTCACGTCCACCATCGCTTTCTTCCGGTGAATCCCGGCAGCCCTGAACACCTCGGGGCTGTAGTACACCACGACATCATTTCCCGATGCCTACATACAGAAGTTCAGACCAACCGCAACGGCGAGCATCCGATCCGATCTTCTTCAAGCCAATCCTCTTTAGAATCGCTCTGGATAGCTTGTGCTATATTTAAAGAAATCCTGTCAGTGAGAGCTTCAGTAGCTCCAGCATCATAGCAAGCAAGTTTAGAAAGAAGCCATAACGAGTCCCGTGCTTCCTTCCGAGTTCCTTAGTGAGCGGCACGCCAAGCTCCGCCATGCATGCCTGTATCGTCTTTTCCGGCAGCCTTTCGTCGTCGGATCGCAGCAGCTGCCCGTCCAGCACCGGTAGATCGCAGCGCGTCTTCTCCTGCAGCAATGGACAACGCCGTCGTCCTCATCCAGATCGCCAGATATTGCAGCTCGCCGCCGAAGCAGCAGATCGCCGCATCCAGCGCTGGCCCCGTCCCGGTACATCTTCGACTTGGCTTCCGGACTGCTCTCTTTGTGTTACCGTCTGCTATTTCTTTGCCCGCAACTTCACACCGAGAACCCTCTCCAACTTGGTGATAATTTGCTGATTTGGGATGGCCTTCCCAGATTCATATTCTTGGATCACCTGTGGCTTCTCGTTAATCAGCTGAGCAAGTTGAGCCTGCGTTAACTTCTTATCAATCCGAGCTTGCATGATGTTCTTCTTCAGCTCAGTTGAAATTCGCAAATGGGAAAGATTTTCCATCTCATCATCAAGCTTTCTTGTGTTCAAAGTTGTGCTGCTAGAGGCGGCTTTGTTTGTACCAGTATTTGATTTTTTTTTTATTTTTTTATTTTTTTATTTTTTATTTTTTTTTACGGTTTCGATCTCAGCGCCGCTGCGACGGGCAGCGTTCATGGATTTTTCGTCTTTCTTGGCAGCGGCGTTGGGAGCCTTCTTCCGTATCACCACCGGCTCCCAGTCGGACCGACACCAGCCATTTGCTATCTCGATTTTCTCTGTGCCTACCGCAAGGATTAGGAATCAGAATTCGTGTCTGTAGCTCATTGAGCATGCTCTCAAGCCCACACTTGGTAGTTTCCCATGCATGGGTCTTCTTGGCACTGTAGATGTTCAGCTTCCTCGTCTAGCTTCCCCAAAACCGAAACCATCGTCGGTCGTCCCTTCCGCGAGCAGCAGCTTTTGTCCGGCAGCTGAAACGATCGGTGATAGTCCGAGTCCAAGTACCCCGGCGTGCCTTGTGGTCCTGTCCACACATATGTCGGCGTCGACCCTAGGCACTCCGCCATCTCCTCCGCTACCATCCGTTTCTTCATTTCCGCGTACGACAGCATGGGCCTGCTCACCAGCGACGTCTCCTCCAGGAAGATGAGGCTCCTGCTGAAGGGCATTGCGTACAGAAAGGTGGGGAGCTTACGATTGTTGGCACGCAGGGAAGGCTCGTTCCCCATGTGGGCGTCTCTCCAATCCATGAGAACCATCTTGTCGAGATCGAAAGGGTGCTCGTCTACTTCCGCCAGGATTCCGTGGGCCATCTGATAGCCGGGGTTCTGGGGCCTGAGGTTGTCGTACTCCAGGAAGGGGCTGGCGAAGCCGCAGGCGTCGACCACCAGGCTGGTGGTGAGGCCTGAGCCGTCGCTGCACTGCACTGACGACTTGAATTCCTGGTGCGACACCTTCGACGCCTTAGCCTCGTGGAACTTCACCACCTCCGAAGCAGCGCACGTCTCCAGCAGCTTCGTCTTCAGCGATTTCCGGCTGACGCGGCCGTACGCCCTGCCGGGGAACTTCCTCCTTCGGTCGTCGTAGTTACTGCATCTGCATACTCAAAAGGAGATGGAATAACACCAGCTGCAAACAACCCACTAATGTGTGCCATATCAGCCAGCAAGATAGCTTTCTGTTTGTCGCAGACCTTGCGAATATGTACATAATCATAGAGGCGAGCATAAGCACTTACTCCAGCAACTATAAGTTTTGGTCGAAAGAGTGTTGCACTTTTCTCTAATTGGTCATAGTCAATGTAGCCAGTGCTCTCATCCAATCGATATGGCATTGTCTCAAGAAATATGGAAACAACTGATATTTTCTTGGTGTCAATCTGATAACTGTGTGAAAGATGTCCACCATGAGGAAGATCAAGTGCCATGATTCTTTCATGAGGTTTCAACAGTGCAGTGTAAACTTGAAAATTGGCAGGAGATCCTGAGAGCGACTCCACATTCACTCCCCATTTTTTAGGATCCAGATGAAAAGCTTCCAAGGCACATTTTTGGCATAAGGATTCTGCCATGTCAATATACTCATTTCCTCCATAGTATCTTGCACCTGGATACCCTTCACTGTATTTGTTGGTCATTACTGACCCAACAGCTTGCATTACTGAAGTGGATGTGAAATTCTCCGAAGGTATAAGTTCGAGTCCCTTCCATTGCCTAGCTTTTTCTAGCTCGATGATGTCCGCGATTTCCTGGTCAAACACTTCGAGAGGAGCGTTCAGCTGTTTCGTCCACGAGGCGCGAGAGTTCTGCTTCTCATATGCGTCTTCATTTGGGAGAGACGACATATAACAGACGGAACTGGAGTTGAAGAGAGGGCGGATCTGCTTCCGCACGGACGAGAAGGAGAGCTTCCACAGCGCCATTGCCTCTCTCTTTCTTTCTTTCCACCCTCAGAGGCACCAGATCTTAGTTGCAGCAGCTCCACCTCCTCTGCCTCTGAAGCGGGGCACGGCAACTAGTGCCCGCATCTTCTCCTTGATCAGCAACAGCCGATCCTTGTCAACCATCCGTGAATCACGATATGCTTCTCTCTCTCTCTCTTTCTTTCTTTTCTTTTTTTTTTTTTTTTTTTTAAACATGAAAAATCATATAATTTCATAGACTAGAATTAATCAAAATATACCTCATCAATTAGTTACTTTTCAGAGCCTACCTGGATAGGAAGCACCATGGGATGAAGAATTGGTTCAACTCGCCAAAACAGGGAAGTCAACATCTCACACTCCTTAAAACCACTCACTTAATTTTAATTTATCTTTTTGATTAATTGATTAACATTGAGGAAAATATCAGTTTCTAGCGTGGAGGTGAATGCATTGCATTATTTTTTCTGACTATTCCTTTTACTAACCCGATGATTACATAGACTGAATCTTGCATAAACTTTGATATTAGACTGATTGAGACCCCACTTTGAACTCCCGTAAGTCTTATAAGCAAACAATACTTGGAATTTCAAAATTTTTAAGTGAAGAAAAGAACTGAATTCTAACAAGATGTTTAATTTGTTTTTGAACATGTACTTGTTGAAAATACTTAAATTCTTGTCCTAAATTACTTGATGAAACTGATATACTAAGGAACCAATTTTGTTTTCTTTGAAAGTCAGAGTAATTTTCTCTAATTTTTCAAAGGTTATTTCTAATACATACAATTAGTTTTTTTGAAAGGTAGTTTTTTTCCCATCTACATGAAAATCTTGTTCAGGTGGAAGAATTTTCAAAGCAAAAACTCAAGTTGACCAACCTTTCTTTGAGAGTATAACAGTTGTTTATCCCTATTGCACCTAGACTTAAATTTTCTTTTTCTAAGCCTCAATTCCCACTTTAATTGAACTAACGTTGAAATGAATTTTAAGCTAAGGTATAACGGGAATAAGGTTTGACCACTTGGATTGTGCAAATGATGAAAATAACTCTTTAGATTCCTGAAATATGGTGAGGAGAGTTATTGTCGGACTTGGTTTAATAAAAACCAAGGGAAAGAATAAGTTTGAAAAAAATAATGATGAAAGCACTAAGTGTGGGGTAACACTATTTCCTGTTTTAAAATGAGGCTGAAATCATGTGGAGATGGTTCAAATTTTAAAAATGTTTAAAATTTTATTTCCTGTACTAAACTTAATCGTTGTCCCACCAAAGTCCTTATGATCCTATGAGTTGGTTGATTAAGTTCGTAGAGAAAATTTGGATGTGAAAATTCGCTGGATGTATATGAGCTAATTTTCTTGATATTTTTTTTGCATTACTATCATTACTTGAATTATTGAATGTATGTATTGAACAACCAGATAAAAGGGCAAGATACCTGATAATTAGGATTTTATTGCAGGATTTTTTGAACTCCTAATGATTGAAAGCAAAATAGGTAACAGGGTGTATGGTATTAGTCAAGTGAAAAAGTATTGTTAACTGAGATTTGCAAAGAGTGTCATGTTTCAAAAATTTTAGTTTAATACTCTCACTGGTTTTTTATGGTTGGCTAAATATTTATTTTCACTTTTTGCTCAAAGTTTTGAAATTTCATAATCTATTCTTGAACCCTTTTGTATTTGCTTGAGGACAAACAAAAGTTCAAGTATGGAAGGATTTGATAATTGAAAATTAATAATAAATTTCGTGGCCATTTTATATTAATTTAGTGGGTAATTATTTGAGTTTATTGTGAAATTTATTTTAAAATGTATATTTGCGGCATTTGGGTCTTAAATATTAATTTGAAGTTATTTAAATATTTTCATGATCTTTAAGCTTGAAATTACATCTTTTTATTTGTTGCCACAATAATTATTGCAATAATTGGGTTTTAAATAATTTTAATATATTGATCACCTGTTTATCAATTCAATGGATTTATAATTTGAATATAAATATAATTTTACAGGTTTATGGTAAATGATTTGGAACCCACCAAGCAGCTGTCCACTAATTCCAGCGTGGACCCCACAAGATAAGACCGTCCAGCAAATCCAAGCCGTTGATTTGAAAACCACCGACCACCACACAATTAAACAAATCCAAGCCGTTCATCTCCAAAAAGTTCAGCAAGCTGTCCAAAAATCATATGCAGATCACGATCCAGCCATGCATCAAATCTTAGCCGCCCATCTAAGGATGGAAAATCCAGTAAATTTGAAATTTAGCACCGCCCTTAGCATCCATATCAGAACCTATGTCCATGTAAAGCAGCACCGACCGTTCATCTAATTCAAGGTGATCAAGGCCATCCAGATTTTTGTCATTTTTAGCCATCGCCCAAAATCTGCCCTTCAGCCTTCATGCAAGATCACATCTATGCAACCAAATTGTGCAATAAAGTATTAGCAGATTATGTCCAGCTATTTTAAGATACGCAATTAGCATGCTACTGGGAAAAGGCTTAAGAACATAACTTGGATAGTTGCATATGCATAGTGCACAAGTGACTATGCTCACTATTATAAATAAGGGAGAGAATTCACCCGGAGAGAGCAGAATTGGAATAACGGAGAAAAATGGAGAAATTTGGATAGTAGAAATTGAGAGAGAGAGAGAGAGAGAGGGCGGGGGGGGGGGGGGGGCGGGCGGGTGAAGACGATGTGGAGAGCACGGGGTAAGAGGAGGAACGGCGAGTTGCGTGCGGCGGCCGACACACCATCAATGCTTCCAATCAATAAGCTTTTCTTTCTCTTTTTCTTTTTTTAATTTTAATTGTCTTATTTAAGATGAGTTTGAATTTTAATTTTATTTTGGACTTAAACATACTTGGCTAAGCCCTAAATCTAGGGATTAGGATATAGCATGCGTACAATGTAGCGTAGTGTGTAGTTTTAATTTATTTATGATAGATAATCTTGTCAATTTAATATCTTGTAATTTTAATGATTGCTTTGTACATGGGCCCGTACTTTGGCATAATTCCATATATTAGGTGATAGAACCGAGAGGTAGAAATTTAATATACGATCATCAAGATATTAAACTTGGAAATCTAAGACCATGAGAATAGGCATGATGACCTTGAGAAATTCTATGAACAAGCTATAAAACTTAATGGATTCTAATTAACTTAATCCCATGAGAATAGGTGGTTAAGAAAATTAGAGTACACCTTATAGGTTTTGAGAGAAGGTATAAGGATAAATTAGGGTTTGTTCTCATTTAACAAATATTATCTGGATTAAATAATTATACCACTACCTGTTGCAAAAAACACATGCGAAACCCTAGACCCTAAGTACTCACATCCTTGTTTCCTACTACCCGTTTTAGTTTTCAATTTTATTTACTCATCCCACTTTTTTACTTTCTATTCCATTTTATTCACTTTATTCTTTTTATATTCGATAAGAAAGCGTTTAAAAAGCAAAGTTTATAGTCCTGAATTTCCTGTGGACCGATAATTTAAAAAGTCTAAAAAATTTAAAAATTTCCAAAAAAGATAAAAAATTGGTACACATGTTAAATATACTTATAATAACATTCATGTAAAAAAAAACTTTCAAAAATATTTAAAAAATAGGTTAAATACACTCGATGCATTGAAGCTAAGTATACTCAGATGTATGCAATAATGCTCCAAAATACATTAGCAAGATCTTTTCTGGATGGTTTTTGGGCATAAGACTAGACTGCCTATAATCAAATTGAAGATGTGATCGGTTATCAGTCCGTCCGATCGATCAAACCAGCCGGTCCGGCCGTGTTTTAATGACACTACCTTCAGCTAGGGGTGCAACTCGGGCTCATGAAACTCGGGTTCACCTCAACCCTAACCCTAACCCTATTTGTAAAACTTCAACCCTAACCCTAACCCTAACCCTATTTGTAAACCTCAACCCTAACCCTATTTTTGAAATTCGGGCTCGGGTTGAGTTTCGGGTTGAGTTTCGGATTGACATCTTCTATTAATATGTCTTTGTTACTCATCTTATATATAATTTTTTATCACAAATCTATTATATAAAAAAGTTTAAAAAACAATTTAGTGTATGAAATTAAGAAAAATTCAAATACCACTTAAGAGTAGAAAGAAAGAGACTTGTTTTGAGCATTCTCTTTGTATCAAGTAGAATATGGATTATGTGTAAACGTTGTCAATAAAATTGTATTATTAATCATTAATTGTATTTTTTTACTCCTCTATTGTTTTAAGCTTATTTTACAACTATAATTTTAAAGTTCTCATAAATTTTCCTGTTGGAAAAAAAGATCTCAAAAAAATTTAATATTTAGTATCACAAGATTTCGTTGGTCAAAAGGCTTCAGTAAAAGGTGTGAAGAGTAATTTTTAAAAAAAAAACTGTTGGACCTATATCGTAATGTAAATTGGGAATAGGTATTTTGTTGAAATCACTTAAGATGTTAGATTGTCTCGGTGATGAGCTGTCCATGCCTGCCATGCCGTACTCCTGTTGTCCATCATCCATCCATGAGTAATATGTTATTATTATAATATATGTATTATTATAATATGTTATTATTATAATATGTTATTATTATAATATATTATTATTATAATATAAATTATATATTTTATATAAATGCAAATTCGGGTTCGGGTTTACAGGGTTCGGGCTTGCCTGAACCCGAAACCGAGCCCTATTTGAATTCGGGTTCGGGCTCGGGTTGAAAAGCTTAGAGTTTCAACACTGCATTTTTTCGGGTTCGGCGGGCCGGGTTCGGGCTGAACCCGGCCCAAGTTGCACCCCTACCTTCAGCCTCTCTAATTATATTCTAATGGAATATAATTATTTTGTACTCATGCGAGTTTTGTATTTTGTGATCTAAGTCGTTGATTAGCTTTATAATCTTTTACTCTATGGCCCATTTTCTCATAATTTTGAATCATTGACCAACTTTTGTAGTTTTTCATATCTCCAAATAACTTGGTTACATTTGATGAAATTATATTCTTTCTTATGCGAAAAAATGTTGCTTTTTTTAAAACTACCGCGTGTTGGCCTATCTTGTTTTTTTAGCTTGTCTCTATTACTTTTTCCCCATCAAAATTAATGTAATCTCAATAAAGAAGGGTCCCATCTTTCTTGATCTAGATATGCCTCTTTAGTCATAAATGGGAGTTATGAATTACAAGAAAGAAATTCTCAGCATGATCAAATATGTTTTGTAAAGATTTGGAATGAATCTGAGAAGATGATTTTGAGAATTAAGCCATTGAGGCTAATTTCCATAAATTCAATAAGAAATAAACTTAATTTGTGCACATTTAAAAATGCTATAAAATTTGATGATTTCTAAGAAGAATGACATGCTAGATGCATGTGGCACATGAGCAATGATTTGAGAAACATTTAAGGTGATGGATAGAAATTTGGTTGCAAGGCCCCTTTTATATGTATAGTTTAATAAAATGCTAAATTATATTTGAGCTTTGATTTAATTAAATGAGTGACTTAGATATGATGTGCGAAGGGTAAGCGAGAATGAGGACAATTTAACTGATGTTAGGAATACTTTTTATGATGTACCTACTTGAGTTGGTGACGAGAGAAAGTTTTGATAAATGATGTATAGTAAAATACATGTCATAAATTGTGGTTTTATAATTTTGAGTTCAAATAAAAAATTATGGAGAGATAATGTTTGAAGTTAGAAATCCAATAAAAAGAGAATTACCCTGGTAAGAGTTTTTTATGAATTATCCTAGTAAGAGTTGTACAGAGGAATTTATGATCAAAGCAAGCAGGCGGTGTACAGCTGAATTCTATTGAGGTCATAGCTAATGAACACCGATCCAATTGGGGTAGTACTAAGCGGTAGGATGTTTATAAAGGGGCATTCAACCTCATTCTCTTTATTCATTCTGATTTTCTTTTCTTCCCCCTCAAAAAACATCATTTAGACCCATTCCAAACTCTATTTGCATCATTTGACATTAAGGAGCAGGATTACATGGATTTAAGCTAGGATTGGAAGAAAAATTAGAAATTTCTTCATATAAGCTAAGTTATTGTTTTACCTAATAAGTCAGTTAGAAATGATGTGTTCGAATATTCTTTATAAGCATCAACATTTTCTTAGATGATTTAGAAGATTTTGGAAGAATGAGATGGTATGATGAATTTTTCAAAATTGTAAAGGCTGGATGTTGAATGGATTGGACGGCTGGTATTATGGGCTGAGGACGCTAGCTTGATTTTTCTGGCCATGCTTGAGGCGGCGAAAAATGGACGCTCTGAAATTTGGGTGGATTTAAATTCAAGCAATCTTGAATGGCACTCAATTAAAACAAGCTGCAATCATGATTGGACAACTTTGGACGTCTTTGCATGGATGGGACTGCTGGACACAATTTTGGACGGTTTGGATGAATTAGCTAGACGACTAGATTTTCTGGTGGATTAAAAATTGAAAGGCTGAATTAATGGATGGCTTGATTATTGCATTGATTTTACAGTGGACCCCATGGCTGGAATTTTCTAATCTGCATAAAAACATATTTAATTTAAAAATCCATCAAGTTAATAAACAGGTGGTAAATATATAAAAATTATTTCAAGCGGAATTTTTACAACAATTATTTTTAACAAAATCATTCAATTAACTTGAAATAATATTTAATGCCCAAATATTGACAAAACGTATTTTTAAAGCAAATTGTGCTCTGAACTCAAATAATAACCCATCAAATTAGCACAAAATATACACAAAAAATTTTACTATTTAACAATTATCAGATTGCTTAAGGTTGTTGTCGAATTGATGTTGAAATTGTGTAGCCCTAATTTTGAAGAGGTAATAATTGCTCGAGATGGATTTATATAGTGCTTAAAATGGGTGAGGATAGCTTCTAGCATAACTTATCTTGAAGCTAAGGTTGATGAGACAATTGGTGAGTTGACGCATTGATAGGCCCTTTTAGGAAACAATTTGATTTTGTATTTTGGCATGACTTTGTGAAGCATTTAAATGGTTTTGACATGATTTTATAGCATAATATGCATTATTTGCATATGACACCGTTCATGACCTTTCATTGATATAAGGATAAGATTGTTCATGCTACTTTATGGACATGAGGATGAGGTTGTTTATAACATTTCATTGATATGAGGATAGGTTATTCATGGTCCTTCATTGATATGAGAATATGATTATTAGTTGCATGTGTGTTTTTGGCATAGTATGGAATGGTTATTTAAGCTAAGGAGAGCTTCAATTTTTATTGCGTGTAATGGCACAATGTATATGGTGAATTTAGCATGATCTTTATTGTTTTTACTAACCACACATTCTTATAGAATTTGCTTAAACTCCTATTTGTTATTGATATTTTCAACAGGAATGATATTGTGGTACCTAGATAGATTTTGACAAGTAATGTTAATTTTGATTGTAGCCATTTGCGATTGATATATTTGTAAGATGGAAAATATATGTATGTATTATATTTGAGTGGCATGTTATATGTGATATACTGAGTTATGGTTTATTGATATATAGCTTGTTGAGGCTTTATTATATTAGTGGTTCTTAACTATATATTTACTTCTATTATAAGTGGTATCCTTGCTTTCATGTGTTAGTTAGTATGATGATAATGATGAAATATAAATTATGGTAATGATTGTTGTATGAATTGTTTCTACTACCATAATTTAATTCATGCATTAGTTATTAATATTTAGAGTTACTGTAGGTTTTTTCTCGTGTATAGGAGGTCTTTTTTCTCTTGAACTATCATGGGTCCTAGGAAGATACTATAAGATCTTAACTGCAATGACTTCTGGACCAAAGCTTTGGCCGATGGAGCACTACAAATTCACTGAGCTACAAACTTCCAAACAACAATTATTTAACAATTTCATCAAGTGTCTTTAATCCTGTGCCATCAAGACATTCTGTTTAAGTTGTTCATTTATTTTATTTTTTGGGGATATTGCACACTAAATGAGCATGACTCATCTAGTTGTACAGAGCTTATTGTTAAGTATCTTCTTTCCAGAAAGCATTTTTAGTTGAGAACTAAGAAAGTTGAGTTCACCTTTTATTAGGGTGACAGAAAGAGTTTGTAAAAGTTAATTCGTGAACTCAGGAAATGAACAAGTGATTGCATCCTTATATTGGACAGTAAAACTCTCAGTTGCAATCACAAATTGTGGAGTAGGCACTGTGAGAATTTTTAGGTCAAACCACTATATGTGCTTTTGTTTCTTCTATTTTTGTAATTGATATATTGTATTTTTTCTTACCTTCTATCACATAAGTACTATCAAGTAAGAAAATTTTGTTGTGCTCAATTCATCAGCCCTCTTGAGCATTTGGCCATATATTAGGACCAACATAAAGTAATTGTTGGAAACAATGTTTAAAACAATAAAAATTGACCAAATCTTGAGTTTCGATGATTAACAAGAACTAATTTGAGTATATAAAAGGTACTAATGTGTTTGATAAATGTTTAAGGAAAGCAAAGAGGTCAAGTCGATCTTCAAGTCGACTTGGACTTCGACTTGGGTGAAGTCGATCCCAAAGTCGACTCAAATATCGACTTGAGAATGAATCCCAAAAGCGCAACAGGTGAAGTCGCAGGTCAAGTCGACTCCACTTGCGACTTGGGAAGTCAAGTCGCAGACGAAGTCGACTCCAGCATCGACTTCAAACAAAAGAAAATGTCCAGCGTTGATTTTGGGGGCACGAAGCTGCCCAAGTCGCAAACGAAGTCGACTCCAGGTGCGACTTGGGTCAAGTCGCAGACAAGGTCGACTCCAACTTCGACTTGAGGATTTTAGACTTGAAGATTGAAGTTTCAAGTTTATTCCAAGGATCATATTGAACTTGTTCAAACCCAAATGAGATGAAAAGTTCATTCACAAGGAAACAAATTAAGATTCTTGAAGATCAAAGCTAAGATTCATATTCAATGTTCAAATCAAGTCTATCAAGCCAAGGCAAATGTTCAAGCTTATTCAAATAAGGCAACACCCAAGTTATGGAGACCAAGTGAGTCCAAGACTAAGCGAGGAACAAGCATATATCATGCAAGGACTCTAACAGCTCAAAAGCTTTGCAAGGATCAAGCCGAAACTTGAAGAACAAAGCAGCTTCAGCAAAACCCGAGCCAAGTCGCAGGCTAAGTCGACTTCAGATTCGACTTGAGTCGAAGTCTGAAACCAAGTCGACTAAAACTCAGACTTGGGAAATTGGAGGAACTGGAGTCGCAGACGAAGTCGACTCCAGATGCGACTTGGGTTGCCAAGTCGCAAGCCAAGTCGACTCCATCTTCGACTTGGGTATAACGTTCAAATTTTCGAACGTTGGAGTTCATTTATTGCGCGCCAACAACTTCCACAACGTTCCAATCCTTCTTACTCTATAAAAGGACAATCAAATGAACATGAGAGTAAGCAATACACACTACTCTAAGGATCATAGAGAGAAAAGAAGTTCAAGAAAGATTTTCAAATCCTTTTCTCCATATTTGAGATTTTTCAAAAGGAAGAAAGAGCTTCAAACTGCAAGTTGCCTCAACAATCATCATCCAAGCTGCCTTTGATTTCTTCCTCGAGTTCAAACTGCCTACACAAATCTGTAAAGTGTAGTTTTTACTTATTTTCATCATCTTGTTGTATTGAACTTGATTTAGCTTGAGTTGCTAAGATCAAGTGTATGCAAAGTAGAGTGTGATTGGAGTGAGACTCGTCACCTACTTGTGCATTGAGTTGTTACGCCCCCTAGAGCTAGAATCTAGAAGAGAGCAAGTGGCTCTAGTTGTATATGCCCCCTAGAGCTTTGAATCTAGAAGAGAGCGGTGACTCTAAATGTATTCAAGGAATACATAGTGGAACCCAAGTCACAACGGAGTGTGAGCTTGGAAGAGTGGAGTAGGGAAGGTTTGCCCGAACCACTATAAATCTTGTGTTTGTTTTTCTATTACTACTTTATTTTTAATTGCCCTCCATTAGCCTTCATAAGGGGATTAATTTTCAGAAAAGGGTTAAGTTTTGATTTACCAAAGATTTTTTAAAGAACCCAATTCACCCCTCCCCTCTTGGGTTTAGCCATCAACTAGGGACCAACAAGTGGTATCAGAGCAGGTCTTTGAGTTTACCAAAGAGATCTTATCAATATGGCATCCCAATCTACTTCCGTTCCCGCTTTTGCTGAAGGCCAATCCTTTACAAGGCCACCATTGTTTGATGGGAACAATTTTGGATATTGGAAGCTTCGTATGAAGCAACTCATCATGGCTACCGACATGGATTCTTGGATTGCTATCCAAGATGGTGTAACTTTGCCTACCGATGAACGAGCTTCCAAATGGACCGATGAGGAAGTAAGAATAGTGAAGAGCAACGCCAAAGCTATGAACTCCTTATTTTGTGCTCTCACTGCTTCTGAATATGATAGAGTATCCTCTTGCTTAACCGCCAAAGAGATTTGGGATACGCTAACCTCTATCTATGAAGGAACTTCTCAAGTCCAAGGGACGAGAAGAAATATTTTGATTGGAGATCTAGAGAATTTTAGAATGCTAGAAACAGAAAATATTTCTGAAATGTTTGCTAGGTTCTCAAAGATTACTAATGCTCTAAAAGGTCTTGGAAAGGCTATTTCTGAATCTGAGCAGGTTATGAAAATTCTAAGAGCTCTACCCGAATCATGGACCCCAAAAATCACTGCAATAGAAGAAGCCAAGGACCTTAACACACTAAAACTTGAAGACTTAATTAGCTCTCTTATGTCACATGAGCTAATCAAAAGAAGAAATGAAGATCAGCACAAGGGCAAAAGAGCAATTGCCTTAAAAGCCGCACAAGACACCGATGACACATCTTCTTCTCAAGATGACGATGAAATTGCTCTACTCACAAAACGGTTCAGAAAATTTGTGAGAAAAGGCAAAAATTTCAGAAGCTTCAAAGAAAGAACTCCCAGAGAGAAGAAGAGAGAATCAACCAAGTGTTACCGATGCGGCGGTTCGGGACATATGCAAGCTCAATGTCCAACTCCCGAAGAAAACAAGGCAAAAGAACAAAGAAAAGATCGAGGGGACAACAAAAGATTCCAAAAATATAAAGGAAGAGGCATGTACGTGAATGATGAGGAATCTACGACAAGTAGCTCCTCAACTGATGAAATAGAGGCGGAAGAATGTGCAAGAATTTGCTGCATGGCACAAATCGAGCAAGGAGAACAATTCACCTCAACAAAAAACATAAGCAATGAAGAGGTAAGCTCTAAACTCTCCCTTTCTGAATCAAGTTACTCTTCCTTTCAAGAATGCCTCAAATGTACTGAATTAGATGAACTACAAACTGCATATGATTCATTATATGAAGAAATGAAGAAATTAGGAAGCAAGTTTACAATTAAGAAAAGACAATGTGATGCAACAATAATTGTAAATAGTAAACTTGCAGAAAGATTAGACAAATTGAAAGATGAAAATGATTTGCTGAAAAAGGAGAACAAATCATTAAATGAATCATTAGCTAAGTTCTCTAATCCAGGAGAAAGTGTCAAAATGTTTCTGAATATGACCTCTCAAACACATAAAAGAGGTCTCGGGTATCATACATTTGAGCATGGAGAAAGTAGCAAATCAAATGTGGAAACACTTGAGAAACATCAAACTAAAGTTGCATCTTTTTACAAGCCACAAAAGAAAAACTTTAAGTGGACTAGTAGACCAACGTTTGAACCATTGTATACTTGGAGGCCTACTCCAAGATTACCTATGGCTTGTAATTTCTGCAATAAAATGGGTCATAAAACTTACAAATGCAATTTTAAGAAATTATATGACCATGGTGCAAAGTTAGTTTGGGTTCCAAGAAACACAAGATTTGGGCTTTCCAAGTTAGAACAACAAAGGTTGATGTATATTACTAACCCAAATGGACCCATAAAATGGGTACCAAGGAGATAAGAATTATTTGTTTATTTTTCAGACATGTTTTAAGGCAAAGGCAAATAATGAATGGTTCATGGATAGCGGTTGCTCAAGGCATATGACCGGTGAAAGAAATTTGTTTCATAAACTTAAGCCTTGCAATGAAGGAATAGTTGCCTTTGGCAATAATGAAAAAGGTAAGATTAAAGGTAAAGGAAATATACGTAGTATCTCAAATGCTTGCATGGAAGATGTTTTGTTTGTTGAAGGACTCAAACACAATTTAATGAGTATTAGCCAATTATGTGATAAGGGATACAAAGTTGTGTTTGAATCATCTATATGTAATGTATTTGATGGAGAACATATCATGTTTAGTGGCAAAAGACATGGAAATGTTTATTTGGTTTCACTTGATGAATTAGATGGTCAATGTCTAATGGCCATTGATAACGATCCATGGGTTTGGCACAAGAGGCTTGGACATATAAACATGGGCAACATAAAGACCCTATGGAAAAAGAGTTTGGTAGAAGGATTACCAAAATTAAAATATGACAAAGACAAGATTTGCAAGGCATGTCAATTATCTAAACAACCAAAGATGCCTTTCTCTACCAAAAAGGAAATTTCCACCACTAAGCCACTTGAACTACTACACATGGATCTATACGGGCCATCCGACATTCTAACCATTGGTGGAAAGAAATATGTATTTGTCATAGTTGATGATTTTTCAAGATTCACATGGATAATTCTCTTAGCTAGTAAGGATGAAGCCTTCTCTATGTTTGCAACTTTTGTGAATTTGGTGCAAAATGAAAAACAAAGTACTATTGTGACCATAAGAAGTGATCATGGTGGCGAATTCGAAAACAAACGATTCATGGAACTTTGTAATGAGAAAGGAATTCACCACACATTTTCTGCACCAAGAACTCCACAACAAAATGGAGTAGTTGAAAGGAAAAATAGAACTATACAAGAGATGGCTAGAACTATGCTAAATGAGAGCAATCTATCCAAGAAATTTTGGGGTGAAGCTGTGAGTACAGCTTGTCATGTTTTGAACCGAGTTACCATTCGAGCAATCTTGAAAAAGACCCCATATGAACTGTGGAAAGGAAGGAAACCAAATATCTCATATTTTCATGCTTTTGGATGTACATGTTATGTTTTGAACAATGGAAAAGCCAACTTGGGTAAATTAGATGCCAAAAGCGATGAAGCTATATTCCTTGGTTATTCATCAAATAGCAAAGCATATAGAGTATTCAATAAACGAAACCAAGTTGTAGAAGAATCCATACATGTTGTATTTGATGAAATTAACCAAACTCCGAGAAAGGAGAATGCACTAAGTGATGCAGATGAGACAAAAGGCAAAGAACAATCAAAGGAACTCGAGCTCAAGCCAGAAAATCTAGTGGAGGAAGAAGTAAGTGAAGGTAATGACTCTTACAAACCTCCAACTGATTTAAAGTTCAAAAATGCCCATCCAATTGAACAAGTTATTGGAAATATATATGAAGGAGTAAAAACTAGAAGATCAAAACAAAACGTTTATGGCCAATATGCGTTTGTATCGAAAATTGAACCAAATACCATTGAACAAGCTCTTAATGATGAAAATTGGGTTATTGCAATGCAAGAAGAGCTAAATCAATTCGAAAGAAACAATGTATGGCATCTAGTTCCTAGACCAAACACTCATACCGTCATTGGTACCAAATGGGTATTTAGGAACAAATTAGACGAAAGCGGTCTTGTAATAAGAAACAAGGCAAGATTAGTAGCCAAAGGGTATTCTCAAGAAGAAGGAATTGATTTTGAAGAATCATATGCACCCGTGGCTAGATTAGAAGCCATACGCATCCTACTAGCATTTGCTTCTCATATGAACTTCAAATTGTTTCAAATGGATGTAAAAAGCGCATTTTTGAATGGTTATTTGAATGAAGAAGTATATGTTGAACAACCCCCTGGTTTTGAAGAAAAGGATCAATCAAAGTTTGTTTATAAATTAACCAAAGCATTATATGGACTAAAACAAGCACCAAGAGCTTGGTATGAAAGGTTAAATACATTCTTGATTGATCATAAGTTTCAAAGAGGGAAAGTAGACACTACTTTATTCATCAAGTACAAAAATAAAAACATTTTGATTGTACAGATTTATGTTGATGACATAATATTCGGTGCTACTGACGAAAATCTTTGTCAAGAATTTTCTAAGATAATGCAGAGCGAATTTGAGATGAGCATGATGGGAGAATTAAATTTCTTCCTTGGACTTCAAATCAAGCAACAAAATGAAGGAATATTTCTAAACCAGTCCAAATATGTCAAAGAAATGCTCAAGAAATTTGGAATGCAGAATAGCAAAGAAGCAAACACTCCAATGAGTTCGACAATCAAGATCGACACGGACGAAAACGGTAAAAGTATCAATCAAAAGCTTTATAGAAGCATGATAGGATCCTTGTTATATTTAACTGCTTCTAGACCCGATATCTTGTTCAGTGTTTGTATGTGTTCTAGATTTCAAGCATGTCCTAAAGAATCACATCTACTTGCTGTAAAAAGAATTTTTAAGTATTTGATAAAAACTGCCAATCTTGGACTATGGTATCCAAAGGGTACAACCTTTGATCTAATCGGCTATTCGGATGCAGATTTTGCCGGCTATAAAGTAGATAGAAAGAGTACTAGTGGAACTTGTCAGTTTCTTGGACATATGTTGGTTTCATGGTATTCAAGAAAACAAACAAGTGTTGCCCTATCTACTGCAGAAGCCGAATATATAGCCGCCGGTAGTTGTTGTGCCCAATTACTTTGGATGAAACAACAGTTGAAAGATTATGGTATTGATTATGTTGATATTCCTATTAGATGTGATAATACAAGTGCAATTTGTTTAACTAAGAATCCTGTACTGCATTCAAGAACCAAGCATATTGAAGTGAGACATCACTTTATTCGTGAGCATGTTGAGAATCATGATGTATGCTTAGAATATGTGAAAACAGAAGACCAAATTGCTGATATCTTTACCAAACCATTAGCCAAAGAATCATTTTATAAAATTAGGAATGATATGGGGATGATAGAGCTAAATTAGGAAAAATAAAACAAGAAACCAAAATTTGAAAAGGCAAAACTGATGGGTCAAGTCGACTCCATGGGAGCCAAGTCGACTCCGCCAAGTCGACTTGGGAAAGTGAAGTCGACTCCGCTTCAGGAGCGAAGTCGACTCCACAGGAGCGAAGTCGACTCCGCTTCAATAACGAAGTCGACTCCGAGGGACCGAAGTCGACTTCGCCTAGGGCAAAGTCGACTCCGCGCGCGACCGTCCGACTTCCGCGAACTTCTCCCTTTTCTTCTCTTTCTTCTTCCTTTCCTCCCATTTTTCCTCCGAATCCTCTGTTTTTTTTTTCTCTCTCTCTCTCTCGGCGACAGTTTTCTCCCCCTCCGGCGATCCGCTGTCACTCCCGGCAAGCCGCTGTCTCTCCATCTTCCACGATTTCACACCCTTGGCTCTCACTCTCTCTCTTTAAGCTCTCCCTCTCACAGCTCTAAAGCATTCTCTATTTCATATTCTTCAGTCACTAAAATTCCAATTTCAATGGCTCCAAAAGCTAAAACTCCTAAACTAGCAGTCAAAAAGCCAAGCCAACGGCCAGTGCCTAGGCCATCCCAATCCTCCACAGAGGAAGATATTCCTAGAAGAGCAAGGACTCCATCCAAACGAGTTAGAGAGGAACCATCAACCTCGACGGGTAGACGGGTTCGATTCCAGACAACAACCCAGTCAACTGATAGAGCCCCACGATCAGAAAGCCAACCTGAAAGCTCGTATTCTTCAAGGATTCCTATCAAGAAGGGGCAAGTTCTAAAAATGCCCACTACTTATTTCAGGACAAATCTACAGCATAGTCGCTTCTACAGAAACTTCTATGAACGAAAGGTATTCATTCCTAAGATCATAGATTTCAAGTTCCTCAACGACTATGAGTTCGACATAGAAGAGTTGTTGGATTTCCAAGGATGGATACAACTATTCAAATCCGATGAACGGATCTATCCTGATCTCACAAGACAGTTTTATTATTTATGGGACAACACCAAGTTTTGCACTTATGTCAAAGGCACTGAAATAAATTTTGGGAGTAGCAACTATCCAGATCAAGATGAAGCCTTGAGAAGAATTGGAAATATTCTTCAAGTACCTTTTGATGAAGAGAGGCTTCCCAAGGATCTGACTATGGACAAGATCTACAATGAGTTAACCAAAAGCAACAAGTACCATGCAGGCACCAAATTCCTACATTACATGGATCTTTCTCCCAGACTCAGGGTTATCCGTCTATTGATCGCCCACTGTATTTTGCCAAAAGGAGGCGGAAGGAATCAATTGAATCCACAAGAAGCAATGATCTTGTGGAAATTAGTGAACAAAGTCAAGATCAGTCTTCCCAGACTATTCCTAGAAGCCTTAGCATCCAGGAAAGACAAACCGAGAGGCGTGTTACCTTATGGATCTTGGATCACCAAGATTTTTGAGCGGGTTGAGCTCGACATTGACGGGGAACCATTTGAAGTCCCCAAGACGACCAACGCTATCAACAAGGCTTTGCTCCAACGCATGAAAATCAATTTGGAGCAGTTTAGGGATGATCGCATCCGAGAGAAGCTTGGCGAGCCAGTCCGAGAACAAGAGGACAATGCACAAGCTGAGGGGGAGCAAGCTCCCGAGGCATCGCCTGAACGGCCTGCATCTCCTCTGTCACACGGATCACATTCTCCTCAAGGATCCGTTGCGCCCGAACGCGTGCCGCCTACTTCAGATCAAATGGCTACACTTCAAAGCCTCAAAAACGAGATCTTGGAAGCTATGGGTCATCAAGAAGATAGGATGACTAGCCTAGTGACCGGTATGCTGAATGCTATCACTGATATGCATTCCCGACAAGATCACATGGATCGGGAACTGCGTACCATCAAATATCACCTCGCCTCCGGACGTCACAAGAAGAGGCCTATGCCCGAACTCGATCCATACGAATCGGGTTCAGTTCATAAAGCAGCATCTCCCGATCATGAAATCTCCATCTACTCATCTGCCCAAAATCGTCCCATCAAACCAATCTTATATCCGATCTCTCAATTTCAATTCACAAAATCATTAAAAGTTGATCGATTTTTGATAGTTTGACAAAAAGGGGGAGATAGAATAGGTGAGTTGAGTAAAATTTTCTTTTGGGTTGGGTAGTTTTGTATCTAGGTTTCATTTTTGTTTTGTGTTGCATGAAACTTGATACATATATATGCTATTGATGAATGTTATGTTTGCTTAATATGTTATAAAGTATTCAACATGATTTGCTTGAAAGGTATCCAATATGCCAAAATGATATAATAGTTGAAATTTCAAAAAGCTCTGACCTATATGACAAATGCTCTGTTTTTCAAAAAGACATATGAACATGATTAATGCTTGAAAGGTATCAACTCAAATGAAGTTTTGTCAATCATCAAAAAGGGGGAGATTGTTGGAAACAATGTTTAAAACAATAAAAATTGACCAAATCTTGAGTTTCGATGATTAACAAGAACTAATTTGAGTATATAAAAGGTACTAATGTGTTTGATAAATGTTTAAGGAAAGCAAAGAGGTCAAGTCGATCTTCAAGTCGACTTGGACTTCGACTTGGGTGAAGTCGATCCCAAAGTCGACTCAAATATCGACTTGAGAATGAATCCCAAAAGCGCAACAGGTGAAGTCGCAGGTCAAGTCGACTCCACTTGCGACTTGGGAAGTCAAGTCGCAGACGAAGTCGACTCCAGCATCGACTTCAAACAAAAGAAAATGTCCAGCGTTGATTTTGGGGGCACGAAGCTGCCCAAGTCGCAAACGAAGTCGACTCCAGGTGCGACTTGGGTCAAGTCGCAGACAAGGTCGACTCCAACTTCGACTTGAGGATTTTAGACTTGAAGATTGAAGTTTCAAGTTTATTCCAAGGATCATATTGAACTTGTTCAAACCCAAATGAGATGAAAAGTTCATTCACAAGGAAACAAATTAAGATTCTTGAAGATCAAAGCTAAGATTCATATTCAATGTTCAAATCAAGTCTATCAAGCCAAGGCAAATGTTCAAGCTTATTCAAATAAGGCAACACCCAAGTTATGGAGACCAAGTGAGTCCAAGACTAAGCGAGGAACAAGCATATATCATGCAAGGACTCTAACAGCTCAAAAGCTTTGCAAGGATCAAGCCGAATCTTGAAGAACAAAGCAGCTTCAGCAAAACCCGAGCCAAGTCGCAGGCTAAGTCGACTTCAGATTCGACTTGAGTCGAAGTCTGAAACCAAGTCGACTAAAACTCAGACTTGGGAAATTGGAGGAACTGGAGTCGCAGACGAAGTCGACTCCAGATGCGACTTGGGTTGCCAAGTCGCAAGCCAAGTCGACTCCATCTTCGACTTGGGTATAACGTTCAAATTTTCGAACGTTGGAGTTCATTTATTGCGCGCCAACAACTTCCACAACGTTCCAATCCTTCTTACTCTATAAAAGGACAATCAAATGAACATGAGAGTAAGCAATACACACTACTCTAAGGATCATAGAGAGAAAAGAAGTTCAAGAAAGATTTTCAAATCCTTTTCTCCATATTTGAGATTTTTCAAAAGGAAGAAAGAGCTTCAAACTGCAAGTTGCCTCAACAATCATCATCCAAGCTGCCTTTGATTTCTTCCTCGAGTTCAAACTGCCTACACAAATCTGTAAAGTGTAGTTTTTACTTATTTTCATCATCTTGTTGTATTGAACTTGATTTAGCTTGAGTTGCTAAGATCAAGTGTATGCAAAGTAGAGTGTGATTGGAGTGAGACTCGTCACCTACTTGTGCATTGAGTTGTTACGCCCCCTAGAGCTAGAATCTAGAAGAGAGCAAGTGGCTCTAGTTGTATATGCCCCCTAGAGCTTTGAATCTAGAAGAGAGCGGTGACTCTAAATGTATTCAAGGAATACATAGTGGAACCCAAGTCACAACGGAGTGTGAGCTTGGAAGAGTGGAGTAGGGAAGGTTTGCCCGAACCACTATAAATCTTGTGTTTGTTTTTCTATTACTACTTTATTTTTAATTGCCCTCCATTAGCCTTCATAAGGGGATTAATTTTCAGAAAAGGGTTAAGTTTTGATTTACCAAAGATTTTTTAAAGAACCCAATTCACCCCTCCCCTCTTGGGTTTAGCCATCAACTAGGGACCAACAGTAATCAACTCATTTTTTAAAATATGCTACAAGGCAACAATTCATTTTGTTGCAAATATATTTTAAACTTATTTTAATGGTTATATATTGATTTATATATTTCAATTTGACATGAGACATTATGTGTAAGCCTAATTTGATTTGCTTTATTATATGAGCATGCTAAATTATTCAAACCACCCGTAGAAAGTAGTTAAAAAGAAAAAAAATTAATATTACCTTGAATAATGTTTGCGGTAATAATAGAGCTTCGAACCTAGCATTAATCAATAGTTTGCACATTGATACTCAAGTTTAGTGATTATATCGATGGCAATGTGACGAATCTAGGACCTTTGATGAGAGAAGAAAATTTTCCATTGTGGGGCCATATTATTTTTTGAGGGCAAGGGAGTGTTGACAACTATATTTTTTTTAATTTTTAAGTTTTAAAAAATTCAAGGGGAGGCAATTGCTTCCTTTAGCTCTATATAGCTATGCCACTGGATATGAAACTCTAGTTCCATTAATCAATTTAAAAAACTAAGAATTTTATAACTACTTTTGAAATGTACTTCACACTTATAAATAGATGCCTTTTAGAATGATTGTAGCACTTTATATAGGTGAATTTTCGTGCATGAGATTTGGTATTCATATAGCAATCTAAATTGGTATAACTTAGACTGATAAGTTTATGCGAATTTCTATTCAGCATTGCATGTATATTGCCACTATATAGATTTTTAATTTTCAGTTGGAGTGAGAACCAATACACAAAGTCCAAATGCAATACAAGCAATAATAGAAGAATGATTCAAATAAATAACTGAATTTAGAATTTATAAGTCTAAATTTGGCGTAAAGCTCAAGCAAATAAGATTAAAGGCTTAATTATCAAAGATAAAGTTGTAGTGAATGAAAATGAGATTTATATGTAAAAGAATCAACTATGATCATCTTTTCAAATTTTCTCTAAAAAAATTCCAACACACCATGTATCCCACAATTGATATCTATAATAAGTAAATGAAAAATGGATACAAAAATACTAATTACTACAAGTTAAAACATTGTTTGGTAATGTGAATGGAAGGTTGGACGAAAATATTTTTTTAAGAAAAGTGAAAGTAACGTGATACGACAGGGATAAAGTAGAAATAAACAGGGTAGTTGTATGAAAAATAATTAGAATACAACAGTAAAAATATAAAAAGTGGAGTAGCTAGATAATAAAAGTATTAAATTTTTAAAAAAAAGTTGTGTAAGAAGAAGCAAGTAAAAAGGACACTGAGCAAAGAGATAACTCAAGTTGGGAACCAAGTATCAAAAAATAAATAAATAAATAAAGTTGGGAACCATGTGTGTGGTGGAAAGGTAGGGGTGCAACTTGGGTCAGGTTGAGCCCGAACCCAATTTTAAACAGTTTTAGAACTTACTTTTTCATAATTTAAGTTCAAAGAGCCCGAACCCGAGGAACCCGACTCGTAAATATGACAGGGTTAGGGTTCAAGTGAACCTGAGCCCTATTTTATATTTATTATGAAATATATTATATGCATAATATTTAAACAATAATTCTTTACATTTTACATATTTATGTTATTTATATTTATATTTGAATATATGTTTGCATGTTGTAATTATATTATAAATAAAATATATTATTTTCATTCATAGTTATCTTTTATTTCTATTATTTACTTTACATCTATTAATTTTATTTCTTAATTTGGTTTTTATGTTAAATTTTTTCTAAAAAATTCTTTATATCGTTGTCTTAAAAAAAGCTATAGTTTGACTATATATTATTATGTTCACCCATGTGATCCTTTTTTATCATATATTTCCATAAAATTCTAAGTTTATGACTCTTAAATAAAATGTAAATTAATCAACCGAAATTTCAACTCGAAATTCAACCTGATTCCGATTTTCAAAAAATAGAATTAGGGTTTAAATTTTATAAATAAAATTAAGATTAAAATTTTATAAATAGAATTCGAATTATGATTAAGATGAGTATAAATTCCATGAATCCGAGTTCACCCGGCGGTGAATCCACGTAATCAGCTGAGAAAGTGTATCACATGCTGACGCAGACTGACTACGGAAAGTTGAACGCGTGCATGCTGAACAAAATATGTACTTGTTTCTTCCTTGAGGTCCGCATCCACGTTGCCGGACTTGTCGTAGTTGTTTGTCGCGTAGCATCGGCCCCCGAGTTCCTCGTGCCTCTAAGGTCAGTAATCCAAGTGGAGTGGGTTTCGCCGTTCGTAACTCCAACCTCCCACGCCTCTTCCCTTTAACCTTTTCGGACCCATCATTTTCTCTTACCACGTCTTTTTTTCTTTTTAGATTGTACTCTTCGCACGTTTGAAAAGATCGAACAGCAGAATCCAATTTACTACATTTAAACCCGTGCACGGCTTCGGCAGGAGCTCGCAGAGGTAACTTCTAGAATAAATATAAAATTTTCTAGTTTTTTAAGAAAACAAACCTTTTATTTTAGATTTAAAATATCCGTCTCTAATTAAAGTCATAAACATCGCATGGTATTGAGTAATAAAATAGAACTGAAGAATTTCAACGGTAGATATACTTTAGGTTAAAAATAACATGTAATATAATTTAGGGCTTTTCCCAAATATACCCATTACGTTTGACCGTATTTCCAAATCTGCCCACTACGTTTCAGAAATCCTAAATATACCTACTACGTTTTGCCAAAATCCCAGATAAGCCCATGTCGTCAGTGACCGTTACGTTCAGCGACGGAAACGTTGTATAGTTGCTGCTAATTTTTCAAATATGCCCAGATTGCCCCTAGCATGAGTTATAAAAGCTGAGCTCGGGTTTTACTTGAAGAGAGCAGCAGCGGGAGAGTGCCCAAGGAGGAAGGAGTTGTGCATAATACGACTGGCCATTTGAGGTGTTCATTTCATTTTTTTGATGCTTTTGGATATATCCGAAATTGAAATATCAAATCCAGACGTAGGATCTTAGAGTGTGCAATATGGTATTTCCTTTCATATCATTCCACTGAACCCAGTAGTAGGCTGTCATAAATGATATGGATTATGCCAGTCATTGCGTAATGGTTCCGTCAATTAAATCCCACAATGATATTTTTCCTTCCGTCTATGTTGTTGTATTTTTGGTATTTTTTCTTGTTGGTTTCAAAAATGATAATTTTTTCCTTCTGTCTATGCTATTATATTTTTGGTATTTTTTTCCGTTAGTTTCAAAAATGATAATTTTTTCCTTCTGTCTATGCTATTGTATTTTTGATATTTTTTTCCGGTTGGTTAGAAAAATGATAATTGCAGAAAGGATGCATTTCATTCTTGTTATAACTCATTGGTTTCCATTGGATTCGTACATAGTGATAATTAGGGATTTCAGACGAGCCTGAATTCCCTCTTTTCGATTGAGCTCTTGCTCTTGGGCAGATGCGTCATTTCCCTTTCTTAGTAACGCCATTTCTAAACGTCAGTAATGGCGTGGGCATATCTTGGATTTTGGCAAAACGTAGAAGGATAATTGGAATTTCCGAAACGTAGTGGGCAGATTTGGAAATACGGTCAAACGTAATGGGTATATTTGGAAAATGCCCTATAATTTATATAATCCGAAACTTTATGTAGATTTATTTATTTTAAGTAGTTGAGTCAAAAAAATTATTTATATGTTGTAAAAATTATATCATGTAATTTTCTATAGGAAAAATATATGGTTTTTATAATTTTATAATTTTATAATTATTTTAATATCCAATTTATATGATTTTTTGCTATAAATAGTCTAGACTGTGTTTTATATCTAAATGGAAGATTTTATTTTTAAAAAATATCAAGAAGCAAATTTTTTTATGGGTTCCTATTGAATTCCTATAATGGAGTTCCCACTCAAGCATGGGCGCACTAGCTCAGTAGCTCTGTTTTATAATTATCCAAACAATTAATGTTTTAATTTTATTTCAAAAATCTCATTACGTCTTACATAAACATAATTTCGATTATTTACAAAAATAAATCAGATATTAGTATAATCTTTTTGGTGCATTTTTAATGGTATCGCTGTTTTTGTTATAATTTATGGCTAATTCATCTTACAACTTTCATTTTATGTTTTTCCTCAAAAAGCTAGACATAAGATTATGAGTTTATGAACTGGGCTATGCTCGTCTTGGAATATTATTATAATCTTAAATAAGTAAAAATTATATATTTAGCTTGTAAAACCACATGAAATGATGTAAATCTTATATATTATATAATATTATTTATAATCTAAAATATGTATATCTTTAATATTCTTCTATTATGGTTTTCAATTAGCACTATCTTATTTATATATTTTTTAATATAAATAATTCAACTTTTATTGTAAATAATATATATGAGATTTTTAAAATAAAACAAAATACCAAATTCTAGTGACAGTGTCTATTGAAATCGGTATTGGAAAAATTCCCACCGAAGCCCATCTGCTCGTGGCCGTGCGGAGTTATCTGAGCTCCTTTCCAAGCCTATTTAAAAGGATTCATGCGAGTCAAAATGGAGGGAAATTTTGGTACGAGGATGTAATAATTTATATTAATAATGGAAAAAGTTAATTGAAAATGTCTAAAGTTGTATTAAAAATTGAAAAAATTATTTTAGAAATGAAAATTTTTATGCCATATATATCTCATTTTAAGAATCTTGTATCCCTTTTATGAATTCCTCTTTTGTGTAACTTTATCTATTTTCGGCACCTCCATGATTGATGGAAAATTTAGTATATTTAACATCATTTCTATTAACATGGAAATCACATCATTTGTCCAATAATGTTGTGTATAACTCCATCTAAAAATGTATAAAATCAATATAATATAATGATTTGTTGTTAAATACCAATTTGAAATTTTTATTGTTAATATCTAAAATACCATTATTGTATGGATAAATGACTCAATAAATTATTTTTATATTTTAATGCACATGTGAATAGATCTAAGTATTTTTTATAACTTAAATGTGAATATATCTTTTTAAGCAAATATGGCCCACGAAGGCGTTTGATTTAGATGAAACTTAGTATCGTGATAGGACAATTTCTCATGCAACTGCACGTGGTCCATAAGTAATATAGAAAGAAGGGAGTATCGTTCCCATAGAGAAGGCGATAGAATCAATTACCTAAATCAATTTGAGTATTTTAAATCCTATTTGACAAGGTTTAATTTGATGGAAATATCCAACTAAAATTAAATTCTAATAAAGTGAAATTTAAAACTAATAATGGATAAGAAATTAGAATATCAAGATGGATAGATCTAGGTTATGATTTGTCTCAAAACTTCATTAGTAAAATAATTGAAGTAATTCTCTTAATTAACTCTTTATTGTTAGATTTTTAACCTAGGGCATTATATTATTTATATGTACCTTTCGATGTTATATAAATCTAACAATGTAATCCAATCCTCCATATTCCTAAAAGAATTAAATTAAATTAAATTACATTATTAATATCAAACTACAAACAATGATTATATGAGGTTAGTGGGTAAACTCCTGTCTTCACTAACAACTCAACCAACTCTTTTAGCTGAGATGAGTCTACACCCCTAGTGTAGTATATTAGACTCATGTAACCCTTCCAAACGTCACACATAATTCCCACAACAATCTAACAGGTGGTGAAGCTATTAGAAGTATTAATTAATTAATTTAATAGCATAAGCCTAGAAAAAAAATAGTTTAATACAAATTATATCCTCATTACACTCCATGTTTGTTTAATCCAAAAAGTGAAGTAAGATGAAAGAAAAAAAATAAACTCATGAAAAATTCTTCTCCAAGAGTTCAATCTTCTTTTCCTCTTCTTCTTTGCATTACTGTGCTTGAAAATCTCTTCTTTGCCTCCAAAAAGTCCCAAAGCATGCTAAACAAACCCCTTTTATCTCCCTCTTTGTGCATCGAATGTATCATAAAATATACAAAAAGCAAGTTCCAAAACATCCTAGTTCCACGGCTCCCACCAGAGGCCATAGCACTCAGTAGTTTTTTTTTTTTCCAAAAAATAGCAATTCTACCTCCTCGTTAATCTCCTATTACCATGGCTCCTAGTGGAGGCCATGGATCCCAACTGCACATCTCCCTTTCTTGCCGTTTTTGCACTTCTTGCTCCTTGATTTTTTGTCTCTTCCTTTTTCCAGTCCAATGCTTCCATAATTGCCTAAAAATGATCAACTATAAGCACCAAAATCAAAGTTCTCTCAAAAGAAAATACTTCCTATCTTGCTAGTTATCATCCCTTTGACTCATAAACCTACAAAATACGACCAACTTTAGAATTAACTCAACAATAAAATAATAATAATCATGCAACCCTCTTTAACTAGCATTTTATTTCCAAAACAAGCATAAATAACTCTACTTTCAGGTTATCACACCCCCAACTTAAGATTTTGCTAATCCTCAAGCAAAACAGACTAACTAAACTTCTAAACAACCAAAACAACTCAACCAATCCACACACATCTATTCTCTTAAAGTTAAGTTACCAATTTGAGTAATGCTCAAAAAAATTACCAAAAGACAATTGTAGAGTGGTCAATTGATGCCTTCGTAGTGAGTTTGTCTTCCTACGAAGTGTGTGTACAAATACCTCAATTGTTATCACATATTAACCTAATTCATCTATCAACTCTGATCACACACAAGTCCTACGAGCTCAATTGTGGTAAATTATAAATTAATGATAGTTTTGGTGATTAATAGTTCAATTAAAATAAAATAATGCTATTAACATGTCTCGTGTTAAATTTATGTATGTATTTAATCCAAAAATCACAAAGATTTGAAAGAAATCTAATACATAAATGGCATATTCAAAATACAAATAAGTCATGATTTAAGTCATACCTAACATTTACTTGAGTGAAGTCACAACCTAAGTCAACCTTAGAGAGAGGCTTCAATATAAGTCATGAGAAATTTTCAAATCTAGAAGTAAAGTCGCAAAGCTAAATTGACTTATATACTCCAAGTCAACCTTGGTTGTTACTTGAGAAAGAAAACATGTAAAGATAAGTATTTGGAAGACATGGGATTTGATAATTCTATAAAAATAGAGTTATCGACACTTGTTTTGCACTCATTTGGAATGCTAATTCAAGAGAAACTTGTAAATTTACATAGGTTTTGCATTAATTTTTATCATGTGTGTAGTTCTTGCATCTTTTGTGGATTTCATGCATTTTAGGTTGCATCTAGTTATAATTCATTGCATTTTAGTTGATTTAATTTTATTTGATCATTTAGGAATGCATTTACTCATTTTAACTTTTCGTTGCAGGAAAAGGAAAGCAATTCTCATAAAATTCAAGGCAAAAAGAGGATGGAATGAGAAAAAATCACTAGGAACTGTCAATGAACAAGCTTGGCTCCGGCATGCCTGTGGTCACGACCACCAAGTCACCGCCTCTGCAGAAATTTCTAAAAATTAGTTGCAAGCAGCTTCCAGAGACATTGGTGTTGTGGTGCCAACTCTACACGAGCATAAACTTTGCGTGTATCTCATTCATTTGCTTGGGGGTAAAAATATCATCTTAGGGTTTGAGATTAGGGGGATATCGAGGCTCGTGGCGACTGAGAAATGCAGAGAAAAACCTAAACTTGAAAGCATAAAGAGAAGATCAAGAAGAGACTAAGTTGTCTAGTGCGAAATATATTGAGTTTCATCTCTTCTTCTTCTTCTTCTTCCTATTTTTGTTATTCTTCTCCTTTGGGATGATTGTAAACTTGATATTGAAGAGATTTGATATCATGTTTGTAGGCTTAATCTCCTTGTGATTGGAGATATGGATGATTTGATATCATAGACTATGTTATTTGGTTTCCTTTATGCTAAAAAATTATATGATTATGCTGTAAGTTGTGTTGTTTAAGATTATCCTTATACATCATGTTTAATGCGTTTACAAGCCTTGCAACCTTGTAAATTGATTTAATATCTAAATTGATGCTTAGAAGAGTGAGTTTTGGATGAGATCCATATATAAGGTACAGGTTTTCCAACTCTTATTGCTTTGGATGTTAATATGGATAGGAATATACCTACTAATATTATACAATCATGATTAGATTATGTGGTTATCAGCCTTATTTTACTTAGGTGCATAGGAACATAGCAAATAACTAAAATAGGATTAGGTTTGTATATGTTGGAAGATATATATGAATACAAATGAACCGAGGTTAGTAATCTCTGCATAATTAACTTAAAAAGAAACCAAGTTAACATATCTATGAGTTAAAGAATTCATATCTCACCCATCTTAATCATCTCAAGGCAATCCCACCTTTGTTCACTCCATTTTGGTTTAATCTAGTTAAGTTTAATTTAGTTTTTTCAATATAATTCCATTTAACTTGCCAATTCACATAAGATAATTGAATTTTACGGTGTTAATCCGTTTATATACAATCCTCACTTTTTATTACTTGATCGGCACATATATTCACGTTAAAATGAGAATTTAATTAGACATATACACAGCTTGTCAAATTTTTGGTGTCGTTGCTGGGAATTGATGATTTAAATGTAGTACCCAACAACTTCATTTGTCTTTTGTGAATTTGTATATATTCTATATAGTTTTTTATTTTCTTTCTTTGCTTTTGATGAAATTTTGTTTCAGGGGTCTTCTTTATTATAATTTTTAATGGCTTCAAATGCTTACCATTGGCCAAATACAAAATTTGCAACACCAAGCACTTCAGGTTTCCATGAGTTAAATAATGCATAGGGACCTATAACTCAAAGTGCAGCTCTTGATAATCAAGTTCAAAGCATGAACTATGCTTAGGTGAATTACTGCAATTTGTATAGAGGAGAGGGACATTTTTCAAATTAATATGTGTATTACTTAGCATTCGTTGGTTATATGGATAGCTTCAACTATGTTCCGGGTGATCAATCTATGTATTCAACAAACTTGAGCTATGTTGAACAGCCAAATGTCGCATGGGACAACCATGGCGACCCACACTCATAATATATGACGCCAATAGAATTTCAAGCACCTCAAGCAAGAGAGCCATCACCACCTCAAAACAAGTCATCTTTAGAGAACATGTTCATGCAATTTATGCAAAGTCAAATGAAGTTTAACATGAACATGCAAAAACAAATGGAGCAATTGGCTACTATAATCCAAAGTCAACATCAAGAAGCTTCTTCCTGTTATAACGCAAAAAATTCAGAAGAAGAATTAAAATAGAGCTGTGAAGTCACTTCGACCATCAATGAAGAGATATCATGCAATGTGATAACACATTTGCCCCTCGATTCGTGCTTGAATAAGTAGTTGGGCCAATGAAAAGTAAGGAAGTTGACGAGGAAACCGATGAAGAAATAGAGGTTGTTTTGGTGGAGGGAGTTGAAAATTATCATATTTTGGCACATCTATTTGGTTCTCTAGAAATCCAAGAGCAACAATACTTGATCGATCAATGCATATTCTTGAAAAGCAACACCTTGAAGCCATCATTTATAGAAGACCATGAACAACTCTTCTATAGCCTTTATGAAATTCAAGGGAAGAGGCTAACTAATCTATTTGAGGAGGCTAAGAAGAGATTTGAACTTCCAATGCACAATCCGCATTGAAGGAAATTCAATCGAGTGGGTATTTGATGATTCATCTTCAAGACGTCAGGCTGAGGATACTAAACTTAGCGCTAAATGGGAAGTAACTCACTACACTTTTTTTCTTTTTGGATCCAAGGCATGATTTGAAGATCAACCATATGTGTCTTGAAATAGGAAAACCTAAGAAAGATCACTACTTTTGAAAGCTTGCATGTAAAAGAGAAGTTGATTCATTACTTTGTCAATTCTCTCTAGGAATACATATGTCATGATTGTTAAAGTTCTGCTCAACATGATTCAAGAAGTTAATTGCATCAACCAATCATCCCTTCTCTCTTGTTTGGAAAAACAGAGTAGCTACAAATCTATTTTGGAGACATTGATGAGAAAAGATAAAAAAGAATTCATACTGCAGGTTTTAAATGCATGGAGGAATTCACAACTCATTTACATTTCAATTTTAAAAAAATCAAATTCAACATGCACAAATGAAGATGAATGTAGGCAAGTTGCAGCTTTGTATGGCTTTGGATGAATGAAATGCAAGAATTCAAGCTGGAGTTATAAATTGATGAAATGAAAAATCCAAGGAGGTAGAAGTCAAGCAATTGAAATCAACTCTTTCATGAACAAAGTTGGAATTCAACCCTCTTTCAAGTGGTTAATTGATGAAATCAAAGGTTCTCAAACTCCTCAACATCATTTAAGAGATGAAAATGCAGTCATATGGGGCCATAGATCAATTCTTGGAGCCCAACACCAAAATTTCCATGAAAAAAAGTCACATAAGAAAGCTATCAGCAGCATGGTGGCCGAGGCCACCACATTGGTTTTCACGACTCCCACACCTAAAAAAGTAAAAAAAAATTATGAATACACCGCTAAATAGAGTCAATGCCGCTGGCCGATCAACTAAAATAAGAAAAATCAAGTGTAGCCAGTAACCAGCAACACCGGCGCTGTGATCACTTGCTGTAAGAAAAGGAAAAAAAAAGTAGGCCAAATTCAACAAGTCATAACTTCCAATCCGGGAAGAGTTACAGAAACCACAACATATTAAAGAAAAGCATTTTTCGAGACTACCAACATAGCAAACTAGGCAAGCTTGGTTGAGCTCATTTTTTATGCCAAAATTCTCCATTTATGCATGTCTTGATGTCGTTGAAGTCCTACGCAATTTTTTTACTATTTATAGTAAGACACCCATTTTACTAATTTTAAAATGTGTAAGTAGGTAGTTTGCATTTTGCATTTTTCGCAGGTATATGGATGAGTAGATAGTGGGTAACTTTTGATTTGAGTAACTCCATTATTTTATTTTTGGCTAAGTATTGAAAGCAGCGAAAGAGAAATTTGTTGACGAACTTGTGGTATCAATGATGTGGATTGAAACTCGAGTTGGATTACCTAAGAAGAGCTTGTATTTGTTGGTCTCGAGTTTATGACAAAACCAAAGAGGGGAGGGATGAATTGAGTTCTTGAGAAATTCTTTGGTAATTTAAAATTTAACCCTTTATGAGTTTAATCCCCTGTGATGAAATGTACTAAGAGATAGAATGAGAGGGTGTAAATGGAATATAAAATGCAAGTAATTAAACTACACAAGAGACAACAATATATAGTGGTTCGGGCAATCTTTCCTACTCTTCTAAGTGCACACCTCTTGTGTCGTAGATTCCATTATTGTATATCCAAATTTAGAGCACCCACTTTCTTTTAGATTTTAGCTCTAGGGGGCCTATATAATAATCACTCGTTGGTGAGACTAATTCCAACCAACCAACCAAGTCTAATTCGTTTGTGAGACAACTCAAGTTAATTAAGCAAAACTCATTCGTGACACAAACTCAAACCAACCTTCTATTTTGTTTCTTCTTAAATTCGGTCTCCAATGTTGATCCAAGGCAACAATCCAAAATAAAATAGATAAAAAAAAATTTACACTTTACAACGTGTAATGAATTTTCTCTGGAAGCTCTTTGTTATGTGAAGAAGATGATCTTGTTGTTAAGGAATGACAAATCAAGTACAATCTATGTTTTGATGATTAACAATTCAATTTGAGAGGTTTTAAGGCACTGACATGTGTGTTGAGATGTTTTAAGAATTAAATACTTCAAGATTAAAATCTTAGCAGTTAAGTCACACGTCAAGTCAACTTAGGCATCGACTTAGGTTAAGTCGATACCGAAGTCGACTCCAGCATCGACTTCAAATTGCCATTTTTCAACAACACTGACAATGTGGATGCATGGGCAGGAAAAGTCGCAACCGAAGTCAACTCCATCAACGACTTGGGCTATTTTTAGGGGTCTAAAGCTAAATCTGACAAAGTCAAGTAGCAACAAGGTCGACTCTAACATACGACGTAGGTGAAGTCATACATGAAGTCGACTCAGACATGCGACTTGAGTGAAGTTGCAAACCAAGTCGACCCCAACATTCAACTTGGATATAAGAAGAATAAATCATTAAGTTTTAAGCCCAAGGATGGCAAGTTTGACTTAAGCAACATTATTCTAACATGATTTAAGATCTAAGGTAAGTTCATCCAAGAATGCTCAAACGAACATGACCAAGCTCAATAATCAAGAAGTTTCAAAGCTCACATGCACAAATCAAGACTTATAAGGATAAAACATGAAGAAACAAGGGCAACTATCCTCAACGATCAAGTTTAAACTGTGCCAAGGTTCCAATGAGCCAAGTAGAGAGTGAAGTCGCAACTCAAGTCGACTTCACTTACGACTTAGGTCAAGTCTAAGATCAATTTGAATCGAAATGAAACCTGACTGATAGTTGAAGATCGAAGTTGCAATCCAAGTCAAGCCCTAGCCCTCAAACCTAGCACAAAACTATGTCATTGGATGACCTAGTTTGTGCCTAATAAGTATTTATATAGAAATCTCTCAAAAATTGCACAAAACAAACATAGAACGTGTTGCATGAGTTGCAACGGAGCTAACCATAGCTTAGGCCATGTTTCCCTTAAGGCAACGCAGCTTGGGCCATGTTCATTAGTGGTAACAGAAAGCTTGTTCCAAATTTTCACTGATTTGCTACCCGATATACCCTGCACAATGTCGGTACTTCTCCAACAAATCCTTGCTCGTTTTGATAATCAATTTTTCTCCCTTTTAGCTCACTAATTCATTAAATTAAGCATGTCTTGATTCTTGAACTTTGATTCTTCACTATTTACCCATGTTTAATCCCAAAATAGCCTGAATTTATGCGCAACGGCCAAATATGAGTATCTTGTACAAAATAAAGCAAATGTTATCATTTAAGCTCGAAAAGTCATTTGAACCAATAATTTGATTATTAAATCATCCAAATTATGAAGTATAAAACTGACATATCAGTTAGAGAATGTTAAGGTCATTCATGTTCTAAGGAATGATAATGCTAAGTCCAGCATACTACTGAAGCTGGCATCAGCAGATATATTTACCCGTAAAGCAACTATTGAAGTTAAAGAATAACCTTTGATAGAAGAATAAGAGGTACTTGAAATAAAGGTCCTCTTGAAACCACTTGGATGGACACAAATATAAACTATTTACGATATGGAATCCTTCCAAAGTCTAATGCGAATGTATGAGACTTATAAAAATGAAGCATTCAAATGCTTTGATTGAGGAGAAGTTATAATAAGTATCTCTCACCAGTTATATCAATGGTGCTTAAACTCAGAAAAAGGACAAGAGAAAATGAAAGAAATTAACAGTGGGGTTGATTGTGGCAATTGCCACAGTTGGAAAACTTGATCTTAAAATTCCCACAAATGGGATATTATTGGCCCACAATAAGCAGTGATGCTTAGGGCTTCATAAAGAGGCGTTGAGAATTTCATCATTCACACCCATACCATGACTTCGGCCAACGAGGGTCACCACCCTAATCAAGCCCTGGCACTTAGAAAGGGGCCACGACTAATAGTCAAAGAAAAGAAACAGTTTCTGCTAGTAGCTGTAAATTATTTCTCGAAGTAGGCAGAAATCAAACAATTTTCCAAAATAGATGCATAAAGTATCATCTCATTCCTGAGAGAAAATATCCTTTGCAAATTTAGAAGTCCTTACTCTGTGGTCGCTAATAGTAGTACACAATTCATTGCCCATGATTTCGAAGCCTTCTATTGCTAGTATCTAATGCAACATAAACTAGTCTTAGTAGCTGATCCACAAGCAAAAGTAATTAACCGAGCCCTAACAGAGCTATCGAAGAAATGGCCAGAGAAGTATAAGAATCGGTGGCTAAGTCGTGTATCCCATCCACTTTGTGCATACAACATAACACCACAAACTTTAACCAAAGAGACTCTCTTCTTTTGATATCCTGGCTAAAAAGTAGTAGTCCCAACAAAAGGACATAAAGCAATACTACGAAAATAGATACTTAATTCTGAACGCAATGACCTCCTTATGAGAGCTTATCTAGATTTGTCGAAGAAATAAGAGAAAAGACCTTAGTGAAAAATATAAAATAAGAATACAAAGTATCACAATATTATGACTTTCATGTTTGACATATGCTCTTCTAGATAGTGGACTTAGTTTGGTGAAAAACTAATTCCTTGGCCTTAAACCTAAAGGAAAAAGTGGCCTCAAACTAAGAATGACCCTATCGAGTTGCAAAAATATCATTCCTAGGGCCCTATAAACTAGCGAGTCTACAAGGAGATCAGATGTCAGGAGCATGGCATGCTTTACACTTAAAGCACTACTCCATTTGAAAAGGAAAAGTGTCAAGACATCGAATATAAATAAGAAAATCTTAGGTTTATTGAGTGTATCCCAAGAAGGGCCTCATCCTGAAAAAGAAATGATAAAAACAAGACTTCACTCAATGAAGTCGGCTTCGATATATCTAACGTGTAAGTACAATCAAAAGCCATCCTCTAAACGGAGCAATGATGCAATTCATTCTCATAATTGGTTGCAAAAAGAAATTCGCTTGCAAAATCTTGATAACATCACCACAATTCACAATTATCATCTTGATAAGAATCATGCACGAGGTGAGCACAAAATGAATCAACGATTTGTAATAAAGCGAACGAAAGAGAGAAAAACTAGAATCTATTATTAAAATAAATAGATTCATACACAATTCACAATTATCATCTTGATAAGAATCATGCACGAGGTGAGCACAAAATGAATCAACGACTTGTAATAAAGCGACCAAAAGAGAGAAAAACTAGAATCTATTATTAAAATAAATAGATTCATAAAAAAACTAAACTGTATCAAGGGAAACCCATAAAGAGGAGAAAATAAAAGAGAACTTTTATTAAACACCTTATTCATTGTACATAAGACATATAGATCTTTTTGATGATATAAGGGTGAAACATAAAATACATAAGAAACTATGGAGGAACAACGCAGAAACCCTTGGACAACATCAAGACATCACCGTAGGTAGAGCATATGGTATTGTCATCATCCAAATGAAGCCTTTGAGAAGGCTATATGTCTTTGATCTTGTTTGATCTCCTATTCACTATGACGTTGACAGAAATAGTTTCGCAAACAAGGCCTTGGAAAATTGAAAACAAGTACCCCTTTTCAAAAGTGACAACCATTCTCCTTTAAAGATCATGAAACTCTCCTCCTAATAATCCCTTCTTCAACAAAACTAGTCACTGCAACATCGAAAGGAAAGATCAAATCCTCAAATTCCCTCCCACTTTGGCATATCAATCGCCATCTTTAACTATGCCAAAACAATGCTGAAGGAAAGCTAATTTTTAGGGAGAAACTCCCAAAAGAAGAGGCATGACTACCTGCAAGCAATGTAAATGGGCAAGAAAGCCGGCCATTAAGGCTACTCAAAAATAAGAGTAAAAAAACTTGGACTCATACGTTAAGTCGCAAACCGAAGGACATTTGTCAAATGACAATTATGAAAGTCTCTTAGAGAATGATAACAATACAAGAAAATAAATACATTACCCAAAACTATGAAAACCCTTAAGGATTATAGCTAAATAGCACCATAGTTACCCACAATTTATGTGAAAAAAAAGACATTCCTTGGGCAAAGAAATTCCTTAAAGAATGTACCCATACAAGGGCTGGGTGATGACAAAGTTCTCCAGCAATCCATAATACTCGAAGCATAACTAAGTCACAATACTTTGTATAAAGACCTAGACAGTAGACACGATATTTGGCGCTCGTTAGCCAAAGTACGCATGACATGCATGATACCAAGGTATTGTGTGTCTACTAATATCCCCAAGATAGACACTACTCAATGGAGCTCATGATGCATTAAACGCCCTCCAAATCATCTCTATAGTGGAAATCAACAAATGTTTGAAGATGGTTGTCACACCTCCTAAAGTAGTGCCAAAACCACATGAAGATACCGCTATGCCTCCCTACAACTCATGAAATTGCCTGGAAAAGTCAACTAAACCCACTGCCTTATGAACAAAACCATTTGGAAAACAATGCTTGTGATTATAAGACCAAGAACCAAAGGAAGAGATGAAGCGACTATAAAAGACAAGGAGGCGAACTCTCTTAGGAGGCTTTTTTCACCTAATAACACTACTAAGGCAGCACCAACTTCTCCCTCACACTCTCGAGAAAGTCGAGGGATTTCCGCACATGTTGTACCACTTTTCCATCATTATACTAGACTTCTCAAACTGCATGAGAGAACACAAACCCACCACATGTACTTTTTTACTTTGCAACATAGTGGAAACACTGGGTCCGATCCTGTGCACCTGGGTACACTTAGCTTCAATGCACTCGGGTGCATTAACCCATTTTTTTTCTTTTTTTAATTTTGTACAAGTATTAATCTAAGTGTATTTAACATGTGTATCAATTTTTACTATTTTTAGAGTATTTTAGATTTTTATTTTTTATTTTTGAAAATTAGTGAATCCATGGAAACACTTGCCCCTTTCTCGTAATTCTTCAGCAAGGCATCACAAACATGTGATGACTTCCTTTTCCATTTTAAAAAAAAAAAAATCCTTGGGGTACGGTCCTTTATATGATCTATGTTGCTCCGCATACTCCTCCCTAATCAGCACTATGATACCTGACATTTCCAATCATCAACAATCGAAAAGTTAAATCCCCTAATTTTTATTTAATTTGTTTTTAAGTATATATACATATATTATGTTATAATATAAGTTTGCATGTTAATATGATCCAATTACGTACATGATAAGTCGGCATCAACCTAAATTATATTTTAAAAAATATTTTGTTATAAATTATATAAAACTTATCAGCAGATAAAATTTTACAATTTCAACTCTTATATATCAAATTAAATACCGTATTGTATTCTTCCAAAAAAAATAACGTATTTGTAAAATAATTTGAGTAGAGGCGTAGATTAATGAGTAATATTGAATATCATTATAGTCGTACTTACAAACATCGCAAATTATCATAAAATTAATTCTTTTTAAAATCTAATACCGAAGTAATCATGTAATACACCTTAAAACTATTTTAGATAAATAATTATTATTTTTAATTTGTGAATAAAGTAACTAATTATATATCTAACATATTATAATGATTTTTAAAATAATTTATTACAAGAATTATACGTCCCTCTGTATTTAATTTGACATAATTAATTGCTAGCCCATAAATATTAGGGTTATTTTTAAATTTTTTATTTTCATGAAAATGTTAGCCCAAATATATTTAAATCACATATATAAGTTTTATAATTGCTGAACATATGTATTTATTGTTTTGAATTTTAAAAATTAGCAATTTTATAGTATACAAATATCTCCTCTAGTTTTCATTTTAAAAAAATCCTCAAGCGTAGGTATCCCTGTTGATGAAGTTAATTGCTTTGTTTAAAATTTGAAACAGTGCCTATCCTCTGCAATTTTATTTTTATTTTTTTGGATAAAAGGCTTGAAGTGGCCAAACTCTAGGACCACTCTGGAGAATCGTCCAAAGGAGGAGACGGGGGAGTAAGACCCATAGGAGTATCATCTAAAGATTGACAGTCTTTACATAAAGATTCAAAAATACAGCTAGGGTGGGAGTCCCACCATACATGAACATCCTTAGTGCCTGATAAAGCAAAATTGACAAGGTCATGGGCCGCCGTATTCCTAGTTCTTAAGAAATCCTCCACATTTTTAGAACAGGGAATAAGTGGTACATCATTTTGCCAAAATGCGCTGAGTAGCCAACCTGATGAGTTAGTTTAGCTGAATTGGTGCACTCTTTCCCCATGAAGTAACGGCTTATTTATTTGGGGCGATGGCGTTTTAATGAGACACTCTTTTTCCACAAAAAGTTGTCTTTTCCAATATTACTAATTGAATCGGTAAAGAGATTGGTTTAGTTGGAAGGTAAAGAGATTGGTTTAGTTGGAACCTGTTAGACCATTTTTTTCTTTTTTGACATCCACCTGTTAGACCATTTAACAAACCGGTTTGAACCATATTACATTGTATTATTGTTTTTATCGTATATATTATAATACCGTTAATATAAGATATTTTATGTAATATTGCAAAATTCAAATGTCCAAACTTTACCTGTCATACTTAATATATCTAATTTCTAAAGTCCAAATCAAGCAATTATCAAATATAAAATTAAAATAAAGATTCAACTATGATTATGATAATATTTTTAATAATATGTGATGATAAAAAAATTTTAATAAATTAAATGCAACTTATAAATAAATATAAATATAACATTGACTATTCGAATCCCATCAAACCAAAAATATAAAATAAAATGATAAATATCGTTAAAAAATATAATAATAATAGTAACAATGTAATTAAATAGTACTGTTTTATGCTTCTCTAAACTCCCGCTTTCATCTTTACATGGAACACCTATGACAAATCAGAGTATTAAATGCTTATGCTTTTTCATGCAACGTGCACCAGCACAACCTGAAAACATCCGAACCGGTTAAACCATTTGCAACGATATTAATCGGTTGAACCGCTATCTATTCAATTTTCAATTTTCAATGTTTTTTTATACAATTGACCGGATCAGGCATAGTTGAACCGAAGAAGGCTCCGGTCGCCGGCTAGACTAGTTGAACACTCTATCTGGTCTGGCTTTAATAGCATTGCTTTTCCCTTAAAAGTTATCATTTTTGAAATTCAGAAAAATATACCGATATATCTAATCATTATAAAACTTATTGTACGAATTAAAAGCATTTGGGCCAACATTTTTATGAAAATAGAATTTAAATAATATATGAATATACATTTATTTTTTGGATTAGAACATATTTCATAAATTTTTTATTACATCATTATAGGAAGACAAGGCTCCTCTTCAGACTCGATCCTAGGATCTCATGCACACATGCTGGATGTGATACAACTTCGTTATGCCCTAATTCACAGTTCATTAAAATCATATTTTTTTAAATATTATCATTGTTTTTAAAATTTTCAAAATTTTCAAATCAATAAATAGGATGAAATCTCATATCAACCTTATGACCGTTACATGGTCAAAATCCCCCTTTCTTATTTTATAATATTCAAAATTGTAAGTATAATTTTATGTTTAGGAGCATATACACATTCTAGCCTTGGTGTCAATAGGTTCAAGATTCAAATCCTGATGGGAAGCTTTGTCTATTATTTTTAGGAGTGTGGCCTTCTGCAAATAATCTTTGGTGAAAATCGAAAGATAATTCTGACTTTTCTAAGCGCATGTGCGATTGACTCTTAGGGTGTGTTCTAAGTCGTACAAGATTCTTGAATTGAAATGTATCTCCATTTCCAAGATAGCTTTCCAATTTCTAAGATAATTTTTTCAATTTTCAATACAACTTTATCCGTTCCTAACGCACTTCATTACATTCTCATCCAAGGTCAGATTCCATCTAAGAATCTTGTATAATTTGGAACACGCTCTACATGCACGAAAGCTAAAACTTTCAGCTCAGGTGAAATCCTACGTTTTCTAAATTTGCAATTTGAAATCGTTACTTCATTGTTCACCTAAACACTTACAAAATCTTTTAAAAGTGCATTTAAGCGAAAATAAGAACAATTAAAATGTTCAAAATCTTGGCCAAACAGGCCCTTGGAAAAGGTTGGCATCATACCAAAATAAGCACTGCAAGCTGTCCGCACACGTAATCCTTTGAGCTAGCTAGGCTTCTTGACGCAAATAAATATATAGTTGACGTGGTGAGCGGTCCCTGGACGACCATGAAATTCTTGCCATTTGTGTTGGCACTGCCAAACATACTTCTAATTAATTAAGAAACATTCCCGGCTGTGGGACCCCAATCATTGCTTAAAATATTATACAAAATCATTTCACAACCATATCGTCATAAATGCCATAGCAGCTCTGCTAGCCACGCCCGAAGAAGGGTCTAATCTTCAACTTCATTACATTAAAATAAGAGGACTTTTTTCATGAAAAATTAAGTGGATTTAAAAACAGCCATTCGTTCATATCCTCAATGGCCCACCTACTTGATTGCAGGAAGTAACTTTCCATCAATCATCCCTTTCTCCCCACAGCAACGATAGTGGCATAATGCATGGTCATGTCTCCTGAATTTGTGCCAATGTGCTGATGATTTGGCAAAAGAAATCGAAGGCTACAGTAAACATCTGGCAGGATTTAATTATATACATTAGTTTTACAACGGTCCCGCTTACACGTGACCATGTTGCATAGAAGTGGTACAAGTAACTTCTTTCATTTTTCAATATTTTAATATCTGATGAAAAAATTAACCCTATTCATTAGATTTAATATCTTTTAGCTTCATTAAAAAAACTAACTAAGAGATCATATTTCATCCGAATCAAATATGCACATGAGTCATTTTTTTGAAAAAAAATATATATTTATGGGTAAATTATAAAAAGTGGTTAAATTCATTCACATATATATATTAGAATATAATAATGTTTCATGGAATTATTTACCTACGTATGAATGATATTTTAGATAGTTTAGATGTTGAAAATATAATTTTAAAATTAATATTTAACATTAAACTATATTATTAAGTTAATTTGACACATATATATATATGAGCCCATGCACACCGACACTAGACAAATGCAAGGGTTTCCACGATAACATAAAAAATGCTACATGAATAGATGAAATGGATTTTCCATAAAAGCAAAGCCCCTTTTTCAATTTCACTATTCTGCCTTGTCTCAAACATAAGATTATTTTAAAAAATGAAAATTTATTTCAAAATAAATCAATACAAGTTGACCAAGTAGCAACAATAAACAAAGCAAAAGAAAGGCTTGAGAAATATATTACATAGCCTTTGTATCCAATATTTGGAGCTGCTCTATGTCAGACTAAATCAGGTATGGCACTAACTTGTACATAAAACTTGTCATATCTTCCAATTTATATATAATATATGACAACATAAAAAAGAGTTCTTGTAGTCATTCATACTTTCCTATTTCTCTGTTAAATTTTTAAACTAGCTGATGATTTACTTGTATTTTTTTAAAATTCTCTTAAGTCCACTAAATGTTAGAGTTTTTAACTTTGAAATATACTAGGGTCTACCATGTCGTGCCCTAGTTCCTCTCCACAAACTAACATACCCACACCATTGACCACATTACAAATAATGGCTACTTAACCCATGAGAAAACTAATTTACTCTTCTAAATTTCAAATGACTCAACCCTAATTATTTTTAGTGGGTTAGCTTTCACTAATCAGACTACCAGTAAAGAATGCTGAAAATAGAGGTAAATGGAGGATGGTTAATTTTTTGTTAGAATATGGTTTTTAATAGAGGAGCCGCCGCTATCTGCTTGCATGGTTGCGCTTGAGGTGCTGGTGACGAGATGGTCAATTGGAGTCAATTCCATCAGTTAGTAGAGAGGAGTGCCAACCAATTGAATGTTGGAGCAATGTTGTCAAAACCAAATCGGTAAAAGGACTGGTTCTGGTCCAACTAGTTTAACTATTTTTGAAAATTGGGTTGATCCAATATATTAGTAATTTATGCAAAATATATCATAAATTGATAAGATAAGAGTTTAAAAATTCGGATATAAAAATAATGCAATAATTAGAGTTACGATCATAATTTTATAAGTTGGAAAATAATTTACTTATCTTCATATTGTTGAATGTTGATTATATCTTTATCAACTATGAATCTTGCTGTTGATTTGATTTTTGAAAATTTAAATATCTATGAATAAAAAAAATTAGAACAGTGACTTGAGCAAATTCAACAGCCATGTAAATCACATCACCTGTCTTCATTGTAACTTCTAACTCATGGAGGTTTCGGCATATAGTCCAGGCCGAATTAGCGATTGTTATTTTCTGAAAAAAATCAACAACTGGAATTAAAATCAAGTAACGCGAAGTAAGTAACACAAATTTTGTAGATACAAGTAGTCCTCCTAGCTTTTGGTGCTCACAAGATTTATAAATAGGTGCACAACCATATTCTGAAAAAGACAATTCCCAACACAAACAATTTCAAGGAGAGGGAGAGAAGATGGAGACATGCAACGGGGTGGAGATTTCAAGCATGGAGCGGAGATCAAAGCTTAAAGGAGTAGAATTTTCTTCTATTTTATTTTTGATTTTCTATTTATTTGAGATTGATATTATTTTTAATTTTTATTTTGGTCTTGTGTCCAATGTAATTATATGTGGCTAAAAATATCATTCTAGGGTTGCAATGGATCTCATTTTTGAACTATGATTAAATTATAATTTTTCTTTTATTTTATATTATTAATATTGGATTATTTATTTAACCTTTTCTTAATGCTTCCATCAGATTGGCCACCTTATAGATTGATTTGGGAATTTTGTGTGATGCTTGAAAGAGATGTGTATAATCTTGAGATCAGATTATATCGTGGGATGTGTGAGATTTGCTAATATGAATAGAAATATTCATTAGCCATATTTAGTCGAAATTAGGGATGTAATTAATGTTGCTTGTTATTTTAAATTCTCATCATTTACATTGAAAGTTAAAATTAACGGGTTAGATTTATGCAGCCATCGAAAGAGGAGTATGAATAATATTACCCTAGACTATTACCCTAGACTAATCATCCATATTAATAAAATAAATCAAAGAAATTGTAATAAAATCATAGAGATAAGTAAGTGAAGTTGTAACCCTAGACTCATCCATCGGTAAAAGTTTCCCGTTTAGTTTACTTCTGTTCACACCAATTTATCTTTTATCATTATTTTCTTTCATCTTTTCTCATCCACTTTAAAATCTTAATTTTCATTTAAACTCATCCAATTAAATTCCAATTTTTAGTTTTTAGTAATTAATGAATATCTAGCACTCAAGTCCTCGTAGGAATGATCACTCTACTCATTCATATATATTACTTATGCGGCCCGTAAACTTGTGGAAAAATAGGCAACATTTATCAACACTTAATTGCATTCATTTTGAATGCCAGTTCAAGAGAAACATACAGGCTTACATAGGTTTTACATTAGTTTTCATAGTTTCTACATTTCTTGAATTATGTATACATTTCATGCATTTTTAGTTGAACTCAATGCAAATCATATCATTTTAGGTTGTTATAATTGCATTAGATCATTTAGTATAGCATTTACCTATTTTTGTCTATTATTGTAGGGAAGGAATGGTGATTTGCTGATAGACTTCATGCTAAAGTGATGAGAAAAGAATACACTACAAGAAAATATCAAAATTGAAGACAAAAAGTTGGCACCCCAGCCTCAGTAATCACCCTTCCGAAATTCTCCAGAAAATAGCATCCAAAGATCCACTTATGTGGAAATCTCACATGTGCCATGGTCTATTTGCTTGGAGGTATAAATACATCTCTTAGGATTTCTCAAGCATAACCTATGGAGCCTATGGCTTAGGCAAGGAGAGGAAAAAAGAAACGGTTTCAAGGCAAAGGGGAAGACAATGAGAGATTCAAGTTGTTTCATTGAAGATCATTGAATTTCATCTCCTCTTTTCATTTCTCTTCTTTTTTTCTCTTATCCTCACTTAGGATGTACCTAAAATTGGTGTCTATGGGATTTGAAATTATATTTTTGAGCTAAATCTCCTCGTGGTGGGAGATGTGGATGACTAGAACTCTAGTCTATGTTGTTTTGGTTTCCTTGAGCTTGAAATGAACATCTGATTGTGTTATAACTTATGTTGCATGGGATTACCCTTGTATTGTATTTAACGCATTTCAAGAGTCTTCGTTATGCACTATTCAATGGCTTCAATTGCTATCTATTTGTCAAATACAGAGTTTTCAATACCAAGGACGTCAGGTATCCATAAGTATGGTACTACATGGGCACCTCTAGCCCAAGTTGCAGCTCTTGAAAATCAAGTTTGAGGCATGGCTTATATTCATTCAATTAGCTGCAGTTTGTGTGTAGTAGAGGGGCATTCACCGGATCAATGCTTATATAATCCAGCATTTACAAGTTACATGGATGGCTTCGATTATGCTCAAGATGATTAATATATATACTCAAACCGCTTAAGCTATTCAAAGCAATCTACTTTTACATTGAAAAATCATGGAGGCCCACAATAACGAGAATATATGATTAGACACATGAAGCATAAGAATCTTCGCCACCTTAAATAGACTCTCTTTGGAGTATATGATCATGCAATTCATGCAAAGCGAATTAGAGTTCAACAAGAATATGGAGAAACAAGTGGAGCAATTGACTGCCGTAATAAGAAAATCAGCATCAAGAGACTTCTGCCAATTATATTGAAGATAACTCAGAGGAAGATGTGTTAGATGAAGGTTGTGGTGGCACTACAAGCATTTATAAACAGATATTCATCGATGCGACAACATAATTTGCCCCCCAAAGCATGCTTGAACAAATGGTCAAGACAATGAAAAGCAAGCAAGTTAAAGAGAAAATCAATAAGGAAATAGAAGTTTCTGCAGTGGAGAAAGTTGACACTTATCACATCAATACACATCTATTATGTTTTCTAAAAATCCAAGAGCAGCATCACTTGATTAATCAATGGACGTTCTTGGAAAATAGTTCATTGAAGTCATCATTTATACAAGACCCTAAAGAACTCTTCTATAGCCTATATGAATTAAATGAAAAGAAGTTAATAAATCCATTTGAGGAGGCTAAGAAGAAATCTGAATTCCAATGCATAATTCACTTAGAAGAAAGTTCAATAGAGTGGGAATCGGATAATACATTTACAGGACATCGAGCTGATGGCGTTAAACTTTGCACTAAATGGGAGGCAACCCATGACACTTTTTTACTTTTTGATTCGAGATATGATTTAAGAATCAATTATATGTGTCTTAAAGCAGAGAAATCTAAGAAGATCACTTCTTTTGGAAGCTTTTATGCAAAAGAGAATTTCATACTTCAATTGGTCAATTCTCTTTGAATCTTTGCATTTTGATCTTATAAGTTGCAGCTCAAGTATGATTTCAATTATTTTAATATAAATAAAGAATGAAAATTCATTGACAATCATTTCCTTTTTTATTGTTGAAGAACAGAGCAATTATATATCCATTTTTGGGGAATTAAAAATAAGAACTTAAGAGGATTACATGTTGAAGGCGTATATGTGTTGAGAAGTCTACAAGGGATTTGGCAATTCAACAATCAGCTATGAGCTTCACTTTGCAATATTTACACTAGTTGAGGAATTGTCAAGGTGTGATGTAACGCCCCATGCATAAAAATACTCAATAACTAATCAACGGCGCTACATAATCTAAGAAAAATTCGGCAGCATCTCCCCATAACATACAAGGGGTAATATGGAATACATGACCTGATATTCATAACATTTCCATCTGTAACATTCAATCCTATTTATATACTTGCATCTTCATATAATAAGAACATTCATATAGAAGGAAATCATTACATATTTTCCTTACACAACAAACAGATATAATAGTCATGCATATGTGCATCAACAAGGATTACAATCCAATCTGAAATATCAAATACATTATAGTTGTCAAAGCGAATCCGCCTAAGTAATTGTCTACATATATGATTATCAAAAAGAGCACAAGTCTAAAAGAACTGAAATCAACATATTGTGCTAGGGTCTCTCATGTTTGATCTTCAACTTGTTCCATCCTTAAGTTCCCCTTCTGACCTGCGATCTAAAAGCACAATAACAAATGATATGAGTCTAAATAGACCCAGTAAGTAGATAGTGGTTAGCACAAAATGGAATAAGCATAATGATGGATGCTCATATAGTGATGAAGCTAATACACATGGATCCAATACCCACTTCCAAGATCGTATGCATATAACCATACACACAGATTGAACAACACGACCAATCATCTACTCATGTCCATCAAGGGCCATGAACAACCCTCTCCTCATGTCAATCAGGGGCCATGAACAACCCTTACAACCAACTATTTGAGATAACGCATCATACACAACAGACAATGAAACCCATCGCAAACCACGCATACAACATCAACACAATTCAGATTCAACACATAGATCTGTCACACAAGCATTTTATCAAACACATGATAGGTGCGAAAAGAAAGAACCTTCAATTCATACTCTCAATTGGGGAAAATCAATTCACGTCACATTCCAACAATATAACAACTGCTAAGAAGTCTTTTACATCATAGAAATCACGCATTCAAAGTAAATTCACCATGAACCCTAACTGTTACGAACTCTACGCCTAATACCATGGAGTCGTTAGAAGCTATACATTCCCTCTAGCCTCGCATCGCGTTTAACATAAAATTTCATCACTAAATCGAGAAGGGGCGACATCTACTTGAATCGAAATTTCCCCCCAAAAACAGTGCTCCAGACTTAGACGGAGAGATTCGGAACTTCCACGATTCGAGTCGATGATCCTCAAACAGTCGGTAGAGCTTCCTTGAATGAATCCGTGGCTAGCCCGAACTGAATGGTGGGGAAAGAAGAGAAGACGCAGAGAACGGAAAGAGAAGGAGAAGGAAGATAGCCGGGTGCGGGATGAAAAATGAACCCTAGCGCGCGCGGGCTTCCTTTATTACTGAATCCCTATCGGGTCGGGTCGGAACATGGATTGGGTCTAATTGCAATTAGTAATTTACTCTCCCACTCATACGACTTAATAATTAAAATTTTCTTCGGGGGCGCTGCCCCCTTGACCCCCGCGACCTGACCGGGCAGGTCGAACCCCGTACCTACTCTGCGAGGGAAACAATAGTCATAGTGCCCATCAATGGAACGCTAACCATGCATGCACATACGCACTATACATCTCCTAAATGTCGTGTCCATGTATGTTATGTATCCATTAATATCGTAAAATTCTTACTAGCATGTTCATAAGTTACCTCATAAATAGGGAAGGGTTATAATAAAAATAGAATAAAATACCTGGTCCTCACATGTGAGGACTAGGTATTTTATTTTTTTATTTTCATTATAACCCTTCCCTATTTATGATGTAATTAATGAACATGCTACTAGGAATTAATGATGTTAATGGGATGCATAACATATATGGACATAGCATTTAGGGGACGTATAGTGCATATATGTATGTACTATGATCTTAGCACATTGGGTTGTATGGGACACCATTCACGAACATATTGGGACACGAGTCTGAGTTGTACATTAGCAGATTTCTATATAGTTGCACCACTTGGTTATGGTACGTATAAATTTAGAGGTGTATAATTGGCGTGTCATTGTTGAGCGCTATGATTATCTTCCACATCGCGAAGTAGGTACGGGGTTCGGCCTGTCCGGTCAAGTCACAGGGGTCAAAGGGGCAGTGCCCCTTATTTTGTTTGGGCTCAACCCATGCTCGAGCCCGGCTCGTCTCGACGAGGGCTTAGTTAAAATAAGAATAGGTCCGCTAGGGTTTTATTCGTGCGCTCATCTTTCTCTCTTCTCCTCCTCTTTCCCGCTGTTTCTTTCTCTTTTCCTTTGCAACTTCTTCTCGGTGTCAATCTAGCCCTAAACAGCATCAAAAGCTCTTCCAAGGTTCTTTGTAGATCATCAATTCATCACAACGAGCTCAAAATCCCAAAGATCCAAGATTAAGGTCACTATTCTTGGGAAAAATCACAATCGAGGTAAGTAGATGTTGCCCCTTATCGATTTAGTGATGAAATCTCATGTTAAACATGATATAAGGCTGGTGGGAACATGTAGCGTCAAACAATTAAGTGGTTGGACACATGATTCGTAATGGTTTAGGGTTAGCAAGGTTTATGGGGAATTTGCTGTTAATGTGCGATTTTTATGAAATAATGACTCGTTAGCAGGTTTTACATCATTAAAATGTAACGTTACTCAATTCGGTTGAAACAAGAGTATGAACTAGAGATTCCTCTTTTTGCACCTACCATGTGTTTGGTGAAATGTTTGTGTGACAGTTGGTATATTAAATTTAAAGTAAACCTTGTAAATTTTGTTGATGTTGTGTTTGTGGTTTCTGACATTTATTCTTGTGTGTTATATATGATATGTTATTTAAGAGGGTGGTTGTAAAAGGATTTTTCATGGCCCTTGATTGACATGAGGAGAGGGTTGTTCATGGCCCTTGATTAACATGAATAGATGATTGTTCTTGTCTTTTTCTTTATATGTGATTATATGCATACATTCTTGGGAGTGGGTATTTGACCCATATGTCTTTTATTGATCATGACATGTGCATCCAAAATTTTACTTATTTCTACTTTGTGCTAACTACTATCTACTTACTGAGTCTATTTAGACTCACATGGTTTATTATTTTTAGATCACGGGCCAGGTGGGAAGTCTCAATGTGAGACAAGAGGAGGACCTAATTTTGGATATCATTAAATTAACATCTCTGGTCATAGTTATTTTGAAATTTATGCTCTGTTTTGATATTAGTATATGTAGACAATTACTCAGTCAGATAAAACTTTGGCAAACATGTTGTATTTAGTATTTTGAACTTGATTACAATCTATGTGGATGTATATATATGATCCTTTTGTTTGTTTATTGTGTAAGGATAAATTTTAATAATTTTCCTTCTATGTGAATGTCCTTTTTATATGAAGATACAAGTGTATAAATATAAAGTTGAATGTCACATTTGGACTGAAATTGAAATGTTTATGAATAACAGGTTTTGTATTCTATACCACCTCTTATATATTATGGGGATATGTTGCCTAATTTTTCTTAGGTTGTATGGTACCCATTGACTAATTATTAAGAATATTGAGGCAATGGGGCATTACACAAGGTCATTTACTTCTCAAGTTATCAAAATAAAGATCAACATGCCCAAATCAGTGAAATTCAATTCAAGTTGAAATCTTAAAATGATGGAATTACAAGAGGTCAAGTTATCATTATTATTCAAAGAAGCACAACCTCAAGCAATGAAGGAGTTATCATGATCAAAAGTGGAATTCAATTCATTTTCAAGAGGTCAAATGATGGAATCAAAATTTGTAAGCTTCTCATTATCTTTTAAGGCAATCCAAGGCAGAATAATTGAAGCTCCAACCTCAATTCTTGAAACACTGGCACCAAAATCTGCAGCAGAAATTAAATGTGCATTTTGCAACCAGAGATTGGCATCGTAGCCTCAGGCTATTGGCACCGTGGCGCCAGTGCATGTATATGGCTAGTCGAGTCTTTTTTGCACTTAACTCAATCATTTTGTCTCATTTCTCTTCAAGCTTCTCTTCAAGCTTCTCTTCTAATCATTCAGATCCTCTTTCAAAACCCTTAAAACCCTAGCTTCTCCACTCTCAAACCCATTACAAATCCATCTCTTATCTCCTCCATTTTTCCTTCTCTTCTACTCCTTTACCATTTCCTTCCATCTCTTCCTTCTAACTTCCTCTCATCTTCTTCTTTCCATTTTCTCTTTCTTTTTCCTCAAATATCCTCCCATTTTCATTTCCCCATCTTCCTCCTATCCCTACCTTACTTTTCTTCTTATTCTCTACATCATTGCCTCCTTTCTTCCTCCCATTTGCCTTCTTCGTTTCAGGCCCGACACCACCCTAGTGAGGTCGCGACACCATTTACTGCAATTTTAGAAAATTTTGATGGTGTAAGGGGCAATGTCTACCACCGGTATATCAAGAGGTTTGGAAAGTGATTATATTAAGAGGTTGCATTCAATGTTGTTGGAATGGATTGATTGGTTGATGGTTTGCTTGATACTTCTATATGCGCTTGCTCTTGCTTGGATGGGAGTTGTTTCATTGTTTATTTTGGAATGATGGAAGTGGTTTGACTTGAGTTTCTACAATTGAAGTTGCTTGAATTAGTTTATACTTGACACCACTTTATTGTGCTTGATATTAAATGGAATGAGGATGTGTTAAAGTTTTGTTGAAGTTGAAGTGTGAGATAGCATTTGCTTGGATGAGGTTATGTTGTTGAAAAATTTACCATGTGTTGTGCTTGATTCCACTCATATTTGAAATGCTTTATTGACTAGGTGAGAGAAGCCTGTGAATTGAGATTGACAAGTTTTTGTAATTCAAAAAGTTTAATGATTTGTTGTGTAGGGGTGGAATTTGAAAGCTCTTTGCTTGTGATTCAATTGTATCTAAATTTGTAATGCATTAAGAAGGCCCTTGTAGTTTGCTTGTTGTAAATCCTCTTGACTTGAAATTGAGAAGCAAACATTAGTACACTTGGGGAGTAGTATGTTGTGCAGTTGAACTTGGAATTTCTAAACCCTCATTGTCAAGAGAGAGATAGGGTATCATTCTACTCACTTTCCTCTACAACTATGGCATCTCACTTATCATCTAAGAGGAAGAAAGTGAGAGCCCCTATTGAATTTGTTTTTCTCAATTGCTTCCTTCATCACAAGTTAGTGACGTCACTATCGACTAGGCCATCTTGTTATATGCTATCCTCACTGGCAAGTTGGTTGATGTTGGACGATTCATATGTAATTATATATCGAGTACTGCAAAGGCGGCCCGAGGCACATTTTGGCTCCCATCTCTTATTATGGGTATTTACTACACACCCTAACCCCTTGCAAGATTCTATTTGACTGGTTCACAACAATCATCCAATTCCAAAGCAACTTAAGGATATGAGGGAGCAGTTGGCGATTCATTGAAGATGTGAGCATGGAGTAGCTATGGTAACTCAAGTTGCTTTTTACATGATTCCTCACAGATGAGCAATAATCCCGGATAGATACCCTGAGTTACCACCAAATTTCCATAACCTTTCAGAGCCATCTGCTCCACAGCTAGTGGAAAAGGAAGAAGCCGAGGAGAGTGGCAAAGAAGACGATGACGAGCATTCTTCCCATCATGATGATTAGGGGAGTCACCTATTGTGAGGACCAGGTATTTTTATTCTATTTTTATTATAACTTTTCTCTATTTATGAGGTAACTTATGAACATGCTAGTAAGAATTTTACGATATTAATGGATACATAACATACATGGACACGACATTTAGGAGATGTATAGTGCATATGTGCATGTATGATTAGCGTTCCATTGATGGGCACTATGACTATTGTTTCCCTCGCAGAGTAGGTACGGGGTTCGACCTGACCGGTCAGGTCGCGGGGGTCAAGGGGGCAGCGCCCCTTGCGGGGGTGAAGGGGGCAGCGCCCCCGGAGAAAATTTAAATTATTAAGTTGTAGGAGAGCCCCGACCCGACTAATTGCGACTGGACCCGACTCAATGGATTCTATTAACATAAGCGGCCCGCGCTCTAGGGTTTCATTCCCATTTCGCGCCCGACCGCGTTCTCTTCTCCTTCTCTTCTGGTTCTTCGTTCCTCTTCTACTTTCTCTTCCACTCAGTTCGAACCACCCGTGATCGCTTGAGGGGAACTATACCAACTACCTTGAAGGTCATAGATCCAAGTTCAGGAAGCTCCAAGGCTCCGAATTTCTGCAGTCCACATCTAGGGTCGCTGTCTTGGGAGGGATCACGGTCAAGGTAAGTAGATGTCGCCCCTTCTCGATTTAGTGATGAAATTTTACGTTAAACGCGATACGAGGCTAGAGGGAATGTATATCTTCTAACGACTCCATGATATTAGGCGTAGAGTTCGTAACAGCTAGGGTTCGTGGTGAATTTACTTTGAATGCGTGATTTCTATGATGTAAAAGACTTCTTAGCAGTTGTTATATTGTTGAAATGTGACGTGAATTGATTTGCCCCAATCGAGAGTATGAATTGAAGGTTCTTTCATTTCGCACCTATCATGTGTTTGATAAAATGCTTGTGTGACAGATCTATGTGTTGTATCTGAATTGTGTTGATGTTGTATGCGTGGTTTGCGATGTATTTCATTGTCTGTTATGTATGATGCGTTATCTCAAATAGTTGGTTGTAAGGGTTGTTCATGGCCCCTGATTGACATGAAGAGAGGGTTGTTCATGGCCCTTGATGGACATGAGTAGATGATTGGTTGTGTTGGTCAATTTGAGTGTATGGTTATATGTATACGATCTTGGGAGTGGGTATTGGACCCATGTGTATTAGCTTCATCACTGTATGAGTATCCATCATTATGCTTATTTGCACTTTGTGCTAACCACTATCTACTTACTGGGTCTATTTAGACTCATATCATTGTTATTGTGGTTTTAGATCGCAGGCCAGAAGGAGAACTTAAGGATGGGACAAGTTGAAGATCAAACATGAGAGACCCTAGCACAATATGTTGATTCCAGTTCTTTTAGACTTGTGCTCTTTTGATAATCATATATGTAGACAATTACTTAGGCGGATTCGTTTTGACAACTATAATGTATTTGGTATTTCAGATTGGATTATAATCCTTGTTGATGCACATATGCATGACTATTATATCTGTTTGTTGTGTAAGAAAAATATGTAATGATTTCCTTCTATATGAATGTTCTTATTATATGAAGATGCAAGTATATAAATAGGATTGAATGTTACAGATGGAAATGTAATGAATATCAGGTCATGTATTCCATATCACCCCTTGTATGTTATGGGGAGATGCTGCCGAATTTTTCTATGATTGTGTAGCGCCGTTGATTAGTTATTGAGTATTTTTATGAATGGGGCGTTACACCTATTTTTCCTTTTTCTTTTCTTTTTAGTTTTTTATCATTTCCATTTGCATATCATCCACATTTGCATTTCCATATCATTGTCATTCGCATTTTTCTTAGTATTTATGCATTAAGGACAATGTATTACTCATGTTTCGAGGGGTGTTTTGTCCTGTTGTGTGTTCATTCATGCATTCATTTAGTTAGTTAATTATAGATGTATTTTAGGTTACATTGCATTTAAATCTTGTCTGTAATAATTGATTAGCTGCAATCCATGTTAATGAATACTTCTAATGTTTAAGAAAACTTTAAATTGGAACATAATTCATGAAGATTGATGAAATTTTTAGCCATAATTTTGCATTGATTAAGCTGTAAGGTGCTGATTTTTTTAAAATTTTCAAGTAACATGTGAATGATATGATCGATTAAGCAGTTGGATTTTATAGTTTATATTCAAGCTAACATGTTCAATAAAAATGATTAAGGCAAAATTTTGTGTAATATGAATAGTTGTGGCCATTTATGCTTGAACGTCATATCTTTTTGCCATTTTTGTTCACCATTTTTGAGCTTATATATGCATTATCAACTCGATACCTTTAAGTTGTGACACGCCGTTGCTTAGATATCCATAATGGCTAGTCAACGAATGTCATATAACTTAAGAAAAATTTGGCAGCATCTCCCCATAATATATAAGGGGTAGTATAAATTACAAGACCTATTATTTATAAATATCTCGATCTCATTCTATAATATTATATTCCATTCTACATTTATGCATTTATATTCTCACATCATAGATGCATTCATGTAATAAGTAAATCATAGTAATTTATCATTCACAACAAGCAATCCAAAAGATCATTTACATATGTATCTATATGAATTGTAATCTAGTCCAAAAATACCCAAGTATTTTATCATAGTTGGATTTGACCGAGTAAGTGCCCATAGGCATTAGTATAAACAAGAAACATAAAGTCTAAAACAACTAGGAACACAAATGCTAATCTAATGTTCTTCAATATTGTATCCTCTCCTTATGCCATTTTGAGGCTCCTCACCTAGCTTGTAATCTAAAACCAAAATAACAAATCTTATGTGTCCAAATAGGCTCAATAAGTAGATAGCAGTTAGCACAATATGAAAACGAGTAAGACTTTGGATACACATGCTATGACAAAGTTGTAAAAAGATGATTCTTGAATAACCATACAAGACACATGGGTCCAACACCCATACTTAAGAATATATGCATAAAGCCATACATAAATAAAAAGATCATAATAATCCTCTCCTCATGTCGACCAAGGGCCATAAATAACCCTCTCCTCATGTCAACCAAGGGCTATGAACAATCCTTTACAATCATCCATCTTGAATAATACATCATCCATAACAATAATACATCATCAATAACATAAAGGAACAAATGTCACACAACACGCATACAACATTAACAAAGTTAATAAGGTTTACTCTAAATTTAACATACTCATTATTACATAAGTTTTTTTTATCAAACACCTGATAGATACCAAGGGCGAGACCTACTCCTCTTGGTTTACTCCACTAAAGCAAGATCATATTTTAATGATATAAAACTACTAACGGGTCATCTATTTTATAAAAGTTACATAGCAACATCCTTTTTCCCTTAAACCGTACTAACCATAAACTACCACGAATCCTAACTTCCCAAACAAGAGATTGTTTAACATTGCCTCTTCTCACCAGCCCTATTTCATATTTAAAATGAAATTTCATCATTAATTTGAAAAAATATGACATCTACTTACCTCGATCGTGTTTTTCCCCCAAGAACAAAGACCTTAAACTCGGATCTTTAGGATTTTGAGTTTCCTTGAGATGGATCGATAATTTACAAAGAAGTTTAGAAGAGCTTTTGACACGATTTAGGGCTAAATTGACACTAGGAAGAAGAGGAAAGAGGAAAGAGGAAGAAACAACAAGAGAGGGGAAGAGAAGAGAAAGAAAGGCGTGTGAATTAAACCCTAGTGGGTCTGTTCTCATTTTAACTAGACCCCTCGTTGAGACGGGTCGGGCCCGAGCATGGGTTGAGCCCAAACACAATTTGCAACTTCCTTTTTCCACCTATACAATTTCGTAAATTAAAATTTTCTCTAGGGTCGCTGCCCCATTCACCCTCACAACTTGACTAGGTAGGTCAAACCCCGTACCTACTCTAAGAAGTGGAATATAGTCATAATACCCCAAACAGCGCATCAATTATACACTTCTAAATCAAATGCCCAATAATCATATCATAAATAGGTGGAGCCACAGCATAAACATGTTAATGCCACAACTCATACTTGTATTTAACATGCTCACAAACGTGTCTCGTATAACCCAATATGTCAAAACATCATTTATTCCTAGCAGTATATTTGTAAATTATCCTATAGTTAGGAATGACTTGTAATAATAATAATAAAATATCTTATCCTCACACAAGTAAATACATTTTCTCATTAATTTATAGTACAATCTTTTTACTTGAGACTTGGGGCTAGATAATATGTGTACATAGTATATCGGCTTATATATATTACCCCTAATAGGATTTTGCATAAATAGTGAAGGGAGTGGCTAACCCAAGTTGAGTAACTAAAACTAGACATCTACAAATATCAAGATTCGGTAAAAAGGCAAGGAAAAACTATAGTAATAGTATTTCATAGAAAATTCTCCCCAAATACCTTGAAATATGGTGATGGGAGCAAAAAAAAGAGAAAAAAGAATTAAAAAAGGAAAACGCTCTCTAGATATCCTATAATACGATGAGGAGAGTTGAAATAATAAGTTTAGAAGGTTCAAGTGTGGCCTTTTGCTAATTCTAGCCAAGTAGATTAGATAGAGAAATGTTATATTTTCTTGAGATGATAGATTTACTTTGAGCCTATTCATATATATTACACCTGTCCTAGAAAGACCTTTTGATTAGAAAAATAGTTAGTAAGGTTAAATTATAACTTTTTACTATTTATGAATCACATTTGCACTTAGCTTGACTTTCGAATTAAAAATACATAACTTGGCTTTAATTTTAATAGGTTTTTATTAGTTATTTCAAATTATTGTTATCTTTTGCATTGCTAAATAGAGAGATATAATTATATTTCTAATGACTAGAAGTGAGCTAGATTTCATATGTGTGTTAGTTGCATTTATGTTTTATGTGTTGCTCAAGGACTAGCAATGTTTAAGGTTGGGAAAGTGATAACTCTATGAAAATAGAGTTATTAACACTTAATTTTGTATTCATTTTAAATACTAGTTCAAGATAAACATGTAGGTTTCCATAGGTTTTACATTACTTTTCATCATTTCGGCATTTCTTCCATTATGTGTAGATTTCATGCATTTTTAGTTGAATTCAATGCAAATCATGTCATTTTAGATTGTCATAATTACATTCGATCATTTAGGTTAGCATTTATTTATTTTTTCTATTGTTGTAGGGAAGAGATGGTGATTTGCTCATAGACTTCATGCCAAAGTGATGGGAAGAGAATACACTGTAAGCGAACATCAAAATTCAAGACAGAGAGTTGGTACCCTGACCTCAGTAACCGTCATTCTAGACTTTTTCAGAAAACAACTTTCAGGCAGCTTCTAGAGAATTGGTGCCATGACACTAACCCCATTTGTGTAAAAATCTCACACGTGCAATGGTCTATTTGCTTGGAGGTAAAAATACATCTCTTAGGGTTTCTCAAGCATAACCTAAGGAACCCATGGTTGAGGTAAGGAGAGGAGACAAGAAAGGGTTTCAAGGCAAAAGGGAAGACATGGGGAGATTCAAGTTGCTTCATCAAAGATTATTGAATTTCATCTCCTCTTTTCATTTCATTTCTTTTTTTCTTATTCTCCTCACTTGGGATGTTTCTAAACTTGGTTTCTATGGGATTTAAAATCATATTTTTAAGCTAAATCTCCTTGTGTGGGAGATGTGAATGACTTGAACTCTAATCTTTGTTATTTTGGTTTTCTTGAGCTTGAAATGAATATGTGATTATGCTATAACTTATGTTGCATGGGATTACCCTTATATATCATATTTAATGCATTTGTAAGATTAATTATCTTGTAGATTGATTTAATATCCAAATTTATACTTGGAAAAGTGACTTTTGGATTAGATCCATATATAAGACATAAGTTTCCAGCTACTTGTGGTGGTTAGATGTTAATATGGATAGAGTATACTTATTAACCCTATGTAATCTTGATTAGGCTATGTAGTTATCAACTTTATTTTGCTTAGTTACATGGGAACATAACAATTAACTAAAATATAGTTAAGTTTGTATATCTTGAAAGACATATATGAATATAAATAAACCTAGATTAGTAATCTCTGCACAATCAATCTAAAAATGAACTAATTTGACTAGTTAAGAGTCAAGGAATTCATATTCTTCTCCATCTAAACATCTCAAGAAATTATCAACCCATTGATATCTCATCCTTAGCCATTTACTATTTTAATTAGTTAGATTTTAATTTAGTTTTTTCAATGCAATTTCTATTAAATTGTCAATTCATTTAAGACTATTAAAATTCAAGATAGTACTACATTTAACACAATCTTCATGAGAACGATACTCTACTCATCTTATATTACTTGATCGACGCGTATACTTGCATTGAACTTAGCAAAATAATTAGGCATATAAACAGCTCGACATCAAGCTTTGTAACTTCATTCGAATGAAGAAGAAAATGCAACAAATTAGGCAAGAGTTTGTTATATGGCTATTTTAGAAGATGAAGAGCAACTTTGTTATAATGCCAAAGAGGAAAATGATAGTTCAAATTACCTCATTTGATGCATCTATGAATGCCGAGCTAAACTCATATGAATCATATTTCATTTCATCTTCTAGTATTTATTATACAGGTGGTAAGTTGGTTGATCTATAATAAACTTATAACTCACTATTTAATTGATTTAAAAGACTTTGTATTAAAAATGATTAAAAGAAAAGGCAATTCAATAGAACTACTATTGCAAATGAAAAGATGATGGAGAAGAACACATCTTGCAAAAGGATATAAATCCCTTAAAGAAGGAGATAGAGTCATTGAAATTGAAAAACTAAAATTTGAATGATTCCTTGGGCAAGTTCTCCAATTTGAGGAAATGTACAAAATATTTTAAGAATGACCCACTCAAATCGATAAGAGAGATCTTGGATATATGGAGCAATCTAATATAAAATTGAACAAGTCAAATTCTCCTACTTAGATTAAGGATTCTAGTGCATCAAATATGAGAACACAAGTTTTCTATGTTAAGAAGCTTGTGATAGGTCATGCATAAGAAGACCTACTTGGCAATCAAAGGGCCACCATGTTACTCCAAATATGATAGAATTGTTTGTCATTATGATAAAAATTTTGGATAAAAAATTACCATTGCAAGGCAAAGAAATTATTTAAATGTGGAGTAAAATTAATTTAGATGCCAAAAAGACAATCTTACAAGGGAATTAAGCCTTCTTGTATTCCTAGATACTAATGTGTGTGGACCCATGATTTGGGTACTACTAGGATAGAAGAGCCTAATTGTTTTTATAGGATGTCTCAAAATGATGTCTTATCATCAAGATTATCATCAAGATAAGTGTTGGAGCATAAAAAGGAAACTAAAGAGGAGGTTTATGCAAAATAGTGATAGTTCTCTTCAAAAGTAGATAAAGGCATGTCATTATTTCAAATCCCTTTCTTTTATAATGACAAGTACATAATGCATAAAAAATGAACTTGTATTTTTGTTTATATACATGAGTATCATGTGAAAATACTTAAGTCTATAGCATAAGGTTGATTAAGTTTGATGAGTCAAATAGATAATGCATTATCTCATGAGTCACACATTATGAATTTGTGCTTGCGACTCAAACATGTTTGCTTGATCTAAATGTATGTCTGAAAACATATTTGAAGGGAAAATGTACTTCATGGTTTCAAATCTTACCTATATGTTAATTTTGTTGATATGCATGTTTAATATACTCAAATGGATGATGGCATGATTAATAGAACGAATTTTATGAATATGAACACTAGAAGTCAGATTTTCAATGACTAGTGACCGATGTGTTTAAGATGTGAGCTAAACATGCAACTTTTAATTAAAAATGTACTTGATAGCACGTTTAAAGTGGATAAATGCTTATTAGAGAAACATCCTGTGTATATTTAGCATGGTAAAAAGAATGATGAGATTGATTCTATAAATCACTATATAAATTTCATGAAAAAAACATTGATGGAAAATAATCTTGAGCTTAAATGATTCATATTATATGATGTGTTTGGGAGTTTGCATAAAAGAAAGAGTCACATCTATGTTACAATGCATTTTCATTTAGTTTTTGCATTCACTAAAAGAGACAGTGACATTTAATCTCGCAAGATTGATTTCACTCTTGACACCGACCTCACTTTAGGTGTAGGATTTTAAATTGGAAAGGATAAAAATTTATTTTCATGTCAAACATTCAAAACCCTAAGACTAGAAACTAAAAATCTTGAAACCCAGTTGCAAAATGTTTTTGTCCCTAAAAATATTTCATTTTATCATCCCATTGCATTTTTACCCACCTTCTGCTCAAGTTAACTTTAGTTGATTGACTCTAACGCCTTATGTCTCAAACCTAATTTCCAAATTGAGTCTTAATCAATGTTATTAAAATTGAATTGGATCGGCTGATTCAATCGATTCAATCGAGAACTGGTCACCTAGTTAATCTGATCCGGTCTAGTTCTAGGTTGAGCTATCTAGCTGGTACAAATTAGTTCAACCTCCAATTCGATTGATGATTGTCATGGTCGAGGTTCAAGTCTCATATTTAGGATTTCATTCCCATGCGCAAGAGTAGTTGGCCTCCCATGTGTGAGAGTGGTCTCCCATGTTGGAGAGCATTTTGCCTCCTCCTTTGTAATATGGTATTTAAGGGCTTGATTTACAAGATAAAATGATGTAAGAACTCTTGAGCTTGATTGTAATATGAGTTTAAATAAGATGTAAACATAGAATCCTAATATCCTACACTACTATTCCATTTTCCCAACCCGCTACTGCTCCCACCACTGCTTTCTCGTTTCCTCTATTTCATTTTTATGCTCTGTTATGCCATTTGGTTCTTGCTTATTGTTGATTAATGGCAGATGGCTGATTTGGGTGTTGATGAATGATAATGATTCAAAATGGGTGGCAGGATGGTAGCCATGAAACCTATAAGACATAGTGGTTGCACTGAATGTAGGAGATTAGATCTAAGGGTGCAACCAATTTTGGAAAGGGCTTATGTAACACCTCCATTGCCTAAACATCCCCCGGTGGTTAGTTAGCAGGTATCACATGATTTAAGAAAATTTTGGCAGTATTTTCCCATAATTTATAAGAGGAGGTATGGGATACAAAACCTATTATACATGAACATCACAATTTCATTAAAAAATACAACATTTAGCTCTACATTAACATATTTATATTCTCATACAATAAAAACATTCATAGGCTAATGAAACCATCATACTTTATCATTACACAACAAAGCAACTCAAAAGATGATATATGTATATGTCCGCATAGATCATGATCAAGTTCAAATACTAATTACAAAGTATTTCGTCATGTAGGATCAAACTAAGTGCATACATTTGTTAGTTTCAAATAGAAACATAGAGCTTAAATAACTATGAATACAAGTATTAAGCTAGTGAGTTTGCTTCTCGGGGTTATGCCCTTCTTCGACATCATCCCAAGACTCTTGACTTGGCCTGTGATCTATAAACAAAGTAACGAACCATGTGAATCTAAATAGACTTAACAAGTAGATAGTAGTTAACAAAGGAATAGAATCAAATAAGTTTTATGATGCATATGTCATGGTCATGATACAGCGAGACAATTTCTAAGTGACTATACACAATGTGTGGAGCCAACACCCACACCCAAGAACATATGTATATAGTCGCATGTCTTTAAAGGGTCATGAACAACCCTACACAACCATGCGACAGAATCATATGTGCAATTATTTCAAAAGGGTCATGTAATGCAAGGTGCCTATGATTATACCATGTTGAACATCAAATTACAACTACTTAATTGAATAACTCATCACTCAATACACATAAACACAATTGCTGGAAAAAACACGCATAGCATTAGAACATTCAATGTGAGTTTACATTTAGTTCAATGTACCCATTGTCACATAAACATTTCTTCAAATACAAGGTAGATGTCAGAAAGAAAATCTTTAGTTCTTCATATGAATCCAACCCACTCAAGCTATATCACATCTCATTAGTGAGAAAACTTATAACCTATCATCTTTTCTGCGAAATCCACGCAATGATCCTAAACATTCCATGAATCCAACTAACCCTGACTTACCTTGAACCTTGAAATACCCTATCCCACAAAGCTAATGGACAATGCTCATTCTCACTAACTCTGTAACATGTATGATTTTAGATACAAATCTAGCTTGAGGGAAAAAAAGCATGTACTTACCTAGATTACGATTTTTCCAAATATCTGCAACCCTAACCTCAAATAGTTGGGATTTGGAGCAGCCTTTGATGTAAAATAGTGATCCTTGAGATGGCCTACAATGATCTTGTGGAGATCTAATGCCGGATTGAGTGTCAAAAAGATGAGAAAGAAGAAAGGACAAGGAAGAAAGAAGATAGACGAGAACGAGAAAGGAGAGGAAAATAAACCCTAACCTAGCGCCCTCCTTTTTAAATGAACTTGCCACTTAGTGGGTCAGGCCTGACTCGGGCTCATGACGCCAAACCCATACTCCTTTTCTCATGTTACATTATTTCATTACTTAAAATTTTCTCCGAGGTCGTTACCCCTTGAACCCTGTACCTACTCTACAAGATTCAAGATAATCATAATACCCCAAATAAGGCATCGATCATGTACCTCTAAATCAATACTCAATAAATCATGTCATAAATAGGTAGTGCAGCTACAAAACATGCTAATGTCACAACTCATACTCTTGCTAATATGCTCATAAATGAAGTCTCATATAACCCGACATGTTAAAACATCATTAATTCTTAGCAACGCATTTGTAAACTCTTCATACTCAGGAATGAATTATAATAATAATAATATAAAAATACCTAGTCCTCATAGCTTACCGGATGATCACAGTAGGACTAATACAGTTGTATGCTAATGTTGCTGTGAACCTTGTAAAAGAAGAGAGGTGGACCTGAAGATGCTGCAGATGACTAATAATAAGCAAGAATGATGGGCTCGTCCAGCCAAGTAGCCATGGAAGAGATGCTTGGATGCCAGAGCACCGTTACAGTGCTCTGGCAATGGAGATATGGTTGTACACATATGGGCCCATTAGTAATATACCAACAAAAATATTGCAAAATCATTAAATCAATTTGCAATTCTACCTAAATCATACAAGTGAACCAATAAAAATCACCAAATCATTTGATAAAGGTTTTAAAAGAAAATTATATTTTCAAAACACATTAAATCTTTTATTAAATGTAAATTTTAATAATTAAAAGGTTTAAAAATAATGTGAAAATATATACAAATATGAAATTATCCAAATCCAATAGTTACGTAATTTTTCTAATTTTAAGTTTTTATCTTATTATTCTATTATATATTTTATATAAATTACTAATACATCAATTCAATATAGTTCTCAAAAACAATTGAACCGGTTCAACTAGAAGTACTTTTACCAATTCGTTAAGATTTTGACAATATGGTCTTATTAAATTCTATTCAAAAATTTTAACCTATCCCTATTTATTCAATCAGTTGAGGCTTAGGTTGATACAGATCGATCTCATGAATAATGTGATACATAAAAAAAACCCTAAAAACTATTTTAGTCCCATTTCTAGATGATAGTGAATTTTATATAATAATCTTAACTTCAGTTAAACTATGCATGCATATTTTCGCAACAATAGTTATTTACTCATCTTAATTTTCTGCAAGGATTTTGGTAAAATAAATGCAACCCATAGACAATGTGATGAGTCATTAAAGTTGAAAATATACTAGCTCAAAATATAATGTGTTTCTCTTCTATGAAACCACACTTTTGGTAACTTGATCTGATTTTCCTACATTTAATGATTAATAGAAAATTTTCTTCGTCTATTGTATAATTAGCATTATTTATATTGTGATGAAAACTCCATCATGCATTAGTATTACTTTAAATGAGCCTCATCTACGAAAGTATAAAATCAAAATAATAAAATGATTTATACTAAATATGAATTTTATATTTTTCTTTCCGAAATTTACACTGTCAAAATATTTTTATTATGTGAATAAGTGATTTATAAAGTATTCTTACATTATAATGCATATGTGAATAAATCTAAATATTTTTTATAATTTGTACATGAATCTATTTTTTGAATATTATGAAACATATGTGTTTTATAATGCCCATGAATATTTTTACTAAATAAATGGTGTAATTATAATATATGAAGTGGATTTTCATCAATCATCAAAGTGAAAAAAAAATAGATGGAGTTATATCAAATCAATTTATGTAAACTAGTTCCATAAAAATAGAATTTAAATATTTAATCTGTCTAAAATATCATTACTATGTAAATAAATGATTCTATATATTATTATTATATTTTAATGCATTTATGAATGAATTTAAATATTTTTCATAATCTACATATGAACATATATTTTTGAGCAAATGTGATTGTGTATGGTATAAATATAAATGATATAAATATAATTGATGAAATAGATTTGCCATCAATAATCGAGGTGAAAAAATAGAATGACTTATATGAAACTAATTCTATGTAATGTAATTAATAAAAGTAGGACTCAAATATAATTATTGATAATATATTAATATTGTATTAGAATTATCGTGTAATTTATGAATTTTTGTAAATATCCCTACAAGGTTTGACCAATGTTGCATCCATATCTCTAAATTTGTCAAAATTACAAATATACCCACAATGCTTGAATAAAATTATAAGCATGTCTTTTTGTTAAGTCACCATTAGAATTTTTATAAAATGACAAAAATGCCCTTTAAACTAATTATATTACTTGCAATATTTTCAAATATTATAGACATATTTGCTATTATATTATTCTATATATTTTACATATAATATTATTTTAGATTTTTTTACAGGTACGCTCATAACATTTACAAGAATCGTAAGGCTATCACTTGGCTTAAAAGACATTATTATCATTTTTTACATAAAATTCTAACAATTTCTCGATGGAAGGGATACGCTTGTAATTTTATACAAAGTTTGTGAGTATATTTGCAATTTTGGTAAATTTAGGCATATAGATACAATATTGGTCAAGTTTTATAGATATATTTGCAAAAATCCTAATTTTTAAATCACGATCTAATGATGTTATGACATTGCATTGAAATTTAATATATTATTATCGATATTAAAAATTGTTTACCAATTTTACCAATTTTTATATCCATACCAAAATATGACCTTACCCGCTTGAGTTTGTCAACTCGACCGTACCATTTTAAAACTCGTGACACTATAATTGATCTGAGAATCACTTGTTAAAATACTTAAAACTCTCTCCCATTTTCAAAATAGGATACAGTTATTTACTATATTATATTATCTTCCTTCTGTGCTCCTTGGAGCCATTACATAAAGAGTATAAAGATGAAGTAAAATAATATTTAAACTGAAAAATATTGAAATATAAAATAAAATAATTACATAGATAAAATATTAAATAATATCAAAAGATGCCAGCAAAGAGCGGAAATTTTTTTTCCTCACACAAATGGACACTTAGCCAAAAATTCTTCATCTAGGTTGTTGTAAAGTCTGACGATAATTTCACTAAAAAGCGTTTTTAAAAGGAAGTCAATCAATCAAGCAATTGCTTTCCATGAATAAAAAACTAAGCCATCCGCATCATTTGTTAAGCTTACGTATTTATTTACAGATTCAAAAAAAAACTTAAACCATACAAAGCGCTTTACTCATCATGCAGTGACCCAATTCTAATCTGAACAAATTTTCTAAATAATTCTAATAATATTTTCTACCAATTGATGAACCTCAAAGATATAGACATCATTTTTCCAGAATTAACACGTTGCACGATTGCCCCGCTACAAATAGATGTCACGTGTCCCAATTTGCGCCCTAGCAGCAGTCGTTGTCGAGGAGGATAATGACGAGAGCACACTGCTGATGTTGGATTGTGCAAATTAACCCAATGACGAATTGAAGGAATACACATATAGGGCTCCTTGCTGTATCGCATTCGACCAGCTCTGGGAATGGCTTGTTTGTGTCCTCTTGTCAACATCTAATTCATTAATTGTACTTCGCATTATTTTCTAAATAATAATAAAAAAATCATTTTTACCAAGATTTTGATCTTGTAGCAGCTACAGGTGCCCAGCCGCAGGCAGCTTGTCTGTCCAGAAAAAATATATATACTTCTTTTAGTTTTTCGTACAAATGCTAGCAGCGCCTAGATCTTTCGTGGTCAAAAATTTTGCAATTAAATTCATTTAGTATTTTATTTTGATTTCCGAAAATAGATAAAATGGGAACGGATTTATGCAATTTAAGAGATATAAGTGGAGCCTTTCGTGTAATATATATAAGGATTTCTTTAATATAACTGATCACAATATACAATCAATTGAGTTTTTTTTTTTCGCTTCTTAATGTTTTATTTAAAATTCAAGTTATCCATCATAGCTTACTCTATTTAAATTTACATAGCATGAAAAATTATGTTATTTAGATTTGGATATAATTCACATCTACTGTGAATGTATGAAATTGTTTATAATTATATATTTATAAAATTAATACTTATAAAAATTTTCAATTCACTTGAATTTTTATATATTAACTAAGGAAATAGTTTTAAACACAATGCGAAGATTGTGTGTTGAAAGACTAAAAAAACTGTTGTAATTTACAACCAATTGCATTGAAGTATTTCTTTCTCTATATATATTTATATGAGAGAAATACTTCCATACAAAATGGTTATAATTTACAATCACTTGATTTTTATATTTTTTTCCTACGTCTAATCCTTCTATTGTGTTAAAAATTAGCTTTTAATAAAAAAATCAAGTAATTGAAAATTTTGTAATAAATCATCTTAAAGAATATAATTATAAATAACCTTATGTGTTTACACTTCTCATGGATTGTATACAAGTTTAAATAATATGATTTTCAATTCATAAAAATATAAATGGAGTAAAATATGATGGATGACTTAGATTTTAGAAGAAACAGGATCGCTTCTATGAAACTCTTCTTCTATATATCTCTCTTCATTTTTAATTTCTTGATAGTTGATAGAAAATTTACTTCATTTATAATATTTAGCGTAATTACTATTATCATAGAAACGTATTTATTTTTTAATATCACTATATATGGACCCCTTCTACTAAATATTAATTTTTAAGTAGTATTTCAACATTTAAACCATCTAAAATATCATTATTAAGTAGATAAATGATCTTATAAGGCATTATTACATTTCTATATATGTGTGTGCATGTGGGAATGGATCTAAGCATTTTTATTAATTTACACATAAATGTACCTATTTTGAGTAAATGTGACCAGTACATATATTGAATTTAGATTAAATTTGGTCTCCTAGCTAACTAGATGATGTTAAATACAATGAATAAATTGAATATTGTGTCAATCATTAACATTTAAAAAATAGATGGAATTACATGAAATTACTTCTATGTAAGAAGCGTGCCCCTAGAAAAAATATTTAAAAAATAAACAAATAAACAATTCAGTGGATCGCATGGTGCTATCAATCAAGTTCTTGGGTTATGTTCAAAATATAAAATTATGTATAAAATATGGAAGTTACTTAGATAAGTTTTTATTAATTAGTAAAAAAATTACAATAATTTATAGAATCAATATGTTGTAAAAGAATATTTTAGAAGGTATAATTTTTAAATTTATTTTTTAACTATAACAACTCATATAATTATTTTATTCCAGTGAAATTCATATTTCTAACTAAATAAATTATACTAATAGTGTGTTTAGTATTTGATAAAACTTTTGAAATTTTTAAATGGAAAGTTTTTTGTGTAAAATTTTTAAAATTAGAGAAATGACATGATATGATTGGAAGTAATGATGAGGAATAAAGAAAAGAGATTAAACTAGATACGATAGTTGTATGAGTAGTTGTAAATAAATGTTTGAAAAGTAGAATAATTTTATAATGATTAGAAAATAGGGTAATCATGTAAAATGAACAATTTTAGATAAGGGCATGATTGGCTACGCTAAAAACTTTTCAAACCAAAACTTATTAGTGTATTTGTTTAATAACAAAACTTTTTAAATTAAAATTTTTCACTCTCCTTAAGTACTAAATTTTTTAATTATTTTTTTCACATTTTCCGAAACAACTACCCTATTTGTAAATTATTTTTGTGTGATTACGTATATAGTTATATATGTCTATTTTCTTTACCTTTATTTTTTTTACTTCTCATCATTACTATATCGAATTATTTTCTCCTACTTCGAAAACATTTACATCAAAAAATTTTATTCAAAAAGTTTTATCACTTCCCAAAAACACTTGAAATTTTTTTTATTCTCCACGACTTTCTTATTTTTAAATTACTTTTTACATATTCCTATATAACTATCCTACTTTCAATTATTTGTGCAAAATTATCTTTACAACTAACCTATTTATTTTAATTTTATTCTCTTTACTCCTACTCTATTACATTATTTTCTCTTATTTTTAAAAATTTTGACACAAAAAAAATTTTCACCCAAAAAATTTATCAGTGCCCTAACAAAGTTCATAAAAATGCCAAAATACAATAAATATGTTTGATTGCGGATTCAATGGTAAAGATCACCAGGACCCATCCATGTTCCATCAAATTGAAACCTCACATGTAAGAGATAATCAGTCCCCCCACGTGGATGGGCAAAGCTATGAGAGGCTGAGAGGGGGGACGTGTGTTTTGACTGATCAGAATCGGACGATGCCCATATTACGGGATCAGATATATGGACAAAGTAGGCAGTTGCCATGTAGCGTGACAGAATTCCCGTCTTCGATTGCGTAGGCTACCTGTATTGGCACGGAAATGGATTGCTTGTCCGGTTGTCCCTAAAACCGAAGGCTGCTTACTCAGCCCAGCAGCCGCCTCAGGACGAGGGATGAAAGAGACGTCTTAGGGTAGCCAGTATCGTAGGTGAGGTTTGAGATCTGACCAACACGTGGAGGTCGGAACTGACAAGCACCCTCGGGAGAACTCTGGAATATTCCGCAGAACTCGAAGGAGACTGCACTGCACTGCACTGCCCTCCACTCCGCCAGAAATCTATTCCTGGGAATTCGCCCAGCCGCAAAAAGATTGAAGATCCGATACGATACGATACGATGTGTGTGATTGAATTTAATAATTTTGCCTTCGACAGCGACCTTGTGCGGAAGCAAACGAAGGATCAAGGAAACATCGGGCAATGATTAAATGCATTAGTCTTACTTTTCTTCCAAACAAAACTTTTTGATTCAGAGCTTAAGAAAAAAAATTTCTACCATGGGAGTGACGTGGAAAATCATATGATTCGGCGAACGACAGCTAGCCATCGAGGTGGGTTGGATGGATCTCAATAATGATTAAACCAGGAGCGGAGATGATATTAGAAGCTTCATTAAGAGTATTAATATCAAAAGACAGGAATTCCGATGTACATGATGATGAGTTTTCTTACCGTATATTCTCACATATATTCCCCACCGTAGCATGTTGACTTAATTTGTGATGGTAAAATTTTAGGCACCATCACGTTGCTAGGGAGGAGAGTAGAAAACTAGAGATGATGATATTTTTAAAAGTATATTAGTGGTGTAATATGATATGAGCAAAAAGAAAAGAAATATAGTAGTTTTGTAATAAAATAATCAAAATTAAAAAATTAAAATGGAATAAGTAAGGTAGTTGTTTGGTTAAAATGTTAAATTATTATTATTTTTAAATATGTTGGGAAAGATGAGAATGTGTGTTTCCGTCGCACACTTGTTAACAAATGGACTCTTATTTAAGTGGAGTCTTGGACTCTCTCTAACCATAATTTATTAAGAGAAGAAGTATTGAGAGAAGCCTTGCGCTTGCACATTCTCATGTAGTTGTTATTTTTGTTATTAATGCTTCTAATGTGCCAACTTGCAGAATATCTATTCATGGTTTCAAGTATGCTTTGTCTTTATTGAATTCAACATGTCATATTAGAGTCGAGGTTCATTCTTGAAGAAATTTATACTAAGTAGCAATAATAGGGCCAGACCAACCCTTTCAGAAGAATGCCAACAGGCACAACCCTTAGAAGCAAGAGATGATCCCTCATATTCTAACCTCCTAGACTTGTACCTAAAACTTGACGCCATGAAGCCATTGGTAAAACTTTCCGCACAAGATAACTAGCTAATGTTGCAGCCTTCAAGCCAAATGAAGTCGCTTAATATTAAATGTGATGCTAATAGTTGTGAAAGGTGAAGTTGGCATAGCCATTATAAACAACATATGGCCAAAGTCTACAGGCTTTAAACTTACCAAGGATTGACATACAACCCTGCAAAGATTTTGAAGAGATGATATCATATCTTGTCTTAGCAATAAGGACGCAAGGATTGTCAGGCCCGTAACGCCCCATTTCTAGATATACTCAATAACTAGTCAATGGGTACTATGCAACCTAAGAAAAATTCGACAACATCTCCCCATAATATATAACGGGTGATATGAAATACACGACCTGATATTCATAAACATTTCAATTTCATTTCAAAATGTAACATTTAATTATATATTTATACACTTGTATCTTCATATAATAAGGACATTCATATAGAAGGAAAAACGTTGAATTTTATCCTCACACAACAACCAAACCAAATGATTATACATATATGCATCTACAGAGATTATAATTCAATTCAAAATAACAAATACAATATGTTTGTCAAAGTGAATCTGACTCAGTAATCGTCTACATATACTATTATTAAAAGAGCGTAAATTCTAAAATAACCGTAATTAAAGATATTATGCTAATGGTCTTCAAAATTTGGTCTTCCACTTGTCCCATCTTAAGGTTCCCCACCTGGCCTGTGATCTAAAGGCAAAATAACAAACCATATGAGTCTAAATAGACTCAGTAAGTAGATAGTGGTTAGCACAAAGTGGAAATAAGTAAAATTTTGGATACACATGTTATGATCAAGATAAGAAATATGGGTCCAATACCCACTCCCAAGGTCGCATGCATATAACCAAGTATAAATAGAAAGACACGAACAATCTTCTACTCATGTTTATCAAGGGTTATGAACAACCATCTCCTCATGTCAATCAGGGGTCATGAACAACCCTTTTACAACCAACCATTTTAAATAACACATCATACATAACAGACAAGGATAAATGTCACAAACCACACATACAACATCAACAAGGTTTACTTTAAATTCAATATATAAAACTGTCACACAAGCATTTTATCAAACACATGATAGATGCAAAAAAAGGGAACCTTCAGTTCATACTCTCATTTGAGTCGAATCGACTAACGTCACATTTTAATAATATAAAAACTGCTAACGAGTCCTTTACTTCATAAAAATCGCACATTCATAGCAAATTTCCCATGAACTCTGCTTACCCTAACTGTTATGAACCCTACGCCCCATACCATGAAGTTGTTGGGTCTACACATTCCCACCAGTCTTATATCATGTTTAACATGAAATTTCATTACTAAATCAAGAAGGGGCGACATCTACTTACTTTGATCGTGATTTTTTCCAAAAATAATGACCCTAGACTTGAATTGCCGAGATTTGGAGCTTCCTTGATGGGAATCGATGATCTACAAGGCAGTCGGTAGAATTTTCTTGTAGAGATCTATGGGTAGATCGAACTGAACAAAAGGGAAAAAAAGAAGAAGCAGAGAACGGGAAGAGAAGAAAAGGGAAAGGTAGTCGGGCACAAATGGAAATGAAGCCCTAGCAGGCGGGCTCCCCTTTTAACTGAACCCCCATCGAGTCGAGTCGGGTCAGGCCGGAATATGGGTCGGGTCTAATCACAATTAGTAATTTGCTTTCCCACTCCTACAACTTAATAATTAAAAATTTCTCTAAGGGCGTTGCCTCCTTGACCCCCGCGACCTGACCGGGTAGGTCGAACCCCGTACCTACTCTGTGATGTGAAAAATAGTCATAGCGTTCAACAATGACACGCTAATCATACACTTTTAAATTTATACCCAATGTGTTAAAATCATAATACATGCATATATGCATTATACGTCCCCTAGATATCACGTTCATATATGTTATGCATCCATTAACATCATAAATTCCTCGTAGCGTGTTCGTAAATTACCTCGTAAATAGGGAAGGATTATAATGTAAATAAAATAAAATATCTGGTCCTCACAAGGCCATAATGAATATAAAAACTATAGAACTTTACCAGATCAAAGAATTTCACAACAGGATAGAAAACCCCTTAGCTTTGTATCTCACCCTATGTTGCCAAAATTTGGATAATAGAATATTTGCTAGAATTTGCCTTATGGTTTTTAAGTGATCTTGTATTCGTAAATCATATTTTTTATGTAAAAATCTAAGTTTACTCACTTAATCCTCTCTTTTGATAATTTAAGTCCCCAATTTGGCACCAAGCCTTGAACCAAATTTAAACTTGCCAAATACCGTATGTGAGAATACCTTCTTAAAATCTTCCCTACTTTTCTATCGCCTATTCCTACACACTCAACTTTATACTAAAGGTAAACATGTTTAGCATATTGTCTCACGGTTTGTCAAAAGGTCTCCTCCCAAGCGGCGGCAAGAGGCGAAATTTTCGCGCGTGTTGCTGGGTGAGGATTTTCAAAGAAGGATTTTGTCCAAAGTAAGTCCTAGATTAGGGATTCAAATCGGCTGATCCAATTGAAGGCTAGAATCAAACTTAAGGGTAGAACTAAGCAAGGATGGGTCTAATTGGAGAGGAACTCCTGGCTTACGAGCTGCACAGGTAGGAGTTTACAAAGGTAGGAGACAATCTCTATAAGGTCTCGTTCAGGGAGGAGGAGTACAAGCATCGGATTTTGGACGGAAGCGTGTGACTATTCGATGGAAAACTGTTGTTAGTGAAGGAGTTAACTATGCCAACTCGCAAGGAGGTGAACTTGTTCTACATTCTCATTTGGCTGGTCGTTAAAGAAGTTCCCTTTCTCGTTGAAAAATTAAAATTGAGGGAAATTATAGGTGACTCCTTCGCATCTCTCTCAAAAATCAAATTGAAGCCAGAGGGGGTGAGAGTGAAAGTAGTGGTCAATGTTCAGGAACCGTTGAGAAGGAAGGTGTTTGTGAAGTGCATGATGATTGAGAAAAGGTGGATTCCCTTTTAGTACGATCAACTGCTGGTATCCTATTTCATTTGTGGTAGAATGGGACGTGTTTGGGGAATGTGAAAAATACAGAGGAGAGAAAGAGCACTCGGAGGCTGATTGCAAGTATAGTGTAAATCTGAGAACTGGGTTCAAGACCCTAAACTCGTCAAACATCTAGGAGCAAAAAGTTTCCTCACCCACTTAGACTCTTTGCTAGTCATCAAACAAGTCTCAAGGGAATATGATGTAAAAAACAAGACCATTGGCAAATACATGGTTCAAGCTAAGCAAGTCATTCGGGTATTTGATGAAATAAAACTCATCTATAAATGAAGAACAAAAATAATAAGGGTGTGTTTGGTAATAAGTAAAAGTTGTTAAGTTAAAATTTTTCAATCTAAAACTTTTCACTCTCCACAACTACTTTAATTTTTAATCATTTCTTCACATTTTTCTATACAACTACTCTACTTTTCAATCATTTCTACACAACTAACATATTTATTTTAACTTTATTATATTTATTTCTTTTCATTACCTATATCATATCACATCATTTGACAACTTTACTCTCTATAATATTTCATCAAAAGTTTTATCCATTCTCAAACATACCCTGAAGGAGCAAATATTCTTACAAAACTAGCTTCAGTTGAGATTTTGACCCAAAAGGTCACCATCAAAATAATAAAAAATTGAGGATCAAGGGGCTAAAGGTTATGCAAATAACAGATGGCAATTAGTTGCCTTCAACATGTTCAGGGGCTGGCAGTTAGTTGCCTTCAACATGTTAGATGGACTCCATCAAAATTGTAACAAGGATATTTTGGATATTTATAAAAATTTAACTAACGGTTGTTAACGGAATGGACAATCGATTCAATGACCAGAACTATGATGTTATTCTAATCAAGACCTCACCAGGGAGCCATTTCTTCCCCAAGAGTGCGTAGTCATGGCTGCAGAGTTACAGCGGCTCGTCGGTGAGCATCGATTAGGAGATCCAATCCAATGATCCGAACGGAAATGCAATTTCGATTAAGACACCACCAAAGCTACACTGGATTTCTCGATTGGCCGTCCAGATTTCGAACAAGGGTGCTGGAATACCCATCTATGTTGCCGACTTACAGCAACTCACCAACAAGCATGGGAACGACCTCCCATAGCGAATCTGAGTCCCGGGCTAGATGTGCGAGTAGCCCCTCTCAACTGTTAAATGTACCATACTAGCTGTTAAATGATTTAAATCATTGAAAACTTTACTGATTATTAATTAAGATGATTTTTCTGTACTTAAACTTAAAATGAGATGGTTTAACTAAGGAAGGAATGAATTATTAACATAGATTTTTATTTATGGTGAATTCAACTAACCTTACTACCTTATGGAAATAGTTTTCATCAAGATTTGGATCAAGATAATTCATGATGATACTGTAAACTGTCACGTAGTGATAGTTATGTCCTACCTGTCCTAATTCGCATCTTTTCATCGCGAAAAGCTTTATTTAAATAAAGATTTTTGCGTAATTTTCAAAAATTATATTTTCACAAAACTTCTACACACATTAAAATAGATCCTTTCAGTAAAAACAAATGATCCTCAACATTGCAATTATTATTATTTATTTCAAGCTCATGATATAATTTTATAATTCTCACACGAAATTAATGAAATCTTTTTACCGTAGGGGAATTTAAATTTCACAAAATTACATTAAAACTAAGCATTTTCTCTCTTGTGAGAAGTGAAAACATTTCTATTGAATTGCTCTCCAGTTTCAAAATTCAAAATATGCATTTAATGGCTTAAATATAAGTGCAAATACCTCAAAAAATGTTATTTATTTTTGGTTCAGAGTCTATTTCCTATGAGTGGAATTTCGCATGTAAAAGACTCTGATTTTATATATTTTCTTCTTAAATACCAATTTAAATCTATTTGCATTTAAATCCTAAAATTCATTATTTTTTTTACATTTTTATATTTAGGGATTCAAAAAAAATACATTTTGAATTTTGATAAATATGAAAAAGTATTTTAGACCTTTTGCAAGGTTTTAACTATGTTTTTTAATGTCGTTAACATTTAGGGATTAAAATACAATGAAATAAAAAAAATTTAAAGTTTAAAATATAAAGAAGCAGATATTTGAGTTAAAAATAAATTAAGCCAAGTTAGAGCTTTCAAATGCAAAAAGCGGTAACAGTTTCAAAAAAAAAAAAGGCTTCCCAATACTTATACATATCTTTTAACATGGGTGTGTTTCGTAAGTGATAACGCTTTTGGATGAAAAAAGTTTTTTGTGTAAAATTTTTTAAAATTAAAGAAAATAATGTAATATGATAAGAATAATGATTAGGAGTAAAAAAAATGAATTAAAAAATAGATAGATTAGTTGTATGAATAATTATATTAAAATAATTAAAAAATAGAGTAATTATATAGAAAGTTATGAAAAGATAATTAAAAAATAAGACAATTATAGAGAATAGAAAATTTTAGATTGAAAAGCCCTTGGTAAAAAGAAATACACCTAATTTAACATTCTGGCAACCTACCTATAAACTTTTTAATTATTTGCTTTATACTTCAACATTTTTTAGTAATTTTGTGTATCATTTTACGGTGTTAAAAACCCATACAACGGTTATTTACATCAGTTAAAAATTTAAGGAAGGGTGGTTATTTATCTCAAAAACTTTTCAACTTAAAACTTTTCAATCTAAAATTTTTTATTCTCAATGACTATTCTATTTTTAATTATTTTTTTAATTATTCCTATATAACTACCTTATTTTTCAATTATTTCTACATAACTACTCATACATATAACTTATCTATTTTAACTTTATTCTTTTTATTATTACCTCTATCATATCACATTATTTTTTTATTTTAAATTTTTTTTACGCCAAAAATTTTTTATAAAAAATTTTAAGACTTTCCAAACAAAAAATGAATACTCCCGCCTCCAGCAGTGAAATGCGATATCAGTCAGGTGTACTGCCAAGAACGAAAACTAAACCATCTTCTCCTCAAGCGGCCGAGCGTGGGCTAGCCAGTTGCAGGCTTGCAGCAGCTTGCTGGTGAGCGTCTGATCCGATTCGATGAGCCGAACGGAGATGCCGTTCCAGTCAAGACCTCGCCGGAATGCCATCTTCTTCCCCAAGCGTGCGTAGCCATGGCTGCTATATTACAGCGGCTTGTCGGTAAGGGTCCATTAGCAGATCCAATCCGATGATCCGAATCGAGATGAATTTCGATTGAGGCCCCGCCAAAGCCGCACCGAATCTGGCCGTCCAGATTTCGAACAAGGGCGATGGAATACCCATTTATGTTGCCGACTTGCAGCAGCTCACCAGCAAGCATGGGGACGACCATCCATCGCGAATCAAAAGAAAATGCAAATCAAGCCATTGAAGATCTAAAAACCCACATCAAAATGGGGAAGATGATGGCAGCACACGCTCCAAGGTTCCAACTGCCAGCAGTAATGGTGGATAAAATCCAGCGGCTCTGACAAAGACGCCAGCTTAATGGATGTCGGTCGGTAGGAATGAAGAAGACAATGCAAAACTCCAATTAAACGTGTCGTTCATTGGTGAATTTAGTAAATGATAAAAATTTTCGATGTGAAGTTTTTTGTGTGAAAGTTTTTTAAACAATGAGAAAATAATCTGATATAAAGGTGATTATAATAAGGAATAAAAAGAGTAAAGTCAAAATAGATAGATTTATTATATGAGTAGTTGTATATAAATAATTAAAAAGTAAATTAATCATATAGGAAAATATAAAGAAATAATAAAAAATAAGGTAGTTATTATAAGTAAAAAAAATTTAGATTAAAAAGTTTCAAATTAAAATTTTTTGGGAGATTTGCAAATACACTAACTTAGTTTAGCTATAATTGCAAATATAACTATATAATTTTAGAAATCACAAGTTACCCCTACATAGTTTTGACCATAATTCCAAATATATCTATATCGTTATGACATTATTACTGCATTATTATGGTGTGAGTATATTTGTAAAGATTTGCTAACTATGAGAGTATATTTAAGTTACAGATATACTCATGTAATTTGCAAACATTTACAAATATACCCTTACTATGATGTTATAGTAACAATGTTAAAATGACATGAGTGTATTTGTAATTATGGACATGAGTGTATTTGTAATTATAGTCATGAGTATATATGTACCTTTCATGTTATAAAACTTTGTACAGATAACTTTTATCAATAATATCATTGGATCTTTCTCTCCTTCCTTCGACCTCTTTTCTTGAGAGGTTGTGGGATGGAAGTCATCCTTTCCTCAAAAAACATATCTTATGTTTTTTTGTAGAATCTCAACCTACCTTCGTAAAAATTAAAGATTTTTCTTCATATTTTACCTTACTTCTGAAATTCGATGTGATATTGATTCAACTTTAATGGTTTATGTGTGTTCCGCGAGCTTTTAAAATTCGATGTGACATTGAAGTTGGATGGCTTACATGTGTTTGGCAAACTTAAAAAAGTATCAATCTAAAATTTTCACAGACCACAGTTATCTTAGGGTGAACTTGTTTGCACTCAAAACTTTTCAAATTAAAATTTTTTAATCTAAATTTTTTTCATAACTATCCTAATTGCCGATCATTTTATCACACTTATCACATTTTTCTAAACAAGTATCCTATGTTTCAATAGAAATATCCTATTTTTCCTTTATTTTTTCACAATTTTCCATATAACTACCATATTTTTCAATCATTATCTCTATCATATTACATTATTTTATTCAATTTCAAAAACTTTTACCATAAAATTTTTTTTTCCAAAAGTTTTTAAGTTTACAAACACATTTTTATTTTTTAATTATTTTTCATATCTTCTTTAACAATTACTCTGTTTTCAATTATTTCTTTGAAATTACTCATACAATCACTCCATCTATTTTAACTTTATTCTCTTCGTTCTTTATCATTACAGCTATTATATTACATTATTTTCTTATATTGCAAAATTTTTCATGACGCTAAACACACTAAGAGTTTTAATAATATTTTATATATTTTCATTTAGATAATTATAGTTGTTAATATTACGTATATTGCAATTTAGCTTGCAAACAAATTTTTTAATTTTTTAGTTTTTTATTCAACATTTTCTGAAGTTTATTTATTTTCATTATTTTTTTGTTAAATCTAAGATGTTTGAAGAAAATAAGATATGAATTTATTAATTTACTATGCTAAGAAAGTTCAACGAGATGTTGGACAAAACTCTTCTAAGTTTCACTATAATTTCACTGCTAATTTGCTGATATTTGGAAATTTCTTAAATTAAATGATATTGAGTTTAGGATTACCAACTTGGAACTCTAGACTTTCCACCCTACACACCTTAACTCACTCACGTTAACTATTTAGTCATTTAAGTGGTGATTATCTAAGAAGACTTAATTTCTCTTATAATAAATGTTATGATTTATTCTCATCTTCTTATGAGTAGATGATCAGATTGACATGGATGATATTTCATTCAATTATTTAGTTCAATCCAATTTTTCATTTTCATTTTCATTCTAGACTTTGTTCCATTTTCTTCTACAAACTTTTCAAAATTGATGTGGCCTCTTAATTACTTAACTATCATTCTTTCATTAATTTTACTCATATAGGGTGTGTCTGTTTAGAGAAAAATGAAAAATGGATAATGAAAAATGCAAAAGTAAACACCAAATTATGTATCATATTTTTTCTATTTTTACTTCTATATTTCGATCATTTTCTCATATACTTCCATATAAGTATTCTATCAATGTTTTCTCTATTCTCATTTTGCCTCTATTATATCTATTCCATTCTCATTCTCTATTTTTCATTCTTCTCTAAATGAACATACCTATAGTTGATTCATTTTTGTTGGTCCTGAGTTAATGGCAAAACCCAAGAGGGGAGGGGTGAATTGGGTTCTTATAAAATTCTTCGGTAAATTAAAACTTAACCCCTTGAAAGCTTAATCTCCTTGATTGAAACAAATAGAGAGCAATAAAATAGTGAAAGCAATAAGGTAAACAGTAGGCAAGATTTATAGTGGTTCGGGCAACCTCTCCCTACTCCACTCTTCCAAGCTCACACACCGTTGCGACTTGGGTTCCACTATGTATTCCGCGAATACACTTAGAGACTCCGCTCTCTTCTAGATTCCAGCTCTAGGGGGCATACACAAACAGAGCCTATGCTCTCTTCTAGATTCTAGCTCTAGGGGGCTTGTACACTTGATACAAGTAGGTGATGAGTTCAACTCCAATCACAACTCTACTTGCAACGTCTTGGTTTGTTACAATACACTCAAACCAAGACTAATAACAAAGAGTAATGAAAATAAGGAAGATCTACACTTTACAGAGTTGTGTAGGCAAGATTGAGCTTGAGGAAGAACTTGTAGAAGCAACCGGTTGTATGTCGTTGAAGCTACTTGCAACTTGAAGCTCTTTCTTCCTTTGAGAATGTATAGATCACTCAAATTTAGAGAAAAGCAAATGAGAGCTCTTGTTTGCACTTCTTTTCTCTCTTTAGACAATGTAGTGTGTATATTCTCGTTTGCTTGAGTGTCTATTTATAGAATGGGGAAGATTTGAACGTTATAGAAGTGGTTGGCGCGCAATAAATGTTCCAACGTTCAAAAATTCGAACGTTGGTTCCCCAAGTCGCAGGTGGAGTCGACTTCGTCTGCGACTTGGCTTCCCAAGTTGCAACTGGAGTCGACTTCGTGTGCGACTTCAGTTCCGCGTTTCTCAAGTCTGAGTCTGGGTCGACTTGGTTTCAGACTTGACCTCAAGTCGATATTGGAGTCGACTTGGGTTGCGACTTGACCTGTCTTTGTGCTGAAATTTGCTTGGTCCTTGTTTGATTTCCTCTAGCTTGCTTAGCTTTCTTTCTTGAGTCTTCTTACTTCTGAAATGACTTCTTATATTTGTAAATCTTCTTGAAGGACTTGTCTTAGATTGCTTTCCATAGTAGTCTTCATGACTTGAACTTCTTCATCTTCAACTATGTTCGAAGCTGTGCCTTAGACTTGATAATTGATAATGAGTTTGTACCCTTGAAAAAATCCCAAGTTGATCTTGAAAATGAGCTTGAGTCTATATTTTGGACTTTGAAGAACTCAAGTCGAACTTGGGGTCGACTTCATCTGCGACTTCACCCAAGTCGCACTTGGAGTCGACTTCGTCTGCGACTTCGGCATTTTTGTGCCCCAAAATCAGCTCTGGAGTGTTTTTCCCGTCTCAAGTCGATGCTGGAGTCGACTTCGTTTGCGACTTGGCTTCCCAAGTCGCAAGTGGAGTCGACTTGGCTTGCGACTTCACCTGCTTTTCCTTCCATTTTGAATTTTGCTATGTGGTCTGTTTTGGAGTCGAATATGGAGTCGACTTTGGGATCGACTTCACCCTAAGTCGAAGTCCAAGTCGACTTGGATATCGACTTGGCTAATTCATTCCTTAAATCATTAAGCAAAATCATCAGTAATCACCTTATACTCAATTTTAACTTTGTTAATCATCAAAACTCATGCTTTGGTCAATTTTGTTTTGCTTTAAACATTGTTTCCAACAATTTTTTGATATAACTATTTTATTAATTCCAACTTTACCCTATTATATCATATTAATATCAACTTTTTAATAATTTTCTCACTTCTTCTAACTTCTTCATTTCTCTACTAATTACCTATGGATACCTAAGGTTGCCTTAGAGTAAGAGTATTTATGTCATTTCAATTGAGAATAAAGGTGGTTTGATGTGAAATAGTATGATTTAAAAAGCTAACAAATGCAAATTTATAGTTTATTAAAGACCAAGGTGAGATGAGATGTAAGATGAAAAAAGAGTTTTCGTGTGCATGAGAATTGGGAAAAATTATGTAGAAAATAGAAAAATAGATTATTGTTTTTTCAAAACGAGGAAAGGATTTTTGAAAATTCTCATCTTTATTTCTACAAGTTGTGAATAAAATAAGATCTAAAAAGAAAATATATAAAAGTTAAAATTCAAAAATAATATATGCAATGAGCATGGTACAAAACATACTTTATTATCTTTCATCGCTCATTTTTTAAAAATATTTTTATATATTAACTACCCAAGTATCTTACTTTTTTTATTCATATATTTTAATTATTTTATTATTTTTTGATTGGTATATATTTACAATAATCTCAATTTGTATTAGAATTAACCCTTGAGATATTCTTACAACTTAACTTTTTGGAGACACAAGCTCCATCACACCAAATATGAAAACAAAGCTCAACTAAAACAAATAGGAAGACAACTGTTCCCCACTTGGATTGAACAAAGGACCTCATTGGACACTTGACAACCATGAGCACAATGGTATTTTATTATACAACTATTTTACTTATTTGTAATTTACTCCTATGTAGATGTGTTTGTTATTAAATAAAACTTTTCTTCAAAAACTTTTCACTCGCTATTCATAACTATTCAATTTTTTTAATTATTTCTTTACATTTTTCTATACAAACTATTTTACTTTTCAATCATTTCTATATAACTATCCATATAACTAATCTATTAATTCTAACTTTATTCTCTTTAGGTCCATTTGACAATGCACAAAAAAATATTAAGTTAAAATTTTTTAATCTAAAACTTTTCGTTATATATATTTTATCTTATTTTTTAATTATTTTTTCATATTTTCCTATACAACTACTATACTTTTCAACCATTTATACATAATTTCTTACATAACTAAATTATTTATTTTAACCTTATCATCTTTACTCTTTATCATTATCGCTATTATATCATATCATTTTACAACTTTTATTCTTCACATTTTTTTATTAAAAGTTATATCATTTCCAAACACGTCGTTTATTTCTTGTCATTACCTCTGTCATATCACATCATTTTAAACTTTTATACTACAAATTTTTCATTAAAATTTTTTATCACTTCCCATCATTTATTTTAATAAAATATTCTTCTTTATAAATTCCCACAACACACGTCAACAGACGAGCAAAAGATGATCAAAATTGCAAACAACCTGCAATAATGCTGTATGACGCAGCAACGCCGAAATATCTGTCGTTATGTCATTACAATCAAGCATCTGAGAAGAACAATAAATAAAAATAAATACCGGCTCGACCGGCAAACTACGTGTCAGAATTTCATTAGCAATTATTTTGGTAAGTGCTCGATGTTTAAGACGACGGGATGTATATAAGCAGCGTGGTGCCCGATTGCCTGTGAGCATTCGAGGTTCGAAGCTGGAACACAGCATCGCAGGCGGTCTGTCTTCTCTGCAGACGCTGCATTTCCTTTCCCTTAGGAGCACATTTCTGCTGAGACGCCTAGTCATTTGTTTCTCGTTTTTCTCTTGTTCCCTTCCCTTCATCGTCTCTTTACGAGCCCCCCGTATCGATTCGTCTTTCTCGTTTTTTCTAGATCCTCTGTTCTCCTCTCCTCGATCGAGCCTGAAGCGCTGCTTTTGAGGTGAGTTTGAAGCTTAAGGAATTCATTCGATTTCTCCTACTACTTGCGGTGGGAGATCGGCATCTACAATTCTTTCCTCTTGATTTTGATTTTCTGTTTTAGTATTTTTTTATTTTCCAAGAAAAAAAAATTCCTTTCGTTGAGTTGCTTACGAACGGCTTTCGGTGTTTCTGAAATCGTATTTGGAGACGAAAACTAGATTTTCATTTAAAAATCATTTTAACCGAATCCCTAAATCCTCAGGCGAATCTATAGTATTCCGAAGGCTCTGTTTCCAGTGGATTTGCATTTTTACATATTTCTTATTCCCATAATCGCGAAAGTAATTTTACAGAGATCTGTTGGAGTCTTGCCCATTTTTCAAAAAATTTAAAAAATGGCGTTCTTGTTTGAACGGATGTCCGCAAAAGCATGCGCTTGTGAAAAAAAATCTCAGATCTTAAGAGTTTCCGTTCTTCCCTTCATTAAAGAGAACTTCTTCTGTTAAAATTTGCCAGCTGGATTAATTAATACGAGTCTCACCAAATGACCCAATGAGATGGAAGCAGAAGCGAATTGAGTTTGCAGAGTTGGGAGGTGTTACAAGCTACATCTGAGTATTCCTTTGCTACTAAGGAAAGAAGGGTGGAAAAATTCCACTATATTACGCTTCTTAGCGCGTTTACGATTCAATTATTGTGTGTATATATATATATATATTATCATCCCGTATATTTTCCACCGTTCTTTCGGTGGGTTGAGCTTATCGATTTTAAAATTTTTTTCTCCCTGCTGGCTTGGCCTCTCTGGTAATTATGTGAAAAATGTAAGTAATTATGTAAAAAGATGTAAGTTTTCTTTCTTTCACGAATCTTTCAATGTCATATCATATTATTATCTTATCTATTTCAAAAAAGTTTTCCCTTGTCCGTTTTTTCTCTCCATATTATCTTCAAGTTACAAGACAAATAAATTAAGAACAAAAGCTTGCGAAGGCAAAAGAAAATAATAATAATAATAAAAAAATAAAAAACCGTTGCGAAACGAACCTTGAATAAAAGCTTGTGAGGGCGGGGAAAAAAAAAAGCTAAAATGAAAAAGCAGAAAGATAGAGTTTGATCTCGCAACGTAACATTTGGTAGTCGGCTACGTCGGCGGTGGCTGTATGTTGGCTACGCTCTGCTGCTCCCCTGCAATGAATTGGTCTTTTCACCTGAAGTTTTATGAAAAAATTTCGAAAGCTTTCCCATGTTGAGGGTGTTTTTACTAATTCGAACCAAAAAAAAAGAAAAGAAAAGAAAATATAATAATAAATATCAGCAGATTTTTTAAAATCGACTTGATTCAATCGATTTATTAAGCTCTCTTTCTATTGTACTTTTCCATAACGAATTTTCAATTGCTATTTTATTTTTTAATAACTAGTTCTATTTATTTTTTATTTTACATTTTCATGTTAATAAAAATTTGCTTTATTTTTTGGCATGAGAACGGGTTGCCTTTTAGTTAGCATGTTTTGTTTTTCCTCAAAGTATTAGACTATTTAAAATAATTTGCTTCTCCCATCAAAAATAAAAAAGAAAAATTCGCTTCACAATATTATTGTCTATGTAGTTTTTAAACAAGTATAATTCTTAAACTTGATTTAAAATTTCTTGCACATATTATATATTTTTGAAAATTTTGTTATTTGTGAAACAGACTGATTGGTCGGTTGTGCAGGCAAAGGAATCGAAGATGACGGTGACCCCGAAGATCTCCGTCAACGATGGGAACCTGGTAGTTCACGGGAAGACTATCCTCACCGGCGTTCCTGACAACATCGTTCTCAGTCCTGGCTCCGGCGTGGGCCTTGTTGCGGGTGCATTCATTGGCGCCACTTCCTCTGACAGCAAAAGCCTCCATGTCTTTCCTATGGGGGCCCTCGAGTAAGCAATTCTTAGTCATATTTAACCCCTATTTAATTTTTTTTTAGCACAGATTAATATATTTTCTGTGATAATAGGCATAATTACCTTAAAAAATTATTAATTAGGAACGTGAAAAGAAAAAAAGGAATATGAAAAGCAGGCGAGAAGTGAATAAATGTTGCGGCTGATAAGGAGTAAAGGTTATAAATAAAAAGGACCTTTTTGTATGAAAAGGTAAAAGTAATGATTGAATCTAAGGTTTGTTTGGAAAGTAATAAGAAAAGTTTTTAGTGTAAATTTTTTTAAAATAATATAAAACGATACGATGAGTAATGATGATGAGTAAAGAGAATAAAATTAAAATAGATGATTAGTTATATTGGTAGTGGTGTAGAAATGATTAAAAAGTAAAGTAATTATAGGAAGATGTGAAGAAATAATTAAAAAATTGAATATTTATGGAGATCGAAAAGTTTTATGGTTATATAAAAACATTTTAAAAAAATAGGAACTGATTCATTGCACCCGGGTGGATTGAAATTTCAATGTACCTAAGTGCAAAATTTCATTTTTAAAATTTTTTAGAAACTTTTATAACATAATTGTTAAATTAAGTGTATTTAATATATGTATCAATTTTTACCATTTTGGGAGTTTTTTAGATTTTTTATTTTTACAAATCAGTAGCATGTTTAGTAATTTAAAATTACTAAAATACTACTATTTTTAAAATTCAAAAAAAATATTTAAAAATTTCCAAAAATAATAAAAATTGATACACAAATTAACAGTTGTATGAAAAAATTTTCAAAAAAAAAAAAAAGGTTTCGCATTTAGGTGCATTGAATTAGTCTCGTAAAAAAATAATTTCATATATGTTTGGCACTTGTGAAATCCTATAAACTTAAAATGTTTTAATCTAAATTTTTTTTCATAATTATCCTGTTATTTATCTTTTTATTTAAAAAATTATTTTTCACAATTATCCTATTATTTATTTATTGCTTTTTTATACAATTATTATATTTATTTTAATTTTATTTTTTTACTTCATGTCATTTGACATTATTTTAAATTTTTTTTATTTTTCACAATTATTCTGTTATTTATTTATTTATTGCATTTTTTATACAATTATTATATTTATTTTAACTTTATTTTTTTACTCCACGCCATATGGCATTATTTTATAAATTTTTATTTTAAAAGTTGTATCGTGTTTGTTAAAAAATAAAACTTTTCAATTTAAAATTTTTCATTCTTTACTAATATATTATTTTTTAATTATTTCTTTAAATTTTTCTATATAATCTACTTTTCAATTATTTTTACAGGACTACTTGTACTACTTATATATCTATTTTAACTTTATTCTTTTTATTCCTTATCATTATTTCTATCATATTACATTTTTTCCATTTTTAAATATTTTTATACCAAAATCTCTTCAATAAAATTTTTATCACTTCTCAGACACAATTTCAAACCTATCTCGAGAGAATTCCTGGTTAATTTAGATGTCAACTCAAGCAAGAAGTGCTAAAAATTGGAAAAGAGGTTAAAAAAAAAGAAAAAAGTCTTCCAAGATAACCAAAGAGATGGACGTTTCTCTTTCATTCATTTTCTTTCAAGCTTCATTCATACGAAAAGGATCATTGGTGATTTCTCTTTTATTCATCTTCATTCAGAGGCCTTCGATTCATGTGTTGCTTCCGCTTCAAGCTCTGGTGGATGACGCAGAGGATGGGAACTTGCGGCAGAGAAGTCCCCTTGGAAACCCAGTTCATGCTCATTGAGAGCAAGAATGGATCTGAGCCTGTTGATGGCGATGAAGAGGCCGGGGACACCATCTACACAGTCTTCCTCCCGCTGCTCGAGGGGCAGTTCCGTGCTGTTCTCCAAGGCAATGAGAGGAATGAGATTGAGATTTGCCTCGAGAGTGGTGAGTAAAATCTTTGTTGCCAGGTTTCAAAACCAAAGGATACATGTTTGTTGCTGCGGGATGGCTGGAGAGCTGTTCGTTTGGCAATGGAGAGAGAAACACAACCAGCCAGCCAATGGATTAATCCAAGTTTTTACAGATTGGAAGAAATAGGAAAATTGGAGGCATTCAAAAGAACCGAAAACGATGCTTTGTCTTTATCTGATTGATTTTGCAGGAGACATGGCTGTCGAAACCAAACACGGGTTGCATCTGGTCTACATGCATGCTGGTACTAATCCCTTTGAAGTCATCAATCAAGCAGTCAAGTAAGCCCTTCTCTAGCATTCATTTTCGTTTTCTGCGTTTTTGACAGAGAAATTTTCTGTAATCTGAACCGCAACGCAGCAAAGCCACATATTTGAATATGCGTCGATAGCAAATCTTAGAGGTCTAGTTTAAGTGCTTGGAACAACTGGTCTTGACAATTTTACGAAACAGTTTCTACTTTGTTTGGTTATGAATAACCATACCGTCCATTTGTCTGGTTATGGTTAGAAGGTGCTCCAATACAAGCTACCTTCTAAATTGTATTACTTAAAAAGAATGTCTGTAAGAGGAAAATATGATAGCGAAAAATCGGCGCTGCAAATTTCCAGAAAGGTTCTACACAAAGTGGGTGATGAAAGTGCAATCCTAAATTTCTACTCAATAGGTGAATCACCAACACTAACCAAAAGACTGAGAAAAGCAAGATAGATGAAAATATGTATCTCCCTTGATTTGGCTGGATATTTTTTGTTGAGGCCTTGACAGAGGACGCGTATTTTCTTGTGAAACAGAGCTGTAGAAAAACACTTGCAGACCTTCGTCCACCGTGAGAAGAAGAAGGTAATGTTCTATTAACACAGATTCATTACCTTTGGAAGTCCATTTTCCGAAGTCTTATGAAGGAAAGTAGGTTTATAATTTGCTGTGCTAAGTGATGTCCGCATGAACAGTTACCTTCTTTTGTTGACTGGTTTGGATGGTGCACTTGGGATGCCTTCTACACTGATGTCACAGCAGAGGGAGTGGATGAAGGCCTCAAAAGGTAATAATATTTATCATTCATACATCTTTCTTGTTTTCCCTGTTCTGCCAGACAGCCTCTCGGATTGATTTGTTTCATTTGCTACTCTGCTTTTGGTGCCCGTCAGTCCAATGTGTCATGGCGAACATTCAATGGGTTAAGAATGTCTGAATAAGTTTATGAATGACTTAAGGTTACACGGTAGGAACTCAGTCAATGGAAACCTCATCTGATTCTTGGCTATTGCATAAAGTTAGAACAACTCTGGATTGCCCAGATCAAGAATTGTACATGGATAAGATGTACACGATCTTAAACTCTCACAGACTAGTTATGACATATCCAATTTGTAACTTACACGTAGTTAAAGAGTCTCTTATGAGAAAAATCTTTTTCCTTGGGTTTTTCATCTTCATTCTACCATTTTTTTCCGCTTTCCATGGAACTCGTGAGTACTCACATGTACTGTTCAAGATTTGACTCTTGAATCACTAGTTTCTGTAGCATTTTCCATAACATGGCAGAAAAATCTGGATTTCCAAGATCAAACAGGCTTTCCATGGATAAGATTTAAAACTTCTTAGGCTAGTGTTTGGTCTTCAGTTTGTATCACCAGTTCAAGTATCGTTTCCTTGATGGAACGGGATACCCTGATTGTACCATGAACAACATTTTTTTTGGGTTACTTTGGGCAAATCTCCCATCAGAAAGCATGGAAATCCACTGGAAAATTTGAAGGTTCATTTTTTCAGTGTGTATTGACTCTTGCCGTATTATCTAGAATAGATGTTCCTTCAAATAATAGACACTAACATTAGGGTTGTTCTCATTGCAGCCTTTCAGGGGGAGGAACTCCCCCCCGTTTTTTGATCATTGATGATGGATGGCAACAAATTGGTAGTGAAATTAGGGATCCTAACTGTGTGGTTCAAGAAGGGGCCCAGTAAGTTACATACGAAACTTGAGTTACTGACATTATCTTCCATGCTACTTTTTCTAGTTAATTCATTTTATTTTATGTGTAAAGTCAATGATGGGCCGATGGTATCCTTGGGATTTTCTTTTGTAGGTTTGCCAGTAGACTTACTGGAATAAAAGAGAATTCTAAGTTCCAGAAGAATGGGAAAACCAGTGACCAAACTCCAGGCCTCAAGCATGTTGTTGACGATGCTAAGAAAAATCGCAATGTCAAGTATGATTGCCTTCCCATTTTTATTTTATTTTGTCTGCTATCTAAAGGCTACATGCTTTTGTTTTTCAATGTCACACACATATGATCAGTTTTTGAGTTGATTGCATGAATTCCTCACAGGTCTGTCATTTCAAAATGCCATACGTGGCACTTTTGATGCAAGTCTTGATTTAATACCTGGACTGACCATGTAATAGGTGGTTCCAAGCAAAAATAGTTTTCAATTTTTAGACAATTGTACCATGTTCAATGATTAAAATTTGCAAATGATTGCAATGTTGTGCAGTAATGGATTACCAGTAACTTACTTATTCAAGTAGCGAGGCAGCACCACATGAGTTGAGATGGTGCAGTGGTACCTAACCTAGGAACTTCACCAAGTTGAATGTTTAACATTATTTTCCATTTCTATTTTGTTGTGGGGACAGGTGGGTCTATGTATGGCACGCCCTAGCAGGCTACTGGGGTGGTGTGAAACCTGCTGCAGATGGGATGGAGCACTATGACACTGCCTTGGCATATCCTGTGCAGTCACCTGGTGTCTTAGGGAACCAGCCTGACATAGTCATGGACAGCCTTTCAATCCTTGGTCTTGGGCTTGTGCATCCTAAGAAGGTCTTCAACTTCTACAATGAACTTCATTCCTATCTGGCCGCCTCTGGAGTTGATGGTGTCAAGGTAGATGTGCAGAATATCATTGAGACACTTGGTGCAGGCCATGGTGGGCGTGTTGCCGTCACCCGTAGTTATGTCCAGGCCCTTGAGGCTTCTGTTTCTCGTAACTTTAGGGATAATGGCTGCATTGCATCCATGAGCCACAATACAGATGGCATTTACAGGTAATGCATTATGCCCTCCCACAAGTCTTACACTGTTTGCTGCTTATGTTGCTCAAGACATGCCCGCCCTCTAATTCATTACAACGATTTATCTGCAGTGCCAAGCAAACCGCTGTTGTAAGGGCATCAGACGACTTCTACCCAAGAGATCCTGCTTCCCATACCATCCACATTTCTTCTGTGGCATATAACTCTCTTTTCCTCGGAGAGTTCATGCAGCCTGACTGGGATATGTTCCATGTGAGTGTGTTTGTGTTATTTGTTCACGTTTTCATCTTCGTCAGGATTAGCTAATTGATTATTACGCGCGTGCATTGTAAGAATTAGCTAACCATAATGGCAAAACTGTTTCTAGAGCTTGCACCCTGCTGCTGAATACCATGCTGCTGCCCGTGCTGTTGGTGGATGCCCAATATATGTAAGGTAAGAATGCCATATCCGCTGGATGCCCCTTAAATTCAATAGTGGAAACAGTTCTTTTAGTCCAATTGCAATGTAGTTCTGGGATGGAAAGGCATTTTCAGAAATATGGCCAAAGATGTGCTTACTGGTCATCCTGAAATTCGTTGTGGCTTGCATTTGGATGTAGACAGATGTGAACAATGACCATAATTGTAGGATGGATAGGCAAAGCAGAATTTCGTCAAAGCATGGCTGGAAATGTTATTATTGTTCATCTTGGAATAATATGGATTTGGACGGTGTCCTCTCTCTTTTGTTTTCAGTAACACGAAAACCGATAGAACCTAATATGATTCTTTCTAAGCAGTGACAAGCCAGGCAATCATGACTTTAATCTGTTGAAGAAACTGGTTCTACCTGATGGATCTATACTCCGTGCCCAACTGCCTGGCAGACCTGCGCGTGACAGCCTATTCGTTGACCCAGCCAGAGATGGTACAAGGTATATCTCACTCTATCCAACTTTTTCTGTACCAAGCTAGTAAGCTTTGTCAATCCCATTCCATCAAATTAATTAACTGCCATTTTGGAACTCTCTGCAGTCTTCTGAAAATTTGGAATATGAACAAATGCTCTGGTGTGGTGGGCGTGTTTAATTGTCAAGGTGCTGGGTGGTGCCAAGTTACCAAGAAGACATGCATTCATGATGAGTCTCCTGGCATTCTCACTGGCATCGTCCGTGCTCGGGATGCTGAATTCATCAACCAAGTCGCAGGCCAGGATTGGAATGGCCAAGTTGTAGTGTTTGCTTACAGATCAGGTGGGATGTCTTGATTCTCCTTTCTAATCCATGTTTATCAGCATTGAATTATAAATACGCTCACTTCCTCCCCAAAAGCAGACAGAAATGAAGAACAGCCTAACAAACATGAGCTTGGTTGCAGGGGAGGTGATCCGGCTACCAAAGGGTGCTACTTTGCCAGTGACACTGAAAGTTCTTGAATATGAAGTTTTTCATATTTGCCCTTTGAAGGTGAGTACAAGTCATCTCAAGCCTCAAATTCGAATGCTGATTGGGCGTATTGGGATATGAATATGTTGCCATTGTTGCTTCGCAATGCAGGAAATAACTTCAAACATCTCTTTGGCCCCGATTGGCTTGCTACACATGTTGAATGCTAGTGGTGCTGTTCAGCAGTGTGACATCAGAATGGAGGCAAAGACCAGCCCAGAGCTGTTTGACGGTGAAGTTGCTTCGGAGCTTTCTCATGCTCTTAGTGAGAACAGGTCGCTAACGGGGACGGCAATTATCTTCGTTCGTGGATGCGGCCGATTTGGTGCCTACTCCTCTCAGCGCCCACTGAAATGCACTGTGGATGGAGTTGACACTGAATTCGACTATGACATGGCCAAGGGACTAGTCACTCTCAATATTCCCATTCCAGAGAAAGAAATGTACAAATGGTCTATTGAAATCCTAGTTTGACCGAGAAAAATTCAGCATGAGTGTTTGGAAGGGAAATTGGCTGGTGTGGCAGGTGCAATGGTGAGGAATCTTTTCAACCGGATTTAACAAGTTGTAATGGCAACGCCATGGTGCAGTTTCCCTGTTTGTTGAGTCAATAAAAATTAGTTCTCCTAATGGAATGTTTTGCTGTTTCTCCCATTAATTCAGATTTCGCCTATACCGTGGAGAAAGATCGAACGTTTATACGCGCCTTGCATAATTTGTTGATGTTGCTGAGTCGTTTCTCCAAATTTCAAATATGCTTGGACATCGTACGTGGTGATTAAGGGGCCGTTTGGGAATATATGTGTAGGGTGGAATGGTATCCCCTTGAATGCACGATTTTCAATAACTGATTTTGCAACCGAACAATCCTATTTTTTTTTTCAACTTAAATAATTTTTCCTTCCTCTTACCCTATTTATTTTGAGTTTACCCTTATTATTTCATATTAATTACATAATTTTTAAAATATTCTATTTTCTATTCTCAGCCTCGTTCACAATCCTACCAACCTTTACATTCCTAAATGTGTTGTGATGTTATTGACAAGTGTGCATTCAATGATCAATTGGACCGCGCAAGAAGAGGTTAAAAAAGAAAAGGCGACCTTTGTCAAGTTTCTAATAAAAAGCGGAATGACGGAAAAAAAAAAAAAGACAGCTTGAAAATAGACGTGCTTTTTTTTTTTTTTTTTTAAAATCATAAACAATCCCAGCCTTTTTGCCAATTTCACATTCTCTATGAAAAGGTTGAGTGCTTTCCAAAAGACGACTCAGATTGTAACACCACCAGGCATGGAGCATCCATTTTTCCCTTGATCACCTCACTTTGATATGGTTGTTACATAATATAATGTTATATTAATGATGTTATATTATTAACTCCCCGCAGTCCGAATGTTTTGATTAGATAAAAACATCAAAACAAAAATACATAAATGATAATGACTTTTTCTTTAAGCTGTCAATGCATAATACAAAGCTTTCTTTTTCCTTTTTGGATGTCCAACTGTGCAAGGGGATTTGTGCTAAAAAAAGTTAAGTCCATGTTTACCAGACCATGCACGGGAACACATACAGGGCTTAGTAGGCTATGAAAGTACTTCCTCAAAAATGGAAGCACTATACTAGATGGAAAAAGAAACTAGAAGATTACCTTGGATTCTGACAAGTCTACACATCTTCCAAGAGAAGCTGGGATTCCTTAAGTTGGTCTGGTATAATTTCAACAAAATAAATCTGAGTCGTACAGAAAAATGGGGGAACATCTTTGCAACTTATCATGTGTCAATTACAAAATGAACAAGATTTGAAAATGATTTCACTTCCATTTATTTGCTAATTTTCTAACCGGTAATATAGCATAAACATGTTTTCGCCACTTTAACAGGCTCAACTATGCTTCTTGCAAAGTTGAAAAAGGGCATATCAATATCACTATCTGAAGAAGACCGCCACATAATTGTCACATGAACGGTTAATCCTCACTAACCTTGTAGATCAGTAGTTATGACTATTCACAGCTATAACAAAAATTCACAGCATAGGATGAGCATCACATTAGGGAATCTATGTAGTGATATTATAGGTTATGAGACTTCGTGTTCCATCCTAGGTCTGCAGGACAAATACACTAATGGATAGCAGCTGCATCATCACTACTAAGCCATTTCCCACTCAAGTGGAATCAACTACATGGAAGTTGGACCATTTTGCATCATTCCTGTCAATTTCTGTTATGTCCTCAATAAGCCTAATCATTTTCATACCTTCCCTATGATATCTAACTATGTTCCTTTCAGCCTTCCTCTAATTCTCTTGCAGCCTTCTAGACTGATAAGTACTTTCCTCCTAACTAGTGCAGGTTACTTATTTGTTTACTTACAAAAAGACAATTTAACACAAATAACATTAGGTGTCTATCCTATATTGCTATCTAGTCAATTGGTCATATTGGGGAAATAGTTCATCCACCACTTCAAGCTTGATGGAAGCTTTCGGGCTTTGGAGAAAGCAGTATTTGTGCTGTTTCATAGCATGTCTGAAGGGAGTACTTTGCAGCCATTTTCATACCATTTCTTATTTCCACAAGGCCCCAACCCATGGGAAGCCTTCCCCTGAGAAACATACGAAGTAGGGGCATTGTAGTAATTTTACAACGTGAGTATATTTGTTTAAAAACATGAGTATGTTTGGTTTTTTGATAAAATTTGTATTATATATATACAAAATCTCAATCTATTCCATTCATTTGCTGGATCAACTACTAAAACGTATGTAAACATAATTTTTTATTATTTGACAATTTTTAAAAATATTTGTGTACAAAAAATTATTTTTTAATAAGATTTCATTATAATTGGTAAAGTTGAAAAATATATTTTATATTAGGAGTTATGTTATATTATTTAAAGTTAGTGTAATTAAGGTACTCTCAAAAATAATAATTTCATTTATTATTTTTGATTTTTTGAAAATTTATTAATATTTTTTATTTTTCGAATATAATAGAATCTAACAGTATCTAATGACATCTAAAAGCGTCTAATTTTTAAAATTATTAAGTTAATCCTAATTTAACACCTGTAATATAATCCTAGAATCCTTATAAGGTTATTTATACTTTAATTACGGAATTTGAAACCCAGATAACACGATTTAATGAAATCATCTTAATCTAACAGCATCTGACAGCATCTAACCGCATCTAATAGCATTTAATATTTGAAATTAATAAGTTAATCTTAATTTAACACCTGTAATATGATCCTGGACCCTTTACAAGGTCATTTATACCTTAATTACGAAATTTGAAACCCAGATAATACGATTTAATGAAATCCACTTTAATCTAACAATGTCTAACAACATTTAACAACATCTAACCGCATCTAACAACATCTAATTTTTGAAATTAATAAGTTAATCCCAATTTAACACCTGTAATATGATCCTAGGTCTCTTATAAGGTCATTTATATCTTAATTACGGAATTTGAAACTCAGATAATATGATTTAATAAAATCCACCTTAATCTAACAGCGTCTAACAACATCTAACCGCATCTAATAGAATCTAATTTTTAAAATTAATAAGTTAATCCTAATTAATACATGTAATATGATCCTAGGCCCCTTATAAGCTCATTTATACTTTAATTATAAAATTTAAAACCGGGATAATATGATTTAATGAAATTTACCTTAATCTAACAGCGTCTAAAAGCATCTAACCGCATTTAACAACATCTAATTTTTGAAATTAATAAGTTAATCCTAATTTAACGCCTGTAGTATGATCCTAGGCCCCTTATAAGGTCATGTATACCTTAATTACAGAATTCGAAATCTAGATAATATGATTTAATGAAATTCACTTTAATCTAACAGCGTCTAACAATATCTAACATCATCTAACCACATTTAACAGCATCTAATCGCATCTAACAACATCTAACATCATATAATTTTTGAAATTAATAAATTAATCTTAATTTAACACCTGTAATATAATCCTAGGCCCCTTATAAGGTCATTTATACCTTAATTACAGAATTTAAAACCCAGATAATATAATTTAATGAAATCCACCTTAATCCAACAATGTCTAACAACATCTAACAACATCTAACCGCATCTAACAACATCTAATTTTTGATAATTTAAAAATATTTTACATAATTTGTGTATTTTGCAAAAGATATATACTTAATAATTCATTTCAGAACTACGCAAGCCTTTAAATAATTTTAAAACTAAATAAATATATAAAGTTATAATTAAAAATATTAACTAATTTAAATTAAATGAAATAAAAATTTACGTAAATATATAAAACTATAATAATTATTATATATATGATGCCGTAAAACTAAAATTATAATAAATTATATATAACTATAGTTTAGATTTAATATATAAATATATGTTACTTTTTGGGATTGGTTAAATAATCAATTTAGTAAATAAATATATTTAATAGAAATTTTATAACAAAATTTATTAAAATTATAAAATAATATTATTACAGTTTATATTACAAATTTAACGTATTAATATACTAATTGTGATTTATTGTTACTAGAATTAATTAATTTAAAATAAAAATATAAATTTATTTACTTCAAGTGAAATCAATGTATAATTATCAATTTAATAAATATTTACATTGAATAAAAAATTTATAGAAAATCTTCATATTATAGAACACCTCTAAATAAAGTCCAATCAAATTTAAAGTTCAATGAAATTTTTTTATATAAAACTATAATTTGGATTTAAATAAACTATAATTTATGTATTTTACAAAAGATATATACATAATAATTCATTTTAGTGAAAATTATACTTTTCTATTGAAGCTGTGAATTCCTAGCTAATAGAAGGCATTTTTGCAAAGTATTTCATTCAAAAGGGGCTTTTTCGTAATTTTTTTTCTGAAACTTTTCTATGAAATTACAAAACAAGTCAAGAGGTTATTTTGTAACAATCTTTTTAAAAATATCTCCTGCAAATTTTCTATCAAAATTTGAGTTTTTCTATAATTTCTTCAAAATAAGTACCTTTTTGTGAAATCATAAATTCATGGGGGTTTTCTGTAAAATTTCCATCAAGAAGTCAAAATTGCTACAGTAGTCAAATGGGTTCCTTATTTAATATAGATTCGCCAAATACTTTTCTTTTTGTAAATCTAGCGAATCTATGGAGTTTAAGAAAAAAGTGGACGAATTATAAAAACTTAAAATTCTTATTGAATTTTCAACAATAAAGCATGAAAATTTCCAAAAACCTAATTCGCATACCCACGGAGGGATTTAATGGAATAGATCTGAAAATTAATATTTGTTTTAAATATTTACATCTACTAATATTTGTATTGAAATGAGAAAATTTGAATGAAAATAATCAGCGAATTTGGGAGCGATTCAAGCGGCTTTGACTAAAAGATGAGAGAAGGCTGGAAATGCCGACTCCACTAATCTGATTGTATGTACTTCTATATTTGCAATTTTACACATCCGATCTGATTGCATTAAATTTAAACAAAAGATAACTACCATAAATGTATGTGACGTGTTGCCACCGAATATTTATCAACCTTATGCTGCCGCCAAACATAAATGGTGCGTCACATTTAGAGCAGACAAGCTACTGTTTATGCCGGGTTTAATGTATTGCAGTTGCTGTACAGTGCGTTGGTGAAGTTCTTTCTTCACGAACGAGAGATTTGCTCTTTTGTCTTCCTTGCGGCAGAAGTTCCTCTCACGTCGTCTGTGTCCTCCCTGCAGTAGATCGCAAGTTTACATCCTCTGCGTGAACAGATACACAGGGCAAGCTTCGATGGATTTTCTAGATAAGGTATGATTTATTATACGTGTTTTTTTATTATATTCCACCTTTTATGGACAATGTGGAGAATAGTAATTTAGTTCCTATTTTTATACCCATATAAATATCAATCAAGGCATCCAATTATTTCCATAAGTATGTAGGAATACGATATCTATCTATAGGTTCATTTGTCGATTCATTATTGAAATACAAATTTTTTTCTGACGGATTAAATTGCTTTGAATCTGAGTTTCAGGAATAATGATCTCATGTTAATGAGGTTTATATCTATGTTAACCTCTTTCTTTTATTCAATTCAAATTAGTAAGGTCATTACGTCACTGAGGTTTATATCTATGTTTATCTCTTTTTTCATTCAATTCAAATTAGTAAGTAAATGTACATCACTGCATACCAGTTTTAAATATTTAATATTAATTATCATTGGGGCATATGAGTAGACGATAATGCCAGAATTTCATTAACTATCCCCTTAAGAAAAAACATTATTTGTATGTTCACTGCTCCTGCCACCTATCCATTGTTGCCAACTTGTTGTGGACGTACCGGGAATGAAATTTAAACATATAAGAACATGTAACAAAATAATTTAAAAATCATGCTGTTATCAATCGCACCAGCTGTGTTTAACCATTTTTTATATTTTCATAAATTTTTTATACAACTGTTATATTAAGTGTAATTAACATGTGTTTCAAGTCTTAATTTTTTTTGAAAATTTTAGATTTTTTGAATTTTTTAAAATCAGTGGTATTTTTGTAAATTGTGAATTACGAAAATACTATTGATTTTATAAAATCAGAAAAACTTAAAAATTTTCAAAAACAATTGATAACTTGATATGCATGTTAAATATACTTGATTAACAATTGTATAAGAAAATTTTTAAAATTTTTTTTGCACTCAAATACACTGAGGCTAAGTGCACCCAAATGTACTATATCAGGATCTATTTAAAATTAAGGTAGTCACGGAGAGAAAATTTTATAGTAAAAACAAACCGACCCGATATATATATTAGTGACTCAAGTCGATTTTAGGCATCCTGACCTCAAAACTTAACCTTATATCATCCAAAATATTTTTTTTACCTAAAACGTATCTTGCTATATGGGTATAAAAATAGGAAATAAATTACTCATTTTAAAGTATCCAACAGGTGATTGTGATATTCTATCTAAATTGTGCTCTTGGAAAGCCGTTTGATTTCGAGTTTTTTTAAAATTTTTAACCCTTTTCCACGTATCTTTGAATATGATTCGATATTCCAACTATACGATTATCTTATTCTTTTATGTATTTTCAGAACAATTACTCTATTTATTTTATTTTTTATTATTTTTACTCGTAGTTATTTTCCATATGATCTTATCCCACCACATGACATTCTATTTTAGGACATTGGAAAAATGATACGAGAACATGTTGAGCATGTCCAACGGAATGTCTGTCGAGTTGCAGTAAGAGAAATGGTTCCTCAATTTTTATTTTTGGCTATTTAGGTATGATTTATCTAATGTTAAGTCATAGAATAGGAACTCGAGGCTCGAGTGAGATTTCTACAATGTTTGAACGTTTGTCGAGTACCTGTTAGCAAACTCCCCACTTTTGGCAATGGTCAAGCAGGAACCCATTTTGTTGTCATGCAATTGGACGATTCATTTGAAATGGTCTATGCGTGGGGCTTGAACGATTGTCGGCAGAAGCCTCCAATGATATATGCTTGGCTTAGTCGGAGGACATCATGGCTCGCACCGATGATGCATAGAGGAAAGGTATGTCTTGTAAAACCTTATCACATGTTTAAATTGATAAATAAAAATTAGACAAAATCAATCTCTCACTATTAACAACATTTTGCAGGACCCAAACCAATTTAGACATCGTTGGAATCCAAGACAAATTTAGCATAATTAATATTTTGATGATTAATAACTCAATTTGAGAATTAATTAGGTACTAATGAGTTTGCTAAGTATTTTCAAAGGTTAAAAACTTAAGTTTCAAAAGATAGCAGACTAAGTCGCAGTACCAAGTCGACTCAGCCATTGACTTAGGTCAAGTCGATTCCCAAGTCGGCTCCAGAATCGCCTTCAAATGCAATAAATGTTCCAGAGTTGAAATTGGGACTTGGAGATAAGTGAAGTCGCAGTCGAAGTTAACTCCACTTGCGACTTAGGTGAAGTCACAAACCCAAGTCTACTCCAGATGCGACTTGGGTACAACCATACAGAAGACTTTGAATTCTCAGAGGCAAGTCGCATTCTAAGTCGACTCCGCAATGTGACTTGGGTGAAGTTGAAGTCCAAGTCGACCCAAGCAAGAGACTCAAGTAAATGACTACTTCAGATTTCTTCAAAGTTGAAATATTATTAAAAGAACAACTCTATATTGAAGATTGGACAACAAAATCAAGAAGGTCAATCATCTTGAATCAAGGCCACAAAGAAGAACTCCTCAAGAGAAGAATGTTATGCTAAGTTTTAAGGAAAAACAAGGAAAAACAAAGATATTAAATGAAGAACAAGATAAGAAAAGAAAAAGTGAAATATTAAGATCACTTGCAAGAATCTAAAGTTCCAACATAAACAAATGGATGGTGAAGTCGCATTTGAAGTCAACTTTAATTGCGACTTGGGTCAAGTCTGAGACCAAGTCGACCTGAAGCTGGAACTTGGAAGTGGAAGCCGAAGGCCGAAGTGGCACCCGAAGTCAACTCCAGTCTGCGACTTGGGTGAAGTCGCATCCAAAGTTGACTCCACCATGCGACTTGGATGAAGTCGCATACCAAGTCGACTCCATATGAGACTTGGCTCGCAACGATTGGAAAAATTTGAACATTGCCGCATTAAATGTGCGGCACCTACCACCAAACGTTCGGAATTCATCTCCCATTATATAAGAGGCTTCAAGGGGACGTGAAAGAGGTTAGAGAAGCATTCAATAAGCTCACATTCCACTCTCTCTTGCATTTAAGTTGATCAATAATGAGTTTAAGTGAAGAACCGTACTTCAAGTTACTGAAAGATGCATTGTTGAATCTCTTACTCTCTCTACAAATTTTTCTACACGCTACAAGCTACCTACACGAATCCGTAAAGTGTAATTATTCCTTTTCTTGATTCTTTGTGTTTATCACTTGATTTGATATCAAAAATTGAAACCAAGTGAAGGCAAAGTATTGTTGTGACTGGAGTGAGACTCGTCACATACTTGTGCTGCATTTGTACAAGCCTCCTAGAGCTGGAATCTAGAAGAGAACTGTTGTTATAGTTGTATTTAAATCTAATAGTGGAACCCAAATCACAACAGATGTGAGCTTGAAAGAGTGGAGTAGGAAAGGTTGCTCAAACCACTATAAACCTTTGTCTCTTAGTGTGGTTTGATTATTTGTGTTTTATTACTTTATTTCTCTCTGTATTTCTGTTTGTTTCATAGAGGGGATTAACTCCAAAAAGGAAAAAAATTCTGTTTAAGTAAAGAATTTTAAAATACCCAATTCACCCCTCCCCTCTTGGGTAATTACCATAAACTCGGGACCAACAAGTGGTATCAGAGTAGGTCTTTGAGTTTAAACCAAAGAGATCTTACAAATGGCATCCCAACAAACTTCCACCCTTGCATTTGCCGAAGGCTAATCATTTACTAGGCCACCTCTTTTTGATGGGAGTAACTTCGGTTACTGAAAGTTAAGAATGAAACAACTCATTATGGCTACAGACATAGATTCTTGGATTGCTATCCAAAACGGTGTTGTGCTACCAATTGATGAAAGAGCCTCCGCATGGTCTGAGGAGGAGGTTAGAACTGTAAAGAGCAATGCCAAAGCCATGAACTCCCTCTTTTGTACTCTTACCGTATCTGAATATAATAGGGTATCCTCATGCCAAACCGCCAAAGAAATATAGGGTACACTAACATTATCTATGAAAGAACTTCTCAAGTCCAAGAGACGAGAAGAAATATTATGATTGGAGAGCTAGAAAGCTTTAAAATGCTTGAGACCGAAAATATTTATGAGATGTTTGCTAGATTTTCAAAGATCACTAATGCACTAAAAGGTTTCGGGAAAACTATTTCTGAATCTCAGCAGGTTATGAAGATTCTAAGGGAGCTACCTAAGTCATGGACTCCCATGATCACGACTATTGAAGAAGCAAAAGATCTAAATGCGCTAAGGCTAGAAGATTTTATTAGCTCACTCATGTTACATGAGTTGATAAAAAGGAGGAACGAGGAGTAGCACAAAGGCAAAACGACGATGAGGAGATTGCACCAATTTCAGATGAGTCCACCTCATCTTCTCAAAACGAGGATGGGGAGATTGCTCTACTCACAAGAAGATTCAGAAAGTTTGTGAGAAAAGGAAAGAACTTCAAAGAATTCAAAGAAAGAAACATGAAAGAGAAAAAGAAGGAGAAAAAGAAGGAGACAACAAAGTGTTACCGGTGTGGAGAAGTGGGACATATGCAAGCTCAATGTCTCACACCGGAGGAGAACAAGACAAGGGAACAACGAGAGAAGAAAGACCGAAGCGAAAATCGAAAATTTCAAAAAGCTAAAGGAAGAGGGATGTATGTCAACGAGGAGACGTCCACAACTAGCATCTCATCAAATGAAGACAATGAGGCTGCAAATTGTGCAAAGATATGTTGCATAGCCACAATGGAGGAAGATAGCAACATTTGCCTTATTGCAACAAAAATTTTGGAAGGACAAACCACCTCAACAAATTGCACAAGTAGTGAAGAGGTAACATCTAAACTGAAAACTCATTCTATTTTCTCTTTCACAAATAAATGTCTCAAATGTGCTAAATTAGAGGAATTGCAACAAACATATGATTCGTTGTATGATGAAATAAAGAAGTTGGAAAATAAATTCACAATAAAGAAAATACAATGTGATTCAATAATTATTGTGAATGAAAAACTTGTTGAAAAAGTTGCCCACCTAACCAATGAAACAAATACTTTGATAAATAAGGCGGAAAGACTAAAGAAAGAAAATGAATCATTTGCAAAGTTCTCTAATCTAGGGAAAAGTGTCAAAATGATTCTACACATGATCGCCCAAAACAACAAAAGAGGACTTGGGTATTCTACATTTGAGAAAGGTGAATGTAGCAAATCTAATGCTCTAAGGACTTTCAAAAATTAAGCAAAACCCATCTATACTAAACCAAAAATGAATCATGTTGCTTGGACAGAGAGACCAATTTGGGAACCATCCAATAAATGGATTCCCACTCCAAGACTTCCAGGGGCATGTAACTTTTGCAACAAAATGGGCCATAAAATCTATCAATGTAAAATAAGAAAACTGTACAACTATAGTGCAAAACTGGTTTAGGTACCAAAGAACATTGGATTTATGTTTTCCAAAATAGAACAACATAGATTCCAATAGCTCACTAACCCAAATGGATAGTGGCTGCTCAATACATATGACGGGAGAAAAATGATTGACCCATAAAATCAAATCATGTAGTGAAGGAATAGTTGCATTTGGCAACAACGAAAAAAGTATAATCAAAGGTACAGAAGATATTTATGGAAATTCAAATGCATGTATTAAAGATATACTATTTGTTGAGGGACTCAAACACAACTTAATGAGCATTAGTCAATTATGTGATAAAGTCTATAAAGTTGTATTTGAATCCTCTATATGCAATATATTTGATGATGATCACATAGTCTTTAGTGGCAAAAGACATGAAAATGTATATTTGATTTGTCTTGATAAACTTTATGGAAAATGTCTTATAGCCATCTAAAATGATCCATGGATATGGCATAAAAGGCTTGGACATATAAATATGTCAAACATTAAGACTTTGTAGAACAAGAGCCTAGTGTAAGGATTACCAAAACTTAAATATGACAAAGACAAAATATGTAAAACATGTCAACTATCTAAGCAACCTAAAATGCCATTTTCCACCAAAAAGGAAATTTCAACAACTAAGCCACTTGAACTATTACATGTGGATCTTTATGGGCCATCAGACATTTTAACTCTTGGTGGAAAAAAGTATATGTTTATCATAATGATGATTTTTCAAGATTTACATGGATAATTCTCTTAGCTAGAAAAGATGAAACATTCTCTATGTTTGTCACCTTTTCAAATTTGGTGCAAAATGAAAAATAGAACACAATCATTTCCATTAGAAGTGATCATGGTGGTGAATTTTAAAATAAATGATTTATAGAATTTTGCAATGAGAAAGGAATTCACTACACATTTTTTGCACCAAGAACTCCCCAACAAAATGGGGTAGTTGAAAGAAAAATAGGACAATATAAGAGATGGCTAGAACTATGCTAAATAAGAGTAAATTATCCAAAAGATTTTGGGGTAAAGCTGTAAGTACAACATGCCATGTATTAAATCGTGTTACCATAAGAGCAATCTTGAAAAAGACCTCTTATGAACTATGGAAAGACAGAAAACAAAACATTTCATATTTTCATGCTTTTGGATATACATGCTATATGTTGAATAATGAAAAAAAAATTTGAGAAAATTAGATGCCAAAAGTGATGAGGCAATATTCATTGGTTTTCATCAAATAGCAAAACATATAGAGTCTTTAACAAAAGAAATCAAATAGTAGAAGAATCAATACATGTTGTATTTGATGAATTTAACCAAAATCCTAAAAAGGAGGATGAGTTGAGTGATGCAGATAAGGCATCAAGGAATCCAAAAGAGGAACAACTAGAACAACAAGGAGGAGCCGAAACAAAGCAAGAGAATTCCACGAAGGAAAGGGTAAGTAAAGGTAATAATTCCTATAAACCTCCTATTGATTTAAAATTCAAAAATGACCATCCAATTGAGCAAGTTATTGATAATATCTATGAAAGAATAAAAACTAGAAGGTCAAGACACAATATCTGTAAAAAATTTTCCTTTGTGTCTAAAATTGAACCAAACTCCATTAATCAAGCTCTTAATGATAAAAATTAGATTGTTTCAATGCAAGAAAAGCTAAATCAATTTGAAAGAAATAATGTATGACACCTAGTTCCTAGACCCAAGGATTGCACGGTTATTAGTACCAAATGGGTTTTTAGGAACAAATTTGACAAAAGTGGACTTGTAATAAGAAATAAAGCCAGATTAGTAGCCAAAGGATATTCACAAGAAAAGAGAATTGATTTTGAATAATCCTATGCTCCAGTGGTTAAATTAGAGGCCATGTGTATCCTACTAGCTTTTGCTTCTCGCATGGATTTTAAATTATTTCAAATAGATGTGAAAAGCGCATTTTTGAATGGTTACTTAAATGAGGAAGTATATGTTGAACAACCTCCTGGATTTGAAGAAAAGGATCAATCAAAATTTATTTTCAAATTAACGAAAGCATTATATGGACTTAAACAAGCTCCAAGAGCTTGGTATGAAAGGTTAAGCAAGTTTTTGATTGATCATGACTTCCAAAGAGAAAAAGTTGATACAACATTATTTATCAAGTATAAGAACAAAAATATTTTAATTGTTCAAATTTATATAGATGATATAATATTTGGTGATACTAACGAAACTCCCAAGAATTTTCTGAGATTGTGTAGAGTGAATTTGAAATGAGCATGATGGAAGAGTTGAACTTCTTCCTTGGACTGCAAATTAAGCAACTAGCCGAAGAAATTTTTATAAACTAGTCCAAATATGTGAAGGAGATGTTGAAGAAGTTTGGAATGCAAAATAGCAAAGGAGCAAACACACCAATGAGTTCTACCATCAAAATCGACAAGGATGAAAAAGGTAAACCTATCGAAAAAAAACTATATAGAAATAGGATCCTTGTTATATTTGACTGCTTCTAGACTGAACATTTTTTTTAGTGTTTGTATGTGTTCAAGATTCCAATCATGTCCAAAAGAATCACAGCTAATAGCTGTAAAAAGAAATTTCAGATATTTGATCAAACCACTAATCTAGGGTTATAGTATCCAAAGGGGTCAACATTTGATCTAGTAGGCTACTCGGATGCAGATTTTTCCTGTTATAAAGTAGATAGAAAAAGTAATAGTGGAACAGTCAGTTTTTGGAAAACATGTTGGTTTCATGATTTTCAAGAAAACAAACTAGTGTTGCTCTATCTATCGCGGAAGCTAAATATATTACCGCCGGGAGTTGTTGTGCTTGGATGAAAGAACAACTTAAAGATTATGGTATTGATTATCATGATATTCCAATTAGATGTGATAATACCAGTGCTATTTGTTTGACTAAAAATCCTGTGTTGCATTCTAGAACAAAGCATATAGATGTAAGACATCATTTCATTAGGGAACATGTTGAAAATCATGATATTTGTTTGGAGTATGTTAAAACTGAGGACCAAATTATTGATATTTTCACCAAACCATTGGCAAAGAACTATTTTATAAGATTAAAAATGATATAGGTGTGATTGATATTGATTAGGAACATAATATGATTAATCTAGATAGGGGGAGCAAATTAGAAAGAATATAGAATCCAAGTCGATAGAACCAAGTCGACTCCGATCTACCCAAGTCGACTTCTCACAGGGGCGAAGTCAACTGCGGTTAGGGCAAAGTCGACTCTAGCGCATCGATTGGACTACCCTGCGCCGGCCCCATTCTTCCTCTTCTTCTCTTCTTCCTCTTTCTCTATTCCTCATTTCTCTCCTGCGACCAGATTCCCTCTCTAAGCTTTCGATCTCAACTGCTCTCATTCTCTCTCTGCGCTCAAGCTTTCTCTCTTTCCCAGTTGTCTTTGCCTCTCGCTCTCACCCTCTCCGCTTTCCTGCCTCTCTCTCTCTCTACTTCTCAGTTTCTCTTTCTATCTTTCGGAATCTCTCTCTCTATTTCTCTCTCATTCTCTAGTGCCCTCTCTGTTTCTCACTCCCTCTCTCTCTCTCTCTTAGCTCACTCTCTCATTTCCTCTCCTTCTCATTCTCTCTCACAGATTCCTCACTCACAACCCTTCACTGAAATCCTCTTAGAAATTATCCCCCAAATCAATGGCACCCAAAGTCGTATCTAAATCCACCAAACTATCAGTTTTGAGGCCATCCTAATTGAACATGGGTGAGGGAATGCCACGACAGCAATGAACGCCTTCCAAACGGGTTCGAGAAGAGACCACTACATCCCTAGGGCCACGGGTACGATTTCGGAAAGGTAATCCATGTACATCTGCTCCCCAAAATGAGAATTTATCAGAGAATTCTAGTAGTGGAACAGAATTAGCTGGAAACAAGAGAGGAACACCCACACAAAAAGGGCAGGTTCCGAAAATGCCTACTGATTATTCTAGAACCAAACTGCAACATAGTCGGTTCTATAAACATTTTTATGAATGCAAGATTTTCGTTCCAAAGATCATTGACTTCAAATTTTTAAGTGAATATGAATTTGGGATCGAAGAGCTTCTAGATTTTCAAGGATGGACCAGGTTGTTGAAAGCGGATGACCAGATATATCCTGATCTGACCAGATTATTTTATTACTTATGGGATCAGGAATATCTCAATACTTATGTAAAGAGAGTTGAAATAAATTTGAGAATTGGAAGGGGAATTAGCAAGTGCAATGCCCTCAGTCAGATTGTGAATATTTTGGAGGTACCTATAGATAATGACCCAATTCCAGAAGGGTTGTCACTTACACGGATGTACAACTAACTTACCAACAACAATAAGTACCACCCGTGCATCAAATTTCTACACTATATGGACTTGTCTCCCAGGCTACGGGTCCTCCAACTACTGATTGCCCATTGCATATATCCAAAGGGTGGAGGCTGTAATAAGTTGAACCCGCAGGAAGCCAAAATTTTGCCGAAAGTGGCTAATCGGGTCAAGGTTAGTCTACCAAGGCTGTTTTTGGAAGCTCTAGCATATAAAAAGGAAAATCTACCAAGTGTTATGCCATATGGGATGTGGAGTACAAAGATCATGGCTTATTTTAGTGTTGGTTTGGATGGGGAACCATTTGAGATTCTGAAGCCTACAAATGCCATCAACAGGGCCCTCCTGACCCGGATAAAGATCAATGTAGAAGAATTCAAGGTCGAGTGGATACGAGAGATGATGGGACACGCAGAATAGCCCGCAGCAGCGGGTGGTCATCCTGAGGGGGAGGAGCTACCATACCCCGAGTCGGTTCCATCTCCACCTCCAGCTCCTGCAGTTCCCGCGTCACCCCAATCACATGGGTCCTGCTCCCCACGTGACTCCCAAATTCTAGACCTGCATCCGCAATCTCCTGATCGATCCGCTTCCTCTCACACAATTATGGAATATCTTGGACAGATGGAAGACCAAATCAACCAACAGTTCGTATCCATCCACATGGCGATGATGGAGATGCACAGTCACCAAGATCGATTGGATCAGGAGATGAGGATAATCAAGTACCGACTAGCCTCCTCAAGCAGTCGTGTCCGCCCTATCCCGAGCCTTCTCGAGATTGATCCTTATGGGGAGAGTCCGTAAGAGCCGAACCCACCGTTCAAGCTCCATCCTCCCCATTCTCATCAGCCTGCATCCGACTAATTCCACCTACCTATCCACCCTCCTATCCAATCACAGCTTTCCAATTTCACAAATCCCGTTTCCCATATCTTCTTTTTGATTCATTGACAAAAAGGGGGAGAGAGGTTTGAGAGGGTTGAGCTAGGTTCTAGGTTTTAGATTGATTTCGTTGAGTTTGGGTAGCATGTATCATATAGGTCATTTTCTTTTTTGAATCATATTGTATGCAGTGATTGAATATATGACATGAATTTGTTTTCTATTGTGCAAATTGTTGTTTTAAAATGCAATGTTGAATGACTATATAACAATGGATATGTACTTGGCATGAACTTGTTTGAGAATGACATGTTTTTGTTTCATCTATACAAATTGTTAAAATTGAATGCAATGATATGTAGATCTTGTCAAAACAAAACAACATGGCTATTCTAAATGCCAAAACAAATATTACATATCACTTTTGAAAGAAAATGAAAGTATATCTCAAATTGATTTTGTCAATCATAAAAAAGGAGGAGATTGTTGGAATCCAAGGCAAATTAAGCACAATCAATGTTTTGACGATTAACAACTCAATTTGAGAATTAATTAGGTACTAATGAGTTTGCTAAGAATTTTCAAAGGTTAAAAACTCAAGTTTCAAAAGATAGTATACCAAGTCACAGTCCCAAGTCGACTCAGCTATCGACTTAGGTCAAGTCGATTCCTAGGTCGACTCCAGAATCGACTTCAAATGCAATAAATGTTCCAGAGTTAAAATTGGGACTCGGAGACGGGTGATGTCGCAGTCGAAGTCGACTCCACTTGCGACTTAGGTGAAGTCGCTGTTGGTCCCGAGTTTATGGCTTAACCCAAGAGGGAAGGGGTGAATTGGGTTTTTAAAATTCTTTTAGATAATCTTGGATACAACCCCTGTTATGATCTAGCCCCTTGAAGCAAATAAAACTAAAATTTAAGAGCAGCAAATAGAACACACAAATTATAGTGGTTAGGGACAATCTTCCTTACTCCACTCCTCCAAGATCACACCGCTGTGACTTGGGTTCCACTATGTATTTCACCAAATACAATAGAGCCTCTGCTCTCTTCTAGATTCACAGCTCTAGGGGGCTTAAAACAGACTTAGCACAAGTAGGTGATGAGTATCACTCAAATCACACACTACTTTGCTTTCACTTGACCTTTGTCACCAATACTAAATTAAGTTCAATACAATAGGGAAAGTAATAAAGAAAGTTTCTACACGTTACTGTTGTGTAGAGGCAGATTTAGCGCGGAGAAGAACTTGTGAAGAAGACTAAATGATTCAATAAGTAGTTCTTGACGGTTTGAGTGCAGAGTTCTTCTTCTCGATGTTGGCTTGATCACTTAATGCACTTAGGGATGAGAGTTGTGCTCAATCAATGAAGTTTCAGCTACCCACAACATATGTCTTGAATGCCTTATATAAATGACGAGGTTATTCGAACATTTGAAAGTAGATGACGCGCATTAAATGTGCCAACGTTCGAATATTTTCGACCGTTACAATCCAAGTCGCAGGTGGAGTCGACTTGGGGTGCGACTTCGGTCTTCAACAAAACCTCAAGTTCTTCCTCAGGTCGACTTGGCCCTGAACTTGACCCAAGTCGCAGATGAAGTCGACTTCGGGTGCGACTTCACTTTCTGAATTTCCAATTTCATTACTGGCCATAAAATTGTATTTAAAGTGGCATATGGAGTCGACTTGATTTGCGACTTCACCTAAGTCCTATGCGGAGTCGACTTCGTCTTCAACTTGACTCAAGTTTCAGTTGAGTTTCTGCTGAAGTCGGCTCAGATCTCCGACTCGGGTTTTCTGGAAACCAAGTCGCATTTGAAGTCGACTTGGTTTGCGACTTCACCTAAGTTGCATGTGAAGTCGACTTGGAGTGCGACTTCGATAACTCTTGCTCCCCAGTTTCAGCGCTGGCCATAAAATCACATTTGAAGTCGCATATGGAGTCGACATGGTTAAGTCGATGCTTGAGTCGACTTGGGAATCAACTTGACCTGTCAGACTTTATTTTCACATTATGAAACCTTACAAACACTTAGATAAATTGAGTTAGTACCTTATTTAACTCAAATTGAGTTTGTTTAATCATCAAAACATGATCGTTGCCTAATTTGTCAATTGTTTCCAACAATCTCCCCCTTTTTGATGATCGACAAAACCAATTTGAGTTTATACCTTTCAATGTCTTAAAATATACCATTTTACTTTGTTTTAATATTTTAAAATTTTCATGAGTCATTTGCATTGCATTTCAATAACAATGTTCATGCATATATCATAACTTGAAGCCATTCCATTCAATTTGCAGCAAAAATAGAACTTTTTCATAAACAACATAAATACCAACGTTGTCATATATAATCAACAGTTTATATAAAAATGCAAAATGGAATTCAACCTGAAATGCAATCTTATGTAAATACAAACTACCCAACCCATGACTCAAATCTTATCTAAGAACTCCATTCTCCCCCTTTTTGTTAATGAATAAAAAATGGGGATTGAAAATTTGAAATTTGGAGAACAAAAATGCCGATATGGGATAAGGTGCCTGACGGATGGGTGGTGTAGGCCTCACATGGGAAGATGAATAAAATGATGATACAGGCTGAGGTGTGGGCGCTCGTCTCACAGATTCACTGACTAGCGGATCAAGGTCGGGTATCGATCTGACTCTGCCGCTCCTTGATGCCAGCTTGTACTTGATCGTTCTTAACTCTTGGTCCATGCAATCCTGCCTCGAATGCATGTCCATGATAGCTGTAAGAACCCTGGCGATCTGGGAAGTCAACCTGTCTTCCATCTGCTCCAAGTGCCCTTTTATTGCATTCACCGAATTGTCCCAAGAAGACGGACGTGGAGCTAGATTGGGTATCTCTGAGCCTCTAGGAGAGCATGACCAATGCGAATGGGGCGATGCAGTCTCAACTGGGATGTCCTGAGGTGGTGGCGATGAGACTGCTTGTGGCTAAGGTGATGGCGGGGGCTGCTCCCCCTCAAATCTAGCCGCCTCAGGTAGAGGTGTTGGGGCATGCTGAGGCTTAGGGATATCGCCTCCCATCGTCTCGTGGAGCCTTTGTGCCCTAAAGGCTTCCACATCTATCTTCATCTGAGTCAGTAATGCTCTGTTGATGGCATTTGTTGGCTTTAGGACTTCATAGGGCTCCCCCTCAATATCTACGTGATAAAACTCGAAAATCTTTGTGATCCAAGTCCCATTTGGCAAGACTCCTCGAGGATTGTCCTTTTTCAACTCTAAGGCCTAAATGAATAGCCTAGGAAGATTGACTCTCACCCTATTGGCTACTTTCCATAAGATCTCAGCTTCTTGGGGATTCAGTTGATTGCGTCCTCCTCCCTTTGGGTAAATACAATGTGCAATGAGAAGCCGGAGAACACGCAGTTGTGGAGACAAATCCATATAATGTAGAAATTTAATTCTCGAATGGTACTTGTTGCTTCGGGTGAGTTGAATATACATTTGACTCATAGATAGATTGACAGGCAGTGGCTTATCCTCATGCTGGACATGCAAAATTCTATTGACTTGAAAAATAGCATTGTCTCTGCTAGGTACCCCAGTAGTTCCAAGATTCAACTCAACCCCTTTAACATAGGTGCAATAATTCTCCTGATCCCATAAGTAATAGAACAACCTAGTCAAATCTGGGTATATTCTATTATCCTCCTTTAGAAAGCTAGTCCAACCCTGATAATCAAGTAATTCCTCGATGCCAAACTCATAATCGCGTAAGAACTTGAAATCAATAATCTTCGGCACAAAAATCTTACGCTCATAAAAATGTCAGTAGAACCGGCTATGTTGCCGTTCTGTTCTGAAGTAGGTAGTGGGCATCTTTAGAACTTGGCCTTTAGGCGTCGGGGTGCCCTTCCTCCTAGCCCCGTTCTCGGTACTGTCGGAGGTTTGCAATTCCTCCTCTCTTGGAGTCGATGTGGATGGGGTCCTTGCCTGGAATCAGACCCATCAGCCTGTAGACGTAGACGGTTCTTCTTGGGCTCGTTTGGATGGAGTTCTTTGTCTCCTAGGGATCTCCTCCTCCTCGGTTTGGGACAGAGACTGTCTAGGAATCGGTCTTAGAGAGGGTTTGGAAACGGTTAGTTTAGGAAGTTTGGAAGCCAATTTGGGTGCCATTGGGTAGGACAGAGAGAGAGCAGTTGCGAGAAAAAGAGAAAGAGAGAAATGGAGAAAGAAATGAGAGAGAGAGGGTCGAGAGAGAGAGGGAGAGAAAGCTGAGAGCGCTGAGAGGGCTGAGGGAGAGAGAGTTGAGAGTGCTGAGGGAGAGAGAGAGAGAGCTGAGAGGACGGCGCGAGGGAGAAAGAAAAGAAGGAAGAAAGGAAGAAGAAAAGAAAAGAAAAGAAGAAGAAGAATCGCGCGAGAAGACGGACCGTTGCACGCTGAAGTCGACTTTCCCTAACCGAAGTTGACTTCGCCCCAATCCGAAGTCGACTTCAATGAAGTCGACTTGAGACTACTGGAGTCGACTTGGCTCTATCGACTTGGATTTTCTAGAAATACTCCCATTATCATATTGCTTCTAATCAAACTCAATCATTCCCATATCATTTCTAATTTTATAAAATGATTCTTTTGCTAAAGGTTTGGTTAAAATATCTGCAATTTTCTTCTATTTTCACATATTCCAAACAAATATCATGATTTTCAACATGTTCTCTGATAAAATGATGTCTTAAGTCTATATGCTTGGTCCTAGAATATAGTACCGGATTTTTGGTTAAACATATTGCACTTGTATTATCACATTTAATAGATATATCTTTGAATTCCATGCCATAATCCCTAAGTTTTTGTTTCATCCAAAGCAATTGGGCACAATAGCTCCCGGCGGCAATGTATTCGGCTTCCACAGTGGATAGAGCAACACTAGTTTGTTTCCTTGAAAACCATGAAACCAACATGTTTCCAAGAAACTGACATGTTTCACTAGTGCTTTTTCTATTTACCTTGTAACCGGCAAAATCCACATCTGAGTAGCCAATTAGATCAAGATTAGAACCCTTTGGATACCAAAGTCCTATGTTGGTAGTGTCCACTAAATATTTGAAAATTCTTTTTACAGCTACCAAATGTGATTCTTTTAGACATGATTGAAATCTAAAACACATACAAACACTGAACAATATATCAGGTCTAGAGGCAGTTAAATATAATAAAGAACCTATCATGCTCCTATATAATTTTAAATCAACAGATGTACCTTTCTCATCTTTGTCAATTTTGATGGTTGAGCTTATAGGCGTGCTTGCCCCTTTGCTATTCTCCATACCAAATTTCTTTAACATTTCTTTGACGTACTTAGACTGGTTTATGAAGATCCCTTCACTTAGTTGTTTAATTTGTAGTCCAAGGAAGAAATTCAGCTCCCCCATTATACTCATCTCAAATTCCTTCTGCATAAGCTCAGAAAATTCTTGACAAAGGATCTCATTAGTGGTACAAAAAATAATATCATTTACATAAATTTGAATAATCAAAATATCTTTTTCTTTATACTTGATAAACAGAATGGTGTTTACCTTTCCTTTTTGGAAGTCATGATCAATCAGAAATTTGCTTAATTTTTCATACCAAGCCCTTGGAGCTTGTTTTAATCAATATAATGCTTTGGTTAATTTGTATATAAATTTAGATTGATCTTTCTCCTCAAATCCAGGTAGTTGTTCAACATACACCTCTTCATTTATATACCTATTCAAAAATACACTTTTTACATCCATTTGAAATAACTTAAAGTTCATGTGAGATGTAAAGGCTAGCAAAATGCAAATAGCCTCTAATCTAGCAACCGAGCATAGGATTCCTCAAAATCTATTCCTTCTTCTTGCGAGTATCCTTTTACCACAAGCCTAGCTTTGTTTCTCATCACAAGTCCACTTTCATCTAATTTGTTCTTAAAGACCCATTTTGTGCCAATGACACTACAGTCTTTTGGTCTTAGGACAAGATGACAAACTTAGTTTCTTTCAAATTGATTTAGCTCCTCTTGTATTGCCATGATCCAGTTTTCATCATCAAGAGCTTGGTCAATGAAGTTTGGTTCAATTTTAGACACAAAGGAAAATAAGCCACATATGTTATGTCTTGAGGCTCTTGTCTTTACTCCTTCATATATGTTTTCAATAACTTGCTCAATTGGATGGTCATTTTTGAATTTCAAGTTAGTTGGTGGTTTGTAGAAAACATTACCTTCACTTACCTTTTTATCTATGGATTCTTTTTACTTTTCTACATGCAGTTTTTCAAGATTACTTGTGACATCATCTGCATCACTTAAATCATCTTCTCTTTTGGAACATGGATTAAAATCATCAAAAACAACATGTATTGACTCCTCTACAACTTGCTTCTTTATATGCTTTGCTTTTTGATGAGTAACCAAGGAATATTGCCTCATCACTTTTGGCATTCAGTTTTCCCAAGTTGGTTTTTTCATTGTTCAAAACATAACATGTGCAACCAAAAGCATGAAAATATGAAATATTTGATTTTCTACCTTTCCATAGCTCATATGGGGTCTTTTTCAAGATAGCTCTAATGGTTATACGATTCAGGACATGGTATGCTGTACTTACAGCTTCGCCCCAAAATCTCTTGGATAATTTACTCTCATTTAGCATAGTTCTAGTCATCTCTTGTATGATCCTATTTTTCCTTTCAACTACTCCATTTTGTTGTGGAGTTCTTGGTGCAGAAAATGTGTGGTGAATTCTTTTTTCATTACATAATTCTATGAATCGTTTATTTTCAAACTCACCACCATGATCACTTCTAATGGTCATAATAGTACTTTGTTTTTCATTTTGCATCAAGTTTACAAAAGTTGCAAACATAGAGAAAACTTCATCTTTACTAGCTAAGAGAATTACTCATGTGAATCTTGAAAAATCATCAACTATTACAAATACATACTTCTTTCCACCAATGGTTAAAATATCGGATGACTCATATAGATCTATGTGTAGCAATTCAAGTGGCCTAATGGTCGAAATCTCATTTTTGGAGGAAAAAGGTATTTTAGGTTGTTTTGACAGTTGACATGCCTTACAAATTTTGTCTTTGTCATATTTCAATTTTGGAAATCCTTCTACTAAACTCTTTTTCCATAAGGTCTTAATGTTTGACATGTTTATATGCCCAAGCCTCTTATGCCAAACCCATGGATCATTGTCAATGGCCATTAGACATTGACCATCTAGCTCGTCAAGTGAAACTAAATATATATTTTCATGTCCTTTTCCACTAAACATGATATGTTCTCCATCAAATACATTTCATATACATGATTCAAACACAACCTTGTACCCTTTGTCACATAATTGGTTAATACTCATTAGATTGTGCTTGAGTCCTTCAAAAAATAATACATCCTCTATACATGCATTTGAAATACTATAAATATTTCCTTAACTTTTGATTTTACCTTTCTCGTTATTTCCAAAAGCAACAGTTCCATCATTGCAAGACTTGAGTTTATGAAACAAACTTCTTTCTCTAGTCATATGCCTTGAGCAACCACTATCCATGAACCAAACGTTGTTTGCCTTTGCCTTGAAATATACCTGAAAAATGAGCAAATAAAGCTTATCTTTTTGGTACCCATTTTATGGGTCCATTTGGGTTAGTAAACTGGTTTAATCTCAGTTGTTCTATTCTTAAAAGCCCAAATCTGGTATTTTTTGGAACCCAAACTAATTTTGCACCATCGTCATACAGTTTCTTAAAATTGCATTGATAAATTTTGTGACCCATCTTGTTGCAAAAGTTACAAGCCATTGGTAATCTAGGAGTAGATCTCCAAGTATGTTGTGGTTCAAAGGTTGGCCTTCTAGTCCAAACAACTTATTTCTCTTTTGGTTTGTAAATAGGTGCAGCTTTAGCTTGATTTTTCCTAAGTTTTGGCATATTTGATTTGCTGCTTTTTCCTTGCTCAAATGTGGAGTATACAAGACCTCTTCTATTGTTTTAAGAGGTCATGTTCAGAAACATTTTCACTCTCTCTCCTTGATTAGAGAACTTAGTTAATGATTCATTTAAGGATTCATTCTCCTTTTTCAATTTCTCCACTTCTTTCAATAGCAATTCATTTTCTTCTTTCAGTTTTGTTGTTCTTTCTGCTAGTTTTCCATTTACAATAATAATGGAATTACATTGTTGTTTCTTCAATGATAATTTGTTTCCTAGTTTTTTGATTTTCTCATATAATGCATCATACGCTTGTTGTAATTCTTCTAATTCAGCACATTTGAGACACTCTTGTATAGAAGAATGAGTAGATTGAGAATAACCAAGTTTGGAAATTACCTCTTCATTACTTATACATTTTGTTGAAGTGATCTTCTCTTCCAAAACTTCTGTTGTGTTTAAACACAACAAGGTTTCTTCTTGCTCAATCCGCGCCATGCAGCACATTCTTATGCAATTTGTTGCTTCAAGATCATCATTTGAGGAGCTACTTGTTGATGAAGTTTCTTCATTCACGTACATTCCTCTTCCCTTAGGCTTTTAGAATTTTTGGCTTTCATATCTTTCCTTCTTTTCTTGACGATCCTTCGATTTTTCTTCCGGTGTAGGACATTGAGCTTGCATATGTCCCATACCGCCACATCTATAGCATCTTGTAACCTCTTTCTTTTTCTCTTTTTGAGGTCATTCTTTGAAACCTTTGAAGTTCTTTTCTTTTCTTACAAACTTTCAAAATATACGAGTTAGCAGAGCAATGTCTTCATCATCGTTGTGAGATGAGGAGGTAGACTCATCCGAGTTTTGAGTGACATTTAATGCAATTGCACTCTTTCCTTTGTGGTGATCTTCATTTCTTTTCTTAATTAGATCATGTGACATTAATGAGCTAATGAGGTCTTCTAGCGTTAATGTGTTTAGGTCCTTGGCTTCTTCTATTGCAGTGATCTTCAGAGTCCATGATTCCGGTAGGGCTCTTAGAATCTTCATAACCTGTTCGGACTCTGAGATAGCTTTTCCAAGACTTTTTAAAACATTAGTAATTTTTGAAAATCTAGCAAACATTTCGGAAATGTTCTTAGTATCCAACATTTTAAAACTTTTCAATTCTCCAATCAAAATGTTTCTTCTTGTCCCTTGGATCTGAGAAGTTCTTTCATAGATAGATGTTAATGTATCCCATATTTCTTTGGCGGTCAAACACGAGGATACTCTATCATATTTAGAGGTAGTAAGAACACAAAATAATGAATTCATGACCTTAGCATTGCTCTTTACAATTTTTACTTCCTCATCGGTCCATTTGGAAGCTCTTTCATCAATTGGCAAAGTCACATCATCTTGGATCGCAATCCAAGAGTCCATATCTGTGGCCATGATGAGTTGTTTCATATGTAGCTTCCAATAGCCAAAATTATTCCCATCAAACAATGGTGGCCTAGTAAAAGATTGGCCTTCGGCAAATGCAGAAACAGAAGTAGATTGGTTTGCCATTATATAAAAGATCTCTTTGATAAAGCTCAAAGACCTGCTCTGATACCACTTGTTGGTCCCGAGTTTATGGCTTAACCCAAGAGGGGAGGGGTGAATTGGGTTTTTAAAATTATTTTAGATAATCTTGGATACATCCCCTGTTATGATCTAGCCCCTTGAAGCAAATAAAACTGAAATTTAAGAGCAGTAAACAGAACACACAAATAGGTGATGAGTATCACTCAAATCACACACTACTTTGCTTTTACTTAACCTTTATCACCAATACTAAATCAAGTTCAATACAATAGGGAAAGTAATAAAGAATGTTTCTACACGTTACTATTGTGTAGAGGCAGATTTAGCGTGGAGAAGAACTTGTGAAGAAGACTAAACGATTTAGTAAGTAGTTCTTGACGGTTTGAGTGCAGAGTTCTTCTTCTGTATATTAGCTTGATCATTTAATGCACTTAGGGATGGGAGTTGTGCTCAATCAATGGAGTTTCAGCTACTCACGTCTGTTTTGAATACCTTATATAAATGATGAGTGTATTCGAACGTTTGAAAGTAGGTGGCGCACATTAAATGCACCAACGTTCGAATATTTCCGACCGTTACGAACCAAGTTGCAGGTGGAGTCGACTTCGGGTCTGACTTCACCCAAGTTGCATACTGAAGTCGACTTGGGGTGCGACTTCGGTCTTCTGCAAACACCTCAAGTTCTTCCTCAGGTCGACTTGGCCTTGAACTTGACCCAAGTCGCAGGTGAAGTCGACTTCGGGTGCGACTTCACTTTCTGAATTCCCAATTTCATTGCTGGCCATAAAATTGTATTTGAAGTGACATATGGAGTCGACTTGATTTGCGATTTCACCTAAGTCGTATGCGGAGTCGACTTCATCTTCAACTTGACTCAAGTTTCAGTTGAGTTTCTACTGAAGTCGGCTTAGATCTTCGACTTTAGGTTTTCTGGAAACCAAGTCGCATTTGAAGTCGACTTGGTTTGCGACTTCACCTAAGTCGCATGTGAAGTCGACTTGGAGTGCGACTTCGGCAATTCTTGCTCCCCAGTTTCAGCGTTGGCCATAAAATCACATTTGAAGTCGCATCTGTAGTCAACTTGGGGATCGACTTGACCTAAGTCGATGCCTGAGTCGACTTGGGAATTGACTTGACTTGTCAGACTTCATTTTCATATTATGAAACCTTACAAACACTTGATAAATTGAGTTAGTACCTTATTTAACTCAAATTGAGTTTGTTTAATCATCAAAACATGATCGTTGCCTACTTTGTCAATTGTTTCCAACAGTCGCAAACCCAAGTCGACTCCAAATGCTACTCAAGTAAATGATTACTTCAGATTTCTTCAAAGTTGAAATATTATTAAAAGAACAACCTATATTGAAGATTGGACAACAAAATCAAGAAGGTCAATCATCTTAAATCAAGGCCACAGGGAAGAACTCTTCAAGAGAAGAATGTTATGCTAAGTTTCAAGGCAAAATAAGAAAAACCAAAGATATTAAATGAAGAACAAGATAAGAAAAGGAAAAGTGAAATATGAAGATCACTTTTAAGAATCCAATGTTCCAACATAAACAAATGGATGGTGAAGTCACACCCGAAGTCGACTCCAGTCTGCGACTTGGGTGAAGTCGCATCCGAAGTCGACTCCACCATGCGACTTGGATGAAGTCGCATACCAAGTCGACTCTATATGCAATTGGCTCGCAACGGTCGGAAAAATTTGAATGTTGGCGCATTAAATGCGCACCACCACATACCAATTCAATATCATGGTGGTACCTAGTTTGCATATGCGGTACATATGATACTTTGTGAAATACACTATATTGACGTCTGTGATGAGGATAAGTCAATCAGGTTTATGGCAACCTACCAGCGAGTGGTAAGTCTTTCGAGTGGGTTACTACATTCATAAATTAATATTATCGAACACATGTAAGTCACTTTTCGCGTTGATCTCCATCGTACAACTTATTATGTTAAAAAAAAATATTTGACGTGAACAATAAAGTTCGAGATGCATATACATTCCACATCGTTCGTGATACTTTTGAATTCATAAGTACAAGGTATGACTGTTAAGGTATTGTAATTCTTTGAATCAACATTGGTCGGCTAATGTGGCAAATGTCTTTGTGCATTGTAGAGTGGACTCCATAGTAGATATTATTACTATTATAGAGCATTACACTAGGCCAGCCTCAGTGAAGTTCAATCAGGTATATTTACTCATCTTCGTTAACCAAAAAAATCGTACATTATAGCCTCAGAGCCTTTTTATTGTAGCCCATACATATCGTTTGTGGCGTTTTGTTACACAGATAATCACTGGAAGCTATAAGAAGCATATTGCATGCAAAATCCTCACTAATAGGTTTAATATGCTGGCACAAGACAATTATCATCACGCAACCCATTAGTTTAACAAAGAGCTACAATTGAAGAAATGAGTAATTTGCACCCTTATTGTAAAGAAAATGACATGTTATTTTTGGAATGCTCGTGTCAGTATGTGATTGATATGCTTAGATGAAAATGATACATACCTGTTTAATTCTAGTTTTCACATCTTTCTTTAGGGAAAGACTTGCTACGTTGAATTATTAAGAATTTTTACTATTATATGGAGAATATATGACATACACCTTGTTCAATTATCTCAAATCTTAATTTCCACATCCATTTCAGTTGGCTAAATACATAATATTCATGGCATGTACATCTATATAGTTTTGAACAAAAAATGAGGACCATCCAAGTGAAACCAACTATAAATAAATGATACAAGAGAAGGTACACAAAAGAGCTAATTTCAATTGAAGTTTCTAGTGTAACCCTTTCATTTAATCCTATATAATGCGACTCAATCAGTTTTGTAGATTGTGTGAATCTTTGAATGCTTTGCATTGTATATAGTCTTCAAATTATCGTTCAGACTATTATTAAGTATAAACGATGCAAATTATCGTCGCCATTCAGCAATCTGTCTCTGTAATGTATATGGTGATTTTATCAATTAGAGCCATAAACCAACCGTAACATTCATATGAAAAGATTCAGAAACGTACAGATCTATATTTCGGAGTCTTTTTAGGAATAAATGAGAAAATATTGCACAACATATGCACACCACAGTCGACCCTGTCACGTAATCCAAGCATATAATGTTATGAGCAGCCGGAAATACTGAATGTTACTGTATGTGATAACTTTAAGGTCACCAGACCCGTTAGTTTGGTGTGGTAGTTCATTTGCATGCTTAACATCCTACGATTACACTGCCTTTGGCTCACTAACATAGCGATAATATTCTTCTATTGCGGATGCCTGGATGTGTTTACACAAAATATAAAAAGTTATGATGCAATGAAAACAAAAATAGTGTATGGTGATTACACTATACCTACCACTTCATTCTTAATCATCTTTATCCTATAATATCCACTCGTTGACATTGAGTCTAACAAAAATATTTCTTTGCAAACCGTGTCAATGGCACAAGCGAACCAATGATCGCCTCTGCATATTGACATAAAAATCTGTATCAATGTGGAAAAGATATCATTAGGAAACTTTCAAGGTTTAAAAGAAACATAGTCACGGACCAGTCCAATTAGAAATGACTAATACTTTACCTATCCTGCATCGCTCACATGACATTTTATCCGCTCGGGTTCATATATATAATTTGGAGCAACCGGATTGTGCATGAGATATAGCTACGTAACACAAAATAACACGATGAAATTATGGATATTGGCAACCAGTGAGAATCTATTCAGAAATAATGACATGATCTAAAATGACTTACTGAAAATATAAAATCAAAGTAAATTCTATTCACACTAGTTTTTATGTAGTTGTTGCATGTTGTACAACATTGTCAATATGTCTACAATCTGCATGCCAAACAAAAGATGACAAGTTATTGCTCATGTATTCAGCATGAATGAGGAACCGACTTTGCATAATTCTACGTATGGGAGCTTGCACTCTCTCCCTTGGAGCAAGCGACAGGAACAACTCTCTCATCAATGTCATGCCTTCACATTGGAATAGAATTTAAATGTACAAATAAACATTCAAGTCAGTGCACACATACGATTAAATTTATTGCACCAGTAATATTTAGCTATGTAGAATTGAAAACATACTAGTCTTTGAGAAAAGAATAGGTAAGCCAACTCACTCTTTCGGTAGGAATCTACAAAATGCAAATGTCACAATTTTGTCTTCAATGTCTATTAATCGCCTCAACTCAAATTTCACATATTGTCAATTTCAACATTTTCTTGGATTCTATGATATGCAAGGGAAATTCCACAAGTGTATATTTACTTAACAACTGGTCCACGGATACAGTAATTGAACATAAGGAAAAAGAAAATTTAGCGTCTAAACTCGCAGTACGGAGAATAAATAGCATGCAAGTACATGGTATAGTCATAGAAACCATAAAGGAATCAACTAAGAAAATCTAATTCCCAACTGCTCTAGCTTCAGAAGTAGCCACTGACAGTCGAGTATGTCGTCTAAGTGCAATTGGCTTCCCTCTCTTAGCTGTTGTTTCGTAAGGTGACTTTAGCACTTTAGAGGTCTTTATATTTCGACTCCCTCACCTGACTGTAGCGGTAATGTCTGCGGGTTCCACAACTTGCGCTGCATCATCGGGAGCAGTGATATCTCCTTGAACGCATCCAGTTGATTTTGTTGGTTCAAAGCTAGTTTGTACATTCACCAAATCCAACTCAGGACCTTCTGCACCAACCTATTATTGGATTTTGAAATATGAAGAAATGGTTATTGTAATCAGGATACTACTATCAATTATCGTTAAATATGTTATATTCCCGTGGGTGGTGTCATGCATCTCCCTACGTTCCATTTTCTGGAGCGTACCTTCGAGCCCCTAAACGAATACCAGTTCTACGAATCATCATTCAAGTAGATGGCTCATTCATAAATAAATTTAGATTATATATGAAAAATGATGTACCTGGATTTGTGATTCTAATAATTTGTTCACAAATTGTGCCTCTTCCAGCATTTGTCTTAATTCTTGAAAAAAGCACAAAACCATAATAGATAGCGTGAATGGTTGTCATGCTTTATCGGTCACTAGTCATTTTAGTATCTACAGTTGGCAGGCATGAAACTTTTCTACATCAAAGTAGTAGAACATTGAAATTACCCTCAATTTGGCATGTAGGGCTTTGTTCTTCTTGGTTAACATCTCTACCTGAGTGGTTGCAATGCCTTCTTCCCGGGCATGTGGGCTTGCTTGCACATTAGTATCTACATTGTCCATATTTCTAGGACTAGAACAGGTAGTGTGATCACGTGGGGCACGTAGTACGACTTCCCATACTGGCCCACCGCGAATTTGCTCAACATCATCATAAATTGTCTCATGGACTTGGAAAGCAATGAGAAGTACATTAGACAAGTTCTTAAGGTAATCCTGATTGCAAGTACTAATGAGAAAATATCCTAAATTTGTTCAATGCCTGTCATGTCCCATATACCATCCAATCTCAAGCAGTCTTGAGAGGTCCAGTTCTTAATGAGGGGTACACTAAGATACAATGAGAACGACTTCTTACACATGTCCACCACATGCGTGTCGAAATCCCTAATCCTTTGAATATCGAGTACACGCTGTAGGTAGACATCCTGCTTTTTCCCCATTGTCATTAGACACAACACAGTGGAGAGCGCATATAGTGTGAATGATTGGCGACATTTCAAATCCTCATCAGCGACAACTAGGTTCTTATAAACCTCTGAAGCAAGTACATTGTTTCATTTTTCCAATTTCAATTACATGTGCAGTTGATCTGTGCTACGCTCCTCCAACACTGGGATGACGTTCAGACCTCCAATTGAAAGCCCCAAAATGAGATTAGCATCATGTGTTGTAAACTCCAACCGCTTGCCCGCGATGTGGAAGGCTCCGTCGCCCTCGTCCCATTGTTGTGCTAGCCACTTCATGAGCCCGAGTTGTAGAGAACATACTTTCATTGATAGCAAACCTCCAAACCCCATATCAAACATGGTCTGTTGTTGGTCTGCACTCAATGTACTGCAGTAATCCACAAACTTCCACACACCGTACACTGATTGCTCTTTACTTTGTTGATGGGGTTTCCCAGGCTTCTACGTTTTCGTGGTGTGCTGGGAGTATCGACATGGGGGGAATGAATAGATTGAATGGCACTATCCATTTGAGGCTTTGGCAACTTATCCACATCGTCTACATCCATCGGACCCAACTGCAAGCAAAAACATTACATGCCAACGTGGGTCAGTTACTAAAAGTACACACTAGAGAAAATATTGAAGGGTAGGAATTATAAAAGTACCAAGAAGGAACACTAACACATCCAAAGAAATAACAAGATTTCATATGAGAGGCAAAAAATAACAAATTGAAAATGTACACATCTGAAAAGCATTTATGAATACGTCAATCACATGGCATTAGAACTATTGCACAGTCTTAGGGCCATTTTACATTATGCTAATAAGAGAACATACATGACATTCTTATATTAAAACAAATGCACATAAGAGAGTGTGCGAATGTGGACCTTCATTCAACCATAGATGAAACCCGTCATTCTACTCGGTTTGGCTATTCTTTCTCTTTCTCTACCCTTTTTTACCTTGCTTAGGACATCCATGACTAGATGACACATGAGAGTTGCCTTGTGAAACCCCGATCTTAGACACGTGTATGAAACTCTAGGTTATAAACCCTAGGTAATGTATTAATAAAATATATATTTATGAGTATGAAAATATGCGGAAACAGAGATTAAAATAATTATGAAATTTGGATAAATAGTGCACGTGAATAGTGCACGTGAATAGTAACTAAGGATTAAGACACGTGATTAAGAGTTAATCACTTGGATTAACATAATCACAAAAATACGAAATAAGAATTTAATCACTACAAGACAAAATAGCATTACTTTTTATTATTTTAATACAAATTTGGATTTTTGTGGAAAAAAAAATTCATAATATGCAATCAGGGCGTCGGAATTCGATGAAATTTTTTATGGATGGTTAAAAATTCATGATGAACATGATGAATGAATTAAGATGTGATGAAAATCACAAATCAAAGGTCAAGATGAAGTGTCAAATAGAGATCGAAAAAGTAGCTTAACTTTTAATTAAAGCTACTTTTGACTTTTTAATCAATAAATAATAAAAAATAAAAAAATTAAATGAAAATACAGCTGGAGCAGGCTAGGGTGGCTGTAGGTTTGACCAAGATCAACCTCATCTTTAATCAACGGCTAAGATTTATTTAGCCTAAATTAATTAATTTTAAAAGTCAAAAAATAGGTAAAAAATAGGGCTGCATAGGGTGGCTGGAGCAGGCATAGGGTGGGCAGCTCTTGGCTCAAAGAAATTTTGAAAATTAAAAAGAAATACCAATTTATGATTAAATAGCTCAAAGTTAGGGGGTAAATTCTAAATTCTTGAAAAATCCTACCCTATAAATAGGGCAGCAGGGAGAACGTCCAAGGCATAAAAAACCCAGCTCCATTTGAGCATTTTCCACCTCCCATAACGTTCTAGGCTTGAGGAGAAAGAAGAGGAGAAAGTTGGAGAGAAAAAGTGTGAGAAAAAGTGGGGTATCTCCACTTTGGGTAAGTGTTTTCTTTTCAAATTTCTTTTGGGCGTTAAGTAAGGTAAAATCATGCTTAGATAATGCCTAAGCATAAGAAAATAAGTAAAGTTATAATGCTTAATTAAAATCATGTCGAAACATCAAATATTTGGAGCGAAAATAGAGCGTTCGGGAAGATAACATATGATATGTGAAAATAATGCTCCAAAATTGATAAATGATGATTTTGGATGAATGAATATGATAAATATGATTTTGGAATGATGATATATTAATTTCATGATTTTTGGAATTAAGGATTATGCTTAAGTGAATTTATGTTGATTTTTAGTATATGGAGAAAATGATTTATTTAGCCAAGTAAATGATGATAAATTCAAAATGTATGAAATTTTCCATGATATACTAAGCATAAAGTATGTCATGGTATTTTTTATTTTTGGAACCCATGAACAGTAACCCACGTTGCTGTGAACAGTAACCAAGGGTGAACAGTACTGTAAAACAGTGATCATGAACAGTAATCTGATACAGTGATTTGCTACAGTAACTATGAACAGTACAACGTGATTTTGGAGAAAATTTGAGATTAATATTTAAATATATGAATGAAATTTTTAAAGAATTTATGGATAAGAATCCATATAAGGAGGTAATGACCAAGTATATTTATAAGATTAACCTCTATAAAAATGAGGTAATGAATGATTATAAAACATGCATGAGAAGTAAACTAAGACATGAAATGATATAGGTAAAATATTATTTTTTCTTGTATATGAAAAGGAAAGGAAAAGGTGAAGGACACAGACTGAGGAGGTAAGCAAGTTCTATTTTGAAATTGCTTTTCAAATATTTCAAACGATTGCAAATATGATTATGAAATGTGTTTAAGGATGGCCACTCCTATAATGTTTGAAATGATAAATGTTTGTTTGCTTCTCAAATGATTTTTATCAAGTTTATGATCAAGTCATGCCGGCATATGTATGTATGAACATGGTGTACAAGGAAGAGGTTTTGGTGGAGGTAGTAAGCGGATCAGAGGATCCCCATTCACTATTGCCGAGCCGCAAGGGCTGTGTGCCAGCGGCGTCCTCCCAGAGGTTGGAGGCACAAGGAAAGTCATGAATGAATGAATGCATTGCATTCTCATGAAATGCACGAAAAGGTTTACATGATGTTTTATCGAAACAATATTTCAAAAAGGGATGGTGCAAATAATTCTCTACATGAGAATGACAAGTCACCTGGTGTAAGAGGTATAAAATGCCGGAAAAATCAAAAGTCATGCATGTAGGAACCATGTAGGCGTCAAGAGGAAGAGAGGTTCCCCTTGATGAGGCCAAGTCGGAGACAGCCGACATATTTGACCATACTATGTGAGATATTTCCTAGGCTAGCGTACCCATACACGAAGGTCTATGTCAGGAATGGAAAGGAAGCATTTGCACGTCCAATGTTTATGAAAATATTTTTATGAAAAGGTTTTTGTCCCATTGGTAATTGATCACTTGGTAAGTGTCTCCTACCAAATGGGAAGAAATGCATTTGAATGAAAGGAAAATATTTACTTGCAAAAGGCTTACTTACTGAGTATTATTACTCATATATGATTTCAAAATGACAAACAGGCTATGGAGCTGACTCATAAAGGATGCCAGGTAGAAATAACCTACAAATTTAATTGCAGTTCTATGTACGTGTCCAAAGGGACAAATGTATGATAATCATGTTGAAGACATGTTTTATGGATATTACAGACATGATTGTACTTATGTGAATTTTCTCAATAAAAAGAAGATATGAATGATTTTATGATGATATGGATGAGTCTATTATGAATAAAGTGTATGCTTATGTGATGAAAGAAAAAAAAAAGAAATGAAAAAAATATTGGACGAGATCCAATTAAGAACCCGCCGTGTGATCAGGGCAACAATCCTGAGTCACGCTTACCAATCGACAAGATCTTGGAGTAAGGACTATGTGCACGCCTCGGTTCGGGGTGCCACATGCCTGTAATAATTCCTATGTCGTCCTCTTGATTTTGGACTGACGATGTCGCTTTTGGGTCTCCAACTTCAGCGGGTATGATCTTTTGAAGTTCATTTAGTTCACGCAACAACCTCGAGCTATTTTCTATTGCATGATATAAGAGACGACGATGTGACACAGTGATAGCATTAATTTAGCATTAATTTAGTTTCATATGGTTAAAAGGTCATCCTATTAGTGCTTCGGCGAGACTATGAACTTAGAAGATTCCAATTGAAGACTTCTACGAGGAGTACGTGACATCCGTTTCAATATGAAGAATTCAGGGACCTCGGTCATTTTCAATTCCCAGAACACCGCAAATAAATGGCTACATATTATTCCAGTAGATTCGAACTGCATACGACTATGTCTTCCACGATTCTTCACACGATTGAACTGAACCACTTAAGATGTTTGTATGTTCTTTGCTTTCGTAATATGGAATATTGCTTCTTCACCGTCAGCATTGATAAGGTCAACTTTGAATGCATTGCTCTCCCACATTTCTTGCTGAATACGTGAGAAGCTACAATGAGTGTAAGCATTAAGGAAGGCTTCCTCAATGTGGAATGAGGTCTTCTTTTGCAAAACGGCTAGCGATGTGTGTTTATCTGCATCCATTTCATCCTCACGCCGTCGACTTATCACCCGTGCAATGTGATTCATAAATTCAAGCAAACTTGTCTTTTGGTCGACATAATGATCCAAAAATGAATGAAAACTTTCACTGCATTAATTTATACAAATTCTATGAAATCTATAGAGTTTGTGAAACACCAGTACCCACTTCGATCGTTTGTTGTATAATAGTTGCAACCACTAGTGATCCAGGAAACCATATTCTTCCAGGATGATAGTGCACTGTGCTTCGAAAGCTTGTAGGCTAACATAATTGTAGACTAGTCGATTGAAGGCTTCTTGGAATTCATCTATCTGGTTAGAGCCCTCCTTCCCAATTTCTCTGGGACTTTCTTCATAATATGCCATTGATAGTACTTATGGATAGAAGTTGGAAAGACTTGTTCTACAGCGGCTTCAATTGCTGCATCTTGGTCGGTAATGATCAATAATGGCATCTATCCGGAGATTGCATCTTTGAACTGCTGCCATATAAAGGAATCAATTGTCTCATCTACTACCAAACCGCAGCCGAAAACAACAGTTTGTTTGTGGTGATTTATTCTGACGAATGGAGCAAAGGGCATGTTGTATTTGTTGGTTTTGTATGTAGTGTCAAAATATAAAACATCTTCGAATGCTTTGAAATCTAACCTCGACCAACCATCAGACCAAAATAATGAAGTCAAAGCACCCTTGTTATTCTTGCAAACTGCAAAGTACATTTCTGGATTACCATCATGCATTTTTTAGAGGTGATCTATTGTAAGGTCTGCATCTCGGGACAACAGATGACTACGAGATCTTGAATTGAAATTCCAAACTTCCTGGCGAGTGAAGCAAATTCCAGACTCAGTGCCTAACTCTCTGACAAGATTATAGGCAGCTGAAGGACCAATGCCGACTTTGTTACATGCTTTCAAAATTGAGGCAGATTTATCGTCAATTTTGCGTGCAACTTCAAGCGATGTGACTGTGCTTTATCTACAAGTTGATGATTGTGATTGTCCAAAAAATGGGTATCCACCCATCGCCCTTCTTGCTTCCTTGAAATCTCCAATCGAGTCATGCAGTTGCATCGAATGGAAACTCTTTTTCTTTTAATCTTCTTTATGGTACAAGCACTATCTTCATCATTTGTGTTTGGCGTATGCATGCCTTCACAAGAGCATGTCATGTGCCTCCATGCGATCTCCAAAGAAGAACATAGTTTGTGAACCTGTTTGAGTTTGACATTAAAACCATCAGACTTCGCATAGTGTGAAACCCAGCTTCCTTTAGCGATACACGTAGGGTTGTAAACCCTAGATTTTTGTAATAATTTTTATGATGAATAAAAATTCATGAATTTTATTTATGGATATGTGTATTGGATATTAAAATAATGCAATTAAGAATTTAACCCACGTGAATAGTGCATGTGAATAGTAACCGAGGATTAAGACACGTGATTAAGAGTTAATCACTTCGATTAACTTAATCACAAAAAGACGAAAAAGGAGATTTAATCACTACAAGACGAAATAACAATACATTTTGATATTCTAATAAAATTTTGGATTTTAGTGAAAAATTAAAGAAAAATTCATAATTTGCAATCCAGATGTCGGATTTAGATGAAATTTTTTATGGATGGTTAAAAATCCATGATGAACATGAGGAATGGTTTAAGATGTGATGAAAATCACGAATTAAGGGTCAAGATGGAACGTCAATTGGAGATGAAAAAGGAAGCTTATCTTTTCATTTAATTTCCATTGACTTTTAATTAAATTTAAATAATTAAAAAATAAAAATAATATATGAAAAGCAGCAATGGTAGGGGCGTGCAGGGGTAGTTGGGGATTTTGACCAAAATTCAATGGTCCACATTCATCATCATCAAAAATCAAGGGCTAGGATTAAATTAGCTTAAAATAATTAATTTTAAAAATCATAAATCATAAATAAAAATAGGGCTGCCATAGGGGGGCGTGAGCAAGGTAGGGTGGTCTGCACATGGCTCAATGCGCCTTTTGTAAATTAGAAAAAATATTTATAATTTAATACCTTGAGCAAGGGGGTAAATTACAATTTGATGAAAAATCAAAAACTATAAATAGGGGAATGGGTGGACGTCCAAATTCACTTCACCCAGATCCATTTGAGACAAACTCGAGTTCCCAAACCCCCCACACGTCCAAGGAAAGAAGAGAGTTAGAGAGAGAAAGTGTGAGAAGAAGAGGAATATCTCCACTTCGGGTAAGTGAATTCTATCCAAATTTCTTTTGAATGTAAAGTAGAGTTAAACCATGCTTAGATAATGCCTAAGCATGAGAAAATAAGTAAAGTTATAATGCCTAATTGAAATTATGCTAAAACATCAAAAATTTGAAGCAAAGATAGAGCATTCGGGAAGATAATATATCATATGTGTAAATAATGCTCCAATATTGTTAAATGATGATTTTGGATGAATTATTATGATAATTATGATGTTGGAATGATGATATATTAATCTCATAATTTTTGGACTTAAGGATTATGCTTAAGTGAAATTATGTTGATTTTTAGTATATGGAGAAAATGATTTATTTAGCCAAGTTAATGATGATAAATTCAAAATTTATGAATTTTCCGATGATATACTAAACATAAGCTATGCCATAGTATTTTTTATTTTTTTAAAAAATGTCAATTTTTGGAACTCATGAACAGTAACCAACACGTTCTGAACAGTAACCTTAGATGAACAGTAATTTTGCTACAGTGACATGATAGTAATTTTGAACAGTAAACAACGTGGTTTTTGGAGAAATTTAAGATTAATATTTATACTTTAAAGATGGAATTTCAAAGAATTTAGGGATAAAAAAATCCATAAAAGGAGAAAATGACCAAAAATTATAGAGCATGCATGGGAAGCAGCTTGAACAGAATAAATGAAATATCCTTTTTCCTTGAATAGGAAATAAAAAGAAAAAGTCGAGGACACCAACTGAGGAGGTAAGCAAGTTATATATTTTGCAAATTATTTCCAAAATGCTTGAAATTGTTTGCAAATTGCTTTATGAAATTTATTTAAGGTTGGTCATACCTATAACTGTTTTACACGAACTGAAGTACGTTTGTTAAATTATTTATTAAATACTTTTTATGAAATTGTTATGATTTACAAATATCATGCCAGCATGTGTATGAGTATGGTGCACGAGGAATAGACCATAGTTGAGGTAGTAAGCGGACATGATGTCCCCCTTGCTATTGCCAAGTCGCTTATATAGGCCCAAGCCGGCGGCGACCTCCTTGAGATGGGAGCATGTATGGGATGGGCGCCTAGCTAGCGTCGGATCTAAAGGAATGTCATGAATGCTATGAATGCATTGCATTTGCATTTTATGAAATGCATGAAAAAGATTGTAAAAATTATGTATGACTTGTTTACTGAGTATTATGACTCACCCATGCTTTTCCAATGACAGATAGGAAATGATGATCAAGGCAGCATGCAAAATGACACAGTTTTTGATATAAATGTTGTATATGTAAATTTTTATGTAAAGACAATGATGATAATTTTGAGATGGAAAAATATCTTTTCAATGATGATGTTTATGAATAGACTTTGATTATAACTTTGATATATATTGCAAGTTGGATGAATGGTGATAATTCTCCATTTATTGATATGATAAATAAAAAAAATCCTGCCGTGTGATCAGGGCAACAATCCTGAGTCACGTTTACTAATCAAAAATGGTCCCGGAGTATAGCTTCTAGGCACCTTGGTTCGGGGCGCCACAGAAGTTGGTATCAGAGCATGGATTGGTAAATAGGCAGAAAAGGAAAGAAATGGCTAAGCTAGAATACATAAAATCATGGTTATGATTGATTTATTTATCATTGATGATTTATATGTAGATGACAGATAAAGGAAAGGCTCCATTAAATGCAAGGGAATTAGAAGAGGAGCAAGAAAGGGAACGGGCTCAGGAAAGAGTTAACAGATGATTAGCCTCCTAAGAAGGTCTAACCATAAGACCCTCATTTCCCACTAGTTACCAAACACTTCCATATATTAGGGGACCAGAAGCACGTCGCCCTCCAATACCTACAATTTTTCCCAACCAACCACCAGGGTTTCCAATATTATTTGAAACCAACCAGGCAGAATCCTCTAGCAAAGCATTTGCACCCCCAGACTCTCCAGTATATACCCCAGCCAGCCCACTACCCAGGCCATCGGTAGTTACCGATTGGGTCACTGAGGAAGTTTTACAGAGGTATTGGCAAAGGAGAGTTGCCCCAGTCCCACCTAACCTAGGTCCATGGTTTTGGTTTGATGCGGGATACATTCAATTCCTATACGGAACACCATGGGCACAGATAAATCGTAGGGAGAGAGAGGCTACCTAGGAACGCCAGGATGCTTTGGCCAGGGGAGAAGAAGTAATGGAGCAACCCCCTCCTAAACAGCCTGGTGAGGTCATCCTACGGGTCATAGAGTTAGAGGTAATGCCCGAAGCCCTACCTCCTGCCCCTCCGGCGAACGATGATGAAGACCCCATATAATGGTCTGATAGCCAAGAGGAGGACGAGAACCCAGGACCACGAGACTGGTCTGATACCAGTACGGTCACTGAGGAACCCACACGAGTACCATTTAGTCTTAGAAGGTTCCTGAGGTTAAGGAGAAGGGAACGATAAAAGGGATGAGGATCAGAAAGACACCGCCACAGCCAAGACATCTTATTTTTCTTTTTTCGATATAAATATGTAAATATTGTTGAAAACAGGTACATAAGGCTAAGTTAGCCTATGTACAAAAGTTTGACTTATGTATAAATGGTTTGCTGATGATTTATGATAATTTATGTGAATTATGTGATCATGTGACCATGTGTTTTTATCTGACTAAGTATATCATGATAAATATTGACGTTATACTAATGAATATTTTATGAAGTTGAAAATGCCGATCACCCGAGCTAAAGCAAGAGCTAACAAAGGAAAGGCCCCAATGGAGGAATCCGTCGAACAAACAAGGCGTGAGGCCAGTAAAAGAACTAACATGGAAGAATCCGAGGAGGAATCCTCTAGGACCCTCCCACGACGAGAGGAAAGCCCTAGACCTTAAGTAGAGGTCAATATAGAAGAAAGAATAGCTGCAACAATCGAAAAAGCTATGCAGTAATGGGCAACCCAGGCTGCTGGTTTATTACAAGAAATGCGAAACCAGCAGGCCCCGCCATCAAGAGGAGACAGGGAAAGACCAGGCACCTCGGCTAATCCCGAAATATAAAGGGGAAGGGAGGATAGTCTCGTAGAAGTTGACAGGAAAGCTATCAATGCTTTCCTTGCCCAACGCTCGCAATGATCAGCAGAAAGTATTGTGTGCTACCCACCTACAAGTAAAAGATGCTTATGAATGGTGGGAAACACTGATGGTCACTATGCCACATTTGGAGCAAGTTACGTGGCATGAATTTTTGGAAGATTTAACAAAGAATATCTCCTTGTAGGGCTACAAAGCCAGAGGGTAATAGAGTTCGAGAAACTCTACCAAGGTAGGATGACAGTCACCGAATATGCCACAAAGTTCAACGCCTTGGTGAGATATGTGTCATGGATTGCCAATGTGCTAGAGAATAAGACACAAAGGTTTCAGAGGGGATTAAGGCCCAACTAAGAGAGGGCTAGGGCATTAGAAATGGAGTCAATGAGGACTCAGGAGCTTAAGCAAGCTCAAAAATAATTCTTTATAGCCTCCAAGGAAGGTGTGGCTAATAAAGGAAAAAGGGTAATCGCCGGGAGAAAGAAGATCGGCGACAAGACAAAAAGCACCCCGACTTGCAAAACTTGCCATAAACGCCATTCAGGTGAATGTTTACAAGGATCGGGGAAATGCTACAAGTGTGGCCAAATTGGTCATGTGGCCCGGGACTGCGGGACCGACGAAGCCAAAATAATAAAGTGCATCAACTGTGGTCAAATTGGACACATTTCACCCAACTGTCCAAATAAGCCATAAGGAGCACTAGCCCGAGGGAGGCCCGCCCAGCCAAAGGTCCCCGCCATCGCCAATCGACCTGGTACTGCTGCCAACCTAGTGCGTGTCCAAGCCCTCACTCAAACAGAGTCATAGGAGATGGAGGAAAAAGTGATTACAAGTATGATTTACTTTTTAGGAAATCTTGCAGTAGCTTTATTTGATTTTGGAGCTACACATTCATTTATATCATACCAATTCGTAACCACACACGCACTTTGAGTAGAAGAAACTAGTAGTACCATACATGTAGAATCCCTAGTATATAGATTAGCAAGTATAAATCAAATTTGCAAGACATATCCTATCAGGATAGGAACAAAAATATTGGCTGCTGATCTCATCCTATTACCAATGACAGAGTTTGATGTCATACTAGGGATGGATTGACTAAGTCAATGGGATGCAACAATTGATTGCGGAAATAAGAAGGTGCAATTTGAAGCACCAACAGATGAAATAGAGATCGGTAAAAAAGACAGCCAGAAAACACTATCAGGATGGTATCAGCTTTGAAAACAGCTAAGCTAATACGCCAACAATGAACAGCCTATCTGGTCTCTATAAACATAATAAAAAGAGATGGGGTACTTATGGAACAAATTCCAGTAGTAAAGGAATTTTCAGATATTTTTCTAAAAGAGTTATGTAATTTACCACCGAAAAGAGAGATGGATATGGAAATAGAAATTATCCCAGAGACAGCTCCAATATCTATGGCCCCATATAGGATGGCGCCAGCCAAGTTGGCTGAGTTGAAAGTACAAATCCAAGATTTATTAGATAAAGGGTTTATTAGATCTAGTGCATCACCTTGGGAAGCTCCAGTACTATATGTAAGAAAAAGAGATGGGAGTTTGAGACTCTGTATTGATTATAGAGAATTGAATAAAGTAAAAGTAAAAAATAAATACCCACTCCTAAGAATAGATAATCTTTTCGATCAGTTAAAAGGAGCTTCTACATTTTCAAAAATTGATTTACAGTCAGGGTACCACCAGTTGAGGATATGTCCAAAGGACATCCATAAAACAACATTCAGAACAAGATATGGGCATTATGAATTCTTAGTCATGCCATTGACTAACAAATGCCCCAGCTGTGTTTATGGATATGATAAACAGGATTTTTTGAGAATTTTTGAATCAATTTGTGGTGGTATTCATTGATGATATATTGATTTATTCAAAGACAGAAGAAGAGCATGAGAAACATTTAAGGATAGTATTGGAAATTCTCCGAAGGGAGAAATTATATGCTAAATTCAAGAAATGTGAGTTTTGGTTGAAACAGGTAGCCTTTCTCGGCCACATTATATCCAAGAAGGGAGTACAGGTAGATCCTCAAAAGATTGAGGCAATAACAAAGTTGCCACAGCCAATAAATATCACAGAAATAAGAAGCTTTCTAGGGCTAGCTGGCTACTACAGGAGATTTGTGGAAGGGTTCTTACAATTGTCAGCTCTACTCACAAAGTTGACAATGAAAGGAATTAGGTATGAATGGACACAAGAATGTGAGAATAGCTTCCAAGAGTTAAAGAAAAGACTGGTAAAAGCGCCAATTCTAATACTACCTACGGAGAAGGAAGGGGTTGTGATACATAGTGATCTTCAAAGAAAGGATTAGGATGTGTACTGATGCAAAATGGAAAAGTTATATCATACGCATCTAGGTAACTCAAGCCAAATGAGGTAAACTATCCAACCCATGACTTAAAATTGGCAGCTGTAGTTTTTGTCTTGAAAATTTAGAGACATTATTTGTATAGAGTTAAATGTGAGGTCTATACTGATCATAAAAGTCTCAAATACATTTTTACTCAAAAGGAGTTAAATATGAGGCAAAGAAGATGACTTGAGTTACTTAAGGATTATGACCTCAATATTTTATATCATTCAGGGAAAGTGTGAAACCCAGACAATATACGCGTTATTTCGAGTTGTAAATCCGAGATTCTTTTGTAATTCTTTGAAAATTCATGAATTATATTGATGGATATGTACATTGGAGATTAAAATAGTGCAATTAAGAATTTAACTCATGTGAATAGTGAATAGTAATCGGGGATTGAGACACGTGATTAAGAATTAATTACTTGGATTAACCTAATCACAAAAAGACAAAAAAGAGATTTAATCACTACAGGACGAAATAACAATTCTTGTTGTTAATTTAATCCAATTTTCGATTTTAGTGGAAAAATAAAGAAAAATTCATAATTTACAATCTGGGCGTCGGATTTTGATGAAATTTTTTATTGATGGTTAAACATTCATGATGAACATGATGAATGAGTTAAGATGTGATGAAAATCACAAATCAAGGGTCAACATGAAATGTCAAATGGTGATAAAAAAGTAACTTATCTTTTACATTAATGTTACTTTTGACATTTTATTTAAATAAATAATTAAAAAATAAAAAAATTAATTAAAACAGCAGCTGCAGTAGGGGCGTGGCAGGGGGTGGTTGGGAAAATTTGACTAAATCAATGGTCCATGATCATCATCATCCAAAATCAATGGTTAGGATTTATTTAGTTTAAATTAAATAATTTTAAAAATAAAAAAATAAATAAAAAATAGGGCTGCATAGGGCGGGCTGGAGCAGGCCTAGGGTGGCTGATCTTGGCTCACTACATTTTTCAAAATTAGAAAAAAATACATTTTTATAATTAAATACCTCAAGCAAGGGGGGATAAATTCCAAATTCTTGAAAATTTAAGCCCTATAAATAGGGCCAATGGGTGGACGTCCAAGGCACCATTCCATTCCAGCTCCACTTAAGCAATCCTAGCTCCCAAACCCTCCCACACATCCAAGGAAGAAAAGGAGGAAGTTAGAGAGAGAAAGTGTGAGAAAATGTGGGATATCTCCACTTCGGGTAAGTAATTTCTACCCAAATTTCTTTTGGATGTTAAGTAGGGTAAAAAAATGCTTAGATAATACCTAATAATGAGAAAATAAGTATAGATATAATGCTTAATCAGAATTATGCCAAAACATAAAAAATTTGGAGCAAAGATGGAGCATTCGGGAAGATAGCATATGATATGTGAAAATAATGCTCCAAAATTGATAAATGATTATTTGGGATGTATGAATATGATAAATATGATGTTGGAATGATGATATATTAATTTTATGATTTTTGAAATTAAGGATTTTGCTTAAGTGAATTTATGTTGATTTTTAGTATATGGAAAAGTGATTTATTTAGCCAAGTAAATGATGATAAATTCAAAATTTATGAATTTTTCCATGATATACTAAGCATAAGCTATATCATAGTATTTTTTATTTTTGGAGAAAATGTCAATTTTTGGAACCCATGAACAGTAACCCACGTTACTGTGAACAGTAACCTCGGATGAACAGTAATTTGCTACAGTAAACAGCGTAATTTTGGAAAAAAATTTTGAAATTAATATTTAAACATAAGGATGAAATTTTTGAAGAATTTATGGATAAAAATATTCGTATAAAGAAATGATTCCTAAATGTTATAAAGCATGCATGAGAAACAGCTTAAATAGAAGAAATGAAATATCCTTTTTCCTTGAATAGGAAAAGGAAAAGAAAAGGCCGATGACACCCACTGAGAAGGTAAGTAAGTTAAATATTTTGCAAATTATTTCTAAAATAATTGAAATTGTTTGCAAATTGTTTTATGAAATTTTTTAAGGTTGGCCATACCTATAACTGCTTTACATAAACTGAAATACATTTATTTAATTCTTTATTAAATGATTTTTATGAAATTATTTATGATTTACAATTGTCATGTCGGCATGTGTATGTAAATGAGCATGTGCACGAGGAATAGGCCATAGTTGAGGTAGTAAGCGGACCGGATATCCCCCTCACTATTGCCAAGTCGCTTATATAGGCCCAGGCTGGCGGCGACCTCCCTGGATGGGAGCATGTATGGGATGGGTGCCTAGCTAGTGTCGCATTTAAAGGAATGTCATGAATGCTATGTATGTATTGCATTTGCATGTTATGAAATGCTTGAAAATGATTGAAAAATTATGTACGACTTGCTTACTGAGTATTATTACTCATCCATGCTTTTTCAACAACAGACAGGAAATGATGAAGGCAGCATGCAAAATGATATGCAGTTTTTTATAGAAATGTTGTATATGTAAATTTGTATGTAAGGACAATGATGATAATTTTGAAATAGAAAAGAATATCTTTTCAAGGATATTGCGTTATGAATAGGTTGTGATTATCGCTATGATATGGGAAATATATTTCATGTCGGATGAATGATGAAAATTTTTCATGTGTTGATGATATATATATATAAAATCTTATCGTGTGATCAGGGCAACAATCCTGAGTCACGTTTACCAATCAAAAACGATTCCGGAGTAAGGCTGCTAGGCACCTTGAATCGGGGCACCACAGAAGTTGGTATCAGAGCATGGATTGATAAATAGGCAGAAACGAATCAAACTAGAATACATGAAATCATGATTATGTTTGATTTATTTATCATTGATGATTTATATGTAGATGACAGATAGAGGAAAAGCTCCACTAAGTGCAAGGGAACTAGAAGAAGAGTTGGAACGGGAACAAGCTCAGGAAAGAGTAAACAGGTGGTTAGCCTTCCAAGAAGGTCTAACCATACGACCCCCAGTTCCCACTAGTTACCAGACACTTCCACACATTAGGGGACCAGAAGCACGTCGCCCGATATTCCCCAGCCATCCACCAGGATTTCCGGTATTATCCAAAATCCACCGGGCAGAGTCCTCTAACCGGCACTCACACCTCCAGACTCTCTAGAATATACCCTAGCCAGCCCACTGCCTAGGCCATCGGTTGTTATCGATTGGGTTGTTGAGGAGGATTCACAAAGATATTGGCGAAGGAGAGTTGCCCCAGTCCCACCTAACCCAGGTCCGTGGTTTAGGTTTGATGCAGGATATATCCAGTTCCGATACGGAACACCATGGGCACAAATTGACCGCTGGGAGAGGGAGGCTGCCCAGGAACGCCAGGAAGCCCTACCAGGGGAGAGGAAGTAATGGAGCAACCCCCTCCAAAATAGCCTAGTGAGGTCATCCTACGGGTCATAGAGTTAGAAGTTATGCCCGAATCCCCACCTCCTGCCCCTCCAGCGAATGATGATGAGGACCCTATAGAATGGTCCGATAGTGAAGAAGAGGAGAACGAGAACCCAGGACCACAAGACTGGTCTGATACTAGTACGGTCACTAAGGAACCCACACGGGTACCCTTCAATCTCAGGAGGTTCCTGAGGCTAAGGAGAAGATGACGCTAAATGGGATGGGGATCAGGAAGATGCAGCTATCACCATCGCCAAGACAGTCTATTTTTCTTTTTTTTATAAATATGTAAATACTGTTGGAACAGGTACATAAGGCTAAGTTAGCCTATGTACAAAAGGTTTGACTTATTTATAAATGATTTGCTGATGACTTATGATAATATATGTGAATTATGCGATCATGTGATTATGTGTTGAATTTATATCATGATGAATATTGATGTTATACTAATCAATGTTTCATGAATTTGAAAATCCGCTTACCAGAGCTAAAGCAAGAGCTAACAAAGGAAAGGCCCCAATGGAGGAATCTATTAATCAAGCAAGGGGCAAAGCCAGTAAAAGAACGTATAGAGTAGAATCTGAGAAGCAATCCTCTAGGACCCGCCCATGGCGAGAGGAAAACCCTAGACCTCAAGCAGAGGTCAATATAGAAGAAAGAATTGCTGCTGCCATCAAGAAAGGTATGCAGCAATGGACAACCCAGGCTGTTGGGTTATTACAAGAAATGAGAAACTAGCAGGCCTTGCCATCAGGAGGAGACGGGGAAAGACCAGGTCCTTCGGCCAATCCCGGCACGTCAAGGGGATTGGAGGATAGTCTCCTTGAGGCCGACAGAAAGGCTATCAATGCCCTTCTTGCCCAGCGCCCACCTAAGTTTGTAGGGGAGCCGGACCCCCTCATTGCAGAGCAGTGGATCACAGAAATAAAGAAATTATTCAGAATATCGCCCTGCAATGATCAGCAGAAAGTGTTGTGCGCCACCCACCTACTGGTAAAAGATGCTTATGAATGGTGGAAAACACTAATGGTCACCATGCCACATCTGGAGCAAGTTACATGACATGAATTTTTGGAAGAATTCAATAAAGAATATATCCCTGTAGGGATACAGAGCCAAAGGGTGATAGAATTTGAGAAACTCTACCAAGACAGGATGACAGTTACGGAATACGCTACAAAATTCAACGCCTTGGTAAGATATGTGCTATGGATTGCTAATGTGCCAACGAATAAGACACAAAGGTTTCAAAGGGGATTAAGGCCCCAGCTAAGAGAGGGGTTAGCCCCATTATTAATAAAGGACTATGCCTCTAGCATTGAAAGGGCTAGGGCATTGGAGATGGAGTCTTTGAGGACTCAGGAGCTTAGGCAAGCTCAAAAATAATTTTTTTCAGCCTCCAAGGAAGGTGAGGCTAATAAAGGAAAAAGGGGAATCGCCGAGAAAAAGAAAATCGGCGACAAGACAAAGAGCGCCCCGACTTGCAGAACTTGCCACAAATGTCATTTAGGCGAATGTTTACAACGAACGGGGAAATGCTACAAATGTGGCCAAGCGGATCATGTGGCCCGGGATTGCGGGATCGACGAAGCCAAAAGAATAAAGTGCTTCAACTGTGGTCAAGTTGGACACATTTCGCCTAACTGTCCGAATAAGCCACAAGGAGCACCAGCTCGAGGGAGGCCGACCCAGCAAAAGGTCCCTGCCATCGCCAATTAGCCCGGTACTGCTGCCAACCCAGTGCGTGTCCAAGCCCTCACCTGAATGGAATCACAGGAGATGGAGGAGAAAGTGATTACAGGTATGATTTACATTTTAGGAAATTCTACAGTAGCTTTGTTTGATTCTGGAGCTACGCATTCATTTATATCATACCAATTCGTAATCACACGCACTTCGGGTAGAAGAAACCAGTAGTACTATACATATAGAATCCCCAGTATATAGGTTGGCAAGTATAAATCAAATCTGCAAGGCATGTCCTATCAAGATAGGAACAAAAATAATAAAAGCTGACGTCATCTTATTACCAATGACAGAGTTTGATGTCATACTAGGGATGGATTAGCTAAGTCAATGGGGTGCGACAATTGATTGTAAAAATAAAAAGGTGCAATTTGTAACACCAAAAGATGAAATAGAGGTTAGTAAAATAAGATAGCCAGAAAACACAATAAGAATGATATCAGCAATGAAAGCAGCTAAGCTGATACGCCAACAATGTACAACCTATCTGGTCTCTATAAATATAATAAAAAGAGATGGGGTACCGATGGAATAAATTCCAGTAGTAAAGGAATTTTCTGATATTTTTTCAAAGGAGCTATGTAATTTACTACCAGAAAGAGAAATGGATATGGAAATAGAAATTATTCCAAGGATAACCCCAATATCTAAGGCCCCATATAAGACGGCACTAGCCGAATTGGTTGAGTTGAAAGTACAAATTCAAGATTTATTAGATAAAGGGTTTATTAGACCCAGTGCATCACCTTGGGGAGCTCCAGTACTATTTATAAGGAAAAAGGATGGGAGTTTGAGACCCTGTATTGATTACAGAGAATTGAATAAAGTAACAGTCAAAAATAAGTATCCACTCCTAAGAATAGATGATCTTTTTGATCAGTTAAAAGGAGCTTCGACATTTTCAAAAATTAATTTACAGTCAGGTTACCACCAGTTGAGGATATGTCCAAAGGACATCCATAAAATAGCATTCAGAATAAGATATGGGCATTATGAATTCTTAGTAATGCCATTCGGACTAACGAATGCCCCAGCTGTGTTTATGGAAATGATGAACAGGATTTTTCGAGAATTTTTGGATCAATTTGTGGTGGTATTCATTGATGACATATTAATTTATTCAAAAATAGAAGAAGAGCATAAGAAACATTTAAGGATAGTATTGGAAATTCTCCGAAGGGAGAAATTATATGCTAAATTCAAGAAACGTGAGTTTTGGTTGAAACAAGTAGCCTTTCTCGGCCACATTATATCCGAGAAGGGAGTACAGGTATATCCTCAAAAGATTGAGGCAATAATAAAGTGGCAACAACCAACAAATATTACAGAAATAAGAAAATTTCTAGGGCTAGCTGACTACTACAGGAGATTTGTGGAAGGATTCTCACAATTGTCAGCTCCACTAACAAAGCTGACAAGGAAAGGAGTTAGGTATGAATGGACACAAGAACGTGAGAATAGTTTCCAAGAGTTAAAGAAAAGACTGGTAAAAGCTCCAATTCTAACACTACCTACGGAGAAGGAAGGGTTTGTGATCTATAGTGATGCCTCAAAGAAAGGATTAGGATGTGTATTGATGCAAAATGGAAAAGTTATATCATACGCATCCAGGCAACTCAAGCCAAATGAGGTAAACTATCCAACACATGACTTAGAATTGGCAGCAGTAGTCTTTGCCTTAAAAATTTGGAGACATTATTTATATGGAGTTAAATGTGAGGTCTATACTAATCACAAAAGTCTCAAGTACATTTTTACTCAAAAGGAGTTAAATATGAGGCAAAGAAGATGACTCAAGTTACTTAAAGATTATGACCTCAACATTTTATATCATCTAGGCAAAGCTAATGTAGTAGCCGATGCGCTAAGTGGAAATATTAACTTAGCATTCTCATCACAAAGGAAGAAGGGCTACGACAAGAATTGAGACAACTAGAATGAATTGTAAGCCCGCCTGGGGTATAAGTTAGATTGTCTCAATTACAAATTCAGTCGGATTTATTTGAGCAAATTAAAATGGCTCAACAAGAAAATGGAGATTTAAAAAGTTATGTGGAGAAAATGATTAAGAAAAATCTCAGTGAATATATACAAGATGAATAGGGAATGTACAGATATAAGGGTCGCCTATGTATACCCAATCAAGAGGAAATAAGGGAACATATATTGAAAGAAGCACATTTCTCTTCATTTTCGATGCATCCAGGTATCACCAAGATGTATCAAGACATCAAAAGGATGTATTGGTGGAATAATATGAAGAGAGAAATTGTTGAAAATGTGGCCAAGTGCCTAACATGTCAAAGGGTTAAGGCTGATTATCAAAGGACCCCTGGAAAGTTACAGTCGTTGGATATTACTATGGATTTTACTGAAGGGTTGCCAAGAACCCAAAATGAAAATGATGTTATATGGGTAATAGTTGATAGATTATCAAAGATAGCACATTTTCTAGCCATCAAGAAAATTTTTACTGCTGAGCGACTAGACAAGATTTATTATAAGGAGATAGTGAGACTTCATGGAGTACCTAAGTCAATAGTTTTCGATCGAGATTCCAATTTTACATCTCGATTTTGGAAAAGTTTACATCAAACCTTAGGTACACAGCCGAAATTCAGTACAACATTCATCCTCAAACTGATGGACAGACAGAAAGGATAAATCAAATAGTTGAGGATATGCGAAGGATGTGCATAGTAGATTTTGGAGAATCATGAGATGAATATTTGGCTATGGCAGAATTTGCTTATAACAACGGTTATCAAGCAAGTATTCAAATGGCCCCATTTAAAGCTTTATATGGACAGAAATGCAGAACTCCTCTAAACTAGGATGAAGTGGGAGAAAGGAAGTTAGCTCCAGACCTCTAAAAAAGAATGGCAGAAAAAGTTCAAGTGATTTGCCTGTGCACACTCACAGCCCAGAGCAGGCAAAAGAGTTACATCGATTGCAAGAGAAGGGATTTAAATATCCAAGTTGGGGATCACGTATTTGTCAAAGTAATGCCATTCAAAGGAGTCACCCAGTTTGGAAAGAAGGGAAAACTAAACCCAAGATATGTCGGGCCCTTTGAAGTTCTTAAAAAATAGGCAATCTAGCCTACAGAATAGCCCTCCTCCAGCACTAAGTGCCATCCACAATGTGTTTCACATCTCCATGCTAAGGAAATATGTTTTCGATCCTACCCATGTGTTGATAGCAGAGAATTTCTCAATCCAAGAACACTTGAACTATAAGAAAAGGCCAATCAAAATATTGGGTTTCAAGATCAAGAAGCTTCGGAACAGAGAGATTGAGTATGTAAAGGTACAATGGAATCGATATTCAGAATCCGAAGCCACTTGGGAGCTACGAGAAGAGGTTGAAAGAAAATATCCTCAATTGTTCAAGGAAAGATAGGTTTCGGGACGAAACCTATTATAAGGGGGGGAGGATTGTGAAACTCAGACAATATACACATCATTTTGAGTTGTAAACCTGAGATTCTTTTGTAATTATTTAAAAATTCATGAATTATATTGATGGATATGTGCATTGGAGATTAAAATAGTGCAATTAAGAATTTAACCCATGCGAATAATGCACGTGAATAGTGAATGTGAATAGTAACCGGGAATTAAGACACGTGATTAAGAGTTAATCACTTGGATTAACCTAATCACAAAAAGACAAAATAGAGATTTAACCACTACAGCACAAAATAGCAATTTTTTTTGTTATTCTAATCCAATTTTGGATTTTAGTGGAAAAATAAAGAAAAATTCATAATTTGCAATCCGAGCTATTTTGATGAAATTTTTTATGGATGGTTAAAAATTCATGATGAACATGATGAATGGGTTAAGATGTGATGACAATTACAAATCAAGGATCAAGATGAAACGTCAAATGGTGATAAAAAAGTAACTTATCTTTTACATTAAAGTTACTTTTGACTTTTTATTTAAATAAATAATTAAAAATAAAAAATTAATTAAAATAGCAGCTGCAGAAGGGGCATGGCAGGGGGTGGTTGGAAAAATTTGACCGAATCAATGGTCCATGATCATCATCATCCAAAATCAACGGTTAGGATTTATTTAGCTTAAATTAAATAATTTTAAAAATCAAAAAATAAATAAAAAATAGGTCTGTATAGGGTGGGCTGGATCAGGCCTAGGATGGCTGCTCTTGGCTCAATGCATTTTTCAAAATTAGAAAAAATATATTTTTATAATTAAATACCTCAAGCAAGGGGGGTAAATTCCAAATTCTTGAAAACTCAAGCCCTATAAATAGGGCCAAGGGGTGGACGTCAAAGGCACCATTCCATTCCAGCTCCACTTGAGCAATCCCAGCTCCCAAACTCTCCCACACGTCCAAGGAAGAAAAGGAGGAAGTTAGAGAGAAAAAGTGTGAGAAAAAGTGGGATATCTCCACTTCGGGTAAGTGATATCTCCACTTAGAGAGAAAAATTGATTTTGGATGTTAAGTAGGGTAAAATCATGCTTAAATAATGCCTAAGCATGAGAAAATAAGTATAGATATAATTCTTAATCGGAATTATGCCAAAACATCAAAAATTTGGAGCAAAGATGGAGCATTCGGGAAGATAGCATATGATATGTGAAAATAATGCTCCAAAATTGATAAATGATGATTTGGGATGTATGAATATGATAAATATGATGTTGGAATGATGATATATTAATTTCATGATTTTTGGAATTAAGGATTTTTCTTAAGTGAATTTATGTTGATTTTTAGTATATGGAAAAGTGATTTATTTAGCCAAGTAAATGATGATAAATTCAAAATTTATGAATTTTTCCATGATATACTAAGCATAAGATATATCATGGTATTTTTTATTTTTGGAGAAAATGTCAATTTTTGGAACCCATAAACGGTAACCCATGTTACTGTGAACAGTAACCTCGGATGAACCGTATCTGCTACTATAATTTGCTACAGTAATTTTAAACATAAGGATGGAATTTTTGAAGAATTTATGGATAAAAATATCCACATAAAGAAATGATGCCTAAATGTTATAAAGCATGCATGGGAAACAGCTCTAATAGAAGAAATGAAATATCATTTTTTGTTGAAGAGGAAAAGAAAAAGAAAAGGTTGAGGACACCCACTGAGAAGGTAAGCAAGTTATATATTTTGCAAATTATTTCTAAAATACTTGAAATTGTTTGCGAATTGCTTTATGAAATTTATTTAAGGTTGGTCATACCTATAACTACTTTATATGAACTGAAATGCGTTTATTTAATTCTTTATTAAATGTTTTTTATGAAATTGTTTATGATTTACAAATGTCATGCCGGCATGTGTATGTAAATGAGCATGTGCACGAGGAATAGGCCGTAGTTGAGGTAGTAAGCGGACCGGATGTCCCCCTCACTATTGCCAAGTTGCTTATATAAGCCCAGGCCGGCGGCAACCTCCCTGAGATGGGAGCATGTATGGGTTGGGCGCCTAACTAGCGTCGCATCTAAAGGACTTGGTCTACGACTTCACCCAAGTCGCAAGTGGAGTCGACTTCGTCTGCGACTTCGTGAATTCTTGCTCCTAATTTCAACGCTGGACAGAGGACGTATTTTGAAGTCGAAGATGGAGCCGACTTGAGAAATCGACTTGGCCCAAGTCGATGTCTGAGTCGACGTGAGTTGCGACTTGACCTATTCTGTTTTGTATTTTTCACTTTTATAACCTTAAACATCTCACAAAATATATTAGTAGCTAAGACTTTACTCAAATTGTGTTGTTAATCAACAAAACACATGCTTTGGATATTTTGATTGGATTTCAACAATTGTTTCCAACAGAAAACAGCTTCCATATTTTCTGAAAATGCAAAGAAGTAAAGACCATATTTAACATTCCTTCATTCAGTAAACTGGTGACTAGGAATCTCCCCTATCATAGAGCAGTGCTGGAAGCTTTATATTCAGGTAGTGATCCCTGCCTTCTGGATTTACATATAACGAGCTGCTGGAGAATTTGGTACCACAGGAATAAATGGGCGATGAACAAGCCGATGAGATCGATCCATGAAATCATAAACTGGAGCAGGGAGTATATCCATCACTATCAAACAATTCCTATGCTGCTACTGGGGGAGGGTATTTGGAAAATCAATATTGACACAGGTAATAGACAGGAAACAAGACTGGTGGGCTACGAGATAGTGATAAGAGATTCGAATGAATCTTTTGTGGAGGCAAGAACATGGAAGGAAGCAAATCTTCCTAACTCTCTTGATCAAGAAATGTCCAGAAGGAAAACTGTCAGTAGCTTGAGAAAAGAAGCAAACTTCTTGATGAAAAATGGGAATCTAAGAACAAGAACAAAAACCTACCCTTGCTATAAATTACTTAATCGATTTGGAAGACAACCTACGTGCATGACAAGAATATAAACTTATTTCCCTGTAAAACAAATATCAATTCCCGCCATATGAAAATTTGTTTCTTATGAACTGCACAAAATTTTAGTACAAAACACAAAAACTGTTGCTTCCCCAATTGCGATAAATAAGAACCAACCAATAAACATAAAATGACTGATATAAAGTATCGAGTCAATGGTCGGCAAGAAATTCAATCTATTTAAGATACAATACCCACACATTAGCCAATCTAATCAAGTTTCATAGATGCAAAAAGAAACTGAACAAACCAAAACGAAGCAAGGAATCCAATAGAGCCAGTTGCAAGCATAATTGCCAAAACCATCAAGAGTCAGTACCCCATGTAGAGTGCAGCTGAGATAGGCCCACTAAGATTACAAAGATCAAAGACAAGATAGTTTATGGAGTAAAGAAATATGTAGATAGCAACTGATCCAAATGAAAAGAATGCTTTCCACCACCACTGCTAGTCCTCAGCGCAAAGGTGCATGCAAGTAAGAACCAGAGAGACTTCAGCACAGACCAACATAAGAAGGATTAAAACCACAAACAAGAACCCAAAATGTAGTAGACTTGGCCTAGCCATAAGCTGGACATGATGAAGAAGAGATAAATGAAGAGGGTCCCAAAAGGGAGTGTGCCGGAGCCGAGAACCAACAACCAAGACGGGTATTTCTGCAATAGGATCTCGTGGGCAATCTGATTAGTTCTAACTAGGTATTCAACCGGAGCAGATTTCATGCCAAAGTATCCACCCACGAATTTGAACAGCACAGAAATGCAGAACCAGAGCAAAAGCAGAACAACAAACAGAGAGAACGGGATTGCCCCTGTGCTGCGGCTACCCCACAGCAAAAAATTCAATACAGTCAGGATGAGAAAGGCAATGCCAGGACGAAACATCCGACCTTCCAAGAAATGGACACCCAACCTCTCACATCCCCATGATTCATAGCCCCCCATATGCGAACATCACCCTGCTGCGATTCCGAGAGCGAGGTAGGCGATTTGGAGATGGAAATTTTTACTTGCTTCAGATCTCTGAGCAGCTGAGGCGATATGCTTCAAAGATCGAGCAGGAAGCAAAGTAGCGTCATACCTTTCCTTCCCTGAAACTGTGTTGAGATGCGATGCGAGTGAGGAGGTCTCAGCAACACCAACTTTCAAATAAAATTTTATGCTGAAAATACCCTTTCTATTCTCAATTGTAGATTGAAAATAGACGGTGGATGTGCTGCTTCCCATGAGAAAAATGGGGGAAGCGCTTTCCAAGGGTTGGCTCCCTATTTCCACATTCAACAATGTGTGAAAATACTGGCAGGATAAGGAGATCTCTTCATTAGACATGAAGAGTTTTCCTATGATAAATAGAAATTCTAGTATCTTTTCCTACTGGAAGAACTTAGTAGGAGAATATTTGTCACTCCATCTTGCAGTGCATACACATCAAAATTTTCTTATGATGTTTTCATAATACAATGTAAAGGAAACAAATTCAAAGAAACATATAACCCATCATAACCATAATTGTTTCAATAGATATAACCCATCAAGACATAATTGTTTCAAACAGATAAGAGGCTTGACATGGATCTTTTCAAATCCTCCCAAGCATCTCACATTAGGGAAGAGGGCGAAAGAGGCCATATTAAATATGATCCATATTTTTAATAGGTTTTATGGAAATTAATTAAAAATTAACTAAAATAAATTGGGTACACAACATAGAGACATATTAAGAACCTACTTGACAAGCAACAAAGTTGAGCCAATCTCCTCAGGTACACTGACAATTGAATTACATGACACATCTAGTGATTTTAGTGAATTCAGCCTGTCAAATTCAACAAATATGATAAATAGCAGCAAAGAAGATTATCAGGAGAAATAAATTTAGACAAGGATGTAGAATAAACTGTGTATACAATATTCACAGTTTTATGTGTGCAGAACCTAGCCTGTGTGCCTGTAGAAATGGCATGCTTGTTTAGGTTAGAATCAAGAAACCACAAGATAAACCAGAAGAGAGGGTTAGATACTGCCATTTCAAAAGCACAACTACAGAAATGGCATGCTTGTTTGGGCAAGAATCTAGAAACCACTTGGCAACTAGAAGAGCAGGTTGGATACTGCAAAAATAGCTGATCATTTAATGTGAGAATTGGTCTCATACAGTATCCAGATGCATTACTGTGGGAGGAATCAAATGCAAAAGGTATCTTTTTATGAACTTGCCATATCACTTACTCACTGGATGATCATTTAAACATATATTTTTATTTTTTCAATTTTTTCATGGCTAATTAAAGTTAGGTATATTAAATCTATAAACCAAGTTTTACTATTTTTGGATGTCACAGATTAGAAAATTACAGAAATGTCATTGTGTTTAAAAATTTAAAAAAATACTTAAAAACATCCAAAAATAGTGAAACTTGGTTTATAGATTTAATACAGCTAACTTTACTTGTTCATGAAAAAAAATTGAAAAAAAATTGAAAAAAATATATTTTTGGCCCATTTTGAATTTGCCGGATTTCAAACCGGCGTAAAAGATACAGCCTCCACTTACTCTCCTATGGAAGATGGTTAAGTTTGTTGTAATCCTATGGAAGATGGAAGATGGGTAAGTTTGTTGTGACTGATGTTAAGAATGCCAGGCAAAGATAAATTTCTTAGGTCGTCTTTCGGAACTTCAATGTTGTTCTGCACTGCCTGCATAGTACAACAGACCATACATGAACCGGAGGACCATGAAGGCATGTTGAAATTGTTGGAAACAATTGTTGAAATCAAATGCAAAATATCCAAAGCATGTGTTTTGATGATTAACAACATAATTTGAGTAAAGTCTTAGCTACTAATATGTTTTATGCAAATATTTAAGGTTATAAAAGTGAAAAATACAAAACAGAACAGGTCAAGTCGCAACTCACGTCGACTCAGACATCGACTTGGGCCAAGTCGATTTCTCAAGTCGACTCCATCTTCGACTTCAAAAGACGTCCTCTGTCCAGTGTTGAAATTAGGAGCAAGAATTCTTGAAGTCGTAGACGAAGTCGACTCTACTTGCGACTTGGGCGAAGTCGCAGACCAAGTCGACTCCAATATCGACTTCAAGTGACACTTTCCTTCCAGAGTAGAAATTAGATGGCAGAACTGCCGAAGTCACATATGAAGTCGACTCCACTTGTGACTTGGGTGAAGTCGCAGACCAAGTCAACTCCCACATCGACTTGAGCATAACAATACAGGATTTGAAAAGCTAAGTCGCAGACCAAGTCGACCTGACTTGCAACTTGAGTAAAGCTGAAGGCTAAGATAACCCAAGCTTTCAACTTAGATCAAAATGAAGACTAAAATAAATTCAAAGCAAGTAAAGTTGTATAAATTCATATAAAAGTGATGAGAGAATAATTATTGGATAAGCGGAGTCATTTCAAAGTATTTTAAGTTTACTTGGCAGGATATGAAGTCTAAGTCACACCCAAGGTCGACTCCAGCATCGACTTGGGTGAAGTCCAAGACCAAGTCGACACAAGGAAGAACTTGAACAAGCCAAACATGGCGAAGTCGTAGGCCAAGTCGACTCTAGCATGCGACTTGGGTGAAGTCGCAGGCCAAGTCGACTCCATATACGACTTGGAGGCGTAATGTTTGAATTTTTGAACGTTGGAACATTTATTGCGCGCCAACCAACTTCATAACGTTCAAAAATATCCCTCCTCTATATATAGACACTCAAGCAAATGTGGATACACACAAGAAAGAGTTGAAAAAGAGAAAAGAAGTGCTACTAAGAGTTTCAATCTACTTTTCTCTACAATTGAGTGATCTATACACTTTCAAAGGAAGAACGAGCTTCAAAGTTGTTGTTTGCTTCAACGCAATACGATTCATTGCTTCTACAGATTCTTCCTCAAGCTGAAACTTGCTACACAAATCTGTAAAGTGTAGATTTCTTCTATTTCATCTTGTTATTTGATTTTGGTGCTTGGTTTGAGTTCGGTGTTTTAAACCAAGATATAGCAAGTAGGGTTGTGATTGGAGTGTAACTCATCACCTACTTGTGTTGCTTGTTATACACGCTCCCTAGAGCTAGAATCTAGAAGAGAGAGGAGGCTCTGATTATGTATGCCCCCTAGAGATAGAATCTAGAAGAGAGTGGAGACTCTAGTTGTATTCGCGAAATACATAGTGGAACCCAAGTCACAAGGGAGTGTGAGCTTGGAAGAGTGGAGTAGGGAAAGGTTGCCCCAACCACTATAAATTTTGTCTACTATTTTTCATTTCCGCTTTCATTATCTTATTGCTTTCTATTTGTTTCATTAAAGGGGTTTAAACTAAACCGGGGTAAAATCTCTAATTAATGTTTTAAATTTTTAAATACCCAATTCACCCCTCCCCTCTTGAGTAGTTGCCATCAACTCGGAACCAACAAGTGGTATCAGAGCAGGTCTTTGAGTTTTACCATAGAGATCTTTTTGATATGACATCTCAATCCACTTCCGTTCCCATATTTGCCAAAGGTGAATCCTTTACTAGGCCACCATTGTTTGATAGGAACAATTTTGGATATTGGAAGCTACGTATGAAACAACTAATCATGGCTACAGATATGGACTCTTGGATTGCAATCCAAGACGGTGTGACTTTGCCTATTGATGAAAGAGCTTCCAAATGGACCGATGAGGAAGTGAAAATTATAAAGAGCAACGCCAAGGGTATGAATTCATTATTTTGTGCTCTTACAAATTCCGAATATGATAGAGTATCCTCTTGTTTAACTACCAAAGAAATATGGATACACTAACATCTATCTATGAAGGAACTTCTCAAGTCCAAGGGACAAGGAGAAATATTTTGATTGGAGAATTGGAAAACTTTAGAATGTTAGAAATAGAAAATATTTCTGAAATGTTTGCTAGATTTTCCAAGATTACTAACGCCTTGAAAGGGCTAGGAAAAATAATTTCTGAATCTGAGCAGGTCATGAAGATTCTGAGGGCATTACCCGAATCATAGACTCCAAAAATCACGACAATAGAAGAAGCCAAGGACCTAAACATGTTGAAATTGGAAGATATTATTAGCTCGTTAATGTCACATGAGCTAATCAAGAAAAGAAACGAGGATCACCACAAAGGCAAAGAGTCATTGCCTTGAAAGCTGCACAAGACTCGGATGACACCACCTCATCATCTCAAAACAACGATGAAATTGCCTTACTCACAAAACGATTCAGAAAATTTGTAAGGAAAGATAGAAATTTCAGAAACTTTAAAGAAAGAAATTCTAAAGAGAAAAAGAAAGAATCAACAAAATGTTACCGGTGTGGTGGTTCGGGGCACATGTAAGCCCAATGCCCAACGCCCGAAGAAAATAAAGCAAAGGAGCAAAGAAAAGATTGAGGTGACAACAGAAAATTTCAAAGAAACAAAGGAAGAGGCATGTACATAAATGAAGAGGAATCTACAACACGTAGCTCTTCAAGTGAAGAATGTGAAGCAGATTGCGCAAGAATTTATTGCATAGCAAATTCCGACATATGTTTTGCAGCCACAGAAATCTTGGAGGATCAAGATACTTCAACGAACTGCACAAGTAGTCAAGAGGTAACCTCCAAATAAAAATCTTTTTCAATTTTCTCTTCTACAAATGAATGCCTTAAATGTGCTGAATTGGAAGAACTTCAACAAGCCTATGATTCATTATATGAGGAAATAAAAAAATTAGGAAATAAGTTTACAATAAAGAAAAGACAATGTGATGTAGTAATAACTGTGAATGCTAAACTTGCTGAAAAGATAGATAAATTAAAAAAGTGAAAAGAATACCTTGGAAATTGAGTTAGAGAAACTCAAAAGGGAAAATGAATCATTAAATGAATCGCTTGTCAAGTTTTCTAATTCAGGAGAAAATGTAAAAATGTTCTTGAAAATGACAACCCAAACTTGTAAGAAAGGACTTGGGTATAATACATTTGAGCAAGAGAAATCTAATGCTCAGAGAAACAATGCCAAACCCATTTATACTAAACCTAAGATAAATCAAGTAGTTTGGACCAAAAGACCAACCGAGGAACAAAATACCAAATGGCTTCCTGTTTCTAGACTTCCGGGAGCTTGTAATTTTTGCAACAAGTTAGGACACAAGGTTTATCAATGCAAATTGAGAAAATTGCAAAATATTGGTGCAAAATTGGTTTGGATGCCGAAAAGCATTAGATTTATGGCTTCAGAGGTAGACCAACATAGACTCCAAAGGATAACTAACCCAAATGGACCCATAAAATGGGTACCAAAAGGATGGGCTCCACTTGACTTAATTTTTGCAGGTTTGTCTTAGAGCTAAGGCCAATAACATATGGTTTATAGATAGTGGCTGCTCAAGACATATGACAGGAGAAAAAAGACTATTCCATAAGATCAACCCATGCAATGAAGGAACAGTAGCTTTTGAAAATAATGAAAAAGGTAAAATAAAAGGTAAAGGAAATGTTTATGGTATTTCAAATGCATGTATTGAAGATGTACTATTTGTTGAAGGACTCAAATACAACCTAATGAGTATTAGTCAACTATGTGATAAAGGATATAAAGTTGTATTTGAATCCTCTATATGCAATATTTTTAATGATGAACACATAGTATTTAGTGGCAAAAGACATGAAAATGTATATTTGGTTTGCCTTGATGAACTAGAGGGAAAATGTCTAATAGCCATAGAAAATGATCCATGGATATGGCATACAAGGCTTGGACATATAAATATGTCAAATATTAAAACGTCGTAGAAAAAGAATCTAGTACAAGGGTTACCAAAGCTCAAATATGACAAGGGTAAGATTTGTAAAGCTTGTCAACTATCTAAACAACCCAAAATGCCATTTTCCACCAAAAAAGAAATTTCAACAACTAGACCACTTGAGTTGTTACATATCGATCTTTATGGGCCATCAGACATTTTAACTCTTGGTGGAAAAAAGTACGTGTATGTAATTATTGATGATTTTTCAAGATTTACTTGGATTATACTCTTAGCTAGCAAAGATGAAGCATTTTCTATGTTTGTCACGTTTTCAAATTTGGTGCAAACTAAAAACAAAGTTCAATCATTTCCATTAGAAGTGATCATGGTGGTGAATTTGAAAATAATCGATTCATAGAATTTTGCAATGAAAAAGGAATTCACTATACATTTTCTGCACCAAGAACTCCTCAACAAAACGGAGTTGTTGAAAGGAAAAACCGGACAATACAAGAAATGGCTAGAACCATGCTAAATGAGAGTAAATTGTCCAAAAGATTTTGGGGTGAAGCTGTAAGTACAACTGTCATGTATTAAACCGAGTTACCATTAGAGCAATATTGAAAAAGACCCCATATGAACTTTGGAAAGGCAGAAAACCGAACATATCATATTTCTATACTTTTGGATGTACTTGTTATGTGTTAAATAATGGAAAAAAAAATTTGGGAAAATTAGATGCCAAAAGTGATGAAGTTATTTTCTTAGGTTATTCATCAAATAGCAAAGCATATAGGATTTTCAACAAAAGAAATCAAATAGTAGAAGAATCAATACATGTTGTTTTTGATGAATTTAACCAAACTCCGAGAAAGGAGGATGAACTAAGTGATGCAGATGATACAAAAGCGAAACAACAAGAACAACAAAAGGAAACCGAGCTCAAGCCAGAAAATCCCATGGAGGAAGAGGTAAGTGAAGGTAATGACTCCTACAAACCTCCAATTGATTTGAAATTGAAAAATGCCCATCCAATTGAGCAAGTCATTGGAAATATTTATGAAGGAGTAAAAACTAGGAGATCAAATCAAAATATTTGTGGACAATATGCATTTGTGTCAAAAATTGAACCAACCACTATTGAACAAGCTCTTAATGATGAAAATTGGGTTATTGCAATGCAAGAAGAGCTAAATCAATTTGAAAGAAATAATGTATGACATTTAGTTCCTAGACCAAATGATTATACCATTATTGGTACCAAATGAGTATTTAGGAACAAATTGGACGAAAGCGGACTTGTAATAAGAAACAAAGCTAGACTAGTAGCCAAAGGGTATTCTCAGGAAGAAAGGATAAATTTTGAAGAATCATATGCACCCGTGGCCAGATTAGATGTCATACGCATTTTACTAGCATTTGCTTCTCACATGAATTTCAAATTGTTTCAAATGGATGTGAAAAGCGCTTTTTTAAATGGGTACTTGAATGAAGAAGTATATGTTGAACAATCTTCTGGATTTGAAGAAAAGGATCAATCGAAATATGTTTATAAGCTAGCCAAAGCATTATACGGACTAAAACAAGCCCCACGAGCTTAGTATGAAAGGTTAAATAGATTTTTGATTGATCATGAATTTCAAAGAGGAAAAGTTGATACTACTTTATTCATTAAGTATAAAAGTAAAAATATTTTAATTATGAAAATTTATGTAGATAATATAATATTTGGTGCTACTGATGAAACTTTGTGCCAAGAATTTTCTAAGATTATGCAGAGCGAATTTGAAATGAGCATGATGGGAGAATTAAATTTCTTCCTTGGACTGCAAATCAAGTAACAAGCCGAAGGAATATTCATAAATCAGTCCAAGTACATCGAAGAAATGCTAAAGAAATTTGGAATGCAAACTAGCAAGGGAGCAAATACTCCAATGAGTTCAACAATCAAGATCGACATGGATGAAAACGGTAAATGTATCGATCAAAAGCTTTATAGAAGTATGATAGGATCATTGTTGTATTTAACTGCTTCTAGACCAGATATTCTTTTCAGTGTTTGTATGTGTTCTAGATTCCAAGCATGTCCTAAAGAATCACATCTATTGGCTGTAAAAAGAATTTTTAAATATGTGATAAATACCACTAATCTTGGACTATGGTATCCAAAGGGGTCAAGTTTTGATTTAATCGGCTACTCGAATGCAGATTTTGCTGGGTACAAAGTAGATAGAAAAAGTACTAGTGGAACATGTCAATTCCTTGGAAACATGTTGGTTTCATGGTATTCAAGGAAACAAACTAGTGTTGTTCTATCTACGGCGGAAGCTGAATATATAGCCACCGGGAGCTGTTGTGCCCAACTACTTTGGATGAAACAACAATTAAAAAGATTATGAGATTGATTATTATAATATTCCAATTGTTGGAAACAATGTTCAAAATAATCTAAATTGACCAAAGCCTGAGTTTTGATGATTAACAAGAACTTATTTGAGTATATAAAGAGTACTAACATGTTTGACAAATGTTTAAGGAAAGCAAAGAAGTCAAGTCGATCTCCAAGTCGACTTGGACTTCGACTTGGGTGAAGTCGATCTCAAAGTCGACTCAAATATCGACTTGAGAATGAATCCCAAAAGGCAACAGGTGAAGTCGCAAGTCAAGTCGACTCCACTTGCGACTTGGGAAGTCAAGTCGCAGACGAAGTCGACTCCAGCATCGACTTGGAGTATCCAGAGCTGAAAAGTGGAAACGAACATAACGAAGTCGCAAACGAAGTCGACTCCAGGTGCGACTTGGGTAAAGTCGCAGGCCAGGTCGACTCCATCCACGACTTGAGAAGTTCAAACTTTCAAAGATGCAGTTTTCAAGATATTCAAGAGGATTTATCACTCAAGTCCAAGGAATCAAGATGAAAAATAAATGAGTCAATTTCAAAGTTAAAAATCATGTCCTACATTCAAATCAAGTCTATCAAGCTCAAAGCAAATCTTCAAGCTAGCTTCCAAATGGAGTAAAATCCAAGTCATGAAGACCAAGTGAGTCCAAAGCAAAGCAAGGAACATACATATTTTGTGCAAGAACTCAAAGCTTTCAAATGGTTTGCAAGACTCAAGACATTTCAAGAAGATCAAGGCGTTTCTGCAATAGACCAAGCCAAGTCGCAACCCAAGTCGACTTCAGGATCGACTTGAGTTGAAGTCTGAAAGACAAGTCGACCCAAGTCTCAGACTTGAGTTTCTGAAGAACCCAAGTCGCAGGCCAAGTCGACTCCATGTGCGACTTGGAAGCCAAGTCGCAGGCCAAGTCGACTTCATCTTAGACTTGGAGAATAACAGTCAAATTTTTGAACGTTGGAGTTCATTTATTGCACGCCAACCACTTCTACAACGTTCATATTTTCCTCAATCTATAAAAGGACATTCAAATGAACGTAAGAAGAAGTAAGAGACACTACTCTAAAGATCAAAGAAAGAAAAGAAGTGCAAGAAAGACTTTCAAATACCTTTTCTCCATATTTGAGTGTTTCAAGGGAAGAAAGAGCTTCAAACTGCAAGTTGCTTCAACAATCATCATTCAAGCTATTTTTGATTTCTTCCTCGAGCTCAAAACTGCCTACACAAATCTGTAAAGTGTAGTTTTAATTCATTTCTTTATTTGGTTGTATAAATCTTGATTTAGCTTGAGTAGCTAAGATCAAGTGTATGCAAAGTAGGGTGTGATTGGAGTGTGACTCATCACCTACTTGTGCAAGTGATTGTATATGCCCCCTAGAGCTTTGAATCTAGAAGAGAGCAAGTGGCTCTAGTTGTGTATGCCCCCTAGAGCTTTGAATCTAGAAGAGAGCAAGTGACTCTAGTTGTATATGCCCCCTAGAGCTTTGAATCTAGAAGAGAGCGGTGACTCTAAGTGTATTCTTGGAATACATAGTGGAACCCAAGTCACAACGGAGTGTGAGCTTGGAAGAGTGGAGTAGGGAAGGTTTGCCCGAACCACTATAAATCTTGTGTTCTATATATTATTACTGCTTTATTTTATTTGCTCTCCATTCACTTAAAAAGGGGATTAACTTTTTCAAGGGGTTAAGATCTTTGAGTTTACCAAAGAAATTTTAAAGAACCCAATTCACCCCTCCCCTCTTGGGTTTAGCCATCAACTCGGGACCAACAAGTGGTATCAAAGCAGGTCTTTGAGTTTATCAAAGAGATCTTATTGAAATGGCATCCCAATCTACTTCCGTTCCCGCATTTGCTGAAGGCCAATCCTTTACAAGGCCACCATTGTTTGATGGGAATAATTTTGGATATTGGAAGCTTCGTATGAAGCAACTCATCATGGCTACCGATATGGACTCTTGGATTGCTATCCAAGATGGAGTAACATTGCCTACCGATGAACGAGCTTCCAAATGGACCGATGAGGAAGTAAGAATAGTGAAGAGCAATGCCAAAGCTATGAACTCCTTATTTTGTGCTCTCACTGCCTCCGAGTATGATAGAGTATCCTCTTGCTTAACCGCCAAAGAGATATGGGATACACTAACCTCTATCTACGAAGGAACTTTTCAAGTCCAAGGGACGAGAAGGAATATTTTGATTGGAGAACTAGAGAACTTTAGAATGCTAGAAACAGAAAATATTTCTGAAATGTTTGCTAGATTCTCTAAGATTACTAATGCTTTAAAAGATCTTGGAAAAGCAATATCTGAATCTGAGCAGGTCATGAAGATTTTAAGAGCTCTACCCGAATCATGGACTCCAAAGATCACTGCAATTGAAGAAGCCAAAGACCTCAACACGCTGAAGCTTGAAAACTTAATTAGCTCACTTATGTCACATGAGCTAATTAAGAAAAGGAATGAAGATCAACACAGGGGCAAAAGAGTAATTGCCTTAAAAGCCGCACAAGACACCGATGACACATCTTCTTCTCAAAATGACGACGAGATTGCTCTACTCACAAAACGATTCAGAAAATTTGTGAGGAAAGGCAAAAATTTCAGAAGCTTCAAAGAAAGAACTCCCCAAGAGAAGAAGAAAGAATCAACCAAGTGCTACCGATGCGGTGGTTCGGGACATATGCAAGCCCAATGTCCAACTCCCGAAGAAATCAAGGCAAAAGAACAAAGAAAGGATCGAGGGGACAATAGAAGATTTCAGAAATATAAAGGAAGGGGCATGTACGTGAATGACGAGGAATCTACAACGAGTAGCTCCTCAACCGACAAAATCGAAGCGGAAGAATGTGCGAGAATTTGCTGTATGGCACAAATCGAGCAAGGAGAACAAAATACCTCAACAAAATGCACAAGCAATGAAGAGGTAAGTTCCAAATTCTCCCTTCCTAATTCAAGTTATTCTTCCTCTCATGAATGCCTCAAATGTGCTGAATTAGATGAGCTACAAATGGCATATGATTCTTTATATGAAGAAATGAAGAAATTAGGAAGCAAGTTTACAATCAAGAAAAAACAATATGATGCAGTAATAATTATAAATGGTAAACTTGCAGAAGAAAATGATTTGCTAAAAAAGGAGAACAAATCATTAAATGAATCATTAGCCAAGTTCTCTAATCCAGGAGAAAGCGTCAAAATGTTTTTGAATATGACCTCCCAAACACATAAAAGAGGTCTTGGGTATCATACATTTGAGCAAGGAGAAAGTAGCAAATCAAATGTGAAATTACTTGAGAAATATCAAACTAAAACTGCATCTATATACAAGCCACAAAAGAAAAATTTTAAGTGGACTAGAAGACCAATGATTGAACCTTTGTATGCTTGGAGACCTACTCCAAGATTACCTTTGGCTTGTAATTTCTGCAATAAGATGGGTCATAAAACTTACAAATGTAATTTTAAGAAACTATATGACCATGGTGCTAAATTAGTTTGGGTTCCAAGAAACACAAGATTTGGGCTTTCAAAGTTAGATCAACTTAGATTAGATTCTATTACTAACCCAAATGGACCCATAAAATGGGTACCAAAAAGATAAGATTTATTTCCTTATTTTTCAGACATGTTTTAAGGCAAAGGCAAACAATGAATGGTTCATGGATAGCGGATGTTCAAGGCATATGACCGGTGAAAGAAGTTTGTTTCATAATCTTAAGCCTTGCAACGATGGAATGGTTGCCTTTGGAAATAATGAAAAAGGTAAAATTAAAGGTAAAGGAAATATACTTAGTACCTCAAATGCATGCATGGAAGATGTTTTATTTGTTGAAGGACTCAAACACAATTTAATGAGTATTAGCCAATTATGTGATAAAGGATATAAAGTTGTGTTTAAATCATCTATATGTAATGTATTTGATGGAGAACATATCATGTTTAGTGGTAAAAGACATGGAAATGTTTATTTGGTTTCACTTGATGAATTGAATGGTCAATGTCTTATGGCCATTGATAATGATCCATGGGTTTGGCATAAAAGGCTTGGACATGTAAACATGGGAAATATAAAGACCCTATGGAAAAAGAATTTGGTAGAAGGATTACCAAAATTGAAATATGACAAAGACAAGATTTGCAAGGCATGTCAATTATCAAAACAACCCAAGATGCCTTTCTCTACCAAAAAGGAAATTTCCACCACTAAGCCACTGGAATTGCTACACATGGATCTATACGGGCCATCCGACATTCTAACCATTGGTGGAAAGAAATATGTATTTGTCATAGTTGATGATTTTTCAAGATTCACATGGATAATTCTCTTAGCTAGTAAAGATGAAGCCTTCTCTATGTTTGCAACTTTTGTAAATTTGGTGCAAAATGAAAAACAAAGTACTATTGTGACCATAAGAAGCGATCATGGTGGCGAATTCGAAAACAAACGATTCATGGAATTTTGCAATGAAAAAGGAATTCACCACACATTTTCTGCACCAAGAACTCCACAACAAAATGGAGTAGTAGAAAGGAAAAATAGAACTATACAAGAGATGGCTAGAACTATGCTAAATGAGAGCAATCTATCCAAGAAATTTTGGGGTGAAGCTGTGAGTACAGCTTGTCATGTTTTGAACCGAGTTACCATTCGAGCAATCTTGAAAAAGACCCCATATGAACTATGGAAAAGAAGAAAACCAAATATCTCATATTTTCATGCTTTTGGATGTACATGCTATGTTTTAAACAATGGAAAAACCAATTTGGGCAAATTAGATGCAAAAAGAAATGAGGCTATATTCCTTGGTTATTCATCAAATAGCAAAGCATATAGAGTATTCAACAAACGAAACCAAGTTGTGGAAGAATCCATACATGTTGTATTTGATGAAATTAACCAAAGTCCGAGAAAGGAGGATGAACTAAGTGATGCAGATGAGACAAAAAGCAAAGAACAACCAAAGGAACTCGAGTTCAAGCCAGAAAATCCAGAGGAGGAAGAGGCAAGTGAAGGTAATGACTCTTACAAACCTCCAACTGATTTAAAGTTCAAAAATGCCCATCCAATTGAACAAGTTATTGGAAACATATATGAAGGAGTAAAAACTAGAAGATCAAAACAAAACGTTTATGGCCAATATGCGTTTGTATCGAAAATTGAACCAAATACCATTGAACAAGCTCTTAATGATGAAAATTGGGTTATTTCAATGCAAGAAGAGCTAAATCAATTTGAGAGAAACAATGTATGGCATTTAGTTCCTAGACCAAACAATCATACAGTCATTGGTACAAAATGGGTATTTAGGAACAAATTAGACGAAAGCGGTCTTGTAATTAGAAACAAGGCAAGATTAGTAGCCAAAGGGTATTCCCAAGAAGAAGGAATTGATTTTGAAGAATCATATGCACCCGTGGCTAGATTAGAAGCCATACGCATCCTACTAGCATTTGCTTCTCATATGAACTTCAAATTGTTTCAAATGGATGTAAAAAGCGCATTTTTGAATGGTTATTTGAATGAAGAAGTATATGTTGAACAACCCCCTGGTTTTGAAGAAAAGAATCAAACAAAGTTTGTTTATAAATTAACCAAAGCATTATATGGACTAAAACAAGCACCAAGAGCTTGGTATGAAAGGTTAAATAGATTCTTGATTGATCATGAGTTTCAAAGAGGGAAAGTAGACACTACTTTATTCATCAAGTACAAAAATAAAAATATTTTGATTGTACAGATTTATGTGGATGACATAATATTCGGTGCTACTGATGAAAATCTTTGTCAAGAATTTTCTAAGATAATGCAGAGCGAGTTCGAAATGAGCATGATGGGAGAATTAAATTTCTTCCTTGGACTGCAAATCAAGCAACAAAGTGAAGGAATATTTCTGAACCAGTCCAAGTATGTCAAAGAGATGCTCAAGAAATTTGGAATGCAGAATAGCAAAGGAGCAAACACTCCAATGAGCTCAACAATCAAAATCAACACGGATGAAAATGGTAAAAGTATCGATCAAAAGCTTTATAGGAGCATGATAGGATCTTTGCTTTATTTAACTGCTTCTAGACCCGATATCTTATTTAGTGTTTGTATGTGCTCTAGATTTCAAGCATGTCCCAAAGAATCACATCTACTTACTGTAAAAAGAATTTTTAAATATTTGATAAAAACTACAAACCTTGGACTATGGTATCCAAAGGGGTCAACCTTTGATCTAATCGGCTATTCGGATGCAGACTTTGCCGGATATAAAGTGGATAGAAAAAGTACCAGTGGAACTTGTCAATTTCTTGGACATATGCTAGTTTCATGGCATTCAAGAAAACAAACAAGTGTTGCACTATCTACTGCGGAAGCCGAATACATAGCCGCCGGTAGTTGTTGTGCCCAACTACTTTGGATGAAACAACAATTAAAGGATTATGGTATTGAATATGTTGATATTCCAATTAAATGTGATAATACAAGTGCAATATGTTTAACTAAAAATCCTGTACTGCATTCAAGAACTAAACATATTGATGTAAGACACCATTTTATTAGAGAACATGTTGAAAATCATGACGTGTGATTAGAATATGTGAAAACAGAAGACCAAATTGCTGATATCTTTACCAAACCTCTAGCCAAAGATTCATTTTATAAGATTAGGAATGATATGGGGATGATAGAGCTTAACTAAGAAAAATTCATAAGAAAATTAAATTGGAAAATGTCAAGTCGATGAGTCAAGTCGACTCCAGGGACGCCAGGTCGACTCCGCTTTAGAAGCGAAGTCGACTCCGCTAGGGTCGAAGTCGACTCCGTCTCCAGGCGAAGTCGACTCCAGAAGGACCGAAGTCGACTTCACCTAGGGCAAAGTCGACTCCGCGCGCGCGACCGTCCGACTTCCGAGCCTTTTTTCTTTTTCTTCTCTCTTCTTCTCTTTCTTCCTCATTTTTTCCGGCCTCCCTGTTTTTATTTCCTCCGGCGATTTCCCTTTTTCTCTCCGGAATCCTCTCCCTCTCCGGCGACTCCTACTCTCTCACTGCCTCTCTCCTTGATATCTTCTCCCAACTCTCTCAATCCGTTTCCTCCATCCCTCAACTACTCTCTCATTTCTCCTCCCATTCTCAAAAATCTCTCAAGTTCTTTCTAGTCTTCATTTTCCTATTTCAAACTCCAATTCCTATCTCAATGGCCCCGAAGAAAGCTGTCTCCAAACCATCAAAAAAGCCTGTGCCTAGACCTCCCACATCTCACACTGAGGAAGAAGTCCCTAGGAGAGCTAGGACACCTGCAAAACGGGTTCGAGAAGAACCCTCAACTTCGACGGGTAAACGGGTTCGATTCCAAACCTCCACTCAATCATCTGATCAAGCACCCAGGTCAGAAAATCAACAAACCTCACAGAGCACACAATCCGGAACGAGCAGAAGGGGCACTGGAGCTGGAAAAGCCCAAGTATTGAAGATGCCCACTACCTACTTCAAAACCGAGCTCCAACATAGCCGATTCTACAAAAAGTTCTACGAACGGAAGGTATTCATACCCAAGATTATAGATTTTAATTTCCTGAAAGAATATGGATCCGACATAGAAGATCTATTGAATTTTCAAGGATGGACTAATTTGCTAAAGGAAGACGAAAGGGTCTATCCAGATCTTACTCGAATGTTTTATTATCTTTGGGATGAAGAATACTTTGGAACATTTGTCAAAGGAGTCGAAATGGATCTTGGAATCAGAATAGTTGCAGGACCGACTGAAGTGATGAGTCATTTAGGACACATACTTGGAGTCCCGTATGAGGATGAGCCTATTCCAGAAGACCTCACAATGGATCAAATGTATAATCAGCTCACCCGGAGCAACAAGTACCATCCGGGAATCAAATTCCTTCGGTACATGGATTTGTCACCCAGACTTCGGGTACTAAGGCTTCTCATTGCCCACTGCATCTACCCAAAGGGCGGTGGAAGAAATCAATTGAATCCACAGGAAGCTGGGATATTATGGAAAGTGGCCAACAGGGTCAAAGTGAGCATACCGAAATTATTTCTAGAAGCCTTGGGAAATAGAAAGGACAACCCACGAGGAGTCCTTCCCTATGGCACATGGATCACAAAGATTTTGGAATTCTTCAAAGTGGATATTGAAGGCGAGCCTTTCGAAGTGCTCAAATCCACAAATGCCATAAATAAAGCACTAATCCAGAGAATGAAGATCAATCTGCTTGAACTAAGGCATGAAACTACAGAAGAAGAGCAAGCAGACAATGCACAAGCTGAGGGGGAGCAACCTCCCACGGCACCACCTGCTCAAGAGGAGCCAGCATCTCCCATATCGCACGGATCCTATTCTCCACAAGGGTCCGCTGCAAGAGAACGGGTGCCTCCAACCTCTTCTGAGAAGGTCACCCTAAAGGATTTGAAAGATGAAATCATAGCCATGAGGGCTGAAATGGGACAACAAGAAAACCGGATGACAAGTCTTGTCACCGGTGTCCTTAATGCACTTGAAGATATGCATTCCCGACAAGATAGAATCGAGCGGGAAATGCGACATATCCGCTATCATCTTGCCTCAGGCCATCATAAAAAGAGACCCATGCCTGAACTCGATCCCTACGAGTCGGGTTTAGTTCATAGAGAGGCAACTCCCGATCACGCTTCTCTTGTTTACTCCTCGGCCCATCATTGTCCCATCAAACCTATTCTCTATCCCATCTCTCAATTTCAATTTACCAAGTCTTTAGTACTTTTTGAATGATTGACAAAAAGGGGGAGGAAGACAGGTTAGATACAGGTTAGATTTGAGTGTTTTTATTTTTGGGTTGGGTAGTTTGTATCTAGGATAGTTTCATTTATGCTTCATAGTATTCTGTAATGAAACTTCATATATATATGAAATGATGTTTGATATGATAATTGGTTTATATATGATTGATACAGAGTTGAATGAATGATATATTTGATCAATGATTACAATACAAAGTACTCTTAATGATTAATACTTAATATATGGCTTGTAAGATATTCAAGCATACTCTATGCCAAAATGATTAAATGTTCTCAAAACTCTAAATTATATGTTCAACGATACCTATATGCTCTGTTTTCTCAAATGAATATGTTTGAAATTTTTGAAAGGTATCAACTCAAATGAAGTTTTGTCAATCATCAAAAAGGGGGAGATTGTTGGAAACAATGTTCAAAATAATCTAAATTGACCAAAGCCTGAGTTTTGATGATTAACAAGAACTTATTTGAGTATATAAAGAGTACTAACATGTTTGACAAATGTTTAAGGAAAGCAAAGAAGTCAAGTCGATCTCCAAGTCGACTTGGACTTCGACTTGGGTGAAGTCGATCTCAAAGTCAACTCAAATATCGACTTGAGAATGAATCCCAAAAGGCAACAGGTGAAGTCGCAAGTCAAGTCGACTCCACTTGCGACTTGGGAAGTCAAGTCGCAGACGAAGTCGACTCCAGCATCGACTTGGAGTATCCAGAGCTGAAAAGTGGAAACGAACATAACGAAGTCGCAAACGAAGTCGACTCCAGGTGCGACTTGGGTAAAGTCGCAGGCCAGGTCGACTCCATCCACGACTTGAGAAGTTCAAACTTTCAAAGATGCAGTTTTCAAGATATTCAAGAGGATTTATCACTCAAGTCCAAGGAATCAAGATGAAAAACAAATGAGTCAATTTCAAAGTTAAAAATCATGTCCTACATTCAAATCAAGTCTATCAAGCTCAAAGCAAATCTTCAAGCTAGCTTCCAAATGGAGTAAAATCCAAGTCATGAAGACCAAGTGAGTCCAAAGCAAAGCAAGGAACATACATATTTTGTGCAAGAACTCAAAGCTTTCAAATGGTTTGCAAGACTCAAGACATTTCAAGAAGATCAAGGCATTTCTGCAATAGACTAAGCCAAGTCGCAACCCAAGTCGACTTCAGGATCGACTTGAGTTGAAGTCTGAAAGCCAAGTCGACCCAAGTCTCAGACTTGAGTTTCTGAAGAACCCAAGTCGCAGGCCAAGTCGACTCCATGTGCGACTTGGAAGCCAAGTCGCAGGCCAAGTCGACTTCATCTTAGACTTGGAGAATAACGGTCAAATTTTTGAACGTTGGAGTTCATTTATTGCACGCCAACCACTTCTACAACGTTCATATTTTCCTCAATCTATAAAAGGACATTCAAATGAACGTAAGAAGAAGTAAGAGACACTACTCTAAAGATCAAAGAAAGAAAAGAAGTGCAAGAAAGACTTTCAAATACCTTTTCTCCATATTTGAGTGTTTCAAGGGAAGAAAGAGCTTCAAACTGCAAGTTGCTTCAACAATCATCATTCAAGCTATTTTTGATTTCTTCCTCGAGCTCAAAACTGCCTACACAAATCTGTAAAGTGTAGTTTTAATTCATTTCTTTATTTGGTTGTATAAATCTTGATTTAGCTTGAGTAGCTAAGATCAAGTGTATGCAAAGTAGGGTGTGATTGGAGTGTGACTCATCACCTACTTGTGCAAGTGATTGTATATGCCCCCTAGAGCTTTGAATCTAGAAGAGAGCAAGTGGCTCTAGTTGTGTATGCCCCCTAGAGCTTTGAATCTAGAAGAGAGCAAGTGACTCTAGTTGTATATGCCCCCTAGAGCTTTGAATCTAGAAGAGAGCGGTGACTCTAAGTGTATTCTTGGAATACATAGTGGAACCCAAGTCACAACGGAGTGTGAGCTTGGAAGAGTGGAGTAGGGAAGGTTTGCCCGAACCACTATAAATCTTGTGTTCTATATATTATTACTGCTTTATTTTATTTGCTCTCCATTCACTTAAAAAGGGGATTAACTTTTTCAAGGGGTTAAGATCTTTGAGTTTACCAAAGAAATTTTAAAGAACCCAATTCACCCCTCCCCTCTTGGGTTTAGCCATCAACTCGGGACCAACACCAATTAAATGTGATAATACGAGTACAATATGTTTAACTAAAAATCCAGTATTACACTCTAGAACCAAACATATAGATGTAAGACATCATTTCATCCGTGAACATGTTGAAAATCATGATGTTTGTTTGGAATATGTGAAAACTGAGGATCAAATTACTGATATATTCACCAAACCTTTAGCAAAGGAATCATTTTATAAAATTAGAAATGATATGGGGATGATTGAGTTAAATTAGGAACAATTAGATAAGAAAAGTGGACTTAGAAAAGTCCAAGTCGATAAGTCAAGTTGACTCCGGGGCCACCAAGTCGACTCCAGTGAAGTCGACTTGGGCATGGCGAAGTCGACTCCGCCTAGGGAAAAGTCGACTCCGCGCGCGACTGTCGGACTTCTTTTTCTTCTTCTTTCTCTTCTCTCTTCTTCCCTCTCATTCTCTCCCGCGGCAGCTCCTCCTTTCCCATTTTTCTCTTTCTTTTCTCCAGCATTTCTCCTCCGAAAATCTTCCTTTTTCTTCAGCATTCATCGCCTCCAGATTCTTCTCTCTTTTCTTCTCTTTGTTTTTCTTTCCCTTAAAGTCAGTGAGCTCTCTGTTCTATTTCCTTTTGTTTCTTTTCCGCCATCTCAAAAATCTCAGACTTGCCTTCTCTCTGTGTCGTTTTCTCTATTCTACTGCCTCTTTCCATTTCTCTCAAGTTCCATTTGAACCCATCTCAAATGGCTCCCAAATCCAGATTACCAAAACTTGCCATATCCAAGCCATCGTTAAGGCCAGTTCCCAGACAAACCAACTCCCAAACTGAGGAGGATATACCTAGAAGGCAACGAACCCCCTCGAAGCGTGCCCGGGAAGAACCATCTACTTCCACAGGTCGCAGAGTACGTTTCCAAGCCGGAACTCCATCGACAACGGCTGCCCGAGAAGAACAACCCCAGACCTCGCAAAGCACACAATCTGGGGCCAGAAAGAAAGGCACCACGGCTGCTAAAGCTCAAGTCTTGAAGATACCGACCACATACTTCAAAACAGAATTGCAGCACAGCCGGTTTTACAAATCATTCTATGAGCGGAAGGTATTCATCTCAAAGATCATTGACTTCAAATTTCTGAATGATTATGAATCTGATATTGAAGAGTTGTTAGATTTTCAAAGATGGACCAAACTACTGAAAGAGGATGAAAGGGTTTATCCTGATCTGACCAGGATCTTTTACTACTTATGGGATGAAGAATATTATGGTACCTTTGTGAAGGGAGTTGATATGTTCTTTGGTATTGGTGTAACCCCAAATCTGGATCAGCCAATAATAAACATTGGGTAAATTCTAGAAGTTCCATGTGAGGATGAGCCAATCCCAGCAGATCTTACACTTTATTAGATCTACAATCAGCTCACCCAAAGCAATAAATATCATCCCGGGATCAAGTTCCTGCACTATATGGACTTGACCCCGAGGATACAGGTTCTACGCCTGCTGATAGCCCACTGCATTTATCCAAAGGGCGGAGGAAGGAATTAGTTAAACCCGCACGAGGCAGGAATTCTATGGAAAATAGTGAACCAGGTCAAAGTTAGCCTCCCTCGGTTGTTCATAGAAGCCCTAAGTTCTAGAAAAGACAACCCACGAGGGGTTTTGCCTTATGGTACTTGGATCACGAAGATCCTAGAACATTTTGGAGTTGATATCGATGGAGAGCCATTGGAGGTGTTAAAGTCGACGAATGCGATCAACAAGGCATTGATCCAAAGAATGAAGATCAATGTAGATCAACTCAGGATTGAAGCAGAAGTGGGCGCACCGGCACCAGAAGAAGCCGGGGATGCACAGGTTGAGGGGGAGCAGCCCCCACCATCACCAGAAGCTCAACCCGCTCCACCACAGGATGCACCCGAGGAGCCTGCATCGCCGCTATCACATGGGTCTTGCTCTCCTAGAGGATCTGAGATTCCAGACCCAGCACCACGGCCATCATCTCAGAATACTTCAGTTCAGGGCCTTCGAGAGCATCTGGAGCAGCTAGAGGACCGGATGACCAGTCAGATCACCGAGGTCCTACATGCCATCACGGATATGCATTCTCGACAGGATCGCATGGATAGGGAGCTCCGGACCATCCGTTATCACTTAGCATCCGGAAGCCATTGTCATCGATCTATCCCCGAGCTTGATCCCTTTGACACTGGATCAGTTCATCGAGATCCACACCTACTTCAGTCTCATCTTTTTACTCCTCGGCCCACATTCGACTCGTTCGCCCGACTCCATATCCTATCTTTGCATTCCAGTTCACCAAAGCTCTTCGAGTCGACCCCTATTTGCTCGATCGACAAAAAGGGGGAGAAGTTTGAGAGTTTTGAGTTTAGATTTTTAGTTGGGTAGCTTGTATGTAGGTTTCATTTGCATTTGAAACTTGTATGAAACTTTTTGATCATATATGAAAAGGTTGCTTATGAAAAAGTTTGTTTATGTTCTGATTACTTTTGCAAAGTTTATTATCACTTGAATTATGCTTTGATTACAAATGCTCTATGCTCTTATCTATTATGTTTGCTCTAATCATTAAAGTTCTATTTTTTCAAAAGGTAAATGACTTATGATTATCCTAAAAATGTCAAAATAAGATATTAGAAGGCATAAACTCAAATTGGTTTTGTCAATCATCAAAAAGGGGGAGATTGTTGGAAATAATTGTTGAAATCAAATGCAAAATATCCAAAGTATGTGTTTTGATGATTAATAACATAATTTGAGTAAAGTCTTAGCTACTAATATGTTTTATGTAAATGTTTAAGGTTATAAAAGTGAAAAATACAAAACAGAACAGGTCAAATCGCAACTCACGTCGACTCAGACATCGACTTGGGCCAAGTCGATTTCTCAAGTCGACTCCATCTTCGACTTCAAAAGACGTCCTCTGTCCAGTGTTGAAATTAGGAGCAAGAATTCTCGAGGTCGCAGACGAAGTCGACTCCACTTGCAACTTGGGCGAAGTCGCAGACCAAGTCGACTCCAGTATCGACTTCAAGTGACACTTTCCTTCCAGAGTTGAAATTGGATGGCAGAACTGCCGAAGTCGCATATGAAGTCGACTCCACTTGCGACTTGGGTGATGTCGACTCCAATATCGACTTGAGCATAACAATGCAGGATTTGAAAAGCTAAGTCGCAGACCAAGTCGACCTGACTTGCAACTTGAGTAAAGCTGAAGACTAAGATAGCCCAAGCTTTGAACTTAGATCAAAATGAAGACTAAAACAAATTCAAAGCAAGTAAAGTTGTATAAATTCATATAAAAGTGATGAGAGAACAATTATTGGATAAGCGGAGTCATTTCAAAGTATTTTAAGTTCACTTGGCAGGATATGAAGGCCAAATCGCACCCGAAGTCGACTCCAGCATCGACTTGGGTGAAGTCCAAGACCAAGTCGACGCAAGGAAGAACTTGAACAAGCTGAGCATGGCGAAGTCGCAGGCCAAGTCGACTCCATATACGACTTGGAGGCGTAACGTTCAAATTTTTGAACGTTGGAACATTTATTGCGCGCCAACCAACTTCATAACGTTCAAAAATCTCCCTCCTCTATATATAGACACTCAAGCAAACGTGGATACACACAAGAAAGAGCTGAAAAAGAGAAAAGAAGTGCTACTAAGAGTTTCAATCCACTTTTCTCTACAATTGACTGATCTATACACTTTCAAAGGAAGAATGAGCTTCAAAGTTGCTGTTTGCTTCAACGCAATACGATTCGTTGCTTCTACAGATTCTTCCTCGAGCTGAAACTTGTTACACAAATCTGTAAAGTGTAGATTTCTTCTATTTCATCTTGTTATTTGATTTTGGTGCTTAGTTTGAGTTCGATGTTTTAAACCAAGATATAGTAAGTAGGGTTGTGATTGGAGTGTAACTCATTACCTACTTGTGTTGCCCTAGAGCTAGAATATAGAAGAGAGTGGAGACTCTAGTTGTATTCGTGGAATACATAGTAGAACCCAAGTCACAAGGGAGTGTGAGCTTGGAAGAGTGGAGTAGGGAAAGGTTGCCCGAATCACTATAAATTTTTTCTACTGTTTTTCATTTCCACTTTCATTATCTTATTGCTTTCTATTTGTTTCATTAAAGGGGTTTAAACTAAACCGGGGTAAAATCTCTAATTAAAGTTTTAAATTTTTAAATACGCAATTCACCCCTCCCTTCTTGGGTAATTGTCATCAACTCAGGACCAACAAAAATCTAGGGATAGATAACAACAAGATGGAATGCTTGACAGGAAGAAAGCGAGAGAAACATACCTCCCACCAGTTTTCACCTTCCACGAATCCATCCAAATTTTTGTAGACCTCACTAGGCACTTCCCTGATTAACCTTGTTTTTACAGCAATGAAAAGCAAGGTTAAGATTTTTCCAATACGTGGTACCTAGATAACCTCATACACATTCTAGAACAAACGGAGGAAAATAAGCAGTCTGTAGATATGCTTAAAACAAGGACTGCGGAAATATCCCAGCACAAAATGCATAATCAAGGCTTTTAGCCCGTCGTATTACATCCGACAACAGCTTCAACGATGAGGAAATACTGCATTTGCATTACAACCCATACACAAGCATGACCAGAGGGATGAATAATCACTCACTTCATTAGCGTAGGTTCATACTGTCCTTGTGCCCACTCCTTCAATCAAGACAAATGAAAACTTAAAGATTAAAAACAAAGAATTTCTTAAGCATAGTTTCACTCAAAAATAAAAATTTGTACTGCTAATGTCACCAAAAAGAACTCAATTGCCAAAAGTGGAAGATTAGCCGAGTGAAACGGACCGCCGTAGATACTAAAATGTGGAACAGCAGCCGAAGAAGAGCAAATGCAGTGAAAAGAGCTTGAGATGCAAGTTAAAAAATGAGAAAATTTTGGACTTGAGGGAGCGATTAGAGAGAGATCCGGAAGTCCTCACAGCCTGCAAGAGCTGATCCATGAAGACTTCTCCTATGTTCTTCTTCTTCCTCCCTTTATTTTCTCACGTCTCATTTTCTTCTGTTTTTTCGTATCGCTGCTGCATCTCTGCAATTTTTGCCGCGGAAGATAGATTTCCAATGGCGCGAATCGATGTCGCGGCTTTTGCAAGCTATAGCCTACAATGCATGGCGATGCGACTGTAATGATTCGACTCTAGCTCTAAGAACGCAGTGTTTTCAAAATTTTCAAAGGAGGCAATGTTTTTAGCTGTGTTTACTCACTCGGGTGCACTTAGACTTCCTCCACCCAGGTAAATATACTTATTTTAAAAAACATTTATACAACTGTTAATCTAAACATATCTAGTATATCTATCAATTTTCACCAATTTTGGAATTTTTAAATTTTTTTTCAAATATTCAACAATCAATAAAATTTAAAAATCTCTAAAATTGGTAAAAATTGTACATATATTAAATAACTTACATTAACAAGTTTATGAAACTTTTTTTGTAAAAAAATTAAAAAAATAGATTTAATGCATCTCGGATGCTGACGAGCTGCGTATATGTCTATTAAAATGCTCGCTATTTACGCAAGTATACGTGCCGTGTCAAGTAATAAAGAGTGAGTAGAGTATCGTTCTCACAAGGAATTGTTAACCGGAATTATTATTTAGCTTAACTACTTTCGAAGGTTGTGAAATTCTGAGTTCTGGTCCTATTAAACTAATAGTTGCAAAAAGGGGAAATTAGAGTATAGATCTGAGACTACTGGATACTAAAACGGGTTTACTGATTAGGAATGGCAGATGGATAGATCGGAATCCTTGAATCTAAACTATATTGCTCCGGTTCTTGTTAAGCGGATTGCATATGAATTTACTAGCCCAAGTTCATGTATCTTCATATATGTCGTCCAACAGTATATAAAGCTAATTACACCCTATTTAAGTGCTATGTTCCCATGCCATTAAATAAAGTGAAATTGATAAGTTCATAACTTGTATAATGACTACACAGGGTTTAACGGTATATTCTCATCCGTTAAACAACTCTCCTTACACAAAGGTCGAAACCTGTGCCTTGCACATGGATCTGGCAAAGATCTTCCTTTTCCGAGCGTAAATCAAGCAATTAAATCATCTTACGAGGTAGCTAATCTTGTAAAAGAATTATACTCACACATGCAAAGGTAAATCATACACAACCATGTATATAAGCTTAAATATTCATTTCTGAATATTCTAAGAACCAAAAAATAATACATTTTAGAATTGAATTCATCCTAACTATTCATCTAATGGAGATTTAGTTCAAAGACATGATCTTAACAACCATTACATCCATATAAAAAGTATCCATAGTGCAGAGAAAGAAAATTGGAAAGAATAAGAAAAACTATTTTCCGGCGGTTTCCACCAACGGAACTTGATTCCTTCCTTCAATCCAAGCTTTGATCTCGACCTCCACTTTCTCTTGCACTGTAGTTCGTACTCCGACTCTCTCCTCTCTCCTCGCGCGCGAACCCCTAGGATCTATATATAAAGTCCTCTTTTGCGCAGCTTACGCACTGGAATATTCGCATACGGATGCGTATTGGCGCTTGGGCACCCCTAGCTGGCGCCTAGGCGCCAACTCTCTGTGTGCTGAGCAGTTTAGACACATTCTGGAACCCTAAGAATTTTTGCATTGGCGCCTAGGAGCCAACTCCCTGGATGTGGTTTCTAACTTGTGGTTTCAACAATGTTTTCACTTGAGTTGCATGTTGATGAAGTGGTGCCTAGGCGCCAACTCTCTGAACTGCTCCTTCATGTCAGCTGTGTGCTGCAAATGGTGAAGGCGTGTAGGGTGGCGCCTAGGCGCCAACTCCCTGCCTCAGCTTACCTTCAACTCGTCCGCTTTGTTGCCGTACGTCCTGTCCTTCCTACAAAAAATGGAAAAACTAAATAAATAAACTAAAAATGCCTAAAAACTAATTAATGCTCCAAAAATGCAAAGCGGATGAAAATTAAGCTATAAGAGTGCAAACTAATCCTAATCTTTTGAACTAACACACAAATTAAGTCTGAAATGAGCCATGATAACTCGTAAAAATACGAGTTATCATACCCCCAAACTTAAATGTTGCTAGTCCTCGAGCAACACATGCAAACAGAATGAATAAATGAATGAATGAATGTATGAATGAATGTATGAATGAATGAATGTATGCAGAAAAACAAAACTCAACTCCTTTTGCTTCCGGTTATGCATTGATCAATCCACTAAGCCATTTCACAAGGTCATGATTAATTCAACCTGAAAAATCCTTCATCAAACAAATAAGGCATAAATTTTCCTTTCCAAACCAAGTTACATGTGGGTGTCAGAATTCCATAGTGCAAAGTTATATTTCAACACGTCAATCTTTCATTCGATCAGAAAACTGGTTAGGAAATCCAAGAATTCAAGCAAACCAATGATTAAACTGCATACACTAGTTACAGCAAATGGTATCAAGTCACTGAATTCAATCTCTAACAACTGCATATTATTTTTCCCCCCAAACTTATTGAAAAAATTCTCCTCACCATATTTCAGGATATTTGGAGATCTATTTTTTTGTTCCCCTCACTATATTTCAGGGTATCTAGGGAGAATTTTTATTTTTTAAAGCGTTGTTACTGTAATTTTCCTTTTCCTTTTTACGCAAACCTTGCCATTTGTCGATGCCAAGTCCTGGTTACTCAGCTTAGGTTAACCACCCCCTTTTTATCTTTTTCTAATGCTTTATTAGGGGTACTAAACATGTTTGAGTAATTCCTGTGAAATAATACATTTCTGAACCTGTTAAAGTACTTGGTTAGCATTTATTTAGTTCAGTTTTCATCATCTCGGTCTGAAAGATATGCCTGTTATTGAATTAGAACCATGTATTCTGAAATTCCTTTTAATTCTTTCACATTATAATTTCAACCTGCTTTATACTTGGTTTCAATCAGAATTGCCCATTCTTTCATGAATTTCATTCCAAATCAGAATTAATCATAGCCTTGCATATTTTCACAATAAGATGAATTGAAACAAAGACAACTTTCATTAGCTGGAATTGAAATGCATGCAACATAAACTAAGACATGAAAATTAAAATGCAAAACTAACCTATGGTTGAGAATTATACACCCCCCCAAACTTGAGAGATGCATTGTCCTCAATGCATGACCCTAAATTGAACTAAAAATGAAAATACAATGAAAAGTAAAAATAAAAGAAAAATAAAAAGAAAGGACTAGGACTCCCTCAAGAATCGGACTCTGTCTCATCCTCGTCGTCCTCATCGTCGGGCTGGGGCTGTGATGATTGCCCAAAGCAAGCTCTGACCTCTGGCGGCGTCGGTGGGAAAGGTGGGAGGGTGGAGATGTCAATCTGGCGGTCCTCCGCTATCCGCCGTAGGTAGGCCTCCATCGCACGGTCATGCTGCCGTTGGTACTTAGCTTGGGCAGCCACCAGATTCTCCAAGTTTGTTAGCCGCTTGGTTGAGTCTTCAGATGCAAGACCTACGAATTGGCCGATAGACTGGAGCATCTGGAAAATCACCGGTTTGATTTCAAAATTATTTGTGTCGATCGGAGGAGGTGCAATACTAGTCTGAACAGCATTTTGGCCAAGCGCAATCAGATCCCAAATTGGTTGGTCCAAATCATCTTGAGGTGGATGATTCGGGATCTCGATCCTCTAGTTTTCTGGCTGGTTTGCATGGACATTATCGTCTTGGTTCTCGATACGCTCCATAGTATACTGTTGGTTTCTATCCTCCTTGCTCTTTCGACGCCTTCTCAAATAGGTTCTTTCGGGTTTTGGATCAAAAGGGATGACAGTCTCCTTTCCGGCTCTGCTTCGGCGCATGCAATATGAGATAATTCTGCAAAAACCAATGAACTTGAACTAGCAGAAAGAAAAAGAAATAATGAAAATAAGATATTCTACAGAATTTTACAAGAAAGCAATAAAACTAAATATAATTAGTTAAGCAATTCCCCTGCAACGGCGCCAAAAACTTGACGAGCTGCATATATGTCTATTAAAATGCTCGCTATTTATGCAAGTATACGTGCCGTGTCAAGTAATAAAGAGTGAGTAGAGTATCGTTCCCATGAAGAATTGTTAACCAAAATTATTATTTAGCTTAACTACTTTCGAAGGTTGTGAAATTCTGAGTTTGTGGTCCTATTAAACTAATAGTTGCAAAAAGGGAAAATTAGAGTAGAGATCTGAGACTACTGGATACCGAAACAGGTTTGCTGATTAGGAATTACAGATGGATAGATCGGAATCCTTGAATCTAAGCTATATTGCTCCGGTTCTTGTTAAGCGGATTGCATATGAATTTACTAGTCCAAGTTCATGTATCTTCATATATGCCTTCCAATAGTATATAAAGCTAATTACACCCTATTTAAGTGCTATGTTCCCATGCCATTAAATAAAGTGAAATTGATAAGTTCATAACTTGTATAATGACTACACAGGGTTTAAAGATATATTCCTATCCGTTAAACAACTCTCCTCAAAGGTCGAAACCTGTGCCTTGCACATGGATATGGCAAAGATCTCCCTTTTTCGAGGGTAAATCAAGCAATTAAATCATCTTACGAGGTAGCTAATCTTGTAAAAGCATTATACTTACACATGCAAAGGTAAATCATACACAACCATGTATATAAGCTTAAATATTCATTCCAAAATATTCTAAGAACCAAGAAACAATATAGTTTAGAGTTCAATTCATCCTAACTATCCATCTAATGAAGATTTAGTTCAAAGACATGATCTTAACAACCATTACATCCATATAAAAAGTATCCATAGTGCAAAGAAAGAAAATTGGAAAGAATAAGAAAAACTGTTTTCCGGCGGTTTCCACTAACGGGACTTGATTCCTTCCTTCAATCCGAGCTTTGATCTCGACTTCCACTTTCTCTTGCATTGCAGTTCGTACTCCGGCTCTCTCCTCTCTCCTCGCGCGCGAACCCTTAGGATCTATATATAAAGTCCCCTTTTGCGCAGCTTACGCACAGGAATATTCGCATACGGATGCGTATTGGCGCCTTGGCGCCAACTCTCTGTGTGCTAAGCAGTTTAGACACATTCTAGAATCCTAGGGATTTTTGCATTGGCGCCTAGGCGCCCCTGGCTGGCGCCTAAGTGCCAACTCCCTGGATGTGGTTTCTAACTTGTGGTTTCAGCAATGTTTTCATTTGAGTTGCATGTTGATGAAGTGGCGCCTAGGCGCCAACTCTCTGGACTGCTCTTTCATGTCAGCTGTGTGCTGCAAATGGTCAAGGCGTATTAGGTACCTCTGGATGCCTCAGCTTGCCTTCGACTCGTCCGCTCTGCTACCGTACGTCCTGTCCTTCCTACAAAAATGGAAAAACTAAATAAATAAACTAAAAATGCCTAATTAATACTAAAATTTCCTAAAAACTAACTAATGCTCCTAAAATGCAAAGCGGATGAAAATTAAGCTATAAGAGTGCAAACTAAGCCTAATCTCTTGAACTAACATAGAAATTAAGTCTGAAATGAGCCATGATAACTTGTAAAAATACGAGTTATCAGATGCACCAAGTCAATTGCACCCGGGCAACTGAAATCCGTTCTTAACTAGGTGCACTAGGCTAGGTGCTACTGTGCTAGAGGGTAGATTCATTTGGCTAGAAGTTTCCCAAGTTCGATGTTTTAAACTATGAAAATTTTAGTTAATAAGGGTGAATTCCTTACATACCCATGAATTTTACTCTAATTTTACTTATATTTATGAATTTTCAAATATTTCTCTAATAACAATTAATTTTCATCTTAATTCTACTTCTACCTACATTGTTAAAGATGTTGTCAACTCTTTGAAAAATAATGAATATATCCGTCTCTAATTATGATTTTATAGCTAAAAATTCAAGTTATAGTGAATTTTTAGTATTTGTGCAACTATAAAATCATATATTATTTGAAAAATTGATAATTGAAAATTAATAATATATTTTATGGACATTTTATACCAATTTGGTGGGTATTTAATTAAGTTTGACATGAAATTTGCTCTAAAATGTGATTTTACAACAATTGGATGCTAAATATTAATTTTAAGTTATATAAATAATTTTTACAATCTTTTCGGTTGAAATTATATTTTTTTTGTTGCTATGAAATCAAATATGTTTGATATTAAAAATAATTATTTTGGTGTTCAAATAATTTTAATTTATCACCTGTTTATTAATTGGATGAGTTAATAATTTAAATCTTTGTTTAAGTAGGTAAACATATTTCAGCAAGCGAGACCCACCAGATATTTAATAATGATCTAGACCATCCAAGCTTTTCAAATTCTTGCAAATTTCTAATTAACGTGGAGTCCACCGCTTTAAATCAGCAGCAAAAGACATCCAAATCCATGCTGAATTTTAATTCAGCACAAAGATCCAAGCAGTCCATCATTTAACGTCTAGCTTGATCATGCTTCAGTTAATTCCAGCCGTTCAAAAGTTCAATGGGGCCACTACGATCGTCCAAAATTTCTGCCCAACCAAGTACACCACGTCCAAAGCATCTAGCAAACCGTCCATATAATTCATGCCCATGATCTGCACCGTCCAGAATTTCCATGCAATGTAATTCAAGCCATCCAAAAATCATATGCAGATCACGATCCTTGAAGGCAGAAAAATCCAAGCCGTTCCTTCTAAATCTGAACCGTCTTGGCCATAATTAAATCTGCCCATCTGAAAATCCATCACCAACATTCAGATCTGAAAACCCCAACCGTCCATCAACCAAGCAGCTGTCCAGTTTTTTTTTGCATTCTGACCGTCCATACAAGAAAATCCAAACCGTCCAACGATCTAGATTTTTGCATCACCCATAGTTTGCTTATCAGAGCCGTCCATCTGCTAAGTTGTCCTCTGCTCAATCATTTAATCAATGGCCAAAAAAATCAGCCATGTGGTGTCCAACAGCCAAATCTGAACCACGTAGCCATCGATTTCAGATTCTTTTACCGTCCATTATTTCAAGCTATTGATTTGCACAACCAACACAATTCAAATTACGGCAATTGATGTTGTGTCTGCTGTTGATAATCATCCACTTGTTCAAATCTCTAAGCCATTATTAAAACTCCAGATCGTCCAATGCAACTGTAGGGGCCACCAGCATATGCACAGCATGCACGCACAATGCAATTTTGAATTGCGTTTCATGGGTCCCACCTACCTTATGCAATCCTTGTTTGCGTAAAATTTTTGGTGCTATAAAATGGGTAGGACGGGCAGCAGCAAAGGGGAGAAAAATTAAGACACAGAAATTTGGGCAGAATTTTGAGAGAGATTTAGAGAGAGAGAGAGAGAACAAAAAGGTGGAGAGCACGGGCAAGAGGCGGATTGGCGAGTTGCGTGGAGCGGCCGACACACCTTCGGGAGCTTCAAACCAATAAGCTCTCCTATCTTTTCCCTTTTAAATTTTAATTGTCTTGTTTAAGATGGCCTTGAATTTTAATTTTATTTTGGACTAAAACATACTCGGCTAAACCCTAAATCTAGGGTTTAGGATGTAGCATGCGTACAATGTAGCGTGGTGTGGGTTTTAAATTTATTTATGATGGATATTATTTTTAATTTAATATCTTGTGATTTTTATGCTTGCTTAGTATAGGGGCGCATACTTTGGCATGATCCCATATATTAGGTGATGGAACCGAGTGGTGGAAATCTAATATACGATAATCAAGATATTAAACCTAAAAATCTAAGACCATGAGAATAAGCATGATGACCTTGAGGAATTCTATAAACAAACCACAAAACTTAATGGATTCTAATTAACCTAATCCCATGAGAATAGGTGGTTGAGAAAATTAGAGTACGCCTTGTAGGTTTCGAGAGAAGGTGCAAGGATAAATTATGGTTTGTTCTCCTTTAACAAATAATATCTACATTAAATAATTATATCACTACCCGTTGCAAAAGACGCATGTGAAATCCTAGACCCTAGATACTTGCACTCTCGTTTTCTCAACTCGTTTTAGTTTTCAATTTTCTCTTCCCATTTTTCTATTTCTTTTCTATTTTATATACTATATTCTCTCCATATTCAACACAAAAGTGTTTAAAAGCAAAATTTATAGTCCTAAATTCCCTGTGGATCGATAATTTATATACTACAATCTACGACCCGTGAACTTGCGGTGAGATTGCGAACAAGTATTTTGACGCTGTTGTCGGGAAATTCGGCATTACTTTAAATTTTGTTTTTAGATACTTTCTTTGTTATTTTCTTTCTTTATTATTTTTTTATTCTTTTTCTCTTTCTACTTTCTGTTTATTTGTCTCTATCTATTTTTTTTTCTTTCTTTTCCACCTCTCGTTCTTATTTGTTTTTATTTTTTCTGAACTAGCTAGTTAATCTTTGTATGCACCTGCATATACCTGAAACTTTGCAAAATAACTAGTTGAATAACTCTTTGTTGCTGACTTTGAGATTGAACATTCTTTTAGGAGAAGAATTCGTGAGTACAAGCAGCAGCAATCTTTTCAAGACACCATGGTGGAATGCAACAATCCAAACCTGCCACATTAGGAGTAGGAGGAAGGTCAGGCTGAGGACAATATATCAGCATCCTACTTGCCGCAATCTGCCAGGATCATTGGCATGGTAAAACGTTTGATTTCTTGAATCATTCTGCAACCGCCTATGGCAGAGGACAGCAGGTGGAACTTGTGCAGGCAGCTGCCAATGGTTGCATTCATATGCCGCTAGGAGTATCGACAAGGTTGGTGAGGTACTTTCCCAAGAACCTGAGGTGCAAACAGATCCCTACACCCCAAAATTGCATTTTCTAAATGCGCTGGAGGATGAGAGTTCGTAGAAGCACTATGGTGATTCACTGGAGTAACATCTTCATTGCTGAAGTGTGGTTGGCGATCATTAGGTGGGAAGAGCTGAGACGAAGTTCCATTTGACGTGACTGGTCCTTCAGTAAACCAAGGCTCACGCCCATTATTGGAAGTTATAAGAACCGTCTTTTTAATTTCAGAAGGAGCAGTTTCCCTCTATTCTTCCGCCGCATCACAAGATCTAATAAGCTGCTCTCTTAGTTGATCTTGCTCCAGATGCTCAAGTTGCCCGCTTCCGAATCCAAGAACTAGGCGCTAGAATTCACCGCCTCGACGAAAGTATAATCTTTTGCCCTTCTCCTTGCAAAAAGTATTCCTCTGTTTTGTTGCATCGTCATCTTATCCTGGTGCGTCTCTTTCCATTTTCTCTTTTTTTATTTATTTTTATTTTTTATTATATATATATATATATATATATATATTTTGCCCACAAGTGCCGTGGATGAGAATTTGTGGGCATAACCCTGTTGGCTCCGAGGTTTTCTGCATGTATTTCGGTGGCTCATGGAATCTCGCAATCCCCCTTTTTTTTGCCATGGCTCTAACAAAATTATATATATATATATATATATATATATATATATATATATTATTTTTGCTATTTACATTCCCGACGACAAACAACTCTAATAAAATTCTTTGTGGCCAAGGCCCCTTAATTTACTTATTTATTATTATATATATATTTGTATGGTTTGGTCATCTCGTTTGGCCGGCCAATCATATATATATATATTTGCTCTTTATATATTTTTTTTCATCATTTCATTTTTTTCTCTCTCTCCTTTTTCTCTCTCTCAATTTTCCCTTTGTAATTTTTTTTCTTTTCTCTCTCTCTCTCTCTCTTTTTACAGATGAGAAATTATATCAATCATATACTCGTAGTAGTCCCATAGTTAAAAAATTTACCTCATCAAATGCCCCCTCAGGAATTATGCCGTTGTAAGCTACTTGTAAAGGCGTAATTCCTGACGTGTTGTTTAGTAGGACTTTCTTGACTCCCCCCCCCTTTTTTTTTTTTTTGAAATGGCCCGCTCGCGGGTTCTACTGGCTTCTTATTTTAGATTTGACAGCCACTGCTTGGTTCTTAAGAGGAGGAGCATGTTAATTGCTGGCACTAAAGCATAAGCAACTTTATACTTTTGTAGCAAAGCCGTGACTTGCGGTAGTTCTCTTCTTTTTCTTTTTTCTTCTCTCTTCTTCTTCTTCTTCTTTTTTTTTTTGAAATTTGATATATATATATATATATATATATATATATATATATTCGCAGGCAATGGCTTCTCCAGAATTTTCTATTCTTTCGCTAAGAGAGAAATCAGCGGTGAAAAAGCGGCGTTCTTCCCTTGAGGAGCCAAAGGATAGCGCGACTCCTTTTTCTAAAGTAGTTTCAATTGCGGCGCCTCCAACGTCACCTTCTCTCGTGAAGAAGCGTAAGGCTGTTGCATATGCCCATGGGGAGTTTAAAAGGCCAAAATCTTCGTCAAAGAAAAATGAATCTTTTAAGAAAAGCTCTTTCGAAGAAATGATGACATCTAAGAAAAAGCAGCGTGTTCCGAAAAAGAAAACTGCGCAGAGCGTCAAGAAGTACGATCTTTTCTTCAGTCGTCCTTGTGGAGGCTGTTCTTCTTATTTCGGGTGGTATCCTGCCTTGGCAAGCCGTGAATGCTTTGAATGTTCACACGGGCCTTCTCACTTCAGCCCCATGCGTTGCCATCTTGTGGAAGACATTAATGGTCGCTCTACTCGAATCTTTATTATCCCAGAGAAGATTTTCACCGAGCATTTGAACTGTCAAGAAGGTTATATCTTTGGGAAAAGTGTTGCTGCAACCGATCCCCGCAAGACCTTTTCTGGTTGCTTTCTACTCCCGACCAGGGCGTTAGGCAATCCCCATAATTTTATCGTAGAGACTCCTCGCTGGTTGCAAAAGGAACTAGAAGACTATTCTTTTATATGCAAAGAGGGTGCGAATGTCTACCGTGGCTGCTTGGGTAACATCCCGGGCTTTAATCAATGGGGACAACATCTGGTCTCTCGTCATGAGGCGATGCTTACAGCCGCTGGTGTGAAATATGCGATCTTAGCCACCGGAGAGGGTTTTTGGAAAGACAACAACATTATCAATGCCTTTGTAAGCTTCTGGTCATCGGCGACTAACTCCTTCATATTTCCATTTGGAGAGATGAGCATTACTTTGTGGGATTTGAAGGGGATATGCGGTCTCCCTGTATGTGGATTGCCCTTTGATGAGTGTACCCCTCCAAACTCTACCTTCAATAAGAACCCGATTGCTTTAAAGGTCATAGATCTTCTTGACGAGTTATATTAAACGGCTAAGAAGGAAAAGTTCACAGCGAGAGACTGGGTGGCATTATTCTCAAGGATTTCTGACCAACGGGTATCTAATGATAATTGGCCTTCGAACATTGTTGAGTTTCATGCCAGTGGGCAAGGCGGCCTGTGGCTTCCCCTTGAGCGTCTACAACAAGTACAGCCTGAAGTCGAGCTAATCCTTTTTTTGTGGCTTTGAATTTTCGTGGTCATCTGTCCTTCCTCTTCGGCCTATGGTCTTGTAAAATGGTCATGTCTTCATGTGGCTTGCGAGATGGCTCAAGGCAAGCGCTTTTCTTTGGCACCACGAGTATTATGTGATATTTATAAGGGTTTAAATCAGATTATATATAACGAGAAAGGCCCAGGGCGCGCCATTTCTTATTTCCCGACTCATTTTCTCCTTGGCTGGCTTGGATTCTATTTCCCAGAGATTTATGGAGTCGAGGAAGTTACCTAATTTCCTTCTCAGGGTTTGATATTGAAGAAATTTGCCAGGCGTAACTTAGCCAGCTATAGTTTTGAAGACATGACCGGACTTCTTATCCAAGCTGGTTATTTTGAAGAGAGGTTCTTTCATATGGTTGCCCCCTGCGAGTGGTCGACAAAATTTTCCTCTGAAGGACTGACCCTTGATGAGAAGGATTTTGCGTTGTTTCTTCAACCGGGTCTTTTGGCTTACAGGGACGGTCCTCGTTTTGAAGTTGAGTCGTACTATCCCCATAGGTTTGCCCGTCAGTTCGGCTTTGATCAGGACGTTCCTGCATATCTTCCCCGTATCCCAAGATATCAAAGGGAAGTTGGGGTCGGACCTCTTCACTGGCTCGCGGTATGCTCGCGCTTTGAGAGAGTTAAGTTCTCCTGTGAGCTAAAATTTCCTTCGTTTGACCGTCGAGTCCGAGCAACTCAAGATTATGTTCATTGGTATGACATCTGTGCGTTAAAAGTTATCGAGCAAGTTGCGCCTAAATCTCGCTTTTGGGCTTTTAAACCCCTTGACTTGACTACTAGCTGGGGTGAACTGGGCTTGGTCATGCCCTTTGAGATTAGACGCTTCAAGGAACCAGACGTGGAGGAGACTGAGGCTGTTTGTGTCCAACACATCGATTCCTTCAAGGCCTACCCTGGGATCGTCGGTTGTAGCTTTCACTGCACTGACTGGGTTGCGGAAGGAAAAGAGTATATTCGTCGTGACACCGAGCCAGCCAAGAAGACTTTATGGGAGTTAGCTGCTGAAAAGGCAGCTTCTAAAAAGGACGCGAAACCTATGGAGACTTGGAGTATGTTTCTTCTCTCTTTTCTTTCCCCTTTTTTTATGCTTTTATCCTTACCTATCCTTCCCTTTTTTTTCTTTTTTTTTTCTTTTTTTTTAGAATACAATGTCAAGCTTCCCGAGGTTGTATATCCGCCAAAGTCAATCAGTCGCTTTTGGTTTCCCAATCGTCCTACCAACTCAGAGGCTACAGAGTCATTAATAATGCGTGACACTTGTGGCAAGAAGCAAAAATTTCAAAAAACGAGGGATTCATCTTCAATTGCTGGACATTTAGATCCTTCACAAGGAAAAGATTCCTCATAGCAAGAAGAAGTTGTGGGACCTTCCACAGTTGATATACCAAGAGAGTCTGATAAAAGGTCATATCTCATTTCCAAGCCACCCGAACCATCTGAGGAAGGGGTCATTGTAGCAGAGCCGAATGTCGCCATAAATCCTTCTAATGACCACGAAGTAAGTAAGGGAATGCGTGCTGAGGCGCAGAACAACTCCCCTGTGCTACCGGACCCCAGCGACCATGTTCTGAGTGATCTCTTGGGCTTCCATGTAGATCTAAACATGGGTCAAATTGACCAGCCGATGCGGTCTTGTGATAACGGGCATATATTTTCTGATAACATCTTCATGAGGGATTTTCTAGGGGTTCGGATTCCCGAGGCATGTCAATTTCCTCCTTCTATAGCCCAAAATACTCCTGTGAAGGCAGCCTCTCATTCAGGGTCTGGTTCGGGAGGGGAAATCTGCTCGGAGGTTCCACGTAATCACCTAGAAAGCGCGGGTATGAATTTTGAAGGTAATCATTACGTCTCTTTTTTTTAACAGCTGCCTTAGTTGTCGAAGTATCTAATGACGATGCTCATCGCGAGGAGAATTCGACACCGATAGAGCCGTTACCTGTTTCTCCTACGTCACCAGGTATTTGTATTTCGGATTTTTGCCTAGTTAACTTGCTGTTCTGACATCTTGACTTATACTTTTCAGCCTTAGGACCTGGTCGCTCAAGTGGTCCTCACTTTAGTTCAACCAGTCCTAGCACTGGCACGAGCTCAAGTGGGGCTCGTCAGCTTCCTGATGTCAAAGATCGCTTCTTGGATCCTTTGCATCATTTCTTTTCAACTTTCAAGGTGATCGGGGCAGAGCAGTTAGAGCAGCGGGATCTCAAACGTTTGAGGCGCGCAATAGCACAATTCAAGGGATGCATCGTTTCTTCTTTGGGGGACATGAATTCTCCTGATGATATCATCGAAGCGTTGGATATTTGTGAAGACTTTTCCATAGTCCTGGATAGGCTCCAACTTCGCGTTTCTGGTTTTGGTGACGTCATACTCTCACTCGAGAAGTTGCGTGCCCATTGGCGCGAGCTCGAGGCTGCTGCACGACCCCTGGTTTCTGCAGAAGATCTAGCATCCGCAGAAGTCGACCTTGCCAAATGTAGAGATAGCCTTGCTCAACTTAAGGAACGTAACCTCCAGGTCGCAAAGGAGATGGAAGCTAAAAAGATGATTGCCGAGGAGATTCGAGCGTCCATAGCGGCCAAACAGGTTGAGGTCCGTCGCATTGTCACTTCTATCTTTGTGGATAAAAGTAGACTAAATTCGTTGACTTTTACTTCCAACGAACTTCAAGCCGAAGTTGACCTCTACAAAGTAAGAATTGATTCAGAGAGTCGGGATATTTCTACTATGGAGGCTAAGGTCGAAGAGTTGCGGGCGTATACAGTTCCTCCTGCTGATGTAGTGGACTCTATCCGTGTTTTGAAGGAGTCCATTCCTTCTACAAGGGAGACTGTAGAGATTCTCTTGCAAAATTTTGATGTATGACTCACTTTGTAATTTCTATGGATAGTATCTTTTTAAGCAATTTCCATTTACAGTTGCTTTTACTTGATTCTCGCAATTAACAACTTCATATGTGCCATTGTCATAGACCTTCTCAATGATATAAGGCCCTTCTCATTTAGGCTCGAATTTACCGGTAAGTTTGCCCCCGGCCATAAGCTTTGTGCGTAGCTTTAACGCCAAATCTCCTCTTTTGAATGAGCGATGCCTCACGACTTTATTGTATGCTTCGACCATCCGAGCTTGATAGAGTTCGATTCGTTGCTGTGCTTGAACTCGCTTTTCATCTAGTGCCTCGAGCTCGTCGAAGCGAAATTCGGCTTGTTGTTCAGTAGTTAACCTAGAATGGGTAACAACCCTTAAAGATGCTAACTGAATTTCCACTGGTAAAACTGCTTCCGCACCGAAAAGTAGTGAATATGGTGTTACTCCCGTTGCAGTTCGATGTGTGGTTCTATAGGCCCGTAGTGCTTCAGGTAATCTCTCGTGTCAATCTCGCTTATTTTTCACAGTGGTCCTTTTGAGGATTCGAATGATATTTTTGTTAAATGACTCTGCTTGACCATTCCCTTGTGGGTAATATGGCGATGAGAATACTTGTTTGATTCCAAACTTCCGGCATAACTGATTTACTTTGTCATTTTTGAATGGTGTGCCATTATCTGAGGTGATTTGATAGGGGACACCATAGCGTAGATGATTTTGTGCTTGATAAATTCAACCACCTCTTGCGCTCGGACTCTCTTGTAGGCTTTAGCTTCTGCCCATTTGGAGAAATAATCCGCAGTGACTAAAATATATAAGTGTCCTTTGGATGATGACGGGTTTATCAGACCAACAATATCAAAGCCCCACCAAGAGAAGGGCCATGAAATAGGTGCTGGAGACATTATTGTAGCAGGAACATGATAAATATCTCCATGCATTTGGCAGGCTTCACAGGATTTTGCAAAATTGATGAAGTCTTGGACCATTGTGGGCCAATAATAGCCCAATGTTCTGATCCTATGATAAAGACGACGTCCAGATTGGTGGGCGTCACACTCGCTGGAGTGTGTCTCTTGAAGAACTTGACAAATATCATTCTCGTTAATGCAGCGAAGCCAAAGCCCATCAAAAGCAATCTGATACAAATTATCTTCAAACACGATATATCACAAAACAACCTTTCTCAATGACTTCCTTGCATTTGGATCATCTGGTTCAATACCATATTTGAGATAGTTGATGATATGGATGCGCTAGTCATCATTGTTTGTAGTTACCTCAGATACGTACTGTCCAATTTGATTTACTTGGAGCTCTTCGTCATCTTCTAGTCTTTGTACTCGAATTGTCATGTCATCAAACTCATTTAAAGCAAGAATACTGGCCAACTTTGATAGTGCATCAGCAACTACATTTTCTGACCGAGGAACGTGCTTAACAGAAACAATTTCGAACTTTGCCAATAAAGTTTGAGCTTTGTCATAATATTTTCGCAAATGAGGTTGGTGTACTTCGTATTGATTATATCCTGAATATCCATCCATAAAGGAGAATGTGTCGTACAGAGTTGTGCTGTCGATTAGCAAATCGGTGAAAGGAAGAGGAAATTCATCTTTAGGGCATGCTTCATTTAGATCTCGAAAATCTACGCAAATGCGGATCTGCCCATTTTTCTTTTTGACAGGAACAATGCTAGAAATCCATTTCAGAAATTTAATTTCCATAATGAATTCAGCATCAATGAGTTTTTCAACTTCCTTGATGATTTGTTCTTCGAGCTCTGGTTGAAACCTTCTCGGAGCTTGCTTGACTGGCTTTTTATCCCGCGTAATATGCAGATGGTGCATTGCAACCGTGGGGTTGAGCCATGGCATTTCGGAATACCCCCAAGCAAAAACATCTTTGAATTCACTTAGAAGCTGCCTCAATGCCGCCTTTTCTTTTTCGGCCAGGTTTTTGGCAATAAAAATGGGTCTCGGGTTCTCCTCAGTCCCGAGATTGAATTCCTCAAGTACATCAATAGTAGGTTGTCCTCCATCCTCAATCGCAGGTGGAGCGTCCTCTGGTTCCATTAATGCCTCTTCATCGTTGCTGGAGTCCTCGCTTGCAGAGATGCAATAGGTGGCAGCAAAGTCGATGTCTTCTTCTTCTTTGTACCCGAGGCCAAGTCTTTTGTTACCCTTTTGATAACCAGGTGGCCTTTAAGATAACGGGATAGGGATGTGACTTTCGAGACCTGATAGATGTGGTTCATCGGGATAGAATCCCATCAAATCGATAATTTTCTTGCTTTCTCTGCTATAGCGATGGAAATCTCATTTCTTGAGCTTAGTCGTGGGCAAACAAGAGGATTTGTTAGGGCTACCATAAACCTCACCATATTGCTTTATGAAATGTTTTTTGGCAAATTTTTCATCTTAAGGTTCCTGCACACTTGGAGTAGATACATTAAACCCCACGAGCATTGCTAAAACCTCATCGAGCGTTTCCTTAGGTTTTTAATTTTGGTGAGCGGCCTCAGTGGCCATTCCGTCACACTCACAGCAAAGTGACTTGGCTTCCTCATTGGCCTGATTCCGGAATCTCCGAAGAGCTTCCAGATCCACCTCAAACCTAAGGGAATTGGCTCGAGGAGGTTTAGCAACCTTTTTTAGGACTTCGAGGTCCAAGTAGAACTGTGAGCCTGCAGCAGTGTTGCTATAGCTGATAGGAGGTGGTATGGTTGCCCCTTGTCATTGTCGCGGTAGTGGATGTACTGGATCGAGACTCATATTTTCAAATTTGGTTTGAAACTGAGCCCTTGGTTCTGTCGTTCCTCGTCCATGACCGCACCCTCGACCACGACCTTGACCTTCCATCTTCTCACCCTTAGAGAATATGTCTATGCTTACTGGGGTGGGGGGGCCTGAGATACCTCCTGCTGACCTTCTAATATGGTTGCTTCAATTGCTTTCATTGATGTGTTGACAGCAGATGCCAAGTCATAATACTTAGCATCAGAGTAAAATGATTCCGCCGTTGTGAATGGTTTATGGTCAGCAAAAATCCTTTTTTCGACTCCATCCTTGCAGTACTTGAAGCATTGATGCACCGTTGATGTGATGATCTTATTGCTGTGGAGCCAAGGCCTTCCTAATAGCAAGTTATACGAGGTCGGAGCATTAATCACAAAGCATGGGATTTTGGTGCAGAAGTCTTCTATGTTTAGTTCCAACTCAATCAGGCTCATGGCCTTTTGAGTCCCTTGATTAAACCCATGAATCACCACACTAGTGTCTTTTAATGCTGATGGAGAAATTCTGATCCTCCTGAGTGTTCGAAGGGGCAGGATATTAATCACGGACCCGACATCGATCATGATTCTGTTAACCAGTTCACCGACTAGGTTGCCCGTAACATATAAAGGTCGGTTGTGATTAATGTCTCCAAGCAACATATCCTCATCAGTGAATGAGATGACCTCATCACATTCAGTGGCGTCGACCAGGTAAGCAAGACGGATATTTTCGTCTGTCAGAGCATTAACCAATGCATCCTTGGCTTCTTGCGACAACTGCAAGGCATCGTAAATACTGAGTCGAGCAGGAAGTCGCTTCAAGTGTTCAAGTATATCATAATTTACTGAGGACTTTCCACGATTAGATGGTACGTCCTGGTCTGGCTGAGTACGAATTTCTTATGTCGGGGCTTTACCCTTGTTTTATGGTATGATTCGACCAGATCGAAGAATTGCAAGAACGTCCTCTTCAACTTGCACCATGTTGCAAGAGGCAGAGTCTTGAATGTTTGTAGCCAATGTTCGTAGTACATCTGAGAAAAATGGTTGTACTTTTGGGATTTCAAGGAAATACCCACTCATTGACTTGATGCACTAATGAACCATGATTCTTTCTTTATCGAATTATTGGTTGATTATTCTGCAATTAACTCATCTCAAGATGTAGTCATACTGAGATTCTTCGGGAAGCGAGGAGATCCAGAGAAGAGCGCAACTGTCATGGGCCAAACTCAAGACAAAGTGTCCGAGTGCGAACTCTTCTGTTTGCCCCATTTGACAGACTGCTAGCGAATAATCAAATAAGTGCGGCAGCGCATACTTATGATTCTCATGGAATAACTGAATATGCGGCCAATCATAGCTTAACTCCCTAGTTAAGAAAGGGAACACTCGAAGGATGGGCGCATCGTTCAATTGTAGTACGTGCAGGACTTGGAGTTGATTTGTCCTCCCAAAACCTTCAGCATCGCTAAAAATTACCTCTTGTTTGAAGCTTTCGTTGCCGACCCATCGGATTGCCTTTATGAAAGTTTTAGCTTCAAAGGTCTTGTACCCATTGTTAGTCGGAGGGCATACTGCATCTGAAAGGTACTTCGTGACCACTTCAGGTTCAGGCAACCATATGGCTAATGGATCGCTCCATGTACTGTCTCTGAGATAATTTATGTAGTGAGCAGTAGATTCTTAACTGTATTGTATTTCCCTCAAGTAATTACTAGGGAACTGCTCTCTTTGCCTTCACAAGAAGCGAACCAAGAATGCGTCTATCAGGATGACCCACTCGATAATTTCTTCAATATGATTATCTCGATACCAAGACATCGTTGATTCCCCTAGCGAGTATCGGAAATATTCCACTCTGGTTTCCCAGGATGCTAGCAGTAGTCGAGATTCTCGCAAATATGTGATGATGTGGTTTACTGGTGACATCCCAACTTCAAACTTAGTGTAGTTAGGGATAAGCACCGAGGCAGTTCTTCGCCACTTTGCAGGTTTGGATGCGGACGCATTTATATGATAGCAAGTTTTAGTTTCTCCTTTGTTGCTATCTAGGTCCTAAAATGGACCATCCTCAGGGAACTCACATGGAGTTATATTCTGTAATTCCTCGAGAATGTATCTTTCTTTTACTGATCGAGGTGATCTACCAGCAAGCCGTTGATAGAACGGGAGTAGCAACTCGGGCTGCAGAAAGTCCATGATCAGGAATGGTTGCACCCGTGACGATTGCCTCAAATGCCTTGAGAAGAAAGGGAGAATGACCTTATCCCTTATTCTTTTGTCTTCTCTGTATAAATTTTTGAGACATCTTTTTGTCCGTCTTAGGTTTGGTGGTTTTCGAACCACTTCCCAATCACCTTTTCTGCCATCTCAATTGTCACAACATTTGATGAAGCTTGCTCTGGAGGACTGAGTTTTATAATCCCCTTGTCGATATAATCTTGCAATATTGCTTGGAGATCCCAACACTTCTTAGTGGGGTGACTGACATATCGGTGGTAACTGCAATATCGCTGGTGAGAAGTACGTCCAACTTCTTCTGGCCTTTTTGGGGCGGGCAACTCAAATAGCCTGGTCGACATGAGTTGCTGGAATAGCGTCTTCACATCATCTTCCCAGAAAGCATATTGGATTTCCTCTCTTCGGAAGGGTTTTGCAGGCTGCTCTTTTACAGGCGGCTTTGCTTTATCTGGCTGCTTGTTAACCTCCGTAGTGTTTGCAGAGGTCTCTCCAGTTTTCTTCTTCTTAAACGTAGTGGTTGTGGATGACTCCTTCTTCCAGGATTTTTGGTGAGACAACAAATACTCTTTTCGATAAGCTTCTGTAGCTAGGGCCTGGAATGTACTTAGCTATTCATTCATCAGCAACGAGATTCCCATCTTGATGCCATTCCGGCAAAGATTGACCTTCATTGCTTGAGAGAGGGGTGCTTGACATCGGTTAGCGGCCCTCTGCCATCTAGTGATGTAGTCTTCAACCAGCTCATCCTTCTTTTGGGACAGGGTTGATAATTCTGATAGTTATACTTCTCGTGTAGTATCAATGAATCGAGAGGTGAACATTTCCTTCATCTCTTCCCATGTTCGCACCGAGCCGGTTGGGAGAGATATGTACCACTGGAAAGCATCACCAGAAGAGTGTTGGGGAACATTCGAAGACAAAAATTTGAATGGTGCGCCCAATTGCCCATGGCATAGTGGAATGATGCCAGGTGCTTTAACGCGCTCCCGGTCCCGTTGAATTGGATCTTTGGTGGCTTCAAATCCCTAGGTAGCAACTCTGCTTCAACCTCTGGGGGATAAGGCCTGTTGATTGTCGTTGTAGGGACCCCAGTAAGTTGAGGTGCCTGGCGACGAAGGCATTCAGCCACAAGCTGATGCACCATCTCCTTTTGCGCGACAATCCCGGGTGGAGACCCCATGGGTGTGTTTACCCGTGCATCTTGAGTTCGGGGGGTATTAATACGCAGATTATTGAATTGTGGAAAGCCTTGTTCCAATTCTACATTTTCATCTTCCTCGGTCCGCTGCCTGGTTGGTTTCTCGGGCTGATGGACTGATTGACGGTTCCTTGGTGATGGTGGTTGATGGGAACTTGTTGTCTTGTTTCCTGGAGTTTCCATAGCCCGTTTCATATGCTTAATTTCCTCCTAGAGATCATGAATGAGTTGAGACTTGGGTGTAAGAACCTCTTCTTCTTCGCCTACCATGTAAGAGGCTTCAAATTGGCCTCTTGGGAGAGCGGCCCTAATCCCTTCAAGATGAGAGAGGCTACAGAATGGTGGCGTAATGGGCATTGCAGCTGCCATTGACCGGGTCAACATCTCCGAAGCTTTTGAAGTGCTTGGCTGGGTGAGGTCCACCATGTTGACTTCCGTCGTTTGGAGGAGATGCCTCCTCCTTTTAGCTTCTCTCTTGGGGTGCGGCATCCGGTGCTTTCCTCGGGACGGGGCCACGACAGGCGCATAAGTCATATCCTCCCTCAGTCTGATCAATGAGGCGAATTGATTTTTGTGTATAAAATTAGGGATCAGCCTGAGCACCAAACGTGGATACGTGATACTGCCACTCGTTAAAGAGTCTTGGCTTTTGAGATGCTCTCAATTTGTGAGCGTTCTGTAGTGGCTTCTTTTGCGGCCTACCCCTTTGTCGGGGGTGTGAGAACAGCCTATACCTTGGCCCTGGTGGCAGTGATGGTGAAGCCTTCAAGTTTAAACGGGAAGTTGTTTTCCCGGATTGCTTTTTCTGGTGTGCTTTCTTCCTATGTTTCCTTGATGCGTGATGAGGAACTTTCATTATGTTGGTAACATCAAGGTGACTTAAAGGCTTAGCTCTAGCTTGTAAGCTAGATGGAGCAGTGGTTGACTGATGAGGCGAATGTGCCGGATCGGGGATGACAAATCGCAAGGTGCCCAAACCGGATCAGACAATAATAGGTCATTGCGGCTTGAATCGGTCATCCCTTCCATCGGCCGATGGAGCATCAAGCTGAGAAACCTTGGCCTATCTTCTTGACTTCTTCCGCTCTCGGGTGTCATCCCGGTTAGGTTGGGAGGCTAGGTCAATAATCCTTGAGGCAGCCCGATCGAATTGGCGAGTGATGGTGCATCGAACAGGATTTGGTACAGATTTGCTCCCGTTTAGGGAAACATTGCCTTCTGGTCGGCAAGTTGGCGCTAGCCGAGTTGCAGTAGATTGTCTTGTAGACCTTTTCATGGAGTAGGACCGCAAGACAGGTTGTCCTGCAGGCTATTGTGCTGCTGGTTGGGTTGGTGCAACAAGCCGATAGGCGGACTTCTCAGCAAAGTCCGACTGCAGAGTAGGTGGGCCCATTTGCATTGGAGCCTGCAGAGACTTCGTTGGTCGGATAGGAGTGGTCCTATGGCCTTGAACAATAAGAGGCTCCTTGAGTAGAGCAGATCGATCTCTTCTTCGCTTGATCGCTACGGGAGAGTAGTCGACGTGTCGATAGACACGGTGTTCCGATTTCTCTGGTACGCGAATAAAGTGATGCGGGATAGTTGCATCCATGTGGTTTGGCTCAGAAATGATAAAACCACCATTAGGCAGGAATCCGAAAGCTATCGAATGCGCCATGAGTTCTGCAAAGGAGCGCTTCTGAGTGTTAGCAATGAGAAATTAAGTAAGCATATAAAGACCATAGTTTTCAGCTCTTAAAGATGAAGGGAGAATGTTTCACGTCGAGTTCACCATTTGTTCCGGCCTCGTGAAAAAAATTATTAGTTAAAAGTAAAATTGTTTTCCTGCGCTTTGAAAATAAATGCTTAATTAATTCCCCAGCAAAATTTTAAAGCATCTAATTCTTTAACCGAGTCCGAAAAGTATATCACAGAAATATTTTGCATTGTGTTCACATTCTGATTTTACATCTCCAACGAGAAAACTCTTGATTAAAAGAGTTGAATACAATAGTCCATAAAAAATGCTTATTCTTATTGAAATAATGATGAAATGCGTAGAAGATCTTTCTACGTCTTTACAAATGCACGAAAAATCGTGTCTAATAAAAATATAAAGATAAGTGAGTACACTTCGCCCCGCGCCGTGACTCGAATGTGAGGTATATGACGCCATACGCCATGACTTAAATATGAGGTACATGACGCCACGCGCCATAACTTAAATGTGAGGTACATGACGCCACGCGCTATGACTTAAATGTGAGTTTACGCTTAGCCCGTCAACCAGCGATGACTCGGTTTGGGAACTAGTGAGGGGCCCGTTGGCTACACTAATTACCCTACACAGCAAACTAAGTGCGCTCTTAGCTTCTGGATTTTACACAGTAGACCAGCGTGTCCCACTTTCAGCTTCCGTACTTGTACAAGAAACCAGCATCTCCCGCATTCAGTCTCTGGATTGAAATTTGAATGGTTTTACCAAAAAAATGGATTTAACTAAATTTTGAAAATATGTGTGGGTCGACTTGGACCATCTAAAAGGGGTTCGAGCCCCACTGGGCATGTTGAAAAGATTTTGGGCCTAACTGGGCTTGACTCAATCAATTTGGGCTCAACTGGGCTTATTGGGGGATTTTGGGCCCAACTAGGCCTGTTGAAGAGTTTTGGGCCCATCCTGGGCTTGTTGAGGAGTTTTGAGCCCAAGTGGCTTGTTCGGTCATTAAGGCTCGAGTTGAGCAAAAAGGTCATTTATATATATATATAATAGAAAGGTACTTAGCCCTGTGTATCAACTTAGCCCACTGGCTGAAGAGTATTTACTCGGGGAGAAGTATAAAAATTATATATATATGTTTTTTTTTAAAGTCTCTGTAATATATATTTTTTCGGGGGAGGGGCCGTGGGACAAAATATATATGTATATATATTTTTAAGGCCCGAGAGACACATATATATTTTTAGAAAATAAAATATTCATTTTTGAGGTCCACGGGACACATATAATTTTAGGAAAATAAAATATTCATTCTTGGATGCCCGCGGAACACCTATATAATTTTAGGAATGCAAAGTATTCATTTTTGGATGCCCGCGGGACATCTATATAATTTTAGAAAACAAAGTATTCATTTTTGGACGCCCGCGGGACATTTATATAATTTTAGAAAATAAAATATTCATTTTTGGAGGACCGCGGGACATCTATATAATTTTAGAAAACAAAATATTTATTTTTGGATGCCCGCGAGACATCTATATAATTTTAGAAAACAAAATATTCATTTTTGGATGCCTGCGGGACATCTATATAATTTTAGAAAATAAAATATTCATTTATTTGGAAAGTCTTTTAATATATATATGTATTTTATATATATTTTTGGAAGCCTTTTAATATATATGTATGATATATACATTTTTCGAGGCTTTATATATATATATATATGTGGCACGCCCGCGAGGTGCCGGGTTCCCGGGCTCGATATATATATGTATATCTATATATATCATTACATATTTTTTTATTGTAAAAAAAAAGACATGGCTTTATATATATGTATATGTGGCGTACCCGTGAGATGTCGGGTTCCCGGGGCCTTCATATATATATATATATCATTATATATATATATATATATATATTATTAAAAAAACAAAAGACGTGGCTTTATATATATATGTGTGTGTATGGCGTGCCTGCGAGATGCCGGGTTCCCGGGGCCTTCATATATATATATATATATCATTATATATTTTTTTATTATAAAAAAAAGTGGCTTTATATATATATGTGTGTGTGTGTGTGTGTGTGTGGTGCGCCCGTGAGATGCCGGGTTCCCGGGGCCTTTATATATATATATTTATATTTATATATATATATTGTAAAAATACTTAACTTTATATATATATGTGTGTGCGTATGACGCGCACGTGTGTGTGCGTGGCGCGCCTAGTGGGATCTCGGGACCCTTTATATATATATATATGTTACTATTGTTATATCATAAAAACACTTAGTTTTATATATGCATATATATATGTGGCGACCGTTGAGATCCCGGGACCCCGGGGACTTCATATATATATCATTATATATATTTTTTTATTTTTTATTGTAAAAAAAAAGACGTGGCTTTATATATATATATGTGTGTATATACATATTATATGGTGGCCCGTGAGATCCCTGGACCCCGGTCCTTTTATGTATATATATTATTATATATATTTTTTATCATAAAAATACATAACTTTATATATATATATATATATATATATATATATATATATATATATTATATGGCGGCCCGTGAGATTCCGGGACCCCGACCCTTATATATATATATATTATATTTTTTATCATAAAAATAATACTTAGCCTTATATATGTACATATATATGGCGCGCCCGTGAGATTCCGGGACCCCGGCCCTTTTATATATATATATTATTATATTTTTTTATCATAAAAATAATACTTAGCCTTATATATGTACATATATATGGCGCGCCCGTGAGATCCCGGGTCCCGGGCCTTATATATATATTGTTATATATATATTTTTATCATAAAAACACATAACTTTATATATATATATATATTATATGGTAGCCCGTGAGATCCCGGGACCCCGACCCTTTTATGTATATATATATTTTTTATCATAAAAATACATAACTATATATATATATTTATTTTATGGCAGCCTGTGAGATCCCAGGACCCCGGCCCTTATATATATATATTATTATTTTTTTTATAAAAAAAATACTTAGCTTCATATATATATTATATGAGCCACTCCGTGCACGGGAAAAATGGTTTTTGAAAATAATGTATGTGTATATGTGTATTTTTATATATAGAAAATATACATATATATATATTTAAAAAAAAAGGAAAAATACTTAACCCGCGTGTCAATTCAACCCGCCAGTCGGGGAGTATCCACGTTGGGAAAAGTAATTTTTGAAAATAATATGTATGTATATATATATTATATATATATAAAATATACATATATATTTTTAAAGGAGAAAAATCTTAACCCGCGTGTCAATTCAACCCGCCAGTCGGGGAGTATCCACGTTGGGACAAGTAGTTTTTGAAAATAATATGTATATATGTATATATATTTTTATATATAGAAAATACAAATATATATTTATTTTATTTTATTTTTAAAAGAGATAAATACTTAACCCGTGTGTCAATTCAACTCGTCAGTCGGAGAGTATCCACGTTGGGAAAAGTTTTTTTTTAAAAAAAATAATATATGTATATATATATATATTTTTAATAAGAAAAGAACTCACGTTCTCTTTTCTTTCAGCGTGGGAGAGCTCTCGTCCCGGTTGAGTTGTCTCTTCTCCTCTCGTCGTGTCCCCAATGAGTAGACAAATGCAGCTATTTATAGGATTTTCGCTAGCTTTGGATGGGTTCCGCGGCTAATTATGTTACCGCGGAATTACATTCTCGTGGAACCACATCCTCGCGGAAGCCCCGAGAGCTTGGTCTCTTTTTCCCCGTCGTGTGTTCCTTAAATGCGCGCCTGCACCTCCACTTATAGGCTTGGTAATGCAGTTCCGCGGACCTACATTCTTTTATGTTTAGTGAATTCCATCACGCGGAATCGAGTTCCGCGGAACCTTGACCCTGGCATTGCGTGAAACTCGCATTCAGCAGGTCCTTTGACTTGATTCACAAGCAACGTGACTCCATTGGATCTATTAGTGACGTCTTCGTCTCGTGTTTCCCGAACAGCAGCCGTGTTCGCGAGCAGCAGCGTCAGGTCGTCTACTCCCGAAGCAGGAGCAGCTGAATTCGAAGTTGCCATCGGACTCTCCATTTTTACAATCCAAACAGATAAGGCCCGGCTTCGTTCCTAGAATCCTGACTCTTTAGCAGCCGTTGCTGCTTGGATCCCACACGAATGGGGCCGTGCCAAAACCCTTGCGGAGAATGCGCATGCTTCGTTGTAAGAGAAAATGTCTGTTTCCGTCGTCTCAAGAGATGTTGTTGATTTTCTTGTGCTTTGGTTTCAGTTCCTCTAATAAAAGGCCGGTGAAGTTCCTCTTTATATCTTCATTTATATCAGCATCCTACTTGCCCCAATCTGCCAGGATCATTGGCATGTTAAAACGTTTGATTTCTTGAATCATTCTGCAACCGCCTATGGCAGAGAACAGCAGGTGGAACTTGTGCAGGCAGCTGCCAATGGTTGCATTCATATGCCGCTAGGAGTATTGACAAGGTTGGTGAGGCGCTTTCCCAAGAACCTGAGGTGCAAATAGATCCCTACACCCCAAAATTGCATTTTCTAAATGCGCTGGAGGATGAGAGTTCGTAGAAGCACTATGGTGATTCACTGGAGTAACATCTTCATTGCTGAAGTGTGGTTGGCGATCATTAGGTGTGAAGAGCTGAGACGAAGTTCCATTTGACGTGACTGGTCCTTCAGCAAACCAAGGCTCACGCCCATTATTGAAAGTTATAAGAACCGTCTTTTTAATTTCAGAAGGAGCAGTTTCCCTCTATTCTTCCGCCACATCAAAAGATCTAATAAGCTGCTCTCTTAGTTCACCAAGCTTCCGCGAAAGCTTGGCTCGATCCTGCTCCAGATGCTCAAGTTGCCCGCTTCCGAATCCAAGAACTAGGCGCTAGAATTCACCGCCTCGAGGAAAGTATAAACTTTTGCCCTTCTCCTTGAAAAATGTATTCCTCTGTTTTGTTGCATCGTCATCTTATCCTGGTGCGTCTCTTTCCATTTTCTCTTTTTTTTTTTATTTTTTTTATTTTTTATATATATATATTTTTATTATATATATATATATTTTGCCCACAAGTGCCGTGGGTGAGAATCTGTGGGCATAACCCTGCTGGCTCCGAGGTTTTCTGCATGTATTTCGGTGGCTCATGGAATCTCGCAATCACCCTTCTTTTTTTTTTGCCATGGCTCTAACAAAATATATATATATATATATTATTTTTGCTGCTTACATTCCCGACGACAAACAACTATAATAAAATTCATTGTGGCCAAGGCCCCTTAATTTACTTATTTATTATATATATATATATTTGTATGGTTTGGTCATCTCGTTTGGCCGGCCAATCATATATATATATATATATGCTCTTTTATATTTTTTGTTCATCGTTTCATTTTTTCTCTCTCTCCTTTTTTTCTCTCTCAATTTTCCCTTTGTAATTTTTTTTTAATTTTTCTCTTTTTTTTTTCTTTTCTCTCTCTCTCTCTCTCTCTCTCTCTCTCTCTTTTTTACAGATGAGAAATTATATCAATCATATACTCGTAGTAGTCCCATAGTTAAAAAATTTACCTCATCATTTCCCTCAAAGGCAAAGACAAGCAAAACTTCCAAAGTAGTTTGAGAAATTCATTTCAACACTTAAGAGTCTATCAATCAGCGTGCCTTTTATTGACATGATATCTCAGATGCCAACTTATGCAAAATTCCTAAAGGAGATGTTGTCCAAAAAAAGAAAGCTCCAGGAGCACGAAACCATTGCACTCACTGAAGAATGTAGCGCCATCTTGCAGAACAAGCTACCTGACAAGCTAAAGGATCCTGGGAGCTTTTCTATTCCTTGTGCTCTTGGGAATGTCCAAATTAGCAAGGCGCTATGTGATCTCGGAGCTAGTGTAATTTTGATCCCTCTCTCCATCTGTAAAAAGCTGAACATCGGCAATCTAAAACCAACTTCTATATCTCTCCAACTGGTCGATCGATCAATTAAATTCCCGATCGGCGTTCTTGAAGATGTTCCTTTGAAAGTTGGCAAGTTGTTCATCCCAGTCGACTTTGTAGTCCTCGACATGGAGGAGGACCGCTAAATTCCAATCATTCTTTGACGACCTTTCTTAGCCACTGCTGGAGCCATCATAGACATCAAGAATGGTCAACTTTCTTTGATAGTTAGAGATGAAAAAATAGAATTCAACCTCTTCCTAGCCATGAAAACTCCTCTCTCGATAACTCTTGTTTACGGGTTGACGTGGTCAATGAGTCAACAGACAAAGGAACTTCAAGCAACGTAACTCGGACGTCCATAAGGAAAGGAGAACCTATGGAAGACTTGAATCAACAAATTGCTAAATCTACGACAACAGAAATCTGATGAACAAAATAGAAAAGCTGACAAACCGATAACAATTCATTCTCCTTCTTGTCGTTCTTTTAAAACTAATTGCAATGGTTCATTGACAGGAAAAGTTCTCAAGCAAATATGGAAGCCAATTCAAAGAACGACGAATGCGAGAAAATCTGGAGGCAAGAAAAAGAATCAGGGAAATAAGAAAGTTGGAGTTGGTTGACACAAGATGATCAAACTATAGTCAGGCTGTGGACTTTAAACCAAGCACTTCTCGGGAGGCAACCCGAACTTTTCCTTTTTCTTACAGGGGAGTTTTAATTTTAGTTTTTCTTTTAGTTTCTTTTAGAATTTTGATACTTATTAATTTGTAGTTTTATTGGTTACTGTTCAAAGCTTACTTGGAAGGAAGCAACATGGATGAAAATTCGGTTCAACTCGCCAAAACATGAAAGTTAACATCTCACATTTCTTTTTTACAATTACTCCCTTTACTCCCTTTATTTTGATGACATAATTTACATTAAGGACAATGTCAATTTCATATGTGGGGGTGAATGCATTGCATTAATTTCTCGAAATATTTCTTTCACTACCCTGATAATCATGATTATAATTTTTGTTACATTTTGTAAAAAAAAATTGAAAAATTTGAAAATTTTGGATAATTCTTGCGTAAATTGTGATATTATATTGATTAAGACCTCACTTTGAACTCTTGTATGTCTTGTAAGCAAACCATACTTGGAATTTCAAAATCTTTGAGTTAGGAAAAGTTGAACTTTAATGAGATGTTAAATTTGTTTTTGAGCAGTATTTGTTGAAAATACTTGGATTTTTGTCCTGAACCACTTGATGAAATTGATATACCTAGGAACCTATTCTGTTTTCTTTTAAAATCAAAGTAATCATCTCTAATTTATCAAAAGTTTTTCTAATACACATAATTATCATTTAAGAAGGTAGTTTTTCTCATATACATGAAAATTTTATTTTGGTTGAAGAATTTGCAAAGTCAAAACTCTATTTAACCAATTCATGGACATGATTAAGACATTTTTTCATGATGAGCCTATCTTTGAAAGTATAACAGTTGTTTTCCCCCATTGAGCCTGGACTTAATTTTTTTTCAAACCTTAATTCCCACTTAGTTGAACCAACTTCGAAATTGATTTTTGAGCTGAAAAGTGAAATGGGAATAAGGTTTAATCTCCTGACTGTGAAAGAACACCCTGAAATATGGTGAGGAAAATTATTGCCAGACTTGGTTAAAAAAATTGCTAAACTAAGGGTAAGAACAAACTTTAAAAAAAAATAATAATACAAATTTGAAAGCACTAAGTGTGGGGGTAGCATTATTTCCTGTTGTAAAATGAGGCTTAAGTCATGTGGAGATGACGGTTTAATTTTTGAAAATTTTTTAAATTTTATTTCTTGTGTCAAACCTAACTGTTGTCCTACTAAGTCCTTATGATCCTATGAATTGGCTAATTGAGTTGGTAGAAGCAATTTAAACGCAAAAATTTGATGAGATGTATATGAGGTAATTTGACTGCTATTTTCTACATTATTAATATTACTTGAATTTGTTGAATGTGTGTATGGAATAACCAGATAAATGGGGAAGATACTTGATAATTAGGAGTTTATTGCGAGAGTTTTTGAACTCTTAATGATTGAAAGCAAAGTAGGTGATAGGGTATACAGTATTAGTCATGTAAGAAGGGATTTTTTTACTGAGATTTTCAATGAGTGTCATGTTTCAAAATTTTTAGTTTAATACTCTTATTAGTTTTTGATAATTGGCTAAATATTTATTTCCACTTTTTGCTCAAAGTTTTGAAATTTTGTAATCTATTCTTGAATTCCTTTGTATTTGCTTGAGGACAAGCAAAAGTTCAAGTGTGAGGGTATTTGATAATTGAAAATTAATAATATATTTTATCGGCATTTTATACCAATTTGGTGGGTATTCAATTGAGTTTGACGTGAAATTTGCTCTAAAATGTGATTTTGCAACAATTGGATGCTAAATATTAATTTCAAGTTATTTAAATAATTTTTACAATCTTTTCGCTTGAAATTATTTTTTTTGTTGCTATGAAATCAAATATGTTTGATATTAAAAATAATTATTTTGGTGTTCAAATAATTTTAATTTATCACCTATTTATTAATTGGATGAGTTAATAATCTAAATCTTTGTTTAAGCAGGTAAACATATTTCAGCAAGTGAGGCCCACCAGATATTTAACAATGATCCAGACCATCCAAGCTTTTCCAATCCGTGCAAATTTCTAATTAATGTGGGGTCCACCGCTTTAAATCAGCAGCAAAAGACGTCAAATCCATGCTGAATTTTAATTCAACACAAAGATCCAAGTCGTCCATCATTTAGCGTCTAGCTTGATCATGCTTCAATTAATTCTAGCCGTTCAAAAGTTCAACAGGGCCACTACAATCATCCAAAATTTCTGCCCAACCAAGTACACCACGTCCAAAGCATCCAGCAAACCGTCCATATAATTCATGCCCATGATCTGCGCCGTCCAGAATTTTTGTACAATGTAATTCAAGCCATCCAAAAAGCATATTCAGATCACAATCCTTCAAGGCACAAAAATCCAAGCTGTTCCTTCTAAATCTGAACCATCCAGGCCATAATCAAATCTGCCCATCTGAAAATCCATCACCAACATTCAGATCTGAAAACCCCAATTGTCCATCAACCAAGCAGTCGTCTAGGTTTTTTTTTTGCAATCTGACTGTCCGTACAAGAAAATCCAAATTGTCAAACGATCCAGATTTTTGCATCACCCATAGTTTGCTTATCAGAGTCGTTCATCTCCTAAGCTGTCCACTACCCAATCATTTAATCAATGGCCAAAAAAATCAGCCATGTGGTGTCCAGTAGCCAGATCTGAACCGCGTAGCCATCTATTTCAGATTCTTTTACCGTCCATTATTTCAAGCTGTTGATTTGCACAACCAACGCAATTCAAATTGCGACAATTGATGTTGTGTACGCTGTTTATAACCATCCAGCTGTTCAAATCTCCAAGCCATTATTAAAACTCCAGATTGTCCAATGCAACTGTGGGGGCCACCAGCATATGCACAGCATGCACGCACAATACAATTCTGAATTGCATTTCATGGGGCCCACCTACCTTACGCAATCCCTATTTGCAAAAATTTTTTGGTGCTATAAAATCGGTAGGACGGTCAGCAGGAAAGGGGAGAAAAATTCTAGAGAAATTCCAGAGAGAAATTTGGGCAGAATTTTGAGAGTGATTTAGAGAGAGAGAGAGAGAGGAAGGAGGTAGAGAGCACGAGCAAGAGGCGGACCGGCGAGTTGCGTTGAGCGGCCGATACACCATCGGGAGCTTCAAACCAATAAGCTCTCCTATCTTTTCCCTTTTTAATTTTAATTGTCTTGTTTAAGATGACCTTGAATTTTAATTTTATTTTGGACTTAAATATGCTTGGCTAAACCTTAAACTAGGGTTTAGGATGTAGCATGCGTACAATGTAGCGTGGTGTGAGTTTTAAATTTATTTATGATGGATATTATTTTTAATTTAATGTCTTGTGATTTTTATGCTTACTTAGTATATGGGCGCATACTTTGGCATGATCCCATATATTAAGTGATGAAATCGAGAGGTGAAAATCTAATATACGATAATCAAGATATTAAACCTGGAAATCTAAGACCATGAGAATAAGCATGATGGCCTTGAGGAATTCCATAAACAAACCACATAACTTAATGGATTCTAATTAACTTAATCCCATGAGAATAGGTGGTTAAGAAAATTAGGGTACGCCTTGTAGGTTTCGAGAGAAGGTGCAAGGATAAATTAGGGTTTGTTCTCCTTTAACAAATAATATCTAGATTAAATAATTATACCACTACCCGTTGCAAAAGACGCATGTGAAATCCTAGACCCTAGGTAATCACACTTTCATTTTCTCTACTCATTTTAGTTTTCAATTTTCTATTCCCATTTTTCTATTTTTTTCCATTTTATATACTATAGTCTCTCAATATTCAACACGAAAGCGTTTAAAAGCAAAAATTTATAGTCCCTAATTCCCCGTGGATCGATAATTTATATACTACAATCTACGACCCATGCACTTGTGGTGAGTGCGAACAAAAATGAGTCTTTAACTTTAAGCAAAATAACCTTAAATTATATTAGAATTTGGGCATATTCATCATCTTGCTAACGGTCCATTTAATGGATCTCTAACGGCGTGAATATAAGTAGAATTAGGATAAAAATTCATGAGTATGAGAGAAAATTTTGAAACTTCATGGGATAAGTGAAATTAAGAGTAAAATTTATATGTATATATGCATTTTTTTATTTTAAACCTGATCTATAGCAAATTATCATTAATTCATACAAAATAACAAGAATATCCTCCAATATTTTTTTAAAAAAAACACTCAAACCTATATTAATGGTTAAGATATTGTTTGAGCCTCCAAAAACAAAATAGAGAAGGCCTAATAATCAAGTTTAAAATGTAAAAAAATTTTAATACTAAAGGATATTTATGTCATTTTATATGGATTAAAATTAGTTTTTAATACTGTAATGGGTTAAGGTTTAAAATGAAAAGAAATCAAAATTTTTAAGATTTAAAATGCAAAAAGTTAAACTTCAGGGTTTAAAATGTAAATAGGCAAAGTTAGAGGATTTAAAATTCAAAAAACTTTAATATATGCAGCTAGGTTCCAAAACAAAGACCACTAGTGTGTAGAGGCTCATTTTTATGTAACTAGGTTACATAGAAGCGATTCCATATAACCTCTTCGAAATTTAAGATTTTCATGCTTGATGAAAAATCTAATTCATTCATTGTATTTACATAAAAAATGTCAAGCTAAAAGTTTTTCAATCTAAAACTTTTCACTCTCTATAACTATCCTATTTTTTAATCATTTTTTTATATCGTCCTATACAACTACCCTATTTTTCAATTATTTCTGCGTAACTACATATACAACTAACCTATCTATTTTAACTTTATTCCCTTTACTTTTTATCATTAACTCTATCAAATCATATCATTTTATTTTATTTTGAAAACTTTTATACAAAAAACTTTTAATACAAAAGTTTTATTACTTCTCAAACACACACCCAAGTTTCATCCAAATCTAATTGTGCACAGGCCACATTTGCTAAAAATTAGATACATTCATGTATAAATTAAGAAAAATACTTAGATTCATTCACATATATATTGGAATGTAATAATACTTTACAAAATTATTTATCCATGTAGTAATGATATTTTAAATGGTTTAGATATTAAAAATACTACTTTAAATTGATATTTAGCATTAAATCATTTTATTAAGTTGATTTTGCATGTTTGTAGATAGAGCCCACATACAATGATATTAGATAAATAAAATGGATTTTCATAATAATATAAGTGATGTTAAACACAATTGGTGGAGTAGATTTTTATTAACTATCTAGATGTTGAAAATGAAATGAATTACGTAAAAATGGTTTCACAAAAGCATCCCTAGTTAAGTATTATATGTCTTCCCAAATATATTATAATTTTGGGGGTTATTTATTAAATCCTAAAACATTTCATTAAGACTTTCATTCTCCACAATTACCTTATTTTTTAATTATTTTTTTTACTTCTTCTGTACAATTACTCTATTGTTTAATCATTTCTACAAAATTATTCATATATCTAACCTATCTATTTTAATTTGTTCTCTTTACTCATTATATTATATCTATCATATCACATTATTTTTTTACAAAAATTTTCATAATTTTTGTTATCATTTTCCAAACACACCCTTAAAATATAAGAAATATTTTTTAAAAGATATGAAGAGTTGTTTAAGTCTGTCTATTAATTAACACATTGAAAAATGAATTTTTCATATCATTGAAATTTTTGTATATCCTTTTCAAAATAAAAATAATAGAATTAAGGATGTATTCAAAAAATGATAAAAATTTTGAATAAAAAGTTCTAGGTGTAAAAGTTTTTAAAATTAAAAATGTGATACAGTATGGGCAAGGATGATGAATAAATAGAATAAAATTAAAATAACTATGTTAATTGTGTTGGAAACAAGTGTTGAAATCAAAAGTAAATACCCAAAGTATATGTTTTGATGATTAACAACTCAATTTGAGTAAGTTTTAGCTACTAATATGTTTTGTGCAATGTGTAAGGTTATAAAAATGAAAAAATATAAAACATGACAGGTCAAGTCGATCATCAAGTCAACTCAGGCATCAACTTAGGCCAAGTCGATCCCCAAGTCGACTCCAGCTTAGACTTCAAAGCCTATTTTTTGTCCAGCACTGAAATTGGGGAGCAAAAGTTGCCGAAGTCGCAAACGAAGTCGACTCCACATGCGACTTGGGTGAAGTCGCAGACCAAGTCGACTCCAACTTCGACTTTAGACTGACAGCATAGAATTTGAAGAGCAAAGTCGCAAACCAAGTCGACTTGACATTCGACTTGGGTGAAGTTGAAGACCAAGTCGACCCAAACATTAAACTTGGATTAAATGAAGATCAAATCAAGACGAAAGCAAACAAAGTTGCATGAATTCATTAATTCATATCAAGAACTATCATTTGGACATCTTTATACACTCCAAGACTCATGTATTCAAGAATTCAAGACATGGAGTCAAATGGTTTCAAGTTAAAATAATCATACACAGTTCCAAGTACTGTAAAATAATGGAAGAACAATTAAGTTGAAGAAACATAAGCAAGCAAAATCATTTCAAAGAAATGTAAGTTCACTTGGCAAACTAAGAAAGTCAAGTCGCAACCGAAGTCGACTCCAGCAGTGACTTGGGTCAAGTCCCAGTCCAAGTCGACCTAAAGAAGAGACTTAAAAATTGCAGAAATCCGAAGTCGCAACTGAAGTTGACTCCACATGCGACTTGGGTCAAGTCCAAGATCAAGTTGACCTGAGGAAGAACTTGAGCAGCCTGCTTACAGCCGAAGCCGCACCCGAAGTCGACTCCAGCCTGTGACTTGGGCGAAGTCGCACATGAAGTCGACTCCACTAGCAACTTGGGTCGCAATGTTCAAAAATTTGAACGTTGGCGCATTTATTACATGCCAACCGACTCTCTAACGTTCAAATCTCTCCTTGCATTATATATAGACACTCAAGAAAACGTGAAAGCAAGTAAGATTGAGCAGAAAAAGAGGAAAGAGAAGCTACTAAGTTCAATATTTCACTTTCTTCTACATTTGAGTGATCCATATACGTTTTGAAGGAAGAACGAGCTTCAACTTGCTGCATACTCCAACATCGATCAACTTGTCACTTCTACGAGTTCTTCCTCGAGCTGAAACTTGCCTACACAACCTGTAAAGTGTAGATTTCTTTCATTTCATTTTGTTATTCATTTTTTTATGCTTGGTTTGATTTTGGTGTTTCAAACCAAGTGATAGCGAAGTAGCATTGTGACTGGAGTGGAACTCGTCATCTACTTGTGCTGCGTGTTGTATATGCCCCCTAGAGCTAGAATCTAGAAGAGAGCGGAGGCTCTAGTTGTATATACCCCCTAGAGATGGAATCTAGAAGAGAGTAGAGACTCTAGTTGTATTCGTGGAATACGTAGTGGAACCCAAGTCACAAGGGGTGTGAGCTTGGAAGAGTAGAGTAGGGAAGGTTGCCCGAACCACTATAAATCTTGTCCATTAATTTTTATTTTCGCTTTCATTATCTTATTTCTTTCCATTTATTTTATCAAAGGGGACTGAATTAATCCGGGGTAAAGATTTCAGTTTAAGTTGAAAAATTTTAAATACCCAATTCACCCCTCCCCTCTTAGGTAATTGCTATTAATTCGGGACCAACAAATGGTATCAGAGCAGGTCTTTGAGTTTTATCAAAGAGATCTTTTGACATGGCATCCCAATCTACTTCCGTTCCCGCATTCGTTGAAGGTCAATCTTTTACTAAGCTACCTTTGTTTGATGGGAACAATTGTGGCTATTGAAAGATACGTATGAAACAACTCATCATGGCTACAGATATGGACTCTTGGATTGCAATCCAAGACAGTGTGACCCTGCCCACTAATGAAAGAGCTTCCAAATGGACCGATGAGGAAGTGAAAATTGTTAAGAGCAACGCTAAGGCTATGAATTCATTATTTTGTGCTCTTACTGCCTCTGAATATGATAGAGTATCCTCTTGTTTGACCACCAAAGAGATATGAGATACATTAACATCTATCTATGAAGGAACTTCTCAGGTCCAAGGGACAAGAAGAAACATTTTGATTAGAGAATTGGAAAGTTTCAAAATGTTGGATACTAAGAATATTTCAGAAATGTTTGCTAGATTCTCTAAAATTAATAATGCTTTGAAAGGTCTTGGAAAAGCTATTTTAGAATTTGAACAGGTCATGAAGATTCTAAGAGCTCTACCGGAATCTTGGACTCCAAAGATTATTGCAATAGAAGAAGCCAAGGACCTAAACACATTAAAGTTAGAAGATCTTATTAGCTTATTAATGTCACATGAGCTAATCAAGAAAAAAAAAATGAAGATCACCACAAAGGCAAAAGAGTCATTGCCTTGAAAGCCGCATAAGATTCGGATGACACTACCTCGTCGTCACAAAACGACGATGAAATCGCCTTACTTACAAAATGTTTCAGAAAATTTGTAAGGAAAGGAAGAAATTTCAGAAACTTTAAAGAAAGAAATTCTAAAGAGAAAAAGAAAGAAACAACAAAATGTTACCGGTGTGGCGGTTTGGGGCATATGCAAGTCCAATGCCCAACGCCCGAAGAGACTAAAGCAAAGGAGCAAAGAAAAGATCGAGGTGACAACAGAAAACTTCAAAAGATCAAAGGAAGAGGCATGTACATAAACGAAGAAGAATCAACGACATGCAGCTCTTCAAGTGAAGAATGTGAAGCGGATTGCGCAAGAATTTGTTCCATGGAAAATTCCGACATATGTCTTGCAGCAATGAAAATCTTGGAGGATCAAGCTACTTTAACAAGCTGCACAAGTAGTCAAGAGGTAACCTCCAAATAAAAATCTTTTTCAAATGAATACATCAAATGTGCTGAATTAAAAGAACTTCAACAAGCTTATGATTCATTATATGAGGAAATAAAGAAATTAGGAAACAAGTTCACAATAAAGAAAAGACAATGTGATGCAGTAATAATTGTGAACGGTAAACTTGCTGAAAAGGTTGATCAATTGAAAAATGAAAAGAATACCTTAATAAATGAGCTAGAAGAACTCAAAAAGGAAAATGAATCACTAAATGAATCGCTTGCTAAGTTTTCGAATCCTGGAGAAAGTGTCAAAATGTTCTTGAAAATGACCACCCAAAGTTGTAAGAAAGGACTTGGGTATACTACATTTGAGTAGGGCAAATCTAATGCTCCAAGGAACAAAGCTAAACCCATTTATGCTAAACCGAAAAATAAATCATGTGGTTTGGACCAAAAGACCAACTGGGGAACCAATTACCAAGTGGATTCCCACTCCTAGACTACCAGAAGCTTGTAATTTTTGCAATAAGTTGGGATACAAGATTTATTAATGCAAATTGAAAAAATTACAAAACCTTAGTACAAAATTGGTTTGGATGCCCAAAAGCATTGGATTTATGGCTTCAAAAGAAGATCAACGTAGATTCCAATGGATAACTAATCCAAATGGACCCATAAAATGGATACCAAAAGGATGAGCTCCACTTGACTTTATTTTTGCAAGTTTATCTTAGAGCAAAGGCCAATAACATATGGTTTATGGATACTAGTTGCTCAAGACACATGACAGGAGAAAAAGGACTGTTCCATAAGATCAACCCATGCAACGAAGGAACAGTTGCTTTTGGAAATAATGAAAAAGGCAAAATAAAAGGTAAAGGAAATGTTTATGATTTTTCAAATGCATGTATTGAGGATATACTATTTGTTGAAGGATTCAAACACAACCTAATGAGTATTAGCCAATTATGTGACAAAGGTTATAAAGTTGTATTTGAATCTTCCATTTGCAATGTATTTGATGATGAACACATAGTATTTAGTGGCAAAAGACATGAAAATGTATATTTGGTTTGCCTAGATGAACTTGAGGGAAAATGTCTAATAGCCATAGAAAATAACCCATGGATATGGCATACAAGGCTTGGACATATAAATATGTCAAATATTAAAACATTGTGGAAAAAGAGTCTAGTACAAGGGTTACTAAAGCTTAAATATGACAAGGATAAGATTTGCAAAGCTTGTCAATTATCTAAACAACCCAAAATTTCATTTTCTACCAAAAAGGAAATTTCAACAATTAGGCCACTTGAGTTACTACAGGGCCATCAGACATTTTAACTCTTGGTGGGAAAAAGTACGTGTTCGTAATTGTTGATGATTTTTCAAGATTTATTTGGATTATACTCTTAGCTAGCAAAGATGAAGCATTTTCTATGTTTGTCACATTTTCAAATTTGGTGCAAAATAAAAAATAAAGTTCAATTATTTCCATTAGAAGTGATCATGGTGGTGAATTTGAAAATAAACGATTCATAGAATTTTGCAACGAAAAAGGAATTCACCACACATTTTCTGCACCAAGAACTCCTCAACAAAATGGAGTTGTTGAAAGGAAAAATTGGAGAATACAAGAAATGGCTAGAACTATGATAAATGAGAATAAATTGTCCAAAAGATTTTGGGGTGAAGCTATAAGTACAGCTTGTCATGTATTAAATTGAGTTACCATTAGAGAAATATTGAAAAAGACCCCATATGAACTTTGAAAATGCAGAAAACCAAACATATCATATTTTCATACTTTTGGATGTACTTGCTATGTGTTAAATAATGGAAAAACAAATTTGGGAAAATTAGATGCCAAAAGTGATGATGCAATTTTCCTTAGATACTCATCAAATAGTAAAGCATATAAAATTTTCAACAAAAGAAATCAAATAGTAGAAGAATTAATACATGATGTTTTTGATGAATTTAACCAAACTCCGAGAAAGGATGATGAATTAAGTGATGCAGATGATACATCAAAAGCAAAACAGCAAGGGCAACAAGAAGAAACTGAGCCCAAGCCAGAAAATTCCATGGAGGAAAGGGTAAGTGAAGGTAACAATTCTCACAGATCTCCAACTGATTTGAAATTCAAAAATGTCCATCCAATTGAGCAAGTTATTGGCAATATCTATGAAGGAGTAAAAACTAGAAGGTCAAAACAAAATATTTGTGGACAATATGCTTGTGTCAAAATTTTAACCAACAACTATTGACCAAGCTCTTAATGATGAAAACTAGGTTATTGCAATGCAAGAAGAGCTAAATCAATTTGAAAGGAACAATGTATGACATTTAATTCCTAGACCCAAAGATTGCACTATTATTGGTACCAAATGGGTATTTAGGAACAAATTAGACGAAAGTGGACTTGTAATAAGAAATAAAGCTAGACTAGTAGTCAAAGGGTATTCCCAAGAAGAAGGGATTGATTTTGAGGAATCATATGCACCTGTGGCTAGACTAGAAGCCATACGAATTTTACTAGCGTTTGCTTCTCACATGGATTTCAAATTGTTTCAAATGGATGTGAAAATTTCATTTTTGAATGGATACTTGAATGAAGAAGTATATGTTGAACAAACCCCTGGATTTAAAGAAAAGGATCAATCAAAATATGTTTATAAATTAACCAAAGCATTATACGGACTAAAACAAGCTCCACGAGCTTGGTATGAAAGGTTGAACAAATTTTTGATTGATCATGAATTTCAAAGAGGAAAGGTTGATACTACATTATTCCTCAAGTATAAAAGCAAAAATATTTTAATTGTTCAAATTTACAAAAATGATATAATATTTGGTGCTACTGACGAAACTCTGTACAAAGAATTTTCTAAGATTATGCAGAGCGAATTCGAAATGAGCATGATGGGAGAATTAAATTTCTTCCTTGGACTGCAAATCAAGCAACAAGCCGAAGGGATCTTTATAAATCAGTCCAAGTATATCAAAGAAATACTAAAGAAATTTGGAATGCAAATGAGCAAGGGAGCAAACATTCCAATGAGTTCAACAATCAAGATCGACACGGATAAAAACGGTAAATGTGTCGACCAAAAGCTATATAGAAGTATGATAGGATCTTTGCTATATTTAACTGCTTTTAGACCAGATATTCTTTTCAGTGTCTGCATGTGTTCTAGATTTCAATCATGTCCTAAAGAATCACATTTATTGGCTGTAAAAAGAATTTTTAAATATTTGATAAATACAACTAATCTTGGACTATGGTATCCAAAGGGGTCAACTTTTGATTTAATCAGCTACTCGGATGCGGATTTTGCCGGATACAAAGTAGATAGAAAAAGTACTAGTGGAACATGTCAATTCTTTGGAAACATATTAGTTTCATGGTATTTAAGGAAACAAACTAGTGTCGCTCTATCTACGGCGGAAGCCAATATATAGCCGCAGGGAGCTGTTGTGCCCAACTACTTTGGATGAAACAACAACTAAAAGATTATGGAGTTGATTATTATAATATTCCAATTAGATGTGATAATACAAGTGCAATTTGTTTGACTAAAAATCCTGTATTGCATTCTAGAACCAAACATATAGATGTAAGACATCATTTTATTCGTGAACATATTTAAAATCATGATGTTTATTTGGAATATGTGAAAACTGAGGATCAGATTGCTGATATATTCACCAAACCTTGAGCAAAAGAATCTTTTTACAAAATTAGAAATGATATAGGGATGATTAAGCTAAATTAGGAATAATTAGATAGGAGAAATGGACTTAGAAAAGTCCAAGTCGATAAACCAAGTCAACTCCGGAGATCCCAAGTTGACTCCGGTAAGTCGACTCCAGGCGCACAACCGCCGGGCTACTCCCTCTCTTCTTCTTCTTTCCTTCTTCCTTTCTTCCTTCTCATTTTTCCCGCGCCGATTTCCTCTCTCCATTAATCTCTCCACCATTTTTCTTTTTTGGACTCCGTCTCTTCCGCACAAGCCCTCTCTCGTTTCCTCTCCCTCTCTCTCTTCTTCGGCAGTTTGCCTCTCTTCCGGCATTCCCTCTCTCTCTCTCTCCTCTCCTCTCTCTCTTCCGAACTCTGTTTTTCTCTCTCTCACACTCACCAGCACCAGTTTCCTCTCCTTCTCTCCCGCTCGAGCTCTGTCTTCCCTCTCATTCTCTCTCCAGCATCTCCATTTTTCAGCCTCTATTTTCTCCTCTTTTTCATCTTTTCTCTTGAGCAAGCTTTGGCTCTCTCTGTTCCACTCTATCTTTGCTTCTCTCTTGTTTCTCTCGAGCCATCTGTTCTTCTCAATTTTCTCTTTAAGCTTTCATTTTCCATCTTAAAATTTCCATTTCTTTCTCTCAAGCTCCATTTGAAAAACTCAATTTCCAAAACCCATCAAATGGAACCCAAATCCAGATTGCCTAAGTTGGCTGTGTCCAAACCATCATTAAAGCCCGTTCCTAGACCATCTAGCTCTCAAGCTAAAGAGGAAGTCCCCAGAAGGCAACGGACTCCCTTGAAGCGAGCCCGGGAAGAACCATCGACTTCTACCGGTCGTCGGGTCCGATTCCAGGTCAGGACTCCATCAACAATCGCTACTAGGGAAGAGATAAATATCATCCCAGGCTTAAATTCTTGCATTACATGGATTTATCCCCAAGGCTAAGGGTCCTAAGACTATTGATTGCCCACTGTATCTATCTAAAATACGGAGGCAGAAATCAGCTAAACCCGCAGGAGGCGGAAATTCTTTGGAAAGTCGCCAATAAAGTCAAAGTCAGTCTCCCGCGACTCTTCCTAGAAGCCCTGGCCTCCTGAAAAGACAACCCACGAGGGGTTTTGCCCTATGGAACATGGATCACTAAGATCCTAGAGCATTTTGAGGTCGATATTGATGGTGAACCATTCGAGGTATTGAAACCAACCAATGCGATCAACAAGTCCTTGCTCCAAAGAATGAAGATCAATGTGGAGCAGTTTAGGGCAGAGCGTATCCAAGAAAGAATGGGCGTACCGGCTCCAGAAGAAGCCGAGGGTTCACAGGTTCAGGAGGAGCAGCCCCTGCCATCACCAGAGGAGCAACTCGCTCCACCTCAGGAAGCTCCCGAGGAGCCCGCGTCACCACACTCCTATGGATCCTGCTCAACTCATGGTTCCGAGATCTCAGACCTGACACCTCGACCACCATCATGGGATAACTCGGTGAATGCCATCCGGGAGCACCAAGAGCAGATCAAGGATCGCCTAACTAGTCAGATCGCCGGCTTCCTAATTGCCATCATGGACATGCATTCACGACAGGACCACATGGATCAGGAGCTTCAGACGATACAATATCATTTGGCATCCGAAAGCAATCGGAATCAACTCATACCCGAATTGGATCCATTTGACACCGGGTCAGTGCACAGAGATCCGACTCCTGGCCCCGCATCATCCTTTTAATCATCGGCCCATGTTTGACCTATCAGACCTACCCCTGCTCTCCAATCCACTCCATATCCCATATCGGCATTTTTATATGCCAAATCTCAGCGAGTCAACCCCTATTTGATCTATTGACAAAAAGGGGGAGAATAGTTGAGTTTGTGTTTAGTTTTTTTTAGGATTTTGGGTTGGGTAGCTTGTATATAGGTTTTATTTGCTTTTGAAATTTGTATGCAACATTTTTTTATCATATATGAAAAACTTATTTATGAAAAAGTTTGTTTATGATCTGTTTACTTATGAAAAGTTTATACTTATGCTCTGATTACTTGTGATTATGCACTCATTACTTGTGTTCTGTTTTTATCTGAAATTGAAATAGTTGTTTGAAATGCCTGCATGAATGGATTCAACTTAAGATATATAAATGTTATATGACAATTCAAAAGGTAAATAATTTATGATTATCCTAAAAATATCAAAACAAGATAAAAATGGTATGTTTTAAAGATATCGAAAGGTATATACTCAAATCGGTTTTGTCAATCATCAAAAAAGGGGAGATTGTTGGAAACAAGTGTTGAAATCGAAAGTAAATACCCAAAGTATATGTTTTGATAATTAACAACTCAATTTGAGTAAATTTTAGCTACTAATATGTTTTGTGCAATGTGTAAGGTTATAAAAATGAAAAATATAAATCATGACAGGTCAAGTCGATCATCGAGTCGACTCAGGCATCGACTTAGGCCAAGTCGATCCCCAAGTCGACTCCAGCTTAGACTTCAAAGCCCATTTTTTGTCCAGCGCTTAAATTGGGGAGCAAAAGCTACCGAAGTCGCAAACGAAGTCGACTCCACCTGCGACTTGAGTCAGGTCCAAGACCAAGTCAACTTGAAATGGAACTTGAAGTCAAGCTGGAGAATGAAGTCGACTCCTATGGCGCCCTGAACTAGGGTGCCTAGAAGCCTTACTCCGGGATCTTATCGATTGGTAAATGTGACAAAGGATTGTTGCCCTGATCATGTGGCGGATTCTTAATTGGATCTCGTCCAAATTTTTTTCCTTTTCATTCATCACTTAAGCATATACTTTATTCATAATAGACTCATCCATATCATCATAAAGTCATTCATATCATATCTTCTTTTTATTGAAATAATTCACATAAGTACAATCATGTTTGTAATATCCAGAAAACATGTCCTCAACATGATTATCATACATTTGTCCCTTTGGACGCATACATAGAACTGCAATTAAATTTGCAGGTTATTTCTACCTGGCACCCTTTATGAGTCAGCTCCATAGCTTGTTTGTCATTTTGAAAACACATATGAGTAATAATACTCAGTAAGCAAGCCTTTTTCTTTGGCAAGTAAACATTTTCCTTTCATTCAAATGCATTTCTCCCCGTTTGGTAGGAGATACTTACCAAGTGATGAATTACCAATGGGACAGAAACATTTTCATGTATTTTATGAGAATACAATGCATTTATTTATTCATGACTTTCCTTGTGCCTCCAACCTCTGGGAGGACGCCGCCGGCACACAGTCCTTGCGACTCGGCAATAGTGAAGGGGGACCCTCTGATCCGCTTACTACCTCCACCAAAGCCTCTTCCTTATGCACCATGTTCATACATACATATGCCGACATGACATGCTCCATAAAACTTGATAAATCATTTAGAAAGTAATTTAACAAGCAGTTAGCAATCATTTTAGGAAAAGCATTATAGGAATGACCATCCTTAAATATAATTCATAAAGCATGTGAGCAAATAATTTGTAATTATTTAAAAATATTTTTGAAAGTATAGAACTTGCTTACCTCCTCAGTCTGTGTCCTCCACCTTTTCCTTTCCTTTTCCTATACAAGGAAAAATGATATTTTATCTATATCATTTCATGTCTTAGATTGCTTCCTGGTCATTACTCATTTATATGGATTTTTATCCATAAATTCTTTAAAAATTTCATCCATATATCCTCATAAAATATAAAAATAAATCTCAAATTTTTTCCAAAATCACGTTTTTTACTATTCATAGTTACTGTAGTAAATTACTGTAGCAGATTAATGTTCACGTTTATTGTTCACCCGAGGTTACTGTTCATGGGTTCCTAAAATTGATATTTCTTCCAAAAATAAAAAATAACATGACATAGCTTATGCTTAGTATATCATGAAAAAATTCATAAATTTTGAATTTATCATCATTAACTTGGCTAAATAAATTATTTTCTCCATGTTTTGAAATCATAAATTCACTTAAGCATAATCCTTAATTCCAAAAAATCATGAAATTAGTATATCATCATTCCAACATCATATTTATCATATTCATATATCCCAAATCATCATTTATCATTTTTGGAGCATTATTTACATATGTCATATGCTATCTTCCCGAATGCTCCATCTTTGCTCCAAATTTTTGATATTTTGGCATAATTCCAATTAAGCATTATATCTATACTTATTTGCTTATGCTTAGGCATTATCTAAGCAAGGTTTTACCTTACTTAAAATCCAAAACAAATTTGGGAAGAAATTACTTACCCAAAATGAAGATATCCTTCTTTTTCTCACACTTTCTCTCTCTAACTTTCTCCTCTTCTTTCTCCTCAAGGATAAAACGTGGTGGGGGTGAAAAATGCTCAAATGGAGCTGGGATGAAGTGCCTTGGACGTCCACCCCTTCCCCCTATTTATACTTTTTGATTTTTTATCAAATTAGAATTTACCCCCCTTGATGGAGGTATTAAATTATAAAACATATTTTTTTATAATTTTAAAAGGTGAATTGAGCCAAGAGCAGCCACCCTAGCTACTTTTCATGCCTCCCCTATGGAAGCCCTATTTTTCATTGATTTTTTATTTATTAAAATTATTTATTTTAAGCTAATTCAATCCTAGCCGTTGATCTTTGATGATAATGAATGTGGACCATTGATTTTGGTTAAAAATCCAACCACCCACTGCAATTGCTTCTGTTCATTTATTATTTATTATTATTTTTAATTATTTAATTTAATAAAAAGTCAAAAGTAGCATTAATGGAAAGTTAAGCTACTTTTTGATCTTCTTTTGATGTTTCATCTTGACCCTTGATTTGTGATTTTTATCACATCTTAACCCATTCATCATGATCATCATAATATTTTGGCCATCCATAAAAAAATTTATCTCAATCCGACGTCTGGATTGCAAGTTATGAATTTTTCTTTAATTTTTCACTAAAATCCAAAATTCCATTAAAATATAAAAAAGTATTGCTATTTCGTCCTGCAGTGATTAAATCTCCTTTTTTTTTCTTTTTTTGATTAAGTTAATCTAAGTGATTAACTCTTAATCATGTGTCTTATTCCCCGGTTACTATTCACGGGTATTATTCACGTGCACTATTCATCTAAATTTTATAATTATTTTAACCTCTATTCCCACATATTTCATACTCATGAATGTATATTTTCCAAATATATTACCTAGGGTTTATAATCCTAGGATTTTATACACGTGTCTAAGATCGGGGTTTCACAATCCTCCCCCCCTTACAATAGGTTTTGTCCCGAAACCTGTTGCTATTCAAATATTCCATTATGCTTTTTCTGCGTAATTAGACATCTATATTCAAAAGCATATTAGCCTTTTCTGGCTTTTGCTAATTCATATGGAGGAAATCCTTCTTTTTGCCTATCTTTAAATATGTTGGGATTTCAAGCAATTCCCTTCATCATTGCGCCCCATATATTTAGCCTCAATTTTTATCATAGGATTAAATATTATCATGCTTATCATACCTTGCAAACTTGATTCTTTACTTGCCATTTTATATTCTTGGTTTCTTCCACCCATAGTGCGTGTGTGGTTACGTATTGGTATGAATATGTAACATCTAAATTAAATAATGAATTTCCTAAAATTTAAATCATACCTGTATCCACTTTGTCCTCTATTTCTTGAGACTCCATTCCTGTGAGGGCTCGGGCACGCACAGGGTTGTTTGTTATGGCGGGGGCTTTCTGCTGGTCCAACCTTCCTCAAGTTGGAGTTTCCTGTGGTTTGTTCGGGCAGTTGAATGATATATGCTTGACTTGGCCACATATGAAGCACTTGATCGTTCTACATTCCCGAGCCATATGTCCCGCTTGACCACACTTAAAATATTTCCTCAATCCTTGGAGGCATTCACCAGAGTGGTACTTATGGCAAGTTTTGCAAGGTGAGGTGCTCCTTCCCTTGTAATTGAATTTCTCCATTCCAGTTATTGTCTTCTCATTTTTCCCTTTCTTGGCCTCATTTTCCTTTGGATCCGAGAAAGATTGCTCTAGAGTTTGCCAAAGCTCTTGGGTTCTCATGAACTCTATTTCTAATGCCCTAGCTCTTTCTATGCTAGAAGCATAATCCCTTATTAGTAATGGGGCTAGTCCCTCCCTTAATTGGGGTCTCAGCCACATTGGAATTTTTGTGCCTTATTTTTTGGCACATTGGCGATCCATGGTACATACCTAACCAAGGCATTGAATCTTGTTACATATTCAGTCACCGTCATCTTGCCTTGGTATAGTTTCTCAAACTCTATCACTTTTTGGCTCTGTAAGCCTATTGGAAGATACTCTTTATTAAATTCTTCTAAAAATTCTTGTTGCGTGACCTGTTCTGGGTATGGCATAGTAACCATCAAAGTTTTCCACCATTCATAAGCGTCTTTAATTAGCAAGTGGGTAGCACATAGAACTTTCTGTTTATCATTGCAGGGCGAAATCCGAAATGACTTTTTGATTTCCATGATCCATTGCTTTGCAATGATGGGGTCTGGTTCCCCAGCAAACTTAGGGGGTCGTTGGGCAAGGAAGGCATTGATAGCCTTTCTATCAGCCTCTAGGAGGGTATCTTCTATACCTCTAGAAAAATTGAGGTTGGCCGATGGGCCGGGTGGTCCCCCATTTTCGCCTTGTGGCGGAGCCTGCCGATTTCTCTCCCACATACCTTGTATTATACCGGCGGCCTGGGTTGTCCATTGCTACATTGCCTTTTCCACCGCTGCAGCTATCTTTTCTTCTATCTGCCTTTCTTGGTTAGCTCTTCTTTTTACATGGAATTCGGAGCTAGCCTCTTCTCATCGTTGATGGGTCCTTGACGTCTGTCCACTTGACGCGGACTTTTTGGTCCGTTTACTGGTTTTTCCTATTTCAGGTCTGCTAACTTATTCTCTTATTGGTGCCTTCCCTTTATTCAGCCTAGCTCCGACTCTTGTAGTTGGCATTTTTGCTTTCTATATGCACAAAACTTTGGTTAGTATCATAACATTCTCATAATACTAACATTTATAATATTCATAACATTATTCATATTCAAGCATATATGTCACATGCATCTATATATGTTTCTCACATATATATCATTTCATATCAATAGAAGTATCATAACCTCTTAAATATGTAGATCTAGACATTAGTTCTTTCTTTTCATGTCTATCTATCAGTCCATGCTCTATTTCTAACTTTTGTAGTACCATTCCTTTTCTATCACCATTCTTAAATTTTTTTTCTTTCCACGCCTATTTACCAATCCTTGCTCTGATATTACTTTTGTGGTATCAGATCTATCCTTTCATCATCTTTTATTTTCTCCTTCTCCCGCCTATTTACCAATCCTTGCTCTGATACCAATTTCTGTGGCGCCCCGAACCGGGGTGCCTAGAAGCTTTACTCCGGGATCTTGTCGATTGGTAAATGTGACACAGGATTGTTGCCCTAATCACGCGGTGAGTTCTTAATTGGATCTCGTCCAAATTTATTTCCTTTTCATTCATCACTTAAGCATACAATTTATTCATAATAGACTCATTTATATCATTATAAAACCATTCATATCTTCTTTTTATTGAAATAATTCACATAAGTACAATCATGTTTGTAATATCCATAAAACATGTCCTCAACATGATTATCATACATTTGTCCCTTTATAAGTCAGCTCCATAGCCTGTTTGTCATTTTGAAAACACATATGCGTAATAATACTCAGTAAGCAAGCCTTTTTCTTTGGCAAGTAAACATTTTCCTTTCGTTCAAATGCATTTCTCCCCATTTGGTAGGAGACACTTACTAAGTGATCAATTACCAATGGGATAGAAACCTTTTTATGCATTTCATGAGAATGCAATGCATTCATTCATTCATGACTTCCTGGTGCCTCCAACCTCTGGGAGGACGCCGCCGGCACACAGTCCTTACGACTCGGTAATAGTGAAGGGGACCCTCTGATCCGCTTACAACCTCCACCAAAGCCTCTTCCTTGTGCACTGTGTTCATACATAAATATGCCGGCATGACATGCTCCATAAAATTTGATAAATCATTTAGAAAGTAATTTAGCAAGCAGTTAGCAATCATTTTAGGAAAAGCATTATAGGAATGACCATCCTTAAATATAATTCATAAAGCATGTGAGCAGACAATTTGCAATCATTTAAAAACATTTTTGAAAGCATATAACTTGCTTACCTCCTCAGTCTGTGTCCTCCACCTTTTCTTTCCTTTTCCTATAAAAGAAAAAATAATATTTTATCTATATCATTCCATGTCTTAGATTGCTTCTCATGAATGGTTTATAATCATTCATTACCTCATTTCCATAGAGGTTAACTTTATAAAGAAACCTGGTCATTACTCATTTATACGAATTTTTATCCATAAATTCTTTAAAAATTTCATCCATATATCCTCATAAAATATAAAAATAAATCTCCATTTTTTTCCAAAATCACGTGTTTACTATTCATAGCTACTGTAGCAATTACTATAGCAGATTACTATTCACAGCAACGTTGGTACTGTTCATGGGCTCCAAAAATTGACATTTTTTCAAAAATAAAAAATACCATGACATAGCTTATGCTTAGTATATCATGGAAAAATTCATAAATTTTGAATTTATCATCATTAACTTGGCTAAATAATCATTTTCTTCATGTACTAAAAATCAACATAAATTCACTTAAGTATAATGATAACTCGTAAAAATACGAGTTATTATGCCCTATTTCAGACTATTTTTGCGCGTTAGTCCAAGAGATTAGGTTTAGTTTGCATCCATTTAGCTAAATTTTCACTCGCTTTGCATTTTAGGAGCATTATGTAGTTTTAATTCATTTTTAGTATAAATTAGGCATTTTTAGTTCATTTATTTAGTTTCATTCATTTTTACAGGAAGGACGGAGAATTACAAGCACACGAATGAGTCGAATGCAGAACAGAGCCAAGTAAAGGAGCATGGGATTGGTGCCTAGGCGCCATTCTACAGGCCTTTGTCAGAATCTCCAACACTTCACACAATTTGCGCGTAGGTTTCTGCACATGTGCTGCGCAAGCTACCCATTATAAATAGAAATCTAGGGCTGCCTGCAAGGGAGTTCCGCAGGCCATAGACGAGAGACCAAAATAGGGAGTGGCTGCTGTGGAGAAAAGGAGAAAACCAAAGCTTCAAGGAAGGAGAGAAGAGTAAGTGGAGATCCAAGCCGTGACCGCAAAATACATTGAGTTTCATCTCCTCTTCTCATCTATCTCTACCTATTTGTTATTCTCCTTGCTTGGGATGATTGTAAACTCGATTTTAATGTGAATTGAAGTCATGTTTGTTGGAAACATGAGGAAAATAAGCCAAGTCTATGTTCTGATGATTAACAAATCAATTTGAGTAAGTTTTGGTTACTAACATGTTTGTGGAAATGATTAAAGGTTATAAAAATGAAGAATATGAAGCATGGCAAGTCAAGTCGATTTCCAAGTCGAATTTGGCATCGACTTAGGCCAAGTCGATCCCCAAGTCGACTCCATCAGCGACTTCAAAATGTCATTTCCTTCCAGAGTTGAAATCAAGAATGAGAGCTGCCGAAGTTGCATCCCAAGTCGACTCTGCTTGCGACTTGAGGTGAAGTCGCAGACCAAGTCGACTCCAGTAGCGACTTCGAGGCATCATTTTTCATCCAAAGTTGAAATCAGGGACTAGAGCTGCCGAAGTCGTAGCCAAATTCGACTCCACATGCGACTTGGGTGAAGTCGGAGACCAAGTCGACTCCAGCTTCGACTTCAGTGCGGAAATTACCGAACGAGTTAACTCAATGATAGATTCAAGATAAGATGAAGGCCTAAGACGACTCAAACACTCAAATGAAGATCAAATGAAGAAATCAAAGCAAGCAGGGTTGCATGAATCCATCATGTTGGATTATGAACATATATTTGGACATCATTAGGCAATCTAAGATTCATGCATATATTCAAGATTTCAAAGATTCAACGTTTGCAAGCCATGGAGCTAAAGGACATCAAGCTAGAATGATCATACAGTGTTCCAAGAGATATAAATCAAGGGAATAACATTAGTATGAAGAAAATCAAGTGATTAAAGTCATCTCTGAAAATTTTAATTTCATCAAGCAAGTACAGGAAGTGAAGTCGCACCCGAAGTCGACTTCACCTGCGACTTGGGTCAAGTCGAGGACCAAGTCGACCTAGACTGGAACTTGAAGTTGTTGCGGAGAGCCGAAGTCACACCCGAAGTCGACTCCATCTGCAACTTGGGCAAAGTCGCACCCGAAGTCGACTCCACCTGCGACTTGGGTCGCAACGGTCGGAATTTTTCTAACGTTGGTGCATTAAATGCGCGCCACCTACTTCCAAACGTTCGGATTCCCTCGCAAATTATATAAGGCATTCAATATGAACGAGGAGGAAAGCTGAGAACTCATTGAATGAGCATAACTCCCATCTCTAAGAGCATTAAGTGATCAAGCCATCATATAGAAGAAGAACCTTGCTTTCAAACTGCCAAGAGCCACTCGTTGAATCTTTCAGACAGCTTTACAAGTTCTTCTCTGTGCCAAATCTGCCTCTACATAACAGTAACGTGTAGAAACTTTCTTTTATTTTTCTTTGTTGTATTGAACTTGATTTAGTTTGGGTAACTAAGATCAAGTGTAAGCAAACTAGTGTGTGATTAGAGTGGAACTCGTCACCTACTTGTGCTGTGTATTGTTAATGCCCCATAGAGCTGGAATCTAGAAGAGAGTAGTGCCTCTAATTGTATTTGTGAAATACATAGTGGATCCCAAGTCACAACAGGTGTGAGCTTGGAAGAGTGGAGTAGGGAGGGTTGCCCGAACCACTATAAAATCTCGCTTGTTGATTATATTTCTGCTCTGCACTATATTGCTTTCCATTTGTTCCTTCATAAAGGGGACTAGTTTAATCCGGGGTAAAATTTTTGTTTAAGTTGAAAAATTTTAATTACCCAATTCACCCCTCCCCTCTTGGGTAATTGCCATTAATTCGGGACTAACAAGTGGTATCAGAGCAGGTCTTTGAGTTTTAGCAAAGAAATCTTTTGATATGGCATCCCAATCGACTTCCATTCCCGCATTTGCCGAAGGCCAATCTTTTACTAGGCCACCATTGTTTGATGGGAACAATTTCGGATATTGGAAGCTACGTATGAAACAACTCATCATGGCTACAGATATGGACTCTTGGATTGCAATCCAAGACGGTGTAACCTTGCCTATTGATGAAAGAGCTTCCAAATGGACCGATGAGGAAGTAAGAACTGTTAAGAGCAACGCTAAAGGTATGAACTCACTATTTTGTGCTCTTACCGCCTCTGAATATGATAGAGTATCCTCTTGCTTAACTGCAAAAGATATATGAGATACATTAACATCTATCTATGAAGGAACTTCTCAAGTCCAAGGGACAAGGACAAATATTTTGATTGGAGAGTTAGAAAGCTTTAAAATGCTAGAAACAGAAAATATTTCTGAAATATTTGCTAGATTCTCTAAAATTACTAATGCTTTGAAAGGTCTTGGAAAAGTTATTTCCGAATCTGAACAGGTCATGAAAATCTTAAGAGCTCTACCGGAATCTTGGACTCCAAAGATTACTGCAATAGAAGAAGCCAAGGACCTAAACACATTGAAGCTAGAAGATCTTATTAGCTCATTAATGTCACATGAGCTAATCAAGAAAAGAAACGAAGATCACCACAAAGGAAAGAGAGCAATTGCACTAAAAGTCACACATAACTCGGATGAGTCCACCTCCTCATCTCACAACAACGATGAAGACATTGCTCTACTTACACGCAAATTTCAAAAGTTCGTGAGTAAAGAAAAGAACTTCAAAGATTTCAAAGAGAGACCACGAAAAGAGAAGAAGAAGGAGGCTACAAAGTGTTATAGATGCGGCGGTATGGGACATATGCAAGCTCAATGTCCTACACCGGAAGAAAGATCAAAGGATCATTAAGAAAGGAAGGAAAGATATGAAAGCCGGAGATTTCAAAAGCCAAAGGGAAGAGGAATGTACGTGAATGAAGAAACATCATCAACAAGTAGCTCATCAACCAATGATTTTGAAGCGGCAAATTGCGCAAGAGTATGTTGCATGGCGCGGATTGAGCAAGAAGAAAATTTGCTATGTTTAAACACAACGGAAGTTTTGGAAGAGCAAACCACCTCAACAAAATGCACAAGTAATGAAGAGGTAACTTCAAAATTTTGTCGTTCTCAATCTACTTATTCTTCTTTTCAAGAATGTCTCAAATGTGCTGAATTAGAGGAATTACAACATGCATATGATTCATTATATGAGAAAATCAAAAAACTAGGAAACAAGTTATCATTAAAGAGACAACAATGCAATTCCATTATTATTGTAAATGGAAAACTAGCTGAAAGTACAACAAAACTGAAAGAAGAAAATGAACTACTATTGAAAGAAGTGGAAATTTTGAAAAAGGAAAATGAATCCTTAAATGAATCACTAGCTAAGTTCTCTAATCCAGGAGAAAGTGTGAAAATGTTTCTAAACATGACCTCTCAAAACAATAAAAGAGGTCTTGGATACTCCACATTTGAGCAAGGAGAAAGTAGCAAATTAAGTGTGCCAAAACTTGGAAAAAATCAAGCTAAAACTGCACCTATTTTCAAACCCAAAGGGAAACACATTATTTGGACTAGAAGGTCAACTTTTGAACCACTATACACTTGGAGGCCTACTCCTAGATTACCAATGGCTTGCAACTTTTGCAATAAGATGGGTCACAAAATCTATAAATGCAACTTTAAGAAACCGTATGACTATGGTGCAAAATTAGTTTGGGTTCCAAGAAACACAAGATTTGGGCTTCCAAGAATAGAACAACAAAGATTAAATCATTTTACTAACCCAAATGGACCCATAAAATGGGTACCAAAGAGATAAGATTTGTTTGTTAATTTTTCAGATATGTTTCAAGGCAAAGGCAAGCAACGTTTGGTTCATGGATAGTGGTTGCTCAAGGCATATGACCGGTGAAAGAAGTTTATTTCATAAACTCAAGCCTTGCAACGATGGAACTGTTGCCTTTGGAAACAACGAGAAAGGTAAAATTAAAGGTAAATGAAATATTTATAGTATTTCAAATGCATGTATGGAGGATGTTTTATTTGTTGAAGGACTCAAGAACAATTTAATGAGTATTAGTCAATTATGTGACAAAGGATACAAGGTTGTGTTTGAATCATCTATATGCAATGTATTTGATGAAGAACATATCATGTTTAGCGGAAAAAGACATGAAAATGTATATTTGGCTTCACTTGATGAACTAGATGGTCAATGTCTAATGGCCATTGACAATGATCCATGGGTTTGGCATAAGAGGCTTGGGCATATAAACATGACAAATATTAAGACCTTATGGAAAAGAGTTTGGTAGAAGGATTACCAAAATTGAAATATAACAAAGATAAAATTTGCAAGGCATGTAAATTGTCAAAACAACCGAAAATGCCTTTCTCTACCAAAAAGGAGATTTCCACCACTAGGCCACTTGAATTGCTACACATGGATCTATATGGGCCATCCGACATTTTAACAATTGGTTGAAAGAAGTATGTGTTTGTAATAGTTGATGATTTTTCAAGATTCACATGGGTAATTCTCTTAGCTAGCAAAGATGAAACCTTCTCTATATTTGCAACTTTTGTAAACTTGGTGCAAAATGAAAAACAAAGTACTATCATGACCATTACAAGTGATCATGGTGGTGAGTTTGAAAATAAACGATTCATAGAATTATGTAATGAAAAAGGAATTCACCACACATTTTCTGCACCAAGAACTCCACAACAAAATGGAGTGGTTGAAAGGAAAAATAGAACCATACAAGAGATGGCTAGAATAATGCTAAATGAGAGTAAATTATCCAATAAATTTTGGGGTGAAGCTGTAAGTACAGCTTGTCATGTTTTGAACCGAGTTACCATTAGAGCAATCTTGAAAAAGACTCCATATGAGCTATGGAAAGGTAGAAAACCAAATATTTCATATTTTCATGCTTTTGGTTGCACATGTTATGTTTTGAACAATGAAAAACTAACTTGGGAAAACTAGATGCTAAAAGTGATGAGGTAATATTCCTTGGTTACTCATCAAATAGCAAAGCATATAGAGTCTTCAATAAATGGAACCAAGTTGTAGAAGAATCGATGCATGTTGTTTTTTATGAATCTAACCCATGCTTCGAAAGAAAAGATGACTTAAGTGATGTAGATGATGTCACAAGTAATCTTGAAAAGTTGCATGTGGAAAAGCAAGAAGAATCCACGGAGGAAAGGGTAAGTGAAGGTAATAATTCCTATAAACCTCCAACTGATTTAAAGTTCAAAAATGTCCATCCAATGGAGCAAATTATAGGGAATGTCTATGAAGGTGTAAAGACTAGAAGGTCAAAACAAAACATTTGTGGATAATATGCCTTTGTGTCCAAAATTGAACCATCCACTATTGATCAAGCTCTTGATGATGAAAACTGGATCATAGCAATGCAATAAGAGCTAAACCAATTTGAAAGAAACCAAGTTTAGCATCTCGTTCCAAGACCAAAGGACTGTACTGTCATTGGCACAAAATGGGTATTTATGAATAAGTTAGATGAAAGTGTACTTGTAGTGAGAAACAAAGCTAGACTTATAGCAAAAGGATACTCGCAAGAAGAAGGAATAGACTTTGAGGAATCCTATGCTCCGGTTGCTAGATTAGAGGCTATTCGCATTTTATTAGCTTTTGCATCTCATATGAACTTTAGTTGTTTCATATGGATATTAAAAGTACATTTTTGAATGGCTATATAAATGAAGAGGTGTATGTTGAACAACCACCTGGATTTGAGGAGAAATATCAATCTAAATTTGTATACAAATTAACTAAAGAACTATATGGACTCAAACAAGCTCCAAGGCTTGGTATGAAAGATTAAGCAAATTTTTGATTGATCATGACTTTCAAAAGGGAAAGGTAGACACCACTTTGTTTATCAAGTACAAAGAAAAAGATATCTTAATTATTCAAATTTATGTTGATGATATTATTTTTGGTGCTACTAATGAGATTCTTTGTCAAGAATTTTCTGAGCTTATGTAGAAAGAATTTGAAATGAGTATGATGGGGGAGCTAAACTTCTTTCTTGGACTACAAATTAAGCAACTAAGTGAAGGGATCTTCATAAATCAGTCCAAGTATATCAAAGAAATGTTAAAGAAATTTGGCATGGAAAATAGCAAAGGGGCAAATACGCCAATGAGCTCAACCATTAAAATTGACAAAGACGAGAAAGGCAAACCAGTTGATTTAAAACTATATAGAAGCATGATAGGCTCTTTATTATATTTAACTGCTTCTAGACCCGATATTTTGTTTAGTGTTTGTATGTGCTCTAAATTTTAATCATGTCCAAAAGAATCACACTTGGTAGCTGTAAAAACAATTTTAAGATATTTATTAGATACTACCAACATAGGACTTTGGTATCCAAAGGGCACTGATTTTGATCTAATCAGCTACTCGGATGCGAATTTTGCCGGTTACAAAGTAGATAGAAAAAGCACTAGTGGAACATGTCAGTTTCTTGGGAACGTGTTGGTTTCATGGTTTTCAAGAAAACAAACTAGTGTTGCTCTATCTACGGCGGAAGTCGAATATATTGCTGCCGGGAGTTGTTGTGCCCAATTGCTTTGGATGAAACAACAACTTAGGGACTATGCTATGAATTTTAAAGATATACCTATTAGATGTGATAATACTAGTGCAATATGTTTAACTAAAAATCCAGTATTGTATTCTAGGACCAAGCACATAGACCTTAAACATCATTTTATTAGAGAACATGTAGAAAATCATTACATATGCTTGGAATATGTAAAAATAGAAGATCAAATTGCAGATATTTTTACCAAACCTCTAGCAAAAGAACCATTTTATAAAATTAGAAAAGCACAAGCTGAGGGGGAGCACAGGTTCAAGGGGAGCAGCCCCGCCATTCGCAAAGGATTAACCCGCTCCATCTCTATTTTTTGATAAATTGACAAAAAGGGGGAGAAGAGATTAGAATTTGAGTCTCGATTTTAAATGATTGTATGAATAGTTTTAACTTGTGATGTATTAAGAGTGAAATATGTCTGTTAATGTTATGTTTTTAACTTGTGATTTATTGGAAGTATGCATGCTAAACTTCAAAATGCACAAATAGTATGTTTTAAAGACATTGAAAGGTATACACTCAAATCGATTTTGTCAATCATCAAAAAGGGGGAGATTGTTAGAAACATGAGGAAAATAAGCCAAGTCTATGTTTTGATGATTAACAAATCAATTTGAGTAAGTTTTGGTTACTAACATGTTTGTGGAAATGATTAAAGGTAATAAAAATGAAGAATATGAAGCATGGCAAGTAAAGTCGATTTCCAAGTCGACTCAGGCATCGACTTAGGCCAAGTCGATCCCCAAGTCGACTCCAAAAACGACTTCAAAATGTCATTTCCTTCAAGACTTGAAATCAAGAATGAGAGCTGCCGAAGTCGCATCCAAAGTCGACTCTGCTTGCGACTTGAGGTGAAGTCGCAGACCAAGTCGACTCCAGTAGCGACTTCGAGGCGTCATTTTTCGTCCAGAGTTGAAATCAAGGACTAGAGCTACCGAAGTCGCAGCCAAATTCGACTCCACATGCAACTTGGGTGAAGTCGGAGACCAAGTCGACTCTAGCTTCGACTTCAGTGCGGAAATTACCGAACGAGTTAACTCAATGATAGATTCAAGAGAAGATGAAGGCCAAAGATGACTCAAACACTCAAATGATGATCAAATGAAGAAATCAAAGCAAGCAGGGTTGCATGAATCCATCATGTTGGATTATGAACATATATTTGGACATCATTAGGCAATCTAAGATTCATGCATATATTCAAGATTTCAAAGATTCAACGTTTGCAAGTTATGGAGCTAAAGGACATCAAGCTAGAATGATCATACAGTGTTCCAAGAGATATAAATCAAGGAAATAACATCAGTATGAAGAAAATCAATTGATTAAAGTCATCTCTGAAGATTTCAAGTTCATCAAGCAAGTATAGAAAGTGAAGTCGCACCCGAAGTCGACTTTACCTGCGACTTGGGTCAAGTCGAGGACCAAGTCGACCTAGACTGGAACTTGAAGTTGTTGCTGAGAGCCGAAGTCACACCCGAAGTCGACTCCATCTGCGACTTGGGCAAAGTCGTGTCCGAAGTCGACTCCACCTGCGACTTGGGTCGCAACAGTCAGAAATTTTTCGAACGTTGGCGTATTAAATGCGCGCCACCCACTTCCAAACGTTCGGATTCCCTCGCAAATTATATAAGGCATTCAATATGAACGAGGAGGAAAGCTGAGAACTCATTGAATGAGCATAACTCCCATCTCTAAGAGCATTAAGTGATCAATCCATCATATAGAAGAAGAACCTTGCTTTCAAACTGCCAAGAGCCGCTTGTTGAATCTTTCAGACAACTTTACAAGTTCTTCTCTGCGCCAAATCTGCCTCTACACAACAGTAACGTGTAGAAACTTTCTTTTATTTTTCTTTGTTGTATTGAACTTGATTTAGTTTGGGTAACTAAGATCAAGTGTAAGCAAAGTAGTGTGTGATTGGAGTGGAACTCGTCACCTACTTGTGCTGTTTATTGTTGATGCCCCCGAGAGCTGGAATCTAGAAGAGAGCAATGACTCTAGTTGTATTTGTGAAATACATAGTGGAACCCAGGTCACAAGAGGTGTGAGCTTGGAAGAGTGGAGTAGGGAGGGTTGCCCGAACCACTATAAAGTCTCGCTTGTTGATTTATATTTCTGCTCTCTGCACTATATTGATTTCCATTTGTTTCTTCATAAAGGGGACTAGTTTAATCCGGGGTAAAATTTCTGTTTAAGTTGAAAAATTTTAATTACCCAATTCACCCCTCCCCTCTTGGGTAATTGTCATTAACTCGGGATCAACAATGTTTATGGGCTGAACCTTCCTATGGTGGGAGATATGTAGGATTTGAACTCATAGCTTATGATATTTGATTTTCTTATGCTTGAATTGATAATACTGTTGTGTTGTGACTTTTGTTACTTGAGATTACCCTTATATATCATGCTTAATGCGTTTACAAGCTTTGCAACCTTGTGGATTGATTGAATATTCAGATTCATGCTTGGAAAAGTGGGATTTGAATGAGATCCATGTATAAGGCACAGGTATTCTAGCTCATGTTGTGTTATATGTTAATATGGATAGGAATATACCTATTAATCCTGTATAATCTTGATTATGTTATATGGTTATCAACCTCGTTTTACTTGTATGCATGGGAACATAGCATATAACTAAAACTTGGTTAGGTTTGTATGTGTTGGAAGACATATATGAATATGAATGAACCTAGATTAGTAATCTATGCACAACTAACTTAATTAGAACCAAATAACATAGCTATGATTCAATGAATTCATATTCCCACCTATCTTTATCATCTCAAGGCAATCTCAGCAATATTCCATCCCACTCTAGTCATTTACTGTTTAGTTTAGTTTAGTTTAATTCAATTCTTTGAAACCAAATGTCATTCCTTTTACCAATTCACTTAGACAATTGAGATTTAAGGTGCTAATCCGTTTAACACAATCCTCGTGGGAACGATACTCTACTCACACTTTATTACTTGACACGACACGTATACTTGCATAAATAGCGAGCAATTTAATAGACATATACACAGTTGGTTAAGTTTTTGGTGCCGTTTTCGGGGATTGGTTTAAACTTAGTACCTTACAATTTCAGTTGTCTTCTCTGAATGTGTATATATTATACATAGTTTTTCTTTTCTTTCTTTTTCTTTTGATACAATTCTATTTTAGGAGTGTTTGTTTTGCTATTTTCAATGGCTTCAAATGCTTATCACTGGTTAAATGCAAAATTTTCAACACCAAGCACCTACAGTTTCAATGGGTTTAATGACGCACTGGCACACTCAGATCAATTCGCAGGTTTTGATTATCAAATGCAGGGAATGGATAATTCTTATTCAACCTACTACGATCTATGTGGAGGCGAAGGACATCTGTCAATCCAATGCATGTATTATTCAGCGCCCATGGGCTATTATGATAATTCAAATGATATACAGGACTACCATGGAGACTTGCAATCAAGGAATATGATGTCTTTTGATTGTCCAACACAGGAAATTGAGGAGCCATCACAACCTGAAAGCAAGCCATCTTTGGAAGACATGTTCATGCAATTTATGCAACATCAGATGCAATTTAATGAGAACATGCAGAAGCAAGTGGAGCAATTGGCTACTGCAATCCAATGCCGGAATCAAGAAGAGTCTTTCAGTCATAAAGAAGAAATTTCAGAAGAAGACAAGTTGGAACAGGGCTGTGAAGTCACTCTGAGCATTGATGAAGATACATCAATCGATGTGATAGAGCAACCTGTACCTCAATTCATTCTTGAACAATTGGCCGAGCCAATGGAAAGCCAAGAAGTAGAAGAGAAAATCGATGAAGAAACAGAGGTTGATATAGTGGAGAAAGTTGAAAATTATCATATCAACATGCCTCTAAGTTGTCTTCCTGAAATTCAGGTGCAACAATACTTAAATGATCAATGCAGAGCCTTAGAAAGCAGCATCTTGAAGCCATCATTTATTCAAGACCCTGAAAACCTTTTCTATAGTCTCTATGAAATTCATGAAAGGAGGCTAACTGATCCATTTGAAGAGGCTAAGAAGAGATCTGAACTTCCAGTGCACAATCTGTATGGAAGGAAATTCGATAGAGAAGGAATTGGCTAATCATAATGCAACGTCGGGCTGAAGATGATAAATTTAGCGCTGAATGGGAGGCAACCCATGACACTTTTTTATTTTTGTTTCAAGAATAAAGTAGTCATCTCCCAAGGCAAGGAAGGACAAGATTATCATGCTTAAATATGGATTTTCACTCCACTTTGAAGTTGATAAATGATGGAATCAAGGAGTTTCAACTTTATATTCATCATTCAAGACAAGACAATGCAGTTGGAGTGAGGTCCTGGCCTCAATTTTTGGTGCCCGGCGCCAAGTTTCGCTAAAGAACATGTTCTAGCAAGTTGGGATTGGAGAAATGGCGCCCCGACACCATATTTTTCAAGGAAATAACAAGTTGCAACTTTTGAGTCAACAAGTCGGCGCCTAGGCCCCAATTTTTGGCGCCCTGGCGCCACCCCCTGCCAGCATAAAAAAATAGCAAAACACAAGTTTTCAACATGCCAACTTCAACTGGCCATAACTTTTGTTCCCGGAGGAGTTACGGGAGCTACCACATATTAACGGAAAGCATTTTTTGAGCTCGTTGACATGAAAATCATGGTTTGTTTAGTTGATATCATTTTCAAAATCAAAATCCTTCATCTTTGCATATTTTGGGCCGTTGAAGTTCTACGCAATTTATTTTACTGCTTTTAGTGAATTACCTATTTTGTTACTATAAATAAAAGGTGTGCAAGCGGGTGGTTTACAATTCTCATATAATTGTGGGCATGTGGATGTGTTGCTTGTGGGTAAATTTTTGGTTCAAGCTGTTCCATTATTTTTTCTGTGGCTAAGAGTTTAAAGTGGTGGGGGAGGAGTTTATAGACTGCACTTGTGGTATCAATCATATGACTTGAAATTCGAGTTGGAGTGTCTGAGAAGAGCTTTTATGGAATATATTTGGGGTGTAGAGTCCTGGACATTTGAGCTTGCATTGCCCCTTTCAATATTGTGCTGCTCGATTTCTTCCTTCTTCCTATTTGTGATGTCATTCTCAATCGCTCCCAACCAATGTGATGCTGAACAACTTGGAGAATCTAATGGCAGCCCAAGCTCGGTTTCTATAGCTGTCTAATCGGGCTATGGAGGCGCACTTTCGAAGACTCATGGAGGATCGACAGATTGATATGAAGGCTTTACCACCATTCCCATCAACACTTCCCAAGTTCCAAGCCTGTTTTGGTCAATTTTCACATCAGCCTAGTGGAGAAAGTGAGCGCGACGACAACGATGACTCCTCCGCATCAGACACCTAGGGGAGTACCTGTCCTTTCCATTTTATATTCCTTTTGTATTTATTTCTCAGTCTATGATCATGTAGGTTTCATGTAGTTGCATGCATTGAGGACAATGCATCTCTCAAGTTTGGGGGAGTGTATAATTTTTGGTCGTAGGTTTGTTTTCCATGTTTTGTTTAGATTGCATATCATGTCAAATTTTTCCTGTGAAAATTATCTTATTTCAATCCATTTTGATGAAATATGTGCAAGGTCGAGAAAAACTTTAACTTGGAATTGAATTCATGAAAAATTGGCAATTCAGATTAAGGACTATGTGTAAAAGCAAGTAGCAAGTAACATGTGAATGAATCATGAGAATCTCATAGTACATTGTTATAATTCAATTGTATGCTAATCTTTTCAACTAAAATGATAAGAATTGAGTTAAACAAATGTGAACCACGTGCTTTAAGGGAATCAATGGTCTCGGAAATGGTAATACTTCACAAAAATTTTCTTGCATGTTCAGTATCCCTACCAAGTTATTAGAACAATAAAAGGGGGGACTGATCTTAGCTGAGTAACCGAGACTTGGCATCAACAAATGTCAAGGTTCGGGTAAAAAGGCAAAGGAAAGTCACAGTAAGAACGCTTTAAAAAGAAAACTTTCCCCAAATACCCTAAAATATGGCGAGGGGAGCCCAAAAAAAAAAAAGATCTCCAGATATCCTGAAATATGGTGAGGAGAGTTTTGCAATAAGTTTGGGGGGAAAGAATGTGCAGTTGGATAAAATTGAATCTAGTGAATGATTATCATGTTCTTTGACTAGTTAGCTCAGCTTAAACCTTGGTTCACCTGTTTGGATTGATTTTCTAACCAGTTTCTTTTGATCAAGAGAAAGATTAGCATGTTGAATTATTACTTTGAACTAGAAATACGATCATCTACATATAACTTGGTTTACGAAGATAAATGTAAATGCATGTCCTGTTTTGAGAAATGGATGATTTTTCAAGTTTACATTATTCTTGATCTTGTTGAATAGAGAAATGGATTGATAGAAGCATAATGGGAAGCAGGTTGAGTTGACGAAGTCAAAATTCATTCATTTATTCATTGTGTTTGCATGTGTTGCTCGAGGACTAGCAACATTTAAGTTTAGGGGTGTGATAAGTCGTAAAAATATGAGTTATTATGGCCTATTTCAGACTATTTTTGCGCGTTAGTCCAAGAGATTAGGTTTAGTTTGCATCTATTTAGCTAAATTTTCACTCGCTTTGCATTTTAGGAGTATTATATAGTTTTTATGCATTTTTAGTATAAATTAGGCATTTTTAGTTCATTTATTTAGTTTTATTCATTTTTACAAGAAGGACGGAGAATTACAAGCACTCGAGCGAGTCGAATGCAGAACAGAGCCAAGTGAAGGAGAATGGGATTGGCGCCTAGGCGCCATTCTACAGGCCTTTGCCAGAATCTCCAACACTTCACACAATTTATTGCATCCAGGGAGTTGGCGCCTAGGCGCCAAGGCATCAGATTTTAAGAAATTTCGAAAGGTTTCTAAGTTACATAGCACACAGAAAGTTGGCGCCTAGGCGTCACTACGCATCCGTACGCGCGGGGATTTATGAGCATGTGCTGCGCAAGCTATCCATTATAAATAGAAACCTAGGGCTGCGTGCAAGAGAGTTCCACAGGCTATAGAGGAGAGACCAAAATAGGGAGTGACTGCTGTGGAGAAAAGGAGGAAACCAAAGCTTCAAGGAAGGAGAGAAGAGCAAGTGGAGATCCAAGCCATCACTGCAAAATCCATTGAGTTTCATCTCCTCTTATCATCTATCTCTACCTATTTGTTATTCTCCTTGCTTGGGATGATTGTAAACTCGATTTCAATGGGAATTGAAGTCATGTTTATGGGCTGAACCTTCCTATGGTGGGAGATATGTAGGATTTGAACTCATAGCTTATGATATTTGGTTTTCTTATACTTGAATTGATAATACTGTTATGTTGTGACTTTTGTTACTTGAGATTATCCATATATATCATGCTTAATGCATTTACAAGCTTTGCAACCTTGTGGATTGATCGAATATTCAGATTCATGCTTGGAAAAGTGGGATTTGAATGAGATCCATGTATAAGGCACAGGTATTCTAGCTCATGTTGTGTTAGATGTTAATATGGATAGGAATATACCTATTAATCCTATGTAATCTTGATTAGGTTATATGGTTATCAACCTTGTTTTACTTGTATGCATGAGAGCATAGCATATAACTAAAACTTGGTTAGGTTTGTATGTGTTGGAAGACATATATGAATATGAATGAACCTAGATTAGTAATCTCTGCAGAACTAACTTAATTGGAACCAAATAACATAACTATGATTCAATGAATTCATATTCCCACCTATTTTTATCATCTCAAGGTAATCTCAGCAATATTTCATCCCACTCTAGTCATTTACTGCTTTGCTTAGTTTAGTTTAATTCAATTCTTTGAAACCAAATCTCATTCTTTTTACCAATTCACTTAGACAATTGAGATTTAAGGTGCTAATCCGTTTAACATAATCCTCGTGGGAACGATACTCTACTCACACTTTATTACTTGACACGGCACGTATACTTGCGTAAATAGCGAGCAATTTAATAGACATATACATAGCTCGTCACATAATCCTTAATTCCAAAAATCATGAAATTAATATATCATCATTCCAACATCATATTTGTCATATTCATACATCTCAAATCATCATTTATCATTTTTGGAGCATTATTTACACATATCATATGCTATCTTCCCGAATGCTCCATCTTTGCTCCAAATTTTTGGTGTTTTGGCATAATTCCAATTAAGCATTAGATCTCTACTTGTTTTCTCATAATTAGGAATTATATAAGTATGATTTTACCTTACTTAACACCCAAAAAAATTTAGAAAGAAATCACTTACCCGAAGTGAAGATATCCTTCTTTTTCTCACACTTTCTCTCTCTAACTTTCTCCTCAAGGCTAAAACGTGGTGGGGGTGAAAAATGCTCAAATGGAGCTGGGATGAAGTGCCTTGGACGTCCACCCCTGCCACCTATTTATACTTTTTGATTTTTCATCCAATTGAAATTTACCCCCTTGCTTGAGGTATTAAATCATAAAATGTATTTTTTTATAATTTTAAAAGGTGCATTGAGCCAAGAGTAGCCACCCTAGCTATTGTTCACGCTTCCCCTATAGCAGCCCTATTTTTCATTGATTTTTTATTTATTAAAATTATTTATTTTAATCTAATTCAATCCTAGCCGTTGATATTTGATGATGATGAATGTGGACCATTGATTTTGGTCAAAAATCCAACCACCCCCCTGAAATTTTTTCTGTTCATTTATTATTTATTATTTTTTTAATTATTTAATTTAATAAAAAGTCAAAAGTAGCATTAATGGAAAATTAAGCTACTTTTTGATCTTCTTTTGACGTTTCATCTTGAACCTTGATTTGTGATTTTCATCACATCTTAACCCATTCATCATGATCATCATAATATTTTGGTCATCCATAAAAAAATTCATCTCAATCCGACATCCGGATTGCAAGTTATGAATTTTTCTTCAATTTTTCACTAAAATCCAAAATTCCATGAAAATATAAAAAAGTATTTCTATTTCGTCCTGTAGTGATTAAATCTCCTTTTTTGTCTTTTTGTGATTAAGTTAATCCAAGTGTCTTAATCCCCAGTTACTATTCACATGCACTATTCATGTGCACTATTCATCCGAATTTCATAATTATTTTAACCTCTATTCCCACATATTTCATACTCATGAATGTATATTTTCCAAATATATTACCTAGGGTTTTATACACGTGTCTAAGATCGAGGTTTCACAACTCCAGTCTGCGACGGGGTGAAGTCGCATCCGAAGTCGACTCCACATGCGACTTGGTTTGCAACGGTCGGAAAAATTTGAATGTTGGTGCATTAAATGCACTCCACCTACCACCAAACATTCGAATTTACTCTACCATTATAAAAGAGCATTCAAGAGGACGTGGTAGAGGCTAGAGAAGCATTCATTGTGTTCACCTTCCTCCCTCTCTAGCATTAAAGTGATCTACATTAACTAGTGAAGAACTTTATTCCAACTTGCTGAAAGCACCATTGCTGATCATTTCATTCTCTCAACAAGTTCTTCCACAAGCGGAAATCTACCTACACAAACTTGTAAAGTGTAGTTTCTTCTGTTTGATTCATTGTTTATATTTAACACTTGGTTTGATATTGGAAATCGGAACCAAGTGAAGGCAAAGTAGTGTTGTGACTTGAGTGTGACTCGTCACCTACTTGTGCTCTATTTGTGCAAGCACCCTACAGCTGGAATCTAGAAGAGAGCTGCTGCTCTAGTTATATTTGACAATCCAATGTGGAACCCAAGTCACAACGGGTGTGAGCTTGGAATAGTGGAGTAGGGAAGGTTGCCCGAACCACTATAAAAATTGTGTCTATTGTTGTGGCTTGCTTAACTGCTTTTATTGCTTTATTTCTCTCCATATTCTCTGCTTGTTTCATTAAGAAGATTGAATTAAAAGGGAAAAAGTTTTTGTTTAAGTGAAAATTTTAAAATACTCAATTCATCCCTCCCCTCTTAGGTCATTGCCTTAAACTCAGGACCAACATGCATGACATATTTTTTATTTATCAATTAGACTATATCATGATTGTTTGAATCTTGATTCAACTATGTATGTAATCATGCCTTCCAATAATAATAATTATTCTACACAAATAGATGATTTTATGAAACCATCTAAGCCGAATGATCATAAAAGAGAATTCCATACAAGTTCTGAAATTACATTAAGATTTACCTTGTCACCTAAGGTCAGTGGTCAATTTTGGCATGTGTTTATGTTTTATTCTATTCTATACTTACATGTCAATTTTCTATTTACGTTCACACAATTATTTTGAACAAATTATTGAATTTTGTGGCATGAATAGATGTATATCGCTGAATGCAGATTTCATGCTTTAATTGTGATTTCATTGTTTCCATTATATGTCGTTACCATGATTAGAAATATGCTTGGTATGCATCATATAGGAAATTATATTTTCCATTAATATACCTTCATATTCATCCTGGTGTGACAGTGACTATTAATAAATTTAAAATAAAAGAAAAAAAACTCCACCAATGGCAAATAAAGTAATAAGAATCCCTTAAGCATGCAATATATGAATAATTATATAAGTTATGATTATTAAATTTTATGGTGAGATAGTATTTTATGGTATGACTGGAGGTTGGTGTCTAGGCAAGAGGTATTGAAGAGGATCATGTGGTTATTTAATTAGGTCCCTGCTATGCAGGGGGAGCCTCCCACGCCCACCTTACTTACCTGGCTGACCAAAAGAAATACTATAAAATTAAATCTCATATAATGAATTTAATAATCATTATTATTGAATTATTCATATATTATACTCTATAATTTAAGTGGGAGTTCACAAGTTAGATAGTTTTATAAATATTAGAAAGCTAATAACTTAGTGCTTTCTATTAAATTAAAATTAACCTATTATTGTGTAAATTTCATCAACATTTATAATTGAACATATGCTATTATTATTGTTTTCAATTCATGTGTAAAGAATGTTGATTTTGTAAAATTATGTCTCACATACTGATACTAAATGGATCAAACTACACTGATTGGCATGAGCAACTCTTAATTACTTTAGGCTGTTTTGAATTAGACCTAGCACTTCGAATTGAAAAGTCTGACAAACTTACTTCTGAAAGTACTGAAAGTGAAAAGATGCAATTTGATAAATGGGAGCGTTCTAATAGACTGTCACTCATGATATAAAGAGCACAATTGAGAAGACTATCATAGGTTCTATTGCTAAAGATGACAGTGTTAATGCCTATTTCGACTCAATTAAGGAGAAATTCAGTAGGTCAGATAAGGCACTGACGGAAATTCTTATGAATAGGTTGATATCAATGAAATATGACGACATTACTGGAGTACGAAAGCACATAATGGAAATGTCAAACATATCTGGGAAACTTAATGCAATTGGGATGAAAATCTCTGACACTTTCCTGATTATGTTTGTTTTGAACTCTCTTTCATCACAGTTTTCACAGTTCAAATTTCTTATAACACAAAAGGAAATATGGACATTGAATGAATTAATATTCATCTGTGTGCAAGAGGAAGAGAGGTTGAAACATGATGGATCAATGGTCATTAATATTGCATTGACACCTAAGCAGCATAAGTCACGGAAAGAAAATAGGAAAAAGAAATTCTCAGTAAAGAAAACCAAAGAGGATGGACAAAAAAAGTCAAATGAAAGGTGTAACTTCAGTAAAAAGGAGCATTTTAAGAAAGACTATCTTAAACACAAGAGTTAGTTTGAAAAGAAAGGTAACAATCATTTACATGTTTCTTTTCAAACCAATTTCATGAATATTTCCTCTAATTCATGGTTTATTGACTCTAGTGCTGCTATTCATGTTACAAACTCTATCCATGCATTCCTTTCAACCCATAAACCAAAACCACATGAGTCGACAATTTTAATGGGAAATCCGTCAAACTCAAAAGTCAAAGCAATTGAGAATTGCAAGTGTCGCTTTGATTCAGGGCATTTTCTCGAGCTGCATGATTTTTTTATGTTCCGATAATATATAGAATTTAATTTCTTTGCCAAAACTTGATGTAATGGGTTATTCTTTTAGTTTTACAAAATTAAATTTTTTATTGTTAAAAAATTCTATTTTAGTTGGTACCGGAACATTAGTTAATGGTTTAAATCAAGTAAATACAGATTGCTCATTTATTTACGATTCATCCACCTTGAATGTGTCTATTAGTATTAAATGTTGTATAATTAATGAAAATTTCTTTATGTTATGTCATAATAGATTGGGTATATATCAAAGGAAAGAATGTTAAGATTGGTAAAAGATGGAGTGTTACCTATTCTAGATTTTACTGATTTTGGCACGTGTATCGATTGTATTAAAGAAAAACTCATTAAAACGTAGAAAAGAAATGCCATAAGAAGTGAGGGACTCTTAGAATTGATTCACACTGACATTTGTGGTCTATTTTCATCATGTCTAGGAGATGAAAAATATTTTATCATATTCATTGATGATTTTTCACGTTATGGTTACATGAAAAATTCGACTCCTTGATTCTTTTTAAAACATTCAAAGGATTAGTAGAAAATTAATTGGATAAAAAAAATTAAAATTGTGAGATCTAATAGAAGTGGTAAATATTATAGTAGACAAAATTAATTAGGTCGAATCCCTGGTCCTTTTGCTTAATTTCTAGAAGATAATGACATTCAGCCTCAATATACAAGCCAGGAACTCCTAAACAAAATGGAGTTGCTGAAAGGAGAAATCATACTCTTATTGATATGGTGAGGAATATGATTAATAACTCATCCTTACTCTTATTTTGTGGAGTAAAGCCTTGAAAACTACTATGTATATCCTCAATAGTGTTCCTAATAAGGTTGTTCCTATAACCCACAAGAAAAGAAACTAGACCCAACAACTATCAGCTGTTTCTTCATTGGTTATCCAGACTGGTCTAAAGGGTATAGGTTTTATTGTTCATCTCACACTACTAGAATCATTGAGACTGGAACAGCTAGGTTCATTGAGAATGGTGAGAATGATGGGAGCACAACTCCATGGAATGTGGAGTTTGAGGAGATTAGAGATCCTTTCCCAGGTACCTTACTCACAGATGCAAGAACTGAGATTGCTTATCATGACTTGATAAATCAACAACCACAGATTGTTGTGCAACCTACCGAAATAGTCAACAATGAACCTATATTAAATCTAGATAATATTTATTATGATGACAATGTAGATCATATTAATGAACCACGAAGGTCTCAAAGAGTTAGAAGACCTGCTATTTCAGATGACTACATTGTATATTTAGAAGAATGTGTTAATGATCCTAATATTGAAGATGATCCATTTACTTTCAAAGAAGTCACTAACAATGAAAGATCTGAATCATAGGTCAATGGTATGAAAGATGAGATGAAATCTATATACAAGAACGTAGTTTGGGATCTTGTTGCATTACCTGAGGGGTGTAAACTGGTGGGGTGTAAGTAAATTTTCAAAACCAAACGAGACCCTAAAGGTAATGTAGAAATGTACAAGACCAGACTTATTGCTAAAGAATTCACTCAAAAGGAAGACATTGATTATAAAGAGACATTTTCACTACTCTCTAGAAAAGATTCACTCAAGATCATTATGACATTAGTAGCTCATTTTGACTTGGAATTGCACCAAATGGATGTAAAGACAACCTTTTGAATGGGGATCTTAAAGAAGAGGTATACATGATGCAACCAAAAGATTTTGAAATGGAAGGAAAGGAGTCATTAGTATGCAAATTAAAGAAATTAATTTATGGACTTAAACAAGCTTCTCGACAGTGGTACTTAAAGTTTAATAAGGTTATCACTTCCTTCAAATTTACAGAAAACATTGGAGACCAATGTATATATCTGAAGTTGAGTGGGAGTAAGTTTATATTTTTGATTTTGTATGTGAATGATATTTTGCTTGCTACTAATGATTTTGGTCTCCTACATAATACTAAGAGTTTCCTTTCAAAACATTTTGATATGAAAAATATGAGTGAAGCATCGTGTGTCATTGGAATTGAGGTCCAACGAAATAGACCTAAAAGACTTTTAGGGTTATCACAAAGAGCTTATATTGGAAAAGTCTTAGAAAGATTTAGTATGTCGAATTACTCATCATGTGAAGTGCCAATCTTTGAAGTTCACAAATATAATTTGAGTAAATGCCTAAAGAATGAGATTGAAAAGCAGGAAATGAAGTCCATCCCATATGCCTCTTCCCATGGGAGTATGATGTATGCCCAAGTATGCGCATGTCCTGATATTAACTATGTAATGGGATTACTTGGAAGATATCAAAGAATCCAGACATGGAGCATTGAAAGATAGTGAAGAAAGTAATACGATATCTTCAAGGAACTAAAAATTATAAGTTCACATATGGTGAAACCGATCAATTAGATGTAATCTGTTACACAGATTCAGATTATGCTGGTCGCTTAGACAGTAGAAGGTCCACATCTGGATATGTTTTTTTATTTGCTGGTGGAGCAGTTTCATGGAAGAGTGGCAAACAATATTGTGTTGTTGACTCTACTACGGAAGCTGAGTTTGTTAGTTGTCATGAAGCATCCTCACATGCGTTGTGGTTAAGGAAATTCGTCTCAGGGTTTAAAGTTGTAGATTCTATTTCTAGACCTCTGAGAATGTGTTATGATAATTCATCAGCGATTAGTTTTTCCAATTACAGAAGAATTACTGGTGTTAATAAGCATATTGATGCTAAGTTCATATCACTGCATGAAAGGATTAGCGATCATCTTATATCAATTAGTTTTGTTAGTAGTAAAGACATGATAGCTGATCCCATGACTAAGGCTCTAGCACGTAGTGTTTTTTTAGGACATGTAAAAGAAATGAGTCTTATTGTATGAGACAATGATTGATGTAATAGATATACATTTCATAATAGATGATTAATTTTTTTCTGTTTCATTATTATATTTTGTTAACTATTATGTGTAGTTGAAATAGAAGAATATGTCTATCTGACACTAAAGTGGGACACTATTCTAAATATACCACATTATTGCAAATTCACTATTAAGAACTTGATTAAGTGAATGTGATAATATCATGATGCATGGAAGGAAATGTGTACATATTGCATATAATCGCCATGATCTGTGTTAACAGATATTTAAGTATAAATGTTGAAATTGCGTATTCATTGACTAGGCATGTTTTTTTTAAATGAGTTCACTCATCTGGAAGTTTTCAGATGCTGAATCTAGGAATTTTATGTTTATAATTTTTTTAAATATATTTAGTAGGCCAAGTGGGAGATTGTTAGATCTTGTAAGATCTTATAAGATCTTGTAAAGTGGCCTAATATTTCTAGATTTTACATAAAAGTGGTAGCTAAGTATATTTTGGAATATGATAATTTCTTAAGTGGTTGATTCTTTTTCTATTTGAGCATGATAGGAAGGCTTTATATAAGTAGGGGAGTCTAAGTACCTCCTAAAGACAATTTTACACTTGTGGTTGCCCATCGACTGCTGGTATTAACGGGAGAAAGTGCTTTAGGAGAAGACTTTGCACTCAGTAAGATTGTTCATGTCATTTCACGTGGAGTCTATGACATCGATGGATTCAGGTATACTTCCACATTACCCAATTTCAACATTTTATGCATTTTCTATGCTCTTTTTTCTTTTTATCTTAATACCACTTTCTACATTCTTTAGAAGGGGAATGATTCACTGTGGTTAAACGACATGTCATTCCTGTGGTCAATCCCATGAGAGTCTTATTTTTTTACTTTCATTTTTTCACTTATTTCTTCACTTGTAAGTCCTCCTTAGATATGTTTATATTTTTTTATTTTTTAAAATAAAAATTAGGAGTTTCTCATGTGTTGGCGCATGAAAGAACTCAAAATTTTTTAAAAAATCAAAAAAATTATAGCCCGTGGAAACACGTTCCCATCGCGACGCCTTTCTTCGGTTAGAATATAAAAATATAAAATAATATGGATACTATATTTATAATATAATATCGTATTTTAAATATATAAGATAATAGTTTTTTCTTTTTAATTTTTTATTTTCAATATATAATTTATGTTTGATATTTGATAAAAAAAAATTTAAAAAGTTTTTTCACATAAAATTTTTTAAAATTCGAAAATTAATGTGATATGAGAAGGCTAATAACTATAATCGAAGATAATAAAGTTAAAATAGATAATATTATTATATAGATAGTTGTGAAAAATTGATTTAAATAAAATAATTATATATGAAGATGTAAATAAATTATTAAAAATAAAATAATTGTGAAAAGAGTAAAAAGTTTTATATTAGTAAATTTTATGATTGACAATACACTCATAAGATATAAATTATTTTTTATTGATAATATAAATTTTCATATGTGAATATAGATAATATTTTTCATTTCGTTCCATTATCTTCAACCAACCTATTTCTTTTTTTTATTCGTATTTATGCAACGCAAAAATTTGATATAATAATAAGTGAACATTCACAACCCTCATAGACAGAGGGAATTTCTATAACACCTCCACTTTTGGGGAAGAAATCTCAAAACTCTCTTGCCGTCCCAAGCAAGCCACTTGAGCTTCTGCCTTTCTTTTTCTTGCCGCCACTTCGGTCTTCTGCAGTTGCCTATACTCTCCACAATTGCTATAACTAGGAGGCAATCTTCATTGAAAGACCCTCAAATGCCGGAGAACCTTCAGAGAGACTTGGAAATGAAATATTTGGAAAGCCAAAAACAACTTGTACTATGACAACTCTTTATTTAAAAGTGTCCAACGCTGGTTGGTGGTTCACCGTGTTGAAATTATGTAGGACTAGGATTCCTATAGCCTTATAGTGGGTTTCCTACTCCTACTTATACTAGGATACACAGTCCCACTTGGATACACTGCTTATGGAAGCATACTTGTAGTGGGATAGTTCTTGCAAAGCTTTGCAGTATCCCTTCCAGACTAGTTGTAAATACGAGTGAGGTCTTAAGAAGAAAAACACATTAGAGCATACAGGAAAAATCCTTAGCGAATTTTCCTAAACTCTTTCAGAAATTAATGGCATCTAAGTTGTGGTAGTGTGGTTGGTTTTCAATTTGGTGATCATAATTCGGTTTAGCAATGAAGTTTAAGATACAACCTTTAGACCTTTCTGCTTACGCTTCCGCTAAATAAGATATGTGGTAAATTCTTAATTTTCGACATTAGTATCAAATCCTGATATGTGACTTCTCTTAGTTTCTTGGTTGTGATTATATGCACTCTTTATCTTTTTTGAAATTCATTTGGTTATTTTTTAAGAAAATGTATACATATTTGTGCAAACCTATGAAAACCGTAACGCGCTGAATCGAACATGCTATATTTCTATACGTGCGTTACTTGTTCGAATTTACTTAATGGAAGTGGATGTTCGTGCCCCATGTTAATACCTATGTTCCTTCAGTCTTTGGAGAGAGTTGGTAAAATTAAAGTTGTTAGACTACATAATTATGATACACAAAATATATGCAAGTGAGATCTTATATTAAAGGTTGGATTTTTCTAGAGAATATGATCGTCTTAAATCATTGAAAAATCTACTAAAATAATCTCTATAATTAATTTTAACATAACATGCCCATTCTTTTTCGAGCGATGATTCTTTACGGCCGGGCTAAGTCGGCTAAACTGCGTCTGCGTCCGCGCTACTGCATACACGTTGTTGGATTGGGCAGGATGAGTCTGCGCCGTTAGATGGAAAAATTGCAGACTCATCCTTGCGGTCTCACCCTTTTCGGCCGATGCAAAAATTCAAAAACCCAATAACCCACCCGACGCCGCCTGCTTTTTTTCTCCCGCTCTTCCATTCTCGCCTCCATCCCTCTCCCTTCTCTCTCCCATTCTGCTAGGGATCTCTTTCTCCCTCTCTCATCGGCCATGACACCGCCTACCGTCGGTGCCACCCGAAGCTCTCTGTTCCAACCTTCCACGCCACCTATAGCATATGCTCCTAAATATTCGTCCATCTCTCTCGATAAGCGTCTTAAGCAGCAAATCCAAGAAACACTACCAGAGTGGCGATACAAATTCCTCAACTACAAGTAGCTTAAGCAGCTCGTCCACCTGATCTCCTCTAATTCGTCCTCCCCTAAGGCCCAGACCCTCTTCATCTACTTGCTTAATGCTGACATCGACAAGTTCAAAGCCTGCTTTGTCGAGCAAGAAGAGGAATTCATCATCAGGCAGAAAGTACGTAGAGAGCAAAACGTAAAGATGCCATTTTAGAAGGAATTCCCCCACCCTAACAATATAAAAATGAAATATATTACAGTCATTATGTTCAATGCCATTTGCAGGAATTGCAGGAGAGGATCCTAACCGCTGCAGTCACGGTCGGACCAACGGGGACTCGGCCATCGGAGGCGGATTATGGAGAGAAAATTAAGAAGATTAGGAAAGACATTGTCAATTTCCATGGAGAAATGGTGCCCCTAGAGATCTACAACAACTTCAATTACTTAGGTTTCCATTTTCTTTCCTTTGCTGCTTTTTTAAAAATTCAAATGAGGGTGGGCCGCCAGGTTGACAATGTCGATCCGCCACCCCACTTTTCAATGCCTCTTTTGATTTTTCATGTGTGTTGCAGGGCTGGGCAAGATTTTGTAGAATTACGACAAGCGCAACGGCACAGTGCTGCAGCTGCCGTTCATCGAGAAGGTGCTGCACCAGCCATTCTTCATGACAGACCTTCTGTCGAAGTTGCTGAAGGAATGCAAGAGGACTATGGAATTGTTGTTCCTGATTGGAGAGGAAGGGAAAAGAACAGAGGAGGAGATAGAGAGGATGAGTGTAACAACACCTTCTCCCTTTTGGCCAGGGATCTCTTTCTCCCTCTCCCTTTCAGCCATGACACCGTGCAGTCCCTGCCATCATTTTCCTCTCAGGTGGGCAAAGTGAGGAGTAGGCTTCCCTCAACTTGAATGCTATGAAGAAGCTGATGGGGAAGAAGCCGTGGTCCCTCTCATTCTCATTTGGGCGAGCATTACAGCAGATCACGCTGAAGACATGGGCTGGCAAGGAGGAGAATGTTCAGAAGGCGCAGGCTGCTTTCCTCTCCAGTTGCAAGGCTAACTCGGAGGCTACACTTGGTACTTACAAGGGTGACGTTGCTAAGGTAGAAGGGGCATCTGAAAGTCTTCATGTTAAGGACTACAAGTACTGAGTTTTGCATCTCTTGCTTGAAGGGAAATGAGACTACAATTGCATTTCAGGCATTAGGTTAGATGTCTTGTTAAGGGTTTATGGAGTTGTGCTGCTTGGAGTTGTTCTGCTTATATAATAAAAAAAAAGTTTGGAGAAACTTGGACCTCTATTTATTTTTGTTTTGATGAGAATCAGCTCTTCTCTAGTGGAGAGCTACTTGTAATGGAAGTTTTTATCATACAGTTGAGTGGTACTATGTATGGTTTATGAATATTTTCCTTTTGTGCACTTTTACTTGTGCCGGTTCAATTTGTTGGAAAATACTTGTTTCTAATCTGAACCAAATGATGTTTCTTAGTGGTGCCTTCTATCTGATGTTAGTCTTTTCTTGCATTTGGATCTTCACTTGTATCTAACATGTGAATGCACCAAAGCTATTGGAATAGAGCTGTTCAACTCCAAAGCTGTTGAACTCCAAAGCTGGTTATGCGGAAAATTTTCCCTAAAAGTTTTATCCAATACTAAAAACACACACTAAATCTTTCACAATATTGGTCGAAACTTTTAACTTGAATTCGCTCATACTTTTCTTTGCCACTTCCCGGCCTAGAGAAGAAATAAATGAGCCCAAAATGCATGAAATTAAAATAGTAACAAATTTCTCTGTTCGGTAGGTTGCATTCAACATTGACCAATCAGTTGGCAAGAAATTAAAAAGAGTTACACGCCGCAAATTTCTATTCGGCAGGTTGCATTCAACATTGACCAATCGATGCGGAAGGTATCGTGGCCGAAAGGGGGAGGGAGAGGGAGAGAGTTCGGGTGGCGGTGAACTTCCGGTGTGGCCAAAAGTGTTCGCAGAGGGCCGAAAGGTAGAGGGAGAGAGCTTCGGGTGGCGCCGACAGTAGGCGGTGTTGTGGCCGAACGGGAGAGGGAGAAAGAGATCCCTGGCAAAATGGGACAGAGAAGGGAGAGAAGGGAGAGGGATGGAGGCGAGAATGGGAGAGCATGAGAAAGAAAGTAGGCGGCGTCGGGTGGGTGATTGGCTTTTGAATTTTCGTGTAGGGCAAAAAGGGTGAGCCCGCAAGGATGAGTCTGCAATTTTTCCATCTGACGGCGCAGACTCATCCCACCCAATCCAACGACGTGTATGTAGTAGCGCGGACGCGGACGCAATTTATCCGACTTAGCCCAGCCATAAAGAATCATCGCTCTTCTTTTTCCTCTCTACCGTACCCATGTCGTGTGTTGCAGCGGTATTGGATTTTACTTAGAACAAGCAACTTTTATCATTTTTCGTATATTATAATCATGTTATTGTTAATAGTGGAAGATTTATCATGTTAAAGTCATCCATAATGGAAAATCTAGGGCAAACAGAAGATATTTGTATGTTTGGAACTTGATATAAGATGATAATCATGTAATAGTGTAGTTAGTATAATTTGTTGATAATTTTTTCATTATTTGGATTAATTATGAAAATCACATCTTTCATCATGCTAATAATATGATTATAAAATTTAAGAATGGATTGGATCATTAAAATATTATTTATTGAATTTAAAGTTAAATAAAATGTACTAAGATGCACCGAACTATCATCTGTCGCGGAGTACTGCTAATTTTCCGCACCGACTACGAGTTGGAGGAATATTTTGCCAGAAACTCCCTTAGAAAATGAAAATTGCGAAATGATCTTATTTGTTCTTTCCCCTACAATCGTGGCCTTGGGCTTACCAGGCATGTTTCTTGAACTAGGCAGCAACAGGGATCCCAGGCAATACCTAGAAGGGATGGCCCTATGATGGCCCAAGAAAAACCAACATATGCTCGCGGCCCAGAAATACGACCAATCCAGCACAAGGCCGAGCCCAGGCAAGTAAAAGCCAACGCCAGCAGCCCAGCGGGCCCAGGTGGGACTTGTAAGACAGCGGTAGCCCGAATCACCGGCAGCGGCGAACTCCAGTGCGGACGTGGCAAATATTTTTAATGATCCAATAGTATAACTAATTTTGATGCTTTGGATGCAACGGTACGGTTAGATTTCTGATTTGAGACTCAGAATTGATGATTTGTGCAACATGCACATTTTATTTCATGTTTAATCATGTTTGTACCATGAATTATGAAGTATAATCCCTTGAACATATGTACAATTGGATAACTTATGATGTGTTATAGTATTTTATGATTATATTTTACATTAAATCTCCTATAGTGAGATTATATTTCATTATATTACTAAAGGTTGAAGTCTAAGAAAGATGTCTTAAAGCGGATCTCATGGTTATTTAATTAGGTCTTTGATGTGTAGGTGGAGCCTCCCACATCCCACTTTACTTACCTGGCTAACCAAAAGAATTACTATAGAATTTATTTGTATATAATGAATTTAATAATTATTAATGAATTATGTTATCTATGGTTATATTTTTGGTGCTTGTGCATATCATTTGTTTTGGTATCTACAGAATTCTTTTTCCACAAAAATCATGAAAATCTCATAATAATTGAAAATAGAATTAATGCAAATCCAAACAAACACTGTTTTTGATTATATGAACTTTAAAATGAATCCAAAATATACCCTTTATGAGCATTTCCAATTTGAAAGTTCATAATTCGAGTTCACAACAAATGCATAAATCTATTTCTGAGATAGAAGGTGCAACACTTCATCAATTCCCTACCAAAATCAATGGAAAAGGAGAAACTCGCTCTGAGGATGAAGAGATATATTTTTCACCATGATAAAAAAAAAAAGAGCAGCAGCAGCAAAATCGCTGCTCTCCGCAAAAACAAGAGCTGGAGAGGCCGAAGCAGACACCGAGCCAGGCGTTCACATCGGAAGAAGCCGTTAAAAAAAAAAAGTGGGATCTGGAGGAGAGACGGATGTGGTTGGAGACGACCCGGAGGAGATGCTGCCATATAGGTCGCTGCCGGAATCAAAGCTAGCCGGAAGTTGGGTTTCGGTGGCTCGTAAGGCCCTATCTGGAGGAGAAATGCAGGAGGTCGCGGGTTCAGCAGTGGTCGGATGGAAGATGGGTTGTAGCAGATGCCGCCCTTGCCGTTGAACCGCAACATTATTGTCATGTGGAGCCTGCCGGTGGTGGTGTCGACGCTGACGTTTGGAACGTGCATTCTGATAGGGGTGGAGCTGGACGCGGGGAAGGTGTTCACCACCACGTCCTTCTTCAGCAGAAGCACAACCTCATCAATGTTCCGAGGGGAGGAGTTGGCAATATGTATTGGCGGCAGCCCGTATTGCCGTCGAGGCGGACGAGAGGGACACCAATGTCCCGGCACACTCATAAATTACAGCAGCTGAAGGTGCATTCAGTAGTGAGATGATGATCTTGATGTACTTACCCTTCTCGCCTCGGTTCGACCTGCATACCTTCCGGATCAGTTCCAGCACAACCATCTGAAGCAGCTCATTCCACTCGGGCACATTGTCGACATTGGAGAGGAGGTAGTTGACAGCGCGGTCTTGTGCGCAAGTGAAAAGCATCAGAAAGGCGTTCCTCTTCGCCGAGGGGTCCTGCTCGGAGCCCAGCATCCGCTCGATCACGTCGGGGGCATCGGCTAGCAGCTGCTCGCCCTGCGGGAGCTTGTAGATCAACATCACCGCCAGAATCGCGTTCCGGCAGCTGAAGGGGTGGCGGTGCTCGAGGTTCTGCAGCACGGAGGGGATCAACGGCTCGATGATCTCGGCCTCGTTGAGGCGGCAGAGGAACCGGAGCGTGACGCCGCGAATGTATTCGTTGGGGTGCTGGAGGTTGTTGCGGAGGTTCTGGCAGATGAGGATCATCTCCGGGAAGACGCGGCCCTTGGAGTCGGTTTTCTCAATTATCTCCAGGTAGAGGAGGAGGAGCTTCTGGACGGTGTGGTCTTCGGAGGGGAGGACGTAGCGGACGATGGTGATGAACAGCTGCGGGAGGGTTTCGCCGTTCAGAAGGAGCATGATTGCTTTCTTCAGCGCTTCGATCTTCGCCTCGACGTCGTTGCCTTCCAGGGCTTCCTTGATCTCGTTGGCGAGGGCGGACGCCGCCTTGTCGAAGTAGTTTAGGAGGCTTGACGATTTCTCCATCTTCGACGACTGCGGCCGACGGCGTTCCGGAAATGAGATTTAGATCTGGAAGTTATTAGGAGGATTCAAGGAATATTCTGCTATAGAAGTACGGTTTTCTTTGTTTTGGAGACATGGGAGAGAGAGGTCGGAAGTCGGAGTTTCGAGTGCAATTTCCGGGGAGAGAGGTTCCGCGTGAATCCGGTTCCGCACAAGTGTAGCTTGGCGCCCAAGCAAATGGAGTTCCGCGAAAATGCTTAGTTCAGCATGGCTATAGTTCCGCGGCAGTGAAATCCCCTGCTAATGTAGTTCCGCGGCAACGAAGTTCCGCGGCAACGCTTTTTCGCGGCGACGAAGTTCCGCGGCAACGCTCACAGCTGCCGAGTCGCCTATAAATAGAGGCCCTTGGCCCTTTCATTCGGGGAGGGGAGAACAACGAAGAGGGAGACGAGAACCGGGAACGAGAGCTCTCCCGCGCTAAAAAGAGAACGGGTCCTCCATATATTTTTCTTTTCTCTTTCTTTTACAGAGCTCTCCCGCGCTGAAGAGAGAACGTGAGTTCTCCAGATTTTTTTTTTTAGTTAAAAAAAAGAAGAGAGTTTCTTTCTTTTATATATATATATAAATATATATATATATTATTTTCAATAACTACTTTTCCGAACGTGGATACTCCCCGACTGGCGGGTTGAATTGACACACGGGTTAAGTATATTTTCTCCTTTAAAAATAAAATAAAAATATATATGTGTATATATATAAATATATATATACATATTATTTTCAAAAACTACTTTTCCCAACGTGGATACTCCCCGACTGGCGGGTTGAATTGACACACGGGTTAAGTATATTTTCTCCTTTAAAACTAAAATAAAAGTATATATGTGTATATTATATGTATATAAATATACATATACATATATATTATTTTCAAAAAAACTACTTTTCCCAACGTGGATACTCCCCGACTGGCGGGTTGAATTAACACACGGGTTAAGTATATTTTCTCCTTTAAAAATAAAATAAAAGTATATATGTGTATGTTATATATATATATAAATATATATATATATACATATTATTTTCAAAAACTACTTTTCCCAACGTGGATACTCCCCGACTGGCGGGTTGAATTGACACACGGGTTAAGTATATTTTCTCCTTTAAAAATAAAATAAAAATATATATGTGTATATTATATATATATATAAATATATATATATACATATTATTTTCAAAAACTACTTTTCCCAACGTGGATACTCCCCGACTGGCGGGTTGAATTGACACACGGGTTAAGTATATTTTCTCCTTTAAAAATAAAATAAAAGTATATATGTGTATATTATATGTATATAAATATACATATACATATATATTATTTTCAAAAAACTACTTTTCCCAACGTGGATACTCCCCGACTGGCGGGTTGAATTGACACACGGGTCAAGTATATTTTCTCCTTTAAAAATAAAAATAAATATATGAGTATTTTCTATAAAAATATATCAAAATACACATATATTCAAAGGCATCCAAAAATCAATATTTTGATTTCTAAAATTACATAGATGTCCCGCATCCAAAAATTAAGATTTTGACTTCTAAGATTATATAAATGCCCCGCTGGCCTTCAAAAATGAATATTTTGTCCCGCGGGTCTTCAAAAAAAATATATGTATTTTGCCCCATGGACCCCAAAAAAAAAAAAAATATATATATATATATATTTTTAGACTTTAAAAAAATATATATTATAAAAAAAAGAATTTTCATATACTTTTGCCTGAGTAGATACTTCACAAACAGTGGGTTAAGTTGATGCGCAGGGCTAAGTACCTTTCTATTATATATATATATACATATATGACCTCTTCGCTCAATCCGAGCCTTAATGTTCGAGCAAGCCCAAGATGGCTCAAAACTCTCCAAAAAGCCCAAGCTGGCCCAAAACTCTCCAAAGAGCCCAAGATGGCTCAAAAACTCTCCAAAAAGCCCAATGTGGCCCAAAATCTTCAAAAAGCCCAAGATGGCCCAAACTCTTTTCAACAAGCCCAGTTGGGCCCAAACCTTTTTAATTGGTCCAAAATGACCCAAACATACTTTTTAAATTCGGTTGAATCCATTTCTTGGTAAAACCACCCAATTGTTCAATCTAGAGGCTGAATGCGGGAGACGCTGGTTTCTTGTACAAGTACAGAAGCTGAAAGCGGGACACGCTGGTCTGCTGTGTAAATCCAGAAACTAAGAGCGCACTTAGTTTGCTGTGTAGGGTCACTAGTGTAGCCGACGGGCCCCTCACTAGTTCCCAAACCGAGTCATCGCTGGTCGACGGGCTAAGCGTAAACTCACATTTAAGACATGGCGCATGGCGTCATGTACTTCATATTTAAGATATGGCGCGTGGCGTCATATACCTCACATTCGAGTCACGGCGCGGGGCAAAGTGTACTCATTTATCTTTATATTTTTGTTAGACACGATTTTTCGTGCACTTGTAAAGACGTAGAAGGATCTTCTACGCACTTCATTATTATTAAGCATTTTTTTTTACGGACCATTGTATTCAGCTCTTCTAATCAAGGGTTTTCTTGTTAGAGATGTAAAATCAGAATGTGGAACACAATGCGAAATATTTCTGTGATGTACTTTTCGGACTCGGTTAAAGAATTGGATGCTTTAAAATTTTGTCGGGAAATTAATTAAGCATTTATTCTCAAAGCCGCAGGGAAACAATTTTACATTCAACAAAAAACCAAACAAAAATTATATTTTTCTCACGAGGCCGGAACAGAGGAAAAATATTGCATCTTGCAAATCTTTATATGATGCATATTGCAAGCTTGAGTTGATGGAAGAGCACAGAGTTGTTTATGATATTAAGCGATCCGCTACGCTATCCATATGCCCTAATCTTTGTCAGGCTAGATTTACGAGAGCTAATGCGAAGAAGAAATTCTGGTTAGAAACGGTGATGACTAGAGCCCTGGTCGAAGAGCAAAACACTTCTATGAGCGATGAATGCAACTATAAACCTGAAATGAGATTATGTAATGAAATTTTTGACTTTATAAATGAGCATCTTGGAAAGTACCATTAATTTTTTCTTTTATGAAAAACATGTAGTTGCAAAATAAATACTTGTACCATGCATACTATTCTCATTTTTCATGACCAAAGTAGTGTTATTATTCACATTTTAATATTTTTAGTGGGAGTTCTTAAGTTGGTAAGATTTAAAGGAGTTATCGTTGGAACTAATAATTCTCGAGTTGGTAGGATTTAAAGAAATTGTCGTTTGGAACTAAAATTTTATGCATTTGAGCTAACTTAATGACAATTCAACATTTGTAAAACAAATGATAATTGGGAACATAATGGACTTTCGAATTTGTCCTTATGTTGGTTTATCATTGATTTAGTCGGTCTTTTGGAATAAAATAATTTATGCTAGTATTACATATGATGGTAATAATAAAATCAATTACCAATAATGACATCCAAAATCATTTATGATGTTTTTAACCAAGATAATAAATTAACTAGCGATGATCATGAAATCTGGCATTGAAAGTTCAGTATCTTCTGAAAGAGTGGGAGACACTAGAAACATGAACAATATCATGAATAAACCTGAGAAAGCAGTATACATAGTTTGAAAATTTGCTTTCATTGTGTTGTTGAGCATCATATATAGTTTGAACTATGCATTTCTTAGGTCATGTGGCTGGCCCTAAAAGGCAAATATAGTAGTATCTCAGCTACTAAGGTAAGTAGCCTTATGATCAAATCTGACAGCAATAAGGAGCGCCAAGATTACACCACAAGGTATCATCTTAAGCGGATGTCAACATGATCTGAGAGCTTAGGTCAATTGTGTTGGTCCCGAGTTGATGGCAAAACCCAAGAGGGGAGGGGTGAATTGGGTAATTAAAAATTTACAACTTAAACAGAAACTTTACCCCGGATTAATCTAGTCCCCTTAATGAAGAAACGAAATGGAAAGCAATGTAATGTAGAGAGCAGAAATTAAGCAGACAAGATTTTTATAGTGGTTCGGGTAACCTCCCTACTCCACTCTTCCAAGCTCACACTCCTTGTGACTTGGGTTCCACTATTGTATTCTTCCAATACAATTAGAGTCACTACTCTCTTCTAGATTCTAGCTCTATGGGGCATATGCAACCAGAGCCTCTTGCTCTCTTCTAGATTCCAGCTCTAGGGGGCATCAACAACCAGAGCCTCTTGCTCTCTTCTAGATTCCAGCTCTAGGGGGCATATAACACAGCACAAGTAGGTGACGAGTCTCACTCCAATCACACACTACTTTGCTTTCACTTGATCTTAGCTACCCAAGCTAGATCAAGTTCAATACAACAAAAGAAACAATAAAAGAAACTACACTTTACAGTTGTGTAGAAGCAGTTTGGTGCAGAGAAGAACTTGTAGTAATGGCTTTGAAGATTCTGAAATATAGCTCTTGCAACTTGAAGCAAAGTTCTTCCTTTTTGTATGGCTTGATCTCTTTAGAGCTCTTGAATATAGGAGGTAAGCACACTTAATGATTCTCATCTACTTCCCTCGTTCACATTCAATGCTTTTTATAATTGTGGAGGGAATCCGAACGTTAGAAGGTAGGTGGCGCGCATTTAATGCGCCAACGTTCGAATAAATTCCGACCGTTGCGACCGAAGTCGCAGGTGGAGTCGACTTCGGATGAGACTTCGCCCAAGTCGCAGATGGAGTCGACTTCGGGTGCGACTTCGCCTCTCCGTCGCAACTTCAAGTTCTAGTCAGGGTCGACTTGGGCATCGCCTTGACCCAAGTCGCAGGTGAAGTCGACTTCGGGTGCGACTTCACCTCGGCAGTTGGTTCTATGAACTTGAAAAACTTGGAATGCTTGGTTCTTTTGCTTAGTCTTCTCCATGCCTTTAGTTCTTTTGCATTTTGTATTACTTTTTGGATCATTGTGTCTTGCTTTCATTAGCTCCATGATTTTCAAACCTTTGAACTTATGAGTCTTGAACTCGAACAATCTTCTTGGTTTGTTCTTCTTCTTTGTAGACCTTGTGAATCTTGGAGACTTTGTATTGGTTGATTTTTCCTTTGATTCATTAATATTCATAATTTGAAAATATGCTTGGAGTTTTGCCTTGGGCTTGAGAATCTTAATGTTGATCTTGAAATCATTTAATCCAGCTTGTCTTCTGAAAAATCTCCTCTGCCCGATCCAAGTCCATGTCGGAGTCGACTTCGTCTGCGACTTCACCTCAAGTCGCACGTGGAGTCGACTTGGGATGCGACTTCGGCATTTCGCTGTCCCGAATTCGACTCTGGAGAGTTTCCCCCGTCTGAAGTCGATGCTGGAGTCGACTTCGTCTGCGACTTGGCTTCCCAAGTCGCAAGTGGAGTCGACTTGGCCTGCGACTTCACTTGCTCTTCTCCTATTTTCAACTCTGGACGGTTTTGGCTTTTTGAAGTCGATTTTTGAGTCGACTTGAGGTACGACTTGGCTTCCATGCTCTATTTTCTTCAGATGTATATCCCTTAAACACTTTCACAAATATGTTAGTAGCCAAGACTTACTCAAATTGATTTGTTAATCATCAAAACATAGATTTAGCTAGTTTTCCACATATTTCCAACAAATTGGACATGCTCTCATAGATTAGCAAAAAATACTTCCTATGATAAGATCTTTCCCTGATTACCGGATATATATAAAGTTGATGTATAACATAAATATTAAAACCCTTCGAGGGTATTTCACACTAGTTGAATCTAAAGGTTGAGCGCCTAGAGGCCACATAGTCCTTCTATAACCGAGTATATGTGGTTAACTTCGATTTGCACGGAACTTTTTGAGTTTCAAATGTAAAAGGAACAAAGTGTTCTGTGAAGGGAAGAGATAATAATCAAGGCATACATGAGGCTAAGGAGTTCGACGAAAACAAGATATGCATGGAAGAAAGAAAGATATAATTGAGATTGAGTGCTGCAATTGTAGCAAAATAAAGTCATTTTGCTCATGGTTGCACTGAGTCAAAGAAGGCATTACCTATTTTTACTTTTGCTTTTGCATTTCTAAGTGGTTTAGTAATGCTCAAATAAGCTCATTCTTTGTGGATATAGACTTAGAAATTTTAGAAAAATGTAATCTCTATTCTATCTTTATTTAGCCTACATTCTCATGATAACTGTGTTAAGGACAATTTACTTTATTATGGATTAATGGTTTCATTGTATTAATTATGATACATGATGATTGCTTTTCTAATGTCATGTTGCTTCTGTGAATGCAAATGTATTATATGCTAGATTGTCTAACATTCGATAGATAAAGATGAATCGGGTAGTTAGGAAAAACCATCATGGCCCATTTGCTAAAATTGATTTATCTTTTTGTGACAATTATCTAGCCCAGGAAAGCAACAAGGGAAACCATTTAATAAAGCAACTAGAACTAATTTTTTATTACTATTTGGTCCATTTTGACATCAATGATTCAATAAATTTGAGGGTGAGACATGAGGCTCATATTTCATCACATCGACACTTACGTGCAATTTGGTCATGTTTTCATGATCTCCCATAAGTCAGAAGCATTAGACTGCCCTATACATTATACAAGTATGGTTGAAAACTACTTAGATCGAAAGATCAAAGGATTAAGAACTGACGGATGCGAGTATCCTCATGATGAACAGGATATAGTTAGAAAATTGACTATTTTTGGTGCTCTGCGACAAAATAGTGTTGCAGAGAGAAGAAATGAGACCCTATTGTATAAGGTTAGGTCTATGATGGCATAAGCGAATCTTCCAATATTTGATTAAAAAGATGTAATGATGGCTGCTGCTCATTTGCCTAATCTTGTGCCCTTAAAAATTAATTACATCCATTCCTTATGATTTGTGGATAGGCTAAAAGTCTAATATTAGAAAACTGCGACCATGGGGTCAGAAACTTTCATCCACAAAATTCCTCTTAAGAAAATAGCTAATTAGGGCAAAGAGAAAAGAAATGTATCTTTTTCAAATACTTAGGACACTCCAAAAGGTATGTGTTTATTGATGAACATAGGGATAAAAGTATGATTGAAATTGAATAACAAGAGGTCATATTCTTTGAAAATGACTTTTCAAAGTTAGAGTGGGGTTGATAACAGTGTTTCTCTTTACAAGTAAGAAAACCCTAAAGGTAGTGGTGCTCACAACTAATCAATTGAGAAAATTGAACGCTTGGCTCAACATCTTGAGCCGAATGGGAGCAACGCACCTCAAAAGGATCAACCTTTCCTTGTAGCAAAAAAAAATCTTAAGTCGTCTTTTATGATCGAGGAGGAAACTCTTTTAGATACGTCTCAAGATGATAAGGTGTCTAAGACCTCTCATGACCCAACTAAGAAAATGAAAAAAACAATATAAAAGAATTAGAGTATATGTGGACAAATCAAGTCTGGGACTTGGTTAATTTTTCATCTGGATGCAAAGTAATTGGGAACAAATGGGTTCTCATAAATAAGTGCAAAACAGATGGATCAATCGAGAAATATAAGGCTTGCCTAGTGGCTAAATACTATATCTAATGAGAGGGTATAGACTATGAGAAAATCTCATTTTAATTGTGTGGTTATCTCAATTTTTCTTTTGCAACATGATCATCCTAGATTTCTATGTCGCCATTAAAGAGTGACTATCCTCTAATTTTAAAGTTTAGGACATAGGTGAAACAAATTTTCATATTTGGGATGAAAGAATTAATTATATTATACTAACCAATTTGAATAAAATCATTTTCGAATGATTGAATATGGAAAGTTGTTAACCTATTAAAACCATATTACAAAAGGCAAAACACTAAGCCATAAAACATCTCTTGATACTCTAGCAATGTTTCTCATACTAGTAAGGTGTGGAGCTTAATGTATGTTATGATACCTACTCTCTTTAACATGTGTTATGTCATTGATTTGGTAAATAAGCACCAGTTAAAGCCTATTGATGATTTTTGACTCATATTGGCTCTTGCACTGTAACTTATTTTCTTAAATAATGATTTGCGCCTATAGGTTATGTCAATATTGATTGATGTGGAAACTTGGAGGTGCAAAAATCGGTATTAGGTCACATACCCTTGCTAAGAAAATGACGTTATTCTACAGATAACAAGAAATAACCTAATTTAAAAGCTGGATTTGTGATACATCTAGTAGCAGTATAATATATCTACGATTTGTAGATCATTGTGTTTGTTGATTTATGAATTTAATACTTGGATGATTGAATAAATGAGAAATATTCAATCAAAAATATGCCAACAAAGTCAGAGATTGGCCTTCTCTCATAGGTAAATTGCCTTTGATGTTTTGGGAACATGTGAAGATGAGACAAACTAGGTAAAATATGTGTTCTGTATGAAAATGAGACCTAAGATAATTGTTGCTTTGATAAATAATCAAGATGAGGTCATATTAGATCTCGACCATAGTGGGAGTCCCACGTCCCATTCGACTTTGCTAAAGCCAGACGTGAGCCTCAGTTAGAGCTTAAGGAGGGCGAGCACTTAGAGAACTCAGGTTAGGTGCTTGGTAGTGATTGAATTAAGGTTTGTATGGTGTTACAAAATTAGTGGCATACACTCTTTATGAGTCAGGAGTTTCTCCACCATAGCATGTGTTTCATGCCGCATGTGCTTCGCGACTTTTCGTAATCTCACCGCAAGTGCACGGGTCGTAGATTGCAGTATATAAATTATCGATCCACAGGGAATTTGGGACTATAAATTTTGCTTTTAAACGCTTTCATGTTGAATATGGAGAGAATATAGTAAATAAAATAGAAAAGTGGGAAGAGAATATAGTAAATAAAATGGAAAAGAAATGGAAAATGGAAAGAGAAGATTGAAAACTAGAACGAGTAAAGAACAAGAGTGCAAGTACCTAGGGTCTAGGATTTCACATGTCTCTTTTGTAACGGGTAGTGATATAATCATTTAATCTGGATATTATTTATTAAAGGAGAACAAACCTTTATTTATTCTTGCACCTTCTCTCGAAACCTACAAGGCGTACCCTAATTTTATTAACCACTTATTCTTATGGGATTAAGTTAATTAGAATCCATTAAGTTTTGTGGTTTGTTCATGGAATTCCTCAAGGTTATCATGCCTATTCTCATGGTCTTAGATTTCCAGGTTTAATATCTTAATTATTGTATATTAGATTTCCACCTCTCGGTTCCATCACTTAATATATGACATCATGCCAAAGTACGGGCCCATGTACAAAGCAAGCATAAAAATCATAAGATATTAAACTAACGATAATATCCATCATAAATAAATTAAAAACCAATACCACACTACATTGTAAGCATGCTACATCCTACACCCTAGATTTAGGGTTCAACCAAGCATGTTTAAGTCCAAAATAAAATTAGAATCAAAATCCATCTTAAACAAGACAATTTTAATTGAAAAGAGAAAAGATAAAAAGGCTTATTGGTTTGAAACTCCCGATGGTGTGTCGGCCGCTCCACGCAACTCGTCGGTCCGCCTTTTGACCATGCTCTCCACCTCCTTGCTCTCTCTCTCTCTCTCTCTCTCTCGGCTAGGACGCATAGTGGCCAAACAACGTAGGCAAACTACGCAAGCCTAGCTTAACGCAATGTCACAGGTATAAAAAGAGATGCAGGCAGCTATTTCGAGAGAGGCCAGAGAGCAAAATTCTAGAGGAGCTGAATTCACGGAAGAAAAATGAGAGAGAGAGAGAGAGAGCAAGGAGGTGGAGAGCATGGTCAAAAAGCGGACCGACGAGTTGCGTGGAGCGGGCGACACACCATCGGGAGTTTCAAACCAACATGTTTAAGTCCAAAATAAAATTAGAATCAAAATCCATCTTAAACAAGACAATTTTAATTGAAAAGAGAAAAGATAAAAAGGCTTATTGGTTTGAAACTCCCGATGGTATGTCGGCCGCTCCACGCAACTCGTTGGTCCGCCTTTTGACCATTCTCTCTCTCTCTCTCTCTCATTTTTCTTCCGTGAATTCAGCTGCTCTAGAATTTTGCTCTCTGGCCTCTCTCGAAATATGACATTGCGTTAAGCTAGGCTTGCGTAGTTTGCCTACGCTGTTTGCCCACTGTGCGTCCTAGCCGCTCACAAACTTCTAATGCTTTTGCGCAACCAGCTGGAATCCATATAACAGTGGTGGATGAAATTACTTTTGCTGTAAAGCTAGAAAATCTAGACGACTGAGACCAGATTGTTAGGATCTTGCATGCGGGCTAATGACTGCGCTGAATATTTCAGCATTAATCTCCTGTAGGCCCCACTACAGTGGAGGGATTGGATTTGTATGCTAAAAAAAATGAGCGGCTGATTGCAAGAATTTGCTTGAATGATGGACGGTTAATATTTTTCTGGATTGGCTTTTCAGAAAATGGACGGCTGATGATTAATCTAATTGAATGATTGGACGGTGTAGATTGGATGCGGTTTTGATTTAATGAATGGCCTGGTGGGGTCCACTTCTTGAATTTGCAAATTGGTGGACTGTCATGCTACATGATTTTTGAACAGCTTGGAACCATCAATTTCAAAGAGATGATGTTGATCTGGTTGAGAAATGGACGGTTTTGCTTGTTGGACATTTCATGGCTAGAAATTGCTGATCTTGTTAATTAAATGAGCGGTTGGCTGGTTTGATGTAAAATTGGATGGCTGAGACGCATTGGGCTGTGGTCTTTGCCGCTGATCGGCATGGATTTCTGTAGGGGCCCACTTAAATTTCTGGGCATTTGCATGGATAAAAAAGAATGGCTGGAAATTATTTCTAGAAGCTTGGATCACTGCATCATTTAATTGCAAGGCTGGATGCTTGAGCTGGACATCCAATCTAGAATGGATGACCATGATGGACTGGTTGGGTGGTGCAAAATTATGGACGGTCTGGATCATCTGAATTTTTGCATGGGCTGATCACATGATCTGCATGGTGGGGATGGACGGGTGCTGATCAGCATCTTGGCTTCACTTGATGGCAATCTGGTGTTGCATGGTGGCCCCCACTTCTTGGATTTGCAAATCTAAAAAAAATTTTAAATTGTAAATTCATTAAATTTAATTAACGGGTTACAAATATAAAAATTATTTCAAACCCATTTAATTTTATGGCAACAAATAAAATGTAATTTCAAGCCAAAAGATTACAAAAATTACTTAAATAACTTGAAATTAATATTTAACACCCAATTGTTTTTAAAATATATTTTAAAGCAAATTTCACATTGTTCTCAATTAATTACCACCAAATTGGTATAAAATGCCCATAAAATATATTATTAATTTCTAATTATCAAATACCCCCACACTTGAACTTTTGCTTGTCCTCAAGCAAATACAAAGGAATTCTAGACAAAATTGTAAAATTTTAAAACTTTGAACAAAAAATGAAAATAAATATTTAGTCAATCATCAAAAACTAATGAGAGTATTAAACTAAAAATTTTGAAACATGACACTCTTTGAAAATTTCAGTCAACAATCCTTTCTCACATGACTAATACTGTACACCCAGTCACCTACTTTGCTTTTAATCATTAAGAGTTCAAAAACTCCCGCAATAAATTCCTAATTATCAGATATTTTACTCATTTATATAGTTATTCCATACACACATTCAACAATTTAAGTAATAGTAGTAATGTATAAAATATCAACCGAATTACCTCATATACATCTCATCAAATTTTTGCATTTAAATTTCTTCTACCAACTCAATTAGCCAATTCATAGGATCATAAGGACTTAGTAGGACAACGGTTAGGTTTGGCATAAGAAATAAAATTTCAAAAATTGAACCGTTTCCACATGACTTCAGCCTCATTTTACAACAGGAAATAATGTTACCACCACACTTAGTGCTTTCATTCTCTTTCAAGCCCGTTCTTAACCTTGGTTTAGCAGTTGTTGTTTTTTTTTAACCAAGTCTGGCAATAATTTTCTTCACCATTTTTCAGGGTATTTGGGAAGTCATTTTCATTATTTGCACAGTCAGGAGATCAAACCTTATTCCCGTTTTACTTTTCAGCTCAAAATTCAATTTCAAAGTTGGTTCCACTATGTAAGAATTGAGATTTAGAGAAAATTTAAGTCCAAGCTCAATGAGGGTAAATAACTATTATACTTTTAAAGATAGGCTCATCATGAAAAAAATGCCTTAATCATATCCATGAATTAGTTAAATTGATTTTAGCTTTGGAAATTCTTCAACCTAAATAAAATTTTTCATGTATATGGGAAAAACTACCTTCTTAAATGATAATTGTGTGTATTAGAAAAACTTTTGATAAATTAGAGAGGATTACTCTAATTTTGAAAGAAAACAGAATAGGTTCCTAGGTATATCAGTTTCATCAAGTGATTTAGGACAAAAATTCAAGTATTTTTAACAAGTACATGTTCAAAAACAAATTTAACATCTCATTAGGGTTCAATAATTTTCCTAACTTAAAGATTTTGAAATTCCAAGTGGTTTGCTTACAAGACATACAAGATTTCAAAGTGGGGTCTCAATCAATCTAAATCATAATTATGCAAGAATTACATAAAATTTTCAAAAAAATTTCTCAATTTTTTCTTTTTCTTTTCAAAATGTAACAAAAATTATAATCAAGACAAAATATAATCATTGGGGTAGTGAAAGAAATATTTAGAGAAAATTAATACAACACATTCACCCACACACTTGAAATTGACATTGTCCTCAATGTAAATCATGCCATCAAAATAAAGAGAGTAATTGTAAAAAAAAATGTGAGATGTTAACTTCCTTGTTTTTACGAGTTGAACCAAATTTTCATCCCATGGTGCTTCCTTCCAAGTAGGCTCTGAAAAGTAACCAATAAAGCTCCAAATTAAAAAGTATCAAAATTTTAAAATAAAAGAAACTAAAAGAAAAACTAAAACTAAAACTCCCCTGTAAGAAAAAGGAAAAGTTCGGGTTGCCTCCCGAGAAGCACTTGGTTTAAAGTCCTCAGCCCGACTACAATTTGATCATTTTATGTCAACCAATTCTAACTTTTTCATTTCCCTGAGTCTTTTTCTTGCCTCCAGATTTTCTTGCGTTCGTCCTTCCTTGAATTGGTCTCCATATTTGCTTGAGAACTTTTCCTGCTAATGAATCGCTGCAATTAGTTTTAAAAGAAGGAAAAAAAGGAGAACAAATTGTTACTAGTTTGTCAGCTTTTCTCTTATGTTCATTGGATTTCTGTTGTTTTGCTCTCCTGCTTTCAGATGTTGCCACAAATTTAGCAACTTGTTGATTCAAGTCTTCTGCAGCTTCTCCTTTACTTATGGACGTCTAAGTTAGGTTACTTGAAATTTCTTTGTCTGTTGACTCATTGACCATGTCAACCCGTAAACAAGAGTTATCGAGAGAGGGATTTTTCATGGCTGAGAAGAGATTGAATTTCATTTTTTCATATCCAACCGTCAGAGAAAGTTGACTATTCTTGACGTCTATGATAGCTCTAGCAGTGGCTAAGAAAGGTCATCCAAGAATAATTGGAATTTAGCAGTCCTCCTCCATGTCGAGGACTACAAAGTCGACTGAGATGAACAGCTTGCCAACTTTCAAGGGAACGTCTTCAAGAATGCCAACTGGAAATTTGATTGATCGATCGGCCAATTGGAGAGACATAAAAGTTGGTTTTTGATCACCGATGTTCAGCTTTTTACAGATGGAGAGAGGGATCAGACTTACACTAGCTCCGAGATCACATAGCGCCTTGCTAATTTGGACATTCCCAAGAGCACAAGGAATACAAAAGCTCCCAGGATCCTTTAGCTTTTCAGGTAGCTTGTTCTATAAGATGGCACTGCACTCCTTAGTGAGTGTAATGGTTCCGTGCTCCTCGAGCTTTCTTTTGTTGGACAACATCTCCTTTAGGAATTTTGCATAAGTTGGCATCTGAGAGATCATGTCAATAAATGACCCGCTGATTGATAGGTTCTTGAGTGTTGAAATAAATTTCTCGAACTGCTTTGGAAGTTTTGTGTGAAACCCCAATCTTAGACACGTATAAAACCCTAGGGTTGTAAACCCTTGGTAATGTATTAATGAAATATATATATTCATGAAATATGAAATTATGAGGGAGTAGATGTTAAAATAATTAATTATGAAATTCAGATGAATAGTGCACGTGAATAGTGAAACGTGAATAGTAAATGTGGGATTAAGGAATATGTTAAGTTAATCACTTTGGATTAACTTAATCATAAAAGACGAAAAAGGAAGCTTCCCACAAAATGACAAAATAGCAACTTTTTGATTTATTTAATATTTTCGGATTTTTGATGAATTTTTGAAGTAACATGAAGAAAAATTCATATCTTACAATCCGGACATCGGATTGAGATGAAATTTTTTATGGATGGCCAAAATATGATGATGAACATGATGAGTGGTCCAAGATTGATCAAAAATCATGAATTAAGGGTCAAGATTAAATGTCATTTGAAGATCAAAAAGTAGCTTTACTTTTTCATTAATTAGCATTTGACTTTGGATTAATTTTAATTAATTAAATGGATAAATAATTAATGAAAAGTTGCTATGGCTGCTGGAGCTTGGACTTTTGGGACCAAATCCAATGGCCCAAAATCCATCATTATCAAAAATCAATGGCTAAGATTGAATTAGCCTAAAATAATTGATTTAATAAATCAAAAAATTATAAAAAATAGGGCTGCCATAGGGGAGGAGTGAACAGTAGCTAGGGTGGCTGCACATGGCTCAAAGCACCTTTTGGAAATTAGAAAAAAATACATTTACAATTTAATACCTCAAGCAAGGGGGGGTAAAATCCAATTTGATGAAAAATCAAAAAGTATAAATAGGGGGCATGGGGTGAACGACCAAAGCACTCAAACCCAGCTCCATTTGAGCATTTTTTCACCCCCACCACGTTTTAGCCTTGAGGAGAAAGAAAAGGAGGAAGTTAGAGAGAGAAAGTGCGAGAAAAAGTGGGATATCTTCACTTCGGGTAAGTGATTTCTTCCCAAATTTCTTTTGGATGTTAAGTAGGGTAAAATCATGCTTAAATAATTCCTAATCATGATAAAATAAGTAAAGTTATAATGCTTAATCGGAATCATGCCGAAACATCGAAAATTTGGAGCAAAGATGGAGCATTCGGGAAAATAGCATATGATATGTGAAAATAATGCTCCAAAATTGGTAAATGATTATTTGGGATATATGAATATGATAAATATGATGTTGGAATGATGATATATTAATTTCATGATTTTTGGAATTAAGGATTATGCTTAAGTGAATTTATGTTGATTTTTAGTACATGGAGAAAATGATTTATTTAACCAAGTAAATGATGATAAATTCAAAATGTATAAAATTTCCCATGATATACGAAGCATAAGCTATGTCATGGTATTTTTTATTTTTGGCAAAAATATCAATTTTTGGAACCCATGAACAGTAACCACGTCTCTGTGAACAGTAACCTCGGATGAACAGTAATTGCTACAGTACCATGAACAGTAAACACGTGATTTTGGAAAAAAGTTGAGATTTATTTTTATATTTTATGAGGATATATGGATGAAATTTTCAAAGGATTTATGGATAAAAATCCATATAAATGAGTAATGACTAAGTATCTTTATACTATTAACCTCTATGGAAATGAGGTAATGGATAATTATAAAGCATGCATGGGAAGTACACTAAGACATGATATGATATAGATAAAATATTATTTTTCCTTGTATAGGAAAAGGAAAGGAAATGGTGGAGGACACATACTGAGGAGGTAAGCAAGCAAACCCTTTTGAAAATATGATTTTATTCCCAAGTATTTATGAAATGTGTTTAAGGATGACCATTCCTATAATGTTTTGAAATGATGAATGTTTATGAGTTTTTATGAACAGTCATGCCGGCATATTGATATCATGTGATGTTCATGGACATGTGCACATGTATGATGTATAAGGAAGAGGCTATGGTGGAGGTAGAAAGTGGATCAGAGGGTCCCCTTCACTATTGCCGAGTCGTATGGGCTGTGTGCCGACGGCGTCCTCCCAAGAGGTGGATGCAAAGGAATGTTATGTGTGAATGAATGCATTGCATTTTCATACATGGATTGAAAATGAAAGCATGTATTTGAAATGATGTTTTTAAGGGATAGTGCAAATAATTCTCTACATGAGAATGACAAGTCACATGGTGTAAGAGGTATATAATGCCGGAAAAATCAAAAGTCATGCATGTAGGAACCATGTAGGAGTCAAGAGGAAGAGAGGTTCCCCTTGATGAGGCCAAGTCGGAGACAGCCGGCGTATTGGACCATGTTATGTGAGATGTTCCCTGAGCTTGCGTACTCGCACAAGAAGGTTTATGTCAGGAGTGGAAAGGAAGCATTTGCACATCCAATGTTTATGAAAAGGTTTCTATTCCATTGATAGTTGATCACTTGCTAAGTGTCTCCTATCAAATGGAGAGAAATGCATTTACGAATGGTTTTCATGAATGGTTTATGAAAGATTTTCAAAAATGGTTTACGAAAAGGTTTCTATTCCATTGGTAGTTGATCACTTGGTAAGTGTCTTCTACCAAATGGAGAGGAATGCATTTAAAATGAAAAATGCTGCTTATTGAGTTTCGACTCATGTTTTGTTTTCCCAACGTCAGACAGGTGTAGGGAAAGACAAGAAATGAAGGGCACGAGTTGCTAAAGGAAAAGAAGAATCTACAAAGGTTAGTAGATTTTTGTATGAACAGATTCCCTAATGGGATATGATGAGAAAAGACATAGATTGTATGAAATTATGAAGTTATGAATAATATGAGAAGTTGATGATTTATGATGTTATGGATAAGTCCATCATGAATGATGATGAGTATATGTTTATGTGATGAAAGAAAAGAAAAAGAAAAAAAGAAAAATTGGACGAGATCCAATTAAGAACCCGCCGCGTGATCAGGGCAACAATCCTGATTCATGTTTACCAATCGACAAGATCTTGGAGTAAGGACTATGTGGACGCTTCGGTTCGGGGCGCCACATTTTGCCTGTCTTTGCCTTTGAGGGAAGGGAAGAGGAGACTTATAAGGAGGTGGTGGGACATACGGTTTCTCCACCACTTGTTGGGGTTGTAGCTCCTCTTCTTGCTTTTGTTCCTACTCGGCCTCCTTTTCAGTGTCAATTTGAGATGGTTGAGATGGGTCGAACTGCTTTCCACTCCGCAAGGTAACTGCCTGCACTTGTTCTCTAGGGTTTACTTCAGGTTGGCTAGGGTGTTTGCCCTTGTCTTTATGGGATGAGGTAGTGGCATGTTGGGTAATTTGGTTTTCAAGCAGTTTAATATGGATTTTTATTTGTCTCATTTATTCAAGTAATTTGTCAATCAAGGGATTAGAGGATGGTGCTTGAGATGGTGCAGGTAGCGTGGGTTGAGTTTGGTATGAGGGTTCAGTAGTCTTTTTTGGAAACCAGGTGACTTATTATTTTGAGCATAATTTTGGGTATTTGACTGATTTGTCTAAGAAAAATTGGGATGGTTCCTCCATCCAGGGTTGTAAGTATTTGAGTAAGGGTTAACATAAGTGCGAGTATCATACTGGTTGTTGAATGCATTGGCCTGCTGGCTTCTGCTGTCCTAGCTGGCAAAACTACACTTACACGTGTAATATGAAGCTTCACAGATCTCACATGAAATTTGTCTAGAAGAAGATGCATTTCGATCTGCGGGTTCCTGCTTCTTTTGCTGTAAAAGTTAATCAAGTTTAGCATGAAGTGAATTTATGGATTTGATGTCATATACATTACCTCGCCAAGAGGGTCCTCAGATGTCGCCATATTGAGAATCATAAAGAGCTAAATCATCCAGGAGCTCGAGAGCCTCCTTGTCAGTAAGTCGCATGAATTGGCAACCAATAGCTGAATTGACAGCGCTTCGGCTAGGCCGATTGAGTCCATTAAAGAAATTTTCAATAATGTCACCCTGCGAGATGTCATGATGTGGAAACTTGCGCTGCACATCTTTCATTCTCTCCCACGCATCGTATAGAGTTTCGCCATCTTTTTGTACGAACTGATTGATTTTGTCCCCGGTTTTCCTGGTTTTAGTGGGTGGAAAAAATTTCTCCAGAAAAGCAGTAGAGAGCTTATCCCATCTACTGAAAGTGTCAGGTGGCATAGAATAGAACCACTCGCTTGCCCTATCACAAAGAGAAAATGGGAAAAGCTGAAAGCGGATTACCTCGTGTGGGATATTTTATACCTTGATTGTGTTGCACAGTTGCAGAAACTTAGTGATGTGTACGGTTGGGTTTTCAGATAGTAGTCCTGCAAATTGGTCCTATTGAACCATCCGGATAAGCCCAGGATTGAGGTCAATGCTTCTTACATCAATTTCTGGTTCAACAATGCATGATCGAAATCCTCGAGGGTTCGGGCGGTTGCGATCGCTAAGAGTTATCCTTCTTAGAGGGTCATTGTTCTCAGCCTGGCCTTCCTCCTGCTCTTGATGTGGAGGGTTTGGATTGTTGCGTTCCGCCATGGTGTCTTGAAAAGATTGCTGCTGCTTGTACTCACGAACTCTTTTCCTAAAAGAACGTACAATCTCAGGGTCAGCAACAAAGAGTTTTTCAACTAGTTGTTTTACAAAGTTTCTAGTATGTGGGTGCATACAAAGATTATCTAGCTAGTTCAGAAAAGATAAAAAAAGAACGAGAGATGAAAAAGAAAATAAATAAAATAAAATAGTAAAATAAATAATAAATAAATAAAATTAAAATTAATAAAAATAGATAGAAAAAAATAGAAAGTAGAAAGAGAACAAAATAGATAAACAAAATGGAGAAAGAAAAAAAACAAAGAAAGTATCTAAAAACAAAATTTAAAGTAACGCTGAAGTGCCCGGCAACGGCGCCAAAATACTTATTCGCAATCTTATCGCAAGTGCACAGGTCGTAGATTGTAATATATAAATTATCGATCCACTGGGAATTCGGGACTATAAATTTTGCTTTTAAACACTTTTGTGTCGAATATGGAGAGAATATAGTAAATAAAATATAAAAGTGGGAAGAGAATATACTAAATAAAATGAAAAAGAAATGGAAAAATAGAAAGAGAAGATTGAAAACTAGAACGAGTAGAGAACAAGAGTGCAAGTACGTGGGGTCTAGGATTTCACATGCATCTTTTACAACGGGTAGTGATATAATTATTTAATCCGGATATTGTTTGTTAAAGGAGAATAAATCCTAATTTATCCTTGCACCTTCTCTCGAAACCTACAAGGGGAAACCTACAAGGTGTACCCTAATTTTCTTAACCACCTATTCTCATAGGATTAAGTTAATTAGAATCTATTAAGTTATATAGTTTGTTCATGGAATTCCTCAAGGTCATCATACCTATTCTCATTGTCTTAGATTTTCAGGTTTAATATCTTGATTATTGTATATTAGATTTCCACCTTTCGATTTCATCACCTAATATGTGAAATCATGCCAAAGTACAGGCCCATGTATAAAGCAAGCACAAAAATTACAAGAAATTAAATTAACAACAATATCCATCATAAATAAATTAAAAACCAATACCACGCTACATTGTACGCATGCTACATCCTAAACCCTAGATTTAGGGTTTAACCAAGCATGTTTAAGTCCAAAATAAAATTATAATCAAAATCTATCTTAAACAAGACAATTAAAATTAAAAAAGAGAAAAAATAAGAAGGCTTATTGGTTTGAAGCTTCCGATGGTGTGTCGGCCGCTCCACACAACTCACCGATCCACTTCTTGCCCGTGTTCTCCACCTCCTTGCTCTATCTAATTTTTCTTCCATGAATTCATCTCCTCTAGAATTTTGCTCTTCGGCCTTTCTCGAAATAGCTTCCTGCATCTCTTTTTATACCTGTGACATTGCGTTAAGCCAGACTTGCATAGTTTGCTTTCGCTGTTTGGCCACTATGCGTCATAGCCGCTCACAAACTTGCAAAGCTTTTGTGCAACCAGCTGGAATCCAAATAACAATGGTGGATGAAATTGCTTTTGTTGTAAAGCTAGAAAATCTAGACGGTTGAGATCGGATGGTTAGGATCTTGCATACGGGCTGATGACTGCGCTGAATATTTTAGCATTAATCTCCTGTGGGCCCCACTATAGTGGACGGTGAGCGGCTGATTGCAGGAATTTGCTTGAATGATGAACAGTTAATATTTTTCTAGATTGGCTTTTCAGAAAATGGATGACTGATGATTAATCTAATTGAATCATTGGACAGTGTAGATTGGATGCAGTTTTCATTTAATGATGGTCTGGTGGGGTCCACTTCTAGAATTTGCAAATTGGTGGACCGTCATGCTGCATGATTTTTGAACAGCTTGGAACCATCAATTTCAGAGGGACGATGTTGATCTGGTTGAGAAATGGATTGTTTTGCTTGCTGGACATTTCATGACTAGAAATTGCTGATCTTGTTAATTAAATGAGCAGTTGGCTGGTTTGATGTAAAATTGGATGGCCGGGACTCATTAGGCTGTGGTCTTTGCTACTGATCGGCATGGATTTCTGCAGGGGCTCACTTATATTTTTGGGCATTTGCATGGATAAAAAAGAACGGTCGGAACTTATTTCTAGAAGCTTGGATCGTTGCATCATTTAATTGGAAGGCTGGATGCTTGAGCTGGACAGCCGATCTAGAATGGACGACCATGATGGACTGGTTGGGCAGTGCAAAATTATGGACGGTCTGGATCATCTGAATTTTTGCATGGGCTGATCACATGATCTGCATGGTGGGGATGGACGGTGCTGATCAGCATCTTGGCTTCACTTGATGGCAATCTGGTGTTGCATGGTGGCCCCCACTTCTTGGATTTGCAAATCTAAAAAAAAATTTAAATCATAAAGTCATTAAATTTCATTCAAACCCATTTAATTTTATAGCAACAAATAAAATGTAATTTCAAGCTAAAAGATTACAAAAATTATTTAAATAACTTGAAATTAATATTTAACACCCAATTGTTGTAAAAATATATTTTAAAGCAAATTTCACATTGTTCTCAATTAATTACCCACCAAATTGGTATAAAATGTCATAAAATATATTATTAATTTCTAATTATCAGTGACTAATAAAGGAAGTGAGTTGAGTTTTTTTTATTTTGATAATCTTTGTATCCTCACTACGAGAGTCCTTGAAGCTATAATCACTTTAATATTATGACCTACGTGACTTTTGACTATATTTTGATGTTGTAGGATAATATTGCTACCTTAGCAACTTGTAAGTTATGGATGATGCGACTTTGCCGGACATGTCTAAGAAAGCAGTTAGTTTATAATTAAGAGATACATGTGCAAGAGGAAGACTATTTTGTTTATATAACTTACTTGTATTCACTAGTCAATCAATTATGTCCTTTTATATGATTACTTCATGTGATTGGACATAATTGTGATTACAATGCAATGAGAGAAAAAGTCAAGTATAGCCTTATGAGAGATTAGGTATCCTTATATTGATGTAATGAAATAAGTCTGGAGCATAGTGAGACATATGTGTACACATAATTCTATTTTGAGTTGTAGCTGCTATCTATCCCTGACAGGTGCATGGCCTTGACCTCCCAAGTACTTGTAGGTCGCACGACCTAGTTGCCAATATGAATAATCTTAAAAGGGAGATTAGTTGAGGAACTTATCATGTGCGAGTGGGAGATGTTGGAATTATGTTAGGATTGGGATTCCTATATGCCCATAGTGGGTTTTCTACTCCTATTCATACTAGGATATATAGTCCCACTTGGATACACTACGTATGGAAACATATTTGAAGTATGATAGCTCTTGCGAAGCTACGTAGTATCCCTCCCAGACTAGTTATAAATATGAGTGAGGTCTCAGGAAGAAAAACACATTAAAGCACAAAGGAGAAATTCCTAGAGAGTTATCCTAAACCCTTTCAAAAATTAGTGGCATCTAGGTTGTGGTGGGGTAGTTGGTTTCTATTCTGGTGATCCTAATCCAGCATAGCTACAAAGTTTGAGACACAACCTTCCGATCTTTCCTCTTCTGCTTCCGCTAAATAAGGGATGTGGTAAATCCTTAATTTTTGATGCAATGCATTTCACATGGTTTTTTAGCACAGCCACACGTTGTTGGAGGGTGATTGCTCCTGGCTCAATTCTAAGTATGTACTAGACCCTCTACTATTGATTTGCTGCGACAGATCTGAAACTCTCCACACTTGCTGATTTTTCATTTTTTCAACTCTAATTCTCGTTATCTTAAAGCTGAAATCCTAGGCCCGCTTTCTATTTTTTCTCTATGGGAGAATTCTACTGTCATGTTGTTGCTTTTTCTGGATAAAAAATAATAATCCCCATAGAGATTTTATCAAGATTGTCTAGATGTTTTGGTGCAAAAAAACACCTGCAATTCCTTAATGTTCTTTCTGCTTCCAAGCCATTGCTGAAAAATGTCATTGCTGAAAAATGTTGTTGTTGCTAAAAAATTGCATTGTTAAAAAATGTAACCATTGCTGAAAGATGTTGCCATTGTAGAAGAACAAATCGTTGCTAAAAAATGTCATTGTTGAAAAAATGTTACATACATTGGTTTATTGAAATTATTTGATTGTTCCACTGCTGAAACATAAATTGTAAATGCTATGTTTTATTCAAGAGATTGTATATTCAATGACTAGTTGATATAATCTCTTCATGATTCATTACCCACAAAAATGTAAAATTTATATGTTTGTAGGTCTAAAAAATGTTAGTCTAGTCAATCTTGTGTTAAAGATATTATCAACTTTGGATATGTTGTGAACATTTATATTTGATATTATTTGGAACTTGAGGATGTTATTTTCTATGCTTATTTAATTATTTTTATTATGACTTTGTTAATAAATTTTATACTATTTACTCTCATATTTGTGTAGATTTGTGATTAAGTTTTATAATTTATATCATTCATTAAAAATTATTTTTAGTTTATTATTTAGTTATATAAATAAGATTATTCTAATGTTATTTTTCATTTTTATGCAGTTATATCAATTTTCAAAGATCAAAATCATAGCTTGATAGTACATATATAATATACAATACAAAGGTAAGTATACCATTCTTTAACTTATGAATCAATCATATATTTTACATAAAATACTAATACATCGGTTCAATCCGGTTCTTAAAAACGGTCGAACCAGAACCAGTTCCTTGACCGATTCGATAACCGGTTCAGTTTTGACAACATTGATTACAATGAACCACAATCATAACTCTAACATGATGGAGAGTCAACTGGCCCATTTCTAAGAGGGGCAGTTTTTTTTAGTTGACACTTTTTCAGGAATGGAGCTCCTTATGTTATTTTGTATTTATGGTGGGTGATAATCAGAGGTGAAACGGAAGCATCTTTTATTAGCATTCTGATTATCACCTAAGATATAATTATTGCAGGGATGAGCAGCAACATTAACTCGCTTAACAACAATTTATTGATCATTTATATTATCCATGATACATGATCTTGTTCCCTTATCTTATAAATTCAACTGTTAACCCATGCTAAAAATTAAATTTTTAATTTTTAATAAAATTATTAATTTAGATATATTTAATTTATAAACAAAATTTTAGCATTTTTGAAAAATATATGTATTTGTTAAATTTTTAAATACAAAATTATTTTTCATTTTAAATTAAAGAGGTAGGGACTTGTCCATTTTTTATTGAGTCAAACCAACTTTTTATGACCTAACATAGAAATGAGTCAAAATTTTTTATTCAAATTTAAAAATAAGGTCAAGATAGATCAACCATGTCTTGCCACAAAGAATTTTGACCTGTCTTGCATATATTTATTTATTAAAAATTATATAAACATTTTCAATATGATTCTTATTTTTTTAAATCTACAATTAATTATATTATGATTTAAACTTTAAATTTAGATATTATAATAATTAACATGCAAATTTGATATAAATGAATCTTTAAACAAAATATTTTAAAAATTAAAAATTTCAAAATTTATCATAATTGTCAAACCAAACTATTGATTTAAGCTTCAAATTTTCGTTAAGTAGTAAGTCCATGCATATCCCGTTAGTATCACATGTTGGATTGCATGTCAATATCCCAGTGTTAAAAACCTACCAAGAGCATCACCTCCCCTCCCTCCTTGATGCAATAAAAAAATTAGTAGGGTATATTTATAACTTGTTTTAATAAATTTTTTATACTGCTACACTATCTATATTTAATAATATTTTTTGCTCTAACTAAAAGTATTTTAATCTTACTAATTAGTAAAATATTGAAACACTTAAAATTTGAATTTAATATAATATGACTTTATTTTCAATAAATATATAAATTCTTAAAATTATTATACTTGACCTACATTTTTTTCCTGACCTACTGCATTGATACCAACTTGAAATTTATCTCAAAACTTATTAGAAAAAATGAGATCAACTAATCCCATCCTGAATTGGTATTAAAAGTAGGATTAAATAAGATTTTTAAAAAGTAAGGTAAGCATTTAGCAAGTATTAACTATCACCTACCACAATTCCCACATCTATTTTAAACCACTCAAGTCTGTGACATGGGGTGCGATTGTAAGATGGGACGTTAGTAGATGAGGCCTATTCCTAGACTGTTAAAGCAACAAGAGAGCATTCCTCCATGGCAGTGTTTCGATCTCTAAAGCAGAGTTGTTAGGGCCATGTATTAAATAGGTAAGTACTTGGTTAGAGTTAAAAGAGATAAGTGTATCAAAGTGAAGTACTGAGAGAAGAGCATAAGAAACATTTGAGGATAGTATTGAAAATTCTCCGAAGGGAAAAATTATATGTCAAATTCAAGAAATGTGAATTTTTGTTGAAACAAGTAGCCTTTCTCGGCCACATTATATCCGAGAAGGGAGTATAGGTAGATCCTCAAAAAATTCAGGCAATAACAAAGTTGCCACAGCCAACGAATATCACAGAAATAAGAAGCTTTCTAGGGCTAGCTGGCTACTATAGGAGATTTGTGGAAGGATTCTCACAATTATCAGCTCCACTCACAAAGCTGACAAGGAAAGGAGTTAGGTATGAATGGACACAGGAATGTGAAAATAGCTTCCAGGAGTTAAAAAAAAGACTAGTAAAAGCTCCAATTCTAACACTACCTACGGAGAATGAAGGATTTGTGATCTATAGTGATGCCTCAAAGAAAGGATTAGGATGTGTATTGATGCAAAATGGAAAAGTTATATCATACGGATCCAGGCAACTCAAGCCAAATGAGATAAACTATCCAACCCATGACTTAGAATTGGCAACAGTAGTCTTGAAATTTTGGAGACATTATTTATATGGAGTTAAATATGAGGTCTATACTGATCATAAAAGCCTCAAGTACATTTTTACTCAAAAGGAGTTAAATATGAGGCAGAGAAGATGGCTCGAGTTACTTAAATATTATGACCTCGACATTTTATATCATCCAGGCAAAGCTAATGTAGTAGCTAATGCGCTAAGTAGAAATGTTAGCTTAGCAGATCTCATCACAAAGGAAGAAGGGCTACTACAAGAATTGAGACAATTAGAATTAATTGTAAGCCCACCTGGGGTTCAAGTTAGATTGTCTCAATTACGAATCCAGTCAAATTTATTTAAGCAAATTAAAAAGGCTCAACAAGAAAATGAGGATTTAAAGAATTATGTGGAGAAAATGTTCAAGAAAAATTTCACTGAATATATATACAAGATGAACAGGGAATGTACAGATATAAAGGTCGCATGTGTATACTCAATCAAGAGGAAATAAAGGAACAGATATTGAAAGAAGCACATTTCTCTCCATTTTCGATGCATCCAGGTAGCACTAAGATGTATCAAGACATCAAAAGAATGTATTGGTGGAATAATATGAAGAGAGAAATTGATGAATATGTGGCTAAGTACCTAACATGTCAAAGGGTTAAGGCTGATCACCAAAGAACCCCTAGAAAATTACAGTTGCTGGAAGTCCCAGAATGGAAATGGGATGATATTACTATGGATTTTATTGAAGGGTTGCCAAAAACCCAAAATGAAAATGATGCTATATGGGTAATAGTTGATAGATTATCAAAGGTAGCACATTTCTTAGCCTTCAAGAAAAATTTTACTGCTGAGCGACTGGCTAAGACGTATTATAAGGAGATAGTGAGACTGCATGGAGTACCTAAGTCAATAGTCTCCGATTGAGATTCCGATTTTACATCTTGATTTTGGAAAAGTTTACATCAAACCTTAGGTACACAGCTGAAATTTAGCACAGCATTTCATCCTCAAACTGATGGGCAGACAGAAAGGGTAAATCAAATAGTTGAGGATATGCTGAGGATGTGCACAGTAGAATTTGGAGGATCATGGGATGAATATTTGGCTATGGCAGAATTTTCTTATAATAACAGTTATCAAGCAAGTATTCAAATGACCCCATTTGAGGCTTTATATGGATGAAAACGCAGAACTCCTCTAAACTGGGATGAAGTGGGAGAAAGGAAGTTGGCTCCAGACCTCTCAAAAAGAATGGCAGAAAAGGTCCAAGTGATTCGCCAGTGTATACTCACAGCCTAGAGCAGGCAAAAGAGTTACACCGATTGTAAAAGAAGGGATTTGAATATCCAAGTTGGTGATCACGTGTTTGTCAAAGTAACACCATTCAAAGGAGTCACCCGGTTTAGAAAGAGGGGAAAATTAAACCCAAGATATGTCGGGCCTTTTGAAGTTCTAGAAATGATAGGCACTCTAGCCTATAGAATAGCTATGCCACCAACCCTCAGTGTCATCCACAATGTGTTTCACATCTCCATGCTAAGGAAATATGTTTCCGATCCTACGCATGTGTTGATAGCGGAGAATTTGGCAATTCAAGAACACTTGAACTATGAGGAAAGGCCAATCAAAATATTAGATTTCATGATCAAAAAGCTTTGGAATGGAGAGATCGAATATGTAAAGGTACAATGAAATCGATATTCAAAATCCGAAGCCACTTGGGAGCTACGAGAAGAGGTCGAAAGGAAATATCCTCAATTGTTCAAAGAAAAATAGGTTTCGGGACGAAACCTATTGTAAAGGGGGTAGGATTGTGGAACCTCGACCGTATACACGTTATTTCGACATTGTAACCCTAGATTCTTTTGTAATTATTTTTACGATAAATGAAAATTCATGAATTATATTAGTGGATATGTGTATTGGAGATTGAAATAATGCAATTGGGAATTTAACCCCATGAATAGTGCCCGTGAATAGTAGCTGGGGATTAAGACACGTGATTAAGAGTTAATCACATGGATTAACTTAATCGCAAAAAGACAAAATAGAGATTTAATCACTACAGGACGAAATAGCAATTCTTTTGGATATTTTAATCCAAATTTGGATTTTAGTGGAAAAATAGAAAAAAAAATTCATAAATTGCAATCTGGTCGTCGGAATTCGATGAAATTTTTTATGGATGGTTAAAAATTCATGATGGACATGATGAATGGGTTAAGATGTGATGAAAATCATAAATCAAGGGTCAAGATGACACGTCAAATGAAGATAAAAAAGTAACCCAACTTTACATTAATTAACTTTTGACTTTTTATTTAAAATAAATAATTAAAAAATAAAAAAATTAATTAAAAGGAAGCTACTACAGGGGCTGGAGCAGGCTAGGGTGGTTGGAGGTTTGACCAATATCAATGGTCATTAATCATCATCTTTAATCAATGGCTAAGATTAATTTAGCCTAATTTAATTAATTTTAAAAAATAAAATAAATAGGTAAAAAATATGGCTGCATAGGGGGCTGGAGCAGGCATAGGGTGGGCAGCTCTTGGCTCAAAGCAATTTTCAAAATTAAAAAGAAATACCAATTTATAATTAAATACCTCAAAGCTAGGTGGTAAATTCCAAATTCTTGAAAAATGTAACACTATAAATAGGGCAGCGGGGTGAACGTTCAAGGCCATCAAAACCCAGCTCCATTTTAGCCATTCCAAGTCCCCAAACCATCCCACACGTCCAAGGAAAGAAAGAAGTAAGTTAGAGAGAGAAAGTGTGAGAAAAAGAGGCGTATCTCCACTTCGGGTAAGTGATTTCTACCCAAATTTCTTTTGGATGTTAAGTAGGGTAAAAAAATACTTAGATAATTCCTAATCATAAGAAAATAAGTATAGATATAATGCTTAAATGGAATTATGCCAAAACATCAAAAATTCGGAGTGAAGATAGGGTATTCGGGAAGATAACATATGATATGTGAAAATAATGCTTCAAAATTGATAAATGATGATTTGGGATGTATTATTATGATAAATATGATTTTGGAATGATGATATATTAATTTCATGATTTTTGTAATTAAGGATTATGCTTAAGTGAATTTATGTTGATTTTTAGTATATGGAGAAAATAATTTTTTTTCCAAGTAAATGATGATAAATTCAAAATGTATGAAATGTCCTATGATATACTAGGCATAAGCTATGTCATGGTATTTTTTATTTTTGAAAAAAATATCAATTTTTGGAACTCATGAACAGTAACCACGTCATTGTGAACAGTAACCTCGGATGAACAGTAAATTGCTACAGTATTTGCGTGATTTTGGAGAAATTTGAGATTAATATTTAAATATAAGGATGGAAAATTTGAGGAACCTACGGATAAAAATATCCATATAAAAAAATAATGCCCAAATATTATAGAGCATGCATGGGAAACAGCTTGAATAGAAGAAATAAAATTATCCTTTTTCCTTGAATAAGAAAAGGAAAAGAGAAAATCGATGACACCAACTGAGGAGATAAGCAAGTTATATCTTTTGCAAATTATTTCTAAAATGCTTCAAATTGCTTGTAAATTGCTTTATGAAATTTATTTAAGGTTGGCCATACTTATAACTGCTTTACATGAACTGAAGTTCGTTTTGTTAAATTATTTATTAAATGCTTTTGATGGAATTGTTTATGATTTGCAAATATCATGCCGGCATGTGCATGTAAATGAGCATGTTCACGAGGAATAGGCCTTAGTAGAGGTAGTAAGCGGACCCGATGTCCGCCTCGCTATTGCCAAGTCGCTTATATAGGTCCAGGCCGGCGGCAACCTCCCTGAGATGGGAGCATGTATGGGATGGGCGCCTAGCTAGCGTTGCATCCAAAGGAATGTCACAAATGCATTGCATTTTCATTTTATGCACTGCATGAAAATGATTAAAAAATTATGTATGACTTGCTTACTGAGTATTATTACTCACCCATGCTTTTTCAACAACAGACAGGAAATGATGATGAAGGTTGATATGAATGTTGTATATGTAAATTTTATGTAAAGACAATGATGATAACTTTGAGATGGAAATGAATATTTTTATTTCAATGGAAATGTTTATGGATTAGTTGTTGATCATAACTGTGATATGTGAAATATATTTCAAGTTGGATGAATGATGAGAATTTTCCATGTATTGATGATAAAAAAAAATCCTGCCGTGTGATCAGGGCAACAATCCTGAGTCACGTTTACCAATCAAAACGATCCCGGAGTAAGGTTTCTAGGCACCCCGGTTCGGCGCGCCACATAAATGGAGGTTAATGAACCTATAAGTAATAATTGTTAGATAATTATTATATGGTTGAATGGTTACCTTACTTATGGGATTGAATATGTTGTGTATGAACTGATGAAATATGCTAATGTGTGCTATATATGCATAATGACTTGAGAAGTCAAATGAATGGTGTATGTTAATGAAAATGGGTTGAAACTAAATGGAATACAAGAAAAAGAAATATATGAAAAATTATATTATTCTCATGTAGGCAAAGGCAAAGAAAAGGCTGAGTCGGAAAGCTAAGGAACGCAGGTAAGCAAGCAAATTTTCCAAATGATTTTTGCTTTTCTAAATTGCTTTGAATAAATGTGATTTTTGTACTAACTGTTTGATGTAAATATTGAAAATATTTTAGAGGTATTTAAGGATGGTCATTCCTTAGTTAAATTGTGTTGAAATGATGCTTTTACTTCAATGTGACTTTATGAAATTTCCTTTGATAAATACTATGAAAAATGTTGTGATTCCAAGTTTCTAAATGAAAATCATGCTAGCATGTTAAAGATGGATTTATAAAAAGTTCATATGCACAAGACACTAGGTTCACTTGAAGGGTATAAGCAGACCGATTGTCCCCCTTTGGTGTGGCCAAGTCGTTAAGATAGGCCCAAGGCCGGCGGCGCCCTCTCTGAAATGGAAGATGACGAGGACGGATGGTCACCTAGCTAGCTTCCATCCTAAGGGAAATATGATGGATATGTTCATGACTTTATATGGCATTATGCATATCGTACTCGTGATGGGTACAGGATTTTATGTTTTCAAGATATACCTTTTTAAAAGGTATAAGTTGCTTTCCAAGATGATTTTAAATGCAAAATATTGCCTGAAATGAATTTCCTGTAAAATCTAAATAGCTTGCTTATTGAGTTTTGACTCATGATTTTGTATTCCAAACCCAAAGACAGGTGAAGGACAGGACATGGCGAAGGAGCAAATGCAAGATTTTTAAAGCAAATGGAAAAACTTGTCACTTTTACGTTATGGAAAAACTTGTGTGGAATCGATGTAAATTGTTTTTATGTTTATGTTGATGACTACGATTAATACATGTAGTGACATCTGATTTAGGCAAATGCTGAAATGTCGCTTGAACATCATGCTGTGTATATGTGTTGAATGGTTGAAAATGACCTAGATATGCATGAGATGAAAATATGAGAAATTGAACTTCTATGTGAATATAATTAATTGGATAAATATCCGATAAAACCCGCCGTGTGACAGGGAAACAATCCTGATCACGTTTACCAATCAATATGATCCCGAGTTAAGGGCTAGGATGTGACGCTCGGTTTGGGGCACCACAGGTCTTGTGCGCAACATTCTTGTAAGTTTCAAATTTTTGAGGTTGGGCTCTCTTCTTTTTTTTTGATTGTTTAGTATTATACAATTTGACATCTGATATAACATTCAAGTTCATATTAATAGGAACAAACTCCCACCTATCTATATGAAGACCAAGTTTCAACTATATTAAACTCAGACACACTGACAAGAAGTGAAAACTTAGACGCATTCGTTGAGAGTTAAACACTCATCCTCTCACATATTTGACAAAGGTGTTACCACTAGGGTGGAACCGCTGGTGTTGGATTCTCTTTTCTTAACACTAAGGCAATTTGCCCATTTGAAAAGCTGATAATCGAGCAATATCTGTGGGCTTCTTAGGGCATCTCAATGCTGGAAAATCTTCAGTCATCAAGGCATTGTGTACAAAAAACATGTAATTTTCTTCGGAAAGTTTATCTAGATTCAACATTGGAAATTTTGAACTAGATTATCTAGCTGCAATTGGTGATTATGAATGAGAAGTGATCATGTTAGTTTAGGCTAAACAAATATCTTACTTAGTCTATCTTAAAAAAATCCATTTATAACACTTTTTTTTTATTTTTTTTCATACACTTGTTTATCTAAGGTATTTAACATATAAACCAATTATTATTTTAGGATGTGTGTATATATTTTATTAAAATTTTAAAACATCTATGTGTATATGTGTATTTAAAATACTCCTATTTTTAAAAATTTCAAAAAAATATACACATATTTGAAAATAGTAAAACTTGGTTTATATTTAAATACATTCAGATAAACAAGTCTATGAAGAAAAAAGTAAAAAAAATATATTGTAAATAAGTTTTTTGAGGTGGGCTAAGCGAATGCTAGCTAAAAGGATCATTCCTCATTATGAATAGCATGTGAACTTGGCTTTGAATATGTCATTTCCCCGCCAATTATTGACTACTACGGGCATATCTTTAGGACATTACATTCAACTCTATAATTGATCAGATCTCTCCAACGATTCAAGTATTATTGCTTCATAGTTTATTTAATGCTTTATCACGATGGAAAATTGTTTGGCTTGCTATTTTAATGCAAAAATACTCCAATTCCTGGAGAGACTAAAGTTTGCCAATACCTTTTATACATTAACCTAACAAAGAGGATTTTTGTATTGATTGCCCTCGAGTTGTTTACCACAACAATGATAGTGAAACACATAATGTACTGAAGAATGTTTTATGTCTCTGCTGCTTCCGCTTATTTTCAAATTAAGGGCGTGTTTCGTAGTCTCCAACCTAGGGTGTGACACAGTTTCCCTTGCCAATAATTCTTCCCATTAGTAATCATATTTTTTTGCTTTTATTCCTATATTTTAATCATTTTTTCCACCAACACCAATTTATTCTAACTTTACCCTTATCATTTTCATCAATTATACAATTTTTAAAATATTCCATTTCCTACTCCCCACCCAATCTTACAAGCCTCACAAAATCCAAATTACCAAGCATCCCCTAATTCTTCCTCTGCGCATTATAGTCTGGAAAATTTTACAATGCTTTGTTATTTAAAGCTACAATTTTAGAGTTGTCGTCAAATTGATCCGAAAAACATTGCTTGGAAAATGGGCATTTTGAGTTCGTTTGATAATCTTTTATTTCTATCTGGAAAACATTGCTTGGAAAATGGGCATTTTGAGTTCGTTTGATGCTCTTTTATTTCTAGGGCACACTTTTTAAACTCAAAAACTTTTTAATCTAAAATTTTTTTTACTCTCCACAACTATCCTGTTTTTTAATCATTTTTTACATCTTTTTATACAATTACCTTACCTTTAATCATTTTTAAATAATTACTCATACAATTAATTTATCTATTTTAACTTTTTCTCTTTATTCTTCATTACTGCTCTATCATATCACATCATTTTTTCTAAATTTAAAAAATTTTACATCAAAAACTTTTTATCCAAAGTTTTATCATTTTCCAAACACACTTTAATTTTTTAGATGCTCCATGATGTTGTTCGATGTTGTTATTTGAAAATCTGTCTTTACAAGATGTCTAACTACAATAGCAATTGTAGCATGGGTGTATGTTGATTCCCTATTGAAAATTAGTTAGCTAACCATTGTTCTGAACTCGGAAATGACATTATACACATAAGCCTTCATATATTTCATGTCAGAAATGGATGTTTTTCATTTTTAATATACTCATTTTTTCTTCATATTGTTCATAATCTATGTTCGCATTGCAGATCTAGAGGATGCCTCCCAGCATATTGGAGATTTATTTAGACGAATGAAGAAAGGGCATACAAAATACAATAGTTGTGTGGTCTTTGTGCCGTCTGATAAACTTTCCTGGATGTCAGTATGTGTCATCTATTAGAAGTCTTTAAACTCCTTTTTTAATTATCGGTGTTTGGGTTCACATAAAATTTTTCAAACGAAAATTTTTAAAAACTAATTTATTCGCTCTTCACAATTATTTTATTTTTTAATTGTTTCTTCACATCTTCTTATATAGCTATCATACTTTTTTGTCATTTCTACATAACTACCTATACCAATTAACTATCTATTTTAACTTTATTTTGTTGATCCTTTATCATTATCCCTATCATATTATATTATTTTCTTCTATTTCAAAAATATTTACCAAGAAAACTTTTCTTCCAAAAGTTTTATCAATTCCCATACTCGCCCTCATTTATTCACTAAGGATTTGTTAATCATGTTATAAGCCATGTCATATTATGCTTGTTTTGTTCGATTCTATAAGTAATCTAATACAATAGTTTTTAGATTCAAGGTATGTTTGGCATTAATTAAAAAATGTCAAGTTAAAACTTTTCAGTCTAAAACTTTTCACTCTCCACAACTATTATATATTTTAATTATTTTTTCACATTTTCCTATACAGCTACCCTACTTTTCAATCATTTCTATACAACTAACCTATTTATTTTAACTTTATCATCTTTACTACTCATCATTGCCCCTATCATATCACATCATTTGACAAATTATTTAAAATTTTTCATCAAAAGTTTTACCCATTCACAAACACACCCTTAATCTAAAAGTGACAGTACAGTATACTATGGAATATAACAATTATGCAATGTTGTCAGAACCGAACCGGTGATTGAACCGGTAAAGGAACTGGTCTGGTTCGAACGAACCGGTGACGTCAGCATGACATATTTATGATGTAATAAATATTAAATTTTTTAAAATTTTAAATAAATAATTAAATATTTTGATAAACTTAATAGTATATTCCTTATAATCAACTATTCATATTTATCATTTGTCATTTGACCTTCTATCCTCAAATCATGCAAGAGTGCATCAACCATACAGTTAATTGAAATAGTGGTTGCATATTTAGTTATTTATGCAAGATGCGATATCATTTAATTAATTATAATATTTTATTAACTATAGTTAATTTGTTAATTTGTTAGCAATATTATTAAATTTACACCTTGAGCTAGGATTGCAATATGTAATTATGTACTTAGGTTATTTTCATAAAATTATTTAACTAAAATATATTTGATTATTTTCATGTTGTAAAACTAAAATCTGGTATTTTTAAAATATATTTGGTATTTTATATTTTTATTTTGATTTTTTGATTTTTAATTTTTTAAAACTAAGAATAGTAGAATACTAAACATTTTAAAATTAAGAATACTAAACATTTTAAAAATTAAAATATGTTAAAATTTTAAATTTGTAGATTTGAAACTAAGAATACTGTACGCAGGCAGAGAGGCAGAGACGGACGGCGAGGCAGCGAGACGGCGACGACGAAGCAGACGGCGACCAGAGACGGACGACCGGAGACGGACAGCGACCAGAGACGGACGGTGTGCGTGGGCAGCAACGTTGCCCGGCGAGGAAGACGAGGGCCGGCGGACTGCGTGGGTGGCGGGATCGTGCAGGCGACGGAGACAGGGCAGAGGGATGCGGGAGTGCCGGGAGGCGGGATCCTGCTGGCGCCGGCGAAGAGGAAGATTAACGACCGGAGATGACCGCCGAGGACTGGACCGGGGCAGGCGGGCGCGGGCGCGAGGCAGCGCCGCAGCGCTAGGGTTTCGTCGAAATGGGGAAGAAGACGAAGGCGTCGGGCAGGCAGTCAGGGCATGCGTTCCGGTTTTTTTTTTTAAATATATATATTTAATTATCATTATTTTATTAACCGACCGGTCGAACCGGTAAATACAGTTCGACCGCCGGTTCACCGGTTTGAGCGGTTTCTGGTAATCGAACCGGCCATGGGACCGGTTCTCGGTCCGACCGGTCCGGTCCGGTCCGGTTTTAATAACACTGCAATTATGATGATTGATTATCTTACTTTATGAGTCATTATGGGAAGGACTTTATCTAAGCACAGAATAGTTTGAGTCCCCCTCTCATAGTAGATTACTTGCAGTTACTTATCTACTTTAAGCATTACAGGAATAAAGTGTTAAAGGAGAATGCTTGCATAAAATCAACATACCTATTCACAAGATGGAATGTATGGTAATATACTCTATATGTTTAGGAACACTTTTAATTTGCATCATATATATTCCAACATGTTTAGCTTGGATTAAGATATTTAATTTGTAGTATTCCTAGCATGACAAAGATTAGTTGAATTTCATACCATCTTAATTTTTGAGACAATCAATTTGATAAAAAATTTGACAGAATGAAGAGACTTGATCTTTGATTCACACCGACTTGTGCTAGTTTACATGGCTACTAGTTTAGCTTACAAAGATAATATTTTCGGAAAGGAAAATTGCCAAAACAAGAATTTAAACAACCCTCTCCCCCTCAATTCCCTCTGTACCCCTTTCATTACATATCAATATATCATCAATGAATACCACCACAAATTGATTTAAAAATTCTCGAAAAATCCTGTTCATCATATCCATAAACACAGCTGGGGCATTCGTTAGTCCAAATGGCATGACTAAAAATTCATAATGCCCATATCTTGTTCTGAATGCTATTTTATGGAGGTCCTTTGGACATATCCTCAACTGGTGGTATCCTGATTGTAAATCAATTTTTGAAAATGTCTAAGCTCCTTTTAACTAATCAAAAAGATCATCTATTCTTGGGAGTGGGTACTTATTCTTGACTGTTACTTTATTCACTTCTCTGTAATTAGTACAGAGTCTCAAACTCCCATCCTTTTTCCTTACAAATAGTACTGGAGCTCCCCAAGGTGATGCACTGGGTCTAATAAACCCTTTATCAGTAAATCTTGGATTTGTACTTTCAACTCAGCCAATTCGGCTGGTGCTATCCTATATGGGGCCTTAGAGATTGGGGCTGTTCTTGGAATAATTTCTATTTCCATATCCATTTCTCTTTCTGGTGGTAAACTGCATAATTCTTTTGGAAAAATATCTAGGAATTCCTTTACCACTGGAATTTGATCCATAGGTACCCCATATCTTTTTATTGTGTTTATAGAGACCAGATAAGCTGTACATTGTTAGCGTATCAGCTTAGCTGCTTTCATAGCCGATACCATCCTTATTGTGTTTTCTGGCTATCTTATTTTACTGATCTCTATTTCATCTTTTGGTGCTTCAAATTGCACCTTTTTATTTCTACAATCAATTGCCGCACCCCATTGACTTAGCCAATCCATTCCTAGTATGACATTGAATTCTGTCATTGGTAATAGGATGAGATCAGCTTCTAATATCTTTGTTCCTATCCTGATAGGACATGCCTTGCAGATTTGATTTATACTTATCAATCTATATACTGGGGATTCTACATGTATAGTACTACTGGTTTCTTCTAACCGAAGTGCGTGTGTGATTACGAATTGGTATGATATAAATGAATGCGTAGCTCCAGAATCAAATAAAGCTACTGCAGAATTTCCTAAAATGTAAATCATACCTGTAATCACTTTCTCCTCCATCTCCTGTGATTCCGTTCGAGTGAGGGCTTGGACACATACTCGGTTGCAGCAGTACCGGGTCGATTGGCAATGGTGGGGACTTTTTGCTGGGCTGGCCTCCCTCGAGCTGGTGCTCCTTGTGGCTTATTCGGACAGTTGGGAGAAATGTGTCCGACTTGACCACAGTTGAAGCACTCCATCTTCAATGCCCTAGCCCTCTCAATGCTAGAGGCATAATCTTTTATTAATAAGGGGGCTAACTCCTCTCTTAGATGGGGCCTTAGTCCCATCTGGAACCTTTGTGCCTTATTCTCTAGCACATTGGCGATCCATGGCACGTATCTCACCAAGGCGTTGAACTTTGTAGCGTATTCCGTGACTGTCATCCTGCCTTGGTAAAGTTTTTCAAACTCTATCACCCTTTGGCTTTGTAGCCCTATAGGGAGATATTCTTTATTGAACTCTTCCAAAAATTCATGCCACGTAACCTGCTCCGAACGTGGCATGGTGACCATCAGTGTTTCCCACCATTCATAAGCATCCTTTATCAGTAGGTGGGTAGCGCACAACACTTTCTGCTGGTCATTGCAGGGGATATTCTGAATAATTTCTTGATTTCTGTGATCCACTACTCTGCAATGAGGGGATCTGGTTCCCCCACAAATTTGGGCGGTCTCTTGGCAAGAAAGGCGTTGATAGCCTTTCTATCGGCCTCAAGGAGACTATCCTCTACTCCCCTTGACATGCCGAGACTGGCCAAAGGCCCTAGTCTTTTCCTGTCTCCTCTTGATGGCGGGGCCTGCTAGTTCCTTATTTCTCGTAATAACCCAGCAGTCTGGGCTATCCATTGCTGCATAGCTTTCTCGATGGCCACAAAAATTCTCTCTTCTATATTGACCTCTGCCTGAGGTCTAGGGCTTTCCTCTCGCCGTGGGCGGGTTCTAGAGGATTGCTCCTTGGATTCTGCCCTATACGTTCTTTTGCTGGCTTCGCCCCTTGCTTGATCCACAGATTCCTCCACTGGGGCCTTTCCTTTGTTGGCTCTTGCTTTAGCTCTAGTGAGTGGCATTTTCAACTTCATAAAATATTCTTTAGCATAACATCAATATTCATCATGATATAAATTTAACACATAATCATATGATCACATAATTCACATATATTATAAATTATCAGCAAACCATTCATACATAAGTCAAACTTTTGTACATAGGCTAACTTAGCCTTATGTACCTGTTTCAAACAATATTTACATATTTATAAAAAGAAAATAAAATGTCTTGGCAGTGGCGGTGGCTATGTCTTCCTGGTCCCCATTCTCAGGAACCTCCTGAGACTGAAGGGTACCCGTGTGGGTTCCTCAGTGATTGTACTGGTATCTGACTAGTCTTGTGGACTTAGGTTCTCGTCCCCCTCTTCGCTATCGGACCATTCTATGGGGTCCTCATCATCATTTGCTGGAGGAGCAGGAGGTGGGGATTTGGGCCTTACCTCTAATTCTAAGACCCATAAGATGACTTCACCAGGCTGTTTCGGAGGGGATTGCTCCATTACCTCTTCTCCCTTGGCCAGAGCTTCTCGGCGTCTCTGGGCAGCCTCTCTCTCCAGGCTGTCAATCTGTGCCCATGGTGTTCCGTATCGGAACCGAATATATCCTGCATCAAACCTAAACCATGGACCTGGGTTTGGTGGGACTGGGGCTACTCTCCTTTGCCAATATGTCTGTAAATCCTCCTTAGTCACCCAATTGGTAACAACCGATGGCCTGGGCAATGGGCTGGCTGGGGTATATATTGGAGAGTCTTGGGGTGCAAGAGCACGGCTAGAGGACTTGCCTGATGGGTTTCAGATAATATTGGAAACCCTGGTGGATGGCTTGGGATTATTGGGTGACGTGCTTCTGGTCCCCTAATATATGGAAGTTCTTGGTAACTATTGGGAGCTGGGGGTCTTAGGGTTAAACCTTCTAGAGAGGCTAACCACCTATTAACTCTCTCCTGAGCCCATTCCCGTTCCATTTCTTCTTCTAGTTCCCGTGCACTTAGTGGAGCCTTTCCTCTATCTACCATATATATAAATCATCAATGATAAATAAATCAATCATAATCATGATTTCATGTATTCTAACTTAGTCATTTCTTTCCTTTTCTGCCTATTTACCAATCCATACTCTGATACCAACTTCTGTGGCGCCCCGAACCGGGGTGCTTAGAAGCCTTACTCCGGGATCGTTTTGATTGGTAAACGTGACTCAGGATTGTTGCCCTGATCACACGACAAAATTTTTTTTATCATCAATACATGAAAAATTCTCATCATTCATCCAACTTGAAATATATTTCACATATCACAGTTATGATCAACAACTAATCCAAAACATTTCCATTGAAATAAAAATATTCATTTCCATCTCAAAGTTATCATCATTGTCTTTACATAAAATTTACATATACAACATTCATATCAAAAACTACATAACACTTGGCATGCTGCCTTCATCATCATTTCCTATCTGTTGTTGAAAAAGCATGGGTGAGTAATAATACTCAGTAGGCAAGTCGTACATAATTTTTTAATCATTTTCATGCAGTGCATAAAATGGAAATGCAATGCAATTGTGACATTCCTTTGGATGCAACGCTAGCTAGGCGCCCATCCCATACATGCTCCCATCTCAGGGAGGTTGCCGCCGGCCTGGACCTATATAAGCGACTTGACAATAGCAAGGGGGACATCAGGTCCGCTTACTACCTCGACTAAACCCTATTCCTCGTGAACATGCTCATTTACATGCACATGCCGGCATGATATTTGCAAATCATAAACAATTCCATCAAAAGCATTTAATAAACAATTTAACAAAACGAACTTCAGTTCATGTAAAGCAGTTATAGGTTTGGCCAACCTTAACTAAATTTCATAAAGCAATTTACAAGCAATTTGAAGCATTTTAGAAATAATTTGCAAAAGATATAACTTACTCACCTCCTCAGTTAGTGTCCTCGATTTTCTCTTTTCCTTTTCTTATTCAAGGAAAAAGGATAATTTTATTTCTTTTATTCAAGCTGCTTCTCATGCATGCTCTATAATATTTGGGCATTATTTCTTTATATGGATATTTTTATCCATAGGTTCCTCAAAATTTCCATCCTTATATTTAAATATTAATCTCAAATTTTCTCCAAAATCACGCAAATTACTGTAGCAAATTACTGTTCATCCGAGGTTACTGTTCACAGAGACGTGGTTACTGTTCATGGGTTCAAAAATTTGATATTTTTTTCAAAAATAAAAAATACCATGACATAGCTTATGCCTAGTATATCATAGAAAATTTCATACATTTTGAATTTATCATCATTTACTTGGCGAAAAAAATCATTTTCTTCATATACTAAAAATCAACATAAATTCACTTAAGCATAATCCTTAATTCCAAAAATCATGAAATTAATATATCATCATTCCAACATCATATTCATCATAATCATACATCACAAATAATCATTTATCAATTTTGAAGCATTATTTTTACATATCATATGTTATCTTCCCGAATATCCTATATTCGCTCCAAATTTTTGATGTTTTGGCATAATTTCATTTAAGAATTATATCTATACTTATTTTCTTATGCTTAGGAATTATATAAGCATTTTTTTACCCTACTTAACATCCAAAAAAAATTTGGGTAGAAATCACTTACCCGAAGTGGAGATACGCCTCTTTTTCTCACACTTTCTCTCTCTAACTTACTTCTTTCCGTCGGGATGGTTTGGGGACTTGGAATGGCTCAAATGGATCTGGGTTTTGATTTCCTTGGACGTTCACCCTGCTGCCCTATTTATAGTGTTACATTTTTCAAGAATTTGGAATTTACCCCCTAGCTTTGAGGTATTTAATTATAAATTGGTATTTCTTTTTAATTTTGAAAATCGCATTGAGCCAAGAGCTTCCCACCCTAGGCCTGCTCCAGCCCCCCTATGCAGCCCTATTTTTTACCTATTTTTTTAATTTTTTAAAATTAATTAAATTAGGCTAAATTAATCTTAGCCATTGATTAAAGATGATGATGATTAATGACCATTGATCTTGGTCAAACCTCCAACCACCCTAGCCTGCTCCATCCCCTGCAGCAGCTTCCTTTTAATTAATTTTTTTATTTTTTAATTATTTATTTTAAATAAAAAGTCAAAAGTTAATTAATGTAAAGTTGGGTTACTTTTTTATCTTCATTTGATGTGTCATCTTGACCCTTGATTTATGATTTTCATCACATCTTAACTCATTCATCATGTCCATCATGAATTTTTAACCATCCATAAAAAAATTCATCGAATTCCAACGACCGGATTGCAATTTATGAATTTTTTTCTATTTTTCCACTAAAATCCAAATTTGGATTAAAATATTCAAAAGAATTGCTATTTCGTCCTGTATTGATTAAATCTCTATTTTGTCTTTTTGTGATTAAGTTAATCCATGTGATTAACTCTTAATCACGTGTCTTAATCCCCGGCTACTATTCACGTTTACTAATCACGGACACTATTCATGAGGTTAAATTCTCAATTGCATTATTTCAATCTCCAATACACATATCCATCAATATAATTCATGAAATTCATCATATTTTCATTCATTTTTGCACAAAATCATATTTCACTAGTCATTTATCACCCATGCATATCTGTTCTTTCTCATATGCCCATTTGGCAACACATACATAATATATTTTGTAAAATTCTCTAAGTCAGAAACTTGGTCACAAATTCAACATGATAATTACCCTTAATTATCACTTTATTTAGGGTATTTTTATGGGATTTAATTCCACTAAAAATAGGTTTCAAAATCAGCAACTTTGGAACCCATTTTTCACACGTTTAACGTGTCTTTTGACACATAACCCTAAGCAGTTTAATAAATCCGAATTTTCAGCAATTAATCCAACTTTTATTAATCCAAATTTAGGATATTAACACATGTTTATCATTCTTAAATAAATACCCCTCAAAATAGCAAGTTGTTTACCCATTTCGGGTCCCGTTTCCACTCCGTTTAGACATCGTTTCATAAATCTATAAAAAATCAGATTTGGGGTTTAACATCCCAAATCCTTTTGGGCATCAATAATACCCTAAACCTAGGGTATTTTACCCTACATACGTGTTCGCAATCTCACCGTAAGTGCATGGGTTGTAGATTGTAGTATATAAATTATCGATCCACAGGGAATTCGAGACTATAAATTTTTGCTTTTAAACACTTTCGAGACTGTAAATCATGCCATGAAAATAAAATGGAGTAATTGTAAAAATGTGGAATGTTAACTTCCCTGTTTTGGCAAGTTTAGCTGAATTTGCATCCCATGGTGCTTCTTTCCAAGCAGTTTCTAAAATATAACCAATAAAGCTCAAAATTAAAAAGTATCAAAATTCTAAAAATGAACTAAAAGAAATAATTAAAACTAAAACTTCCCTGATAGAAAAAGGAAAAGTTCGGGTCGCCTCCCAAAAAGCGTTTGGTTTAAAGTCATCAGCCTGACTGCAGATCTTCAATTGAGTGGTGTGGTTTTGCAGAAAGAGTGGATGACTCTTATTGGAATATGATCCCCTGAGAAGTAGGGTTTGAGGCGCTGCCCATTGACTTTGAATGCTCCCATATTTTCACTCCAGATTTCAACAGCTCCATGAGGAAACACTTGTAATACTTTGAATGGTCTCGACCACCTCGACTTCAATTTTCCTGGAAATAATTTAAAACGAGAATTAAAAAGCAACACCATGTCATTAGCTTTGATTACCTTCTGCCGGATATGTTTGTCATGCTAAAATTTTATCTTTTCCTTGTACATCTTTGAATTTTCATAAGCATCGAGTCGAATCTCCTCGAGTTCATCAAGCTGTAGTAGACGCCTTTCTCCTGCAGATTTCAAATCAAAATTCAAAATTTTGATTGCCCAGTATGCTTTGTGCTCTAGCTCTACAGGCAAGTGGCATGGTTTTCCATAGACTAGTCTGAAAGGTGTTGTTCCAATCGGAGTCTTGAATGTCGTGCGGTATGCCCAAAGAGCATCATCGAGTTGCCTTGACCAATCTCGCCCTGATTGGGATACCGTCTTCTCAAGTATCTGTTTAATCTCGCGGTTTGAGATCTCAGCCTGACCACTTGTTTGTGAGTGATATGGGGTGGTGATTTTATGTGTGACCCCATATTTCTTGAGCAGTTGCTCCATTTGCTTGTTACAAAAGTGGCTTCCTCCGTCACTTATGATTGCTCGTGGTACACCAAATCTGGTAAAAATGTTGCGTTTTAAGAATTTGGTGACCACCTGCGAATCATTTGTTGGAGAAGCGATCGCCTCCACCCATTTAGTTACGTAATTAACTGCCAGAAGTATGTACTGGTTGTTGAATGAGGACGGGAAAGGTCCCATGAAATCCATGCCCCAAACATCGAATGGTTCGACCTCAAGAATGCTTGTGAGTGGCATCTCGTTTCGCCTTGAAATGTTTCCTGTCCTTTGGCACCTGTCACAGGTTAGTGTAAAAGATCGAGCATCTTTGAACAAAGTGGGCCAGAAGAAACCTGATTGTAAGACTTTTGCTGCTGTTTTGGTGGGACGCATGTGACCACCATATGGTGAAGAATGACAGTGATAAAGGATGCTTTGGATTTCTTCGTTTGGTACACATTGGCGAATCAGACCGTCGCCGCATCTTTTGTAAAGGTATGGGTCTTCCCATATGTAGTATTTCACATCCACCATGAATTTCTTTTTCTGTTGATAGCTGAAATTGGATGGAATTTCTTTACAAACCAAGTAATTAACAATGTCTTCATACCATGGCATTGATGTTTCTTTTAATGCAAGCAGGGATTCATCGAGAAATTCCTCGTTAATTTGATCATTTTTATTTGGATCCGTTTTCTCAGTTGGTGGTAGTCTCGACAGATGTCAGCTACCACATTTTCTGTGCCCTTTTTGTCTCGAATTTCAAGATCAAATTCTTGTAATAGTGAAATCCAGCAAATCAACCTTGGTTTCGACTGTATACGCGTCATTTCGACTGTATACGCGTCATTTCGACATTTGTAATTTTGTAATTATTTTATGAATAAATGAAAATTCATGAATTATATTGATGGATATGTGTATTGGAGATGTAAATAATACAATTAGGAATTTAACCCCGTGAATAGTGCACGTGAGTAGTGCACGTGAATAGTAACCAAGGACTAAGACCCGTGATTAAGAGTTAATCACTTGGATTAACTTAATCACAAAAATCCAAAATAGAGATTTAATCACTACAAGACAAAATAGCAATTCTTTTGGATATTTTAATCCAAGTTTGGATTTTTGTGGAAAAATAGAAAAAAATTCATAAATTGCAATCCGGGCGTCGGAATTCGATGAAATTTTTTATGGATGGTTAAAAATTCATGATGAACATGATGAATGGGCTAAGATGTGATGAAAATCACAAATCAATGGTCAAAATGAAACGTCAAATGCAAAGTGAAAAAGTAACTTCACTTTTTCATTAATTATGTATTTGACTTTAATTAAAATTAATAAATGAAAATTAAAAAAATTAAATGCAATGCAGCAACATGTCAGGTCGTGCAGGTGGGGTACCATGACCAAATCAATGGTCCAAATTCATCCAAATCACAAATCAAGGGTTTAGATTTAATTAGCTTAAAATTAATTAAATAAAAAATAATAAAAATAGGAAAAAGATAGGGCTGCATAGGGTGGGCTGGAGCAGACCTAGGGTGGCTGCTCTTGGCTCAAGGCATTTTTCAAAATTAGAAAAAATACATTTTTATAATTAAATACCTCAAGCTAAGGGGGTAAAATCTAATTTTGTGAAAAATCAAAAACTATAAATAGGGGGCAAGGTGAGAACGACCAGAAGCACTCCAAGCTTGAAAACTTCAAGCATTTCCACCCCCAAACACGTTTTTTCCCTTTAGAGAAAGAAGGAGAAAGTTAGAGAGAGAAAGTGTGAGAAAAAGAGGCGTATCTCCGCTTCGGGTAAGTGATTTCTACCCAAATTTCTTTTGGATGTTAAGTAGGGTAAAAATATGCTTATATAATTCCTAAGCATGAGAAAATAATTATAGATATAATGTTTAAATGGAATTATGCCAAAACATCAAAAATTTGGAGCGAATATAGGGTATTCGGCAAGATAGCATATGATATGTGAAAATAATGCTCCAAAATTTATAAATGATGATTTGGGATGTATGATTATGATAAATATGATGTTAGAATAATGATATATTAATTTCATGATTTTTAGAATTAAGGATTATGCTTAAGTGAATTTATGTTGATTTTTAGTATATGGAGAAAATGATTTTTTTTGGCTAAGTAAATGATGATAAATTCAAAATATATGAAATGTCCAATGATATACTAGGCATAAGGTATGTCATGGTATTTTTTATTTTTGGAAAAAATATCAATTTTTGAAACCCATGAACAGTAACCACGTGCTGCGAACAGTAACCACGGATGAACAGTGATATTGCTACAGTCATTTTGCTACAGTGATCTGCTACAGTGAACAGCGTGATTTTGGAGATAATTTGGAAATTAATATTTGAATATAAGTATGAAATTTTTGAAGAATTTATGGACAAAATTATCTATGTAAAGAAATAATGCCCAAATATTATAAAGCATACATGGGAAGCAGCTTAAATAGAAGAAATGAAATATCCTTTGTCCTTGAATAGGAAAAGGAAAAGAGAAGGTCGAAGACACCTCCTAAGAAGGTAAGCAAGTTATATGTTTTGCAAATTATTTCCAAAATGCTTCAAATTGTTTGCAAGTTGCTTTATGAAATTTATTTAAGGTTGGCCATACCTATAACTGCTTTACATGAACTGAAGTTCGTTTTGTGAAATTATTTATTAAATGCTTTTTATGAAATTGTTTATGATTTGCAAATATCATGCCGGCATGTGTATGAGAATGAGCATGTGCACGAGGAATAGGCCTTAGTCGAGGTAGTAAGCGGACCGGATGTCCCCCTCGCTATTGCCAAGTCGCTTAATAGGCCCAGGCCGGCGGCGACCTCCCTGAAATGGGAGCATGTATGGGATGGGCGCCTAGCTAGTGTTGCATCCAAAGGAATGTCATGAATGCTATGAATGTATTGCATTTGCATTTTATGAAATGCGGGAAAATGATTGAAAAATTATGTATAGCTTGCTTACTGAGTATTATTACTCACCCATGCTTTTTCAACAACAGACAGGAAATGATGATGAAGGCAGTATGCCAAGTATTATGTAGTTTTTGATATAAATGATGTTTATGTAAACTTTATGTAAAGTCAAGGATGATAATTTTGAGATGAAAAGGGAATATTTTTATTCCAATGAAAATGTTTATGAAATAGTTTTTGATCATAACTGTGTTATGTGAAATATATTTCAAATTGGATGAATGATGGGAATTTTTCATGTATTGATGAAAGAAAAAAAAAATCCTGCCGTGTGATCAGGGCAACAATCCTGAGTCACGTTTACCAATCAAAACGATCCCGGAGTAAGGCTTCTAGGCACCTCGGTTCGGGGCGCCACAGTTTAGCATCTTTCTTGGCAATTAAATAGCGAATGGATGTATGGTCTGTGCAGACAATCACCTTTGATCCTATAAGATAAGAACGAAATTTATCAATAGAAAAAAAAACAGCTAGTAATTCTTTTTCAGTGGTTGCATAATTGACTTAAGCATCATTTAGAGTTTTGCTTGCATAATAAATCACTACTGGCTTGTTGTCCTTCCGTTGACCCAAAACAGCTCCAACCGCATGGTCGCTTGCATCGCATGATCTTAAATGGTAGGTTCCAGTCAAGTGGCTGTATGATTGACGCAGTGGTCAAAGCCCTTTTCAACCTGCAAAATGAATTTAAACAGTCATCAGAAAAATTAAATTTTACATCTTGATTTAGCAGGTTAGTCAACGGTTTAGTAATTTTAGAAAAATCTTTAATAAAATGCCGATAGAAACCGGCATGTCCCAAGGAAACTCCAAATTCCTTTGACCGAATTAGGTGGCGGTAATTTTTCAATGACTTCTATTTTTGCTCGGTCAACCTCAATTCCTCTGTTTGAGACTAAATGTCCTAACACAATTCCTTCCTGTACCATGAAATGACATTTTTCCCAATTCAACATGATGCGCACCAAGTGCTTGTCGTTAAGAGCACTGTGATCACCAGTTTAATTAAAATTAACCGAAACACATTAAAGCTACCACTATGCGGGTAATAGTGTAGAATAACGGTGAGTCGGGTCGAATCCACAGAGAGGCTATATATTTTGAATTATTTTATGCAAAAATAAAAGAGAAAAGTGAAAGAGGGTGCAGAAAGAAAGAAATTAGAGAGAAATGAGAAGAAATTAAAGAGAGAAGAAAGAAAGAAGAGAGAGAAAGCAGATAAATAAGAGAGAGAAAGAGACAGAGAAAGGAAAGAAGAAATTGCAAATAACTAAAAATTAAATCTAAACTATGACAGTAATTAAAAGACTACAGAAGTAAAAATTAATCTACGAAAACAGGAATGAAAATTGCATTAAATGTAATCTGAGAATTACAATGCATAAAGCGATAAATCTATGCTAAATATTACAAATATAAAATTAACAACTACAAAGCATTAAAGAAAAACTAAATTTAACAGAAAATTTATTTACCCCAATTCTTGCTCGAAAAACCACTCTCTTTGAGAAGCAATCCAAGCCCTTGGAGTTTTTCCTACTTGGCAAAGGTCCCACCTAAATGGGCCCTACTACAATTGATGGGAGAGGTGTTGTTGTTGCTTATGTTCTCTTGGGATGAGTGGAGGGTCCCTTTTATAGATGTGTGAGGGGCCTCCACTCATCGTGGAATCCGATGTGGGATTCCCACTTCTGCCTTCAACCGTAGCTGCTCCTTAGCAAATACCTCCCGTTTCGCCAGCATTTTCAAATACGAGTCCTCCACCTCCAAAGTATGATTCCGTAACAGAACTTGGCAGCCAGTTCGAAAGCTTCAGCTCCACCTAGAATGTCCGGGATATCCATGAATGAAAGGTCCGCGTCCTTGGATTCACACACCAATTTTCTGATATATCCGCACTTCGATACCAGTGGGAACTTGTGCAATGAGAAGGCCGCTCCTCCAGCTTGAACCGTGACATCGCTTGGGATCTCCTGGGAGAAAATCATTTCTAGCCAATCCTACTGACGATTTCCTGAGATTCACTCAAGTGTGAAGTTTCTGCAGGGCGTTGAGGTGGTACTTTCTGGATGGCTGCTGTGGAACATGGATGATTGCTGGTGTTCGTTCGGCTGATTTGGGAATCACATGAATTCCAAATTAATATAAGTTGTTGATGTTGAGATAGTGTGTCTATGTTCGTGCCCATTTGCTGCTAGCCATGGAGAAAATGCAGTGCGGTTTGGCTTGAACGACAGATGCATTTCTGTCTTTGCGGATCGGTGGTCGTGCTCGATCATCAGCTTGCTGCGATTTGGATCCGGCAATGAGCGGTCCTAATTGGGATTTTGTAGCGATTGAGCAGCTGCTTGGCTTGGAATTTAGAGTGCTGCTCGTGATGGACGCTGAACTGGGCAAGGGGATTGGGATTGCTACTTAAGATTCGGTGCTGATTGGGTTGAAATAGCAGCTGCCGGTGGGTTCAGTTGGTGCGATTGATTTGCAGGAGATGGACTGCCAGAAAATTGGGGATTGTCGGTGCATGCCGAAAATCAGGGGAGCGGCTGGATTTTTCTTGCTTCGAAACGGTTGCTGAAAAATGCACGGCTGCTGATTTTTATTTGCCGAAGGCTGCTCGGTGGGTTTGAATCCATGGCTGGTTCTGGTCGGATTCTGATGGTGAGAGGAGATCCACTGCTGCAACGTGCTGCCGAATCTTTCTGCCCTGGATGTGATTTGTGTGGTCGGTAATAGCTGTCTGGCTGATTTGGGATGATGGAACAAGAAACAGGTGCTCTGCTGGTCCACCAGAACTGGCGCACATGCAGTTTTTATTTCAATAGTCTACACAGTTGATTAAGCCGAAATTAATAAGCCTCATTACTTGGTTCCCCATATTTTTAAAATATAATTATATTTATATATTTATGATTGTTCCACTTAAATGATTTTATAAATTTGCCTAAGCTAATACAAATTTCAACATTAAAATTGAGTCATAATTTTATATTTTCAAGAATGTTGCAAAATGCCCCATTTTTATAGCAAAATCAAATATTCTATTAAAAATATGATTTTCATGAAATTCCACTTAAAACATGTATTTAATTAATATTTTAATATTTAACAGCATGAATTTAATATGAAAATAAATGAAAATTTTTAAGCTTATCACACCCTCCAACTTAAACATTGCTAGTCCCTTAGCAATGGAAATAGTTTAATATATTATTCTTTTTTTTTATATTTATATATATATATATATTTTTATATAAAAATCTAAGTACACTGCTAATAATGATAGTACTCTTTAAAAGTAAATTTCATGAGTTGATGTAAGTAAAAATTTCTCATGACGCATATAAAAGAGTATAGCACTTGCATATGTGTACTAATGAATAAATGGGCATTAAATAAATTATTTTCAGCTCATCCAAGCTAAGCAACAGTCATATCAAAATTATGATAGTGACAGTTAAATTTTTTATTTTTTATTTTTTTATTATTTATTTTCAACATTTTTTTTTCTTCCCTTCACCATATTTCAGGATATCTGGGATTTTTCTTTTTTTATTTATTGATTTATTTACTTTTATTTTCCCCTCACCATATTTCAGGGTATCTAGGGATTTTTTTTCCTCCCCTCACCATATTTCAGGGTATCTGGGGATCTATATATATATTTATTTTATTTTATTTTACTAGCAACTATCAATTGTAATGATATTAAATGTTACTTGCTTGGATGAGAGAGAAAAATTATACTATCATGGTGCCCACATGTTTCATTGTTGTGTAAATGCAGTTAGTGCTAATAAAATTTTTTAAAAACACCATGGAGATATTTTTACCAATATAACTAATTATAGTTTTCTTCTTCACTTACTACTAAGCATAGCAAGTGCACTTTGATTTATCTCTATTATTATTATTATTATTATTATTATTATTTAAATCAAGTTAAACAAACCAGACCCCCCCCAACTTAAGTATCGCTATCTTTAATAAATATAATTTTATGAAAATAAGATAGCAGGGAAGGAGACAACCTGGGGTGTAATTTTGTAATTGAATAATGCAATTGTTGATTTATCAATAATATTCTCCTGCAATGAAATATTCTTTTCCTGCAAAAAGAAACAAACACATGTGGAAAACATTGGGTTGCCTGCCAATCAGCGCTAAGTTTAACGTCTTCAGCCAGACGTTGTGAAGTTTCAATCAATGTGGGTCAATCAGTCCGACCTTGTCAATAATCTTATTATTAGAGATGTCATCAATATATGGTTTAAGTCGTTGACCATTCACTGTAAAAATATTTTCACTGTTTGGATCACGAATTTTCACAGCACCATAAGGAAATACTTTATCTATAATGAAAGGTCCATCCCAACGAGATCTTAATTTTCCAGGAAATAAACGTAACTTTGAATTAAATAACCATACTTTTTGATTGGGTTCAAAAGTTTTTCTGGATATATGTTTGTCATGAAATGTTTTCATTCTGCTTTTATAAATTTGAGAATTTTCATACGCTTCTTTGCGTAATTCTTCTAACTCATTTAATTGCAACTTTCGATGTGAGCCTGCAGTTTTTAAATCCAAATTGTATTGCTTGATAGCCCAGTAAGCCTTATGTTCTAATTCTACAGGAAGATGACAAGCTTTTCCATACACTAACCTGAAAGGAGACATTCCAATGGGAGTTTTAAATGCTGTTCTATAGGCCCATAATGTATCATCTAATCTATCTGACCAATCTTTACGATCGGGCCTAACAGTCTTTTGCAATATATTTTTAATTTCCCTATTAAAAACCTCTACTTGACCACTGGTCTGAGGATGATAAGCTGTGGCTATCTTATGGGTGATTCCATATTTCTTTAGTAGGGCTCTAAACTGGTAGTTGGTAAAGTGTGTTCCTCCGTCGCTAATAATGGCCCTAGGTAAACCAAATCGAGAAAAAATATTCTTTTGGATGAATTTTAAAACTACCTTGTGATCATTAGTCCTAGTTGCGGTAGCCTCAATCCATTTAGATACATAATCTACTGCCACTAAGATGTACTCATATCCATAGGATGGTGGAAATGGCCCCATAAAATCTATCCCCCATACATCAAATATTTCAACGACAAGAATAGGGTTCAAAGGCATCATATTTCTTTTTGTAATATTTCCTATTGCTTGACATTTAATGCAAGATTGGCTAAAATTGTAGGCATCTTTGAAAAGAGTTGGCCAATAAAAACCGCATTGCAATACCTTAGCTGTCGTTTTCTTTCCTGAAAAGTGTCCTCCACATTCGAGATTGTGGCAAAAATTCAAAATACTTTGTTGTTCATTCTCTGGAACACATCTGCGAATAATATTATCAGAACAAATTTTAAAAAGTTCTGGATCTTCCCAAATATAATATTTATCTTGAGCAAAGAATCTATCTCTTTCTTGCTTTGTCCAATCTTTTGGAATCTGCGCTACTGCTTTATAATTGACAATGTGTGCAAACCATGGAGGCGCTGTTTGAGTAACGGCTAAAAGATACTCATCTGGAAAAGAGTCATTTATAGATGTGCTCTTTGGTGTAATAATTCGAGAAAGATGATCAGCGACTATATTTTCAGAACCTTTTTTTATCTCGTATTTCAAGATCGAATTCTTGTAATAAGAGAATCCATCTAATAAGTCTTGGTTTTGCCTCTTTTTTAGATAATGGATATTTCAACGCTGAATGATCTGAGTAGATAATAACTTTGGCTCCTAGTAGATAAGAACGAAATTTCTCAAGGGCAAATACTACTGCAAGCAGTTCTTTTTCTGTAGTGGTATAGTTGATTTGGGCATCAGTAAGTGTATGACTTGCATAGTAAATTACAACAGGCTTCTTATTTACCCTTTGCCCTAAAATAGCCCCAACAGCAAAATCAGAAGCATCACACATGATTTCAAATGGGAGGGACCAGTCAGGGGATTGAAGAATTGGAGCTTTAGTTAATGCTTCTTTTAGTAGCTCAAATGCCTTCAAGCATGATTCATCTAGGTTGAATGGGGAATCTTTACATAGTAAACTTGTTAATGGTCTAGAGATTTTAGAAAAGTCTTGAATAAATCGTCGATAGAAACCAGCATGACCAAGGAATGATCGAACCTGTTTCACTGAGGTTGGAGGAGGTAGATTAGTAATTAAGTCGATTTTAGCTTTATCTACTTCTATCCCTCGTTTTGAGACTATATTGTTGGTCCCGAGTTGATGGCAATTACCCAAGAGGGGAGGGGTGAATTGGGTATTTAAAAATTTATAACTTAAACAGAAACTTTACCCCGGATTAATCTATTCCCCTTTATGAAGAAACAAAATGGAATGCAATATAATGTAAAGAGCAGAAATATAAATCAAGCACACGAGATTTTTATAGTGGTTCGGGCAACCTCCCTACTCCACTTTTCCAAGCTCACACTCCTTGTGACTTGGGTTCCACTATTGTATTCTTCAAATACAATTAGAGCCACTGCTCTCTTCTAGATTCCAGCTCTAGGGGGCTTCAACAAATCTCAGCACAAGTAGGTGATGAGTTCCACTCCAATCACACACTACTTTGCTTACACTTGATCTTAGTTCCTCAAACTAAATCAAGTTCAATACAACAAAATAAAATAACAAAAGGAGTCTACACTTTACAAATGTGTAGAAGCAATTTGGCGCAGAGAAGAACTCGTAATGTAGACTTTGACGATTCAAAAATGTAGCTCTTGCAATTTGAAGCAAAGTTCTTCCTCTTTGAATGGCTTGATCTCTTTAGAGCTCTTGAATATAGGAGTTAAGCACACTTAATGATTCTTAGCTACTTCCCTCGTCCACAATGAATGCCTTTTATAATTGTGGAGGGAATCCGAACGTTTGAAGGTAGGTGGCGCGCATTTAATGCGCCAACGTTCGAATATTTTCCGACCGTTGCGACCCAAGTCGCAGGTGGAGTCGACTTCGGATGCGACTTCACCCAAGTCGCGGATGGAGTCGACTTCGGGTGCGACTTCGCCTTCCGTAGCGAGTTCAAGTTTCAGGCTGGGTCGACTTGGGTATCGACTTGACCCAAGTTGCAGGTGAAGTCGACTTCGGGTGCGACTTCACCTCGTCAGTTGACTTGATGAACTTGAATAATTTCCGGGATGCTTTGTTCCTTCATGCATTTTGTTGTTTTGCATTTCTCATGTCTCCCCTTTTGAATTATTGTCTTTTGCTTTTATTTGCTCCATGTTTTGTAAGCCTTGAATCTAAGTAGTCTTGAATCATATGATCTTGAATAACTTCTTGGACAAGCTTATGCATCTTGTTTTGAACTTGAATTGGTCTTCATAGCTTGAATTTCTTCATCTTGAAATATGCTTGAAGCTTTGCCTTAGACTTGATAATCTTAAGTTGATCTTGAAAAGGAGCTTGAATCTGTATTTTGGACTTTGAAGAACGTCAAGTCGAACTCGGGGTCGACTTCGTCTGCGACTTTGCCCAAGTCGCAACTAGAGTCGACTTCGACTGCGACTTCGGTATACTTCTCTCCCAAATTCAACTCTGGAGTGATTTTAGCATCTGAAGTCGATGCTAGAGTCGACTTCGTTTGCGACTTGGCTTCTGTAACGCCCCATTCATAAAAATACTCAATAACTAATCAACGGCGCTACACAATCATAGAAAAATTCGGCAGCATCTCCCCATAACATACAAGGGATAATATGGAATACATGACCTGATATTCATTACATTTCCATCTAAAGCATTCATATAGAAGGAAATCATTACATATTTTCCTTACACAACAAATAGATATAATAGTCATGCATATGTGCATCAACAAGGATTATAATCCAATCTGAAATACCAAATACATTATAGTTGTCAAAACGAATCCGCCTAAGTAATTGTCTACATATATGATTATCAAAAGAGCACAAGTCTAAAAGAACTGGAATCAACATATTGTGCTAGGGTCTTTCATGTTTGATCTTCAACTTGTCCCATCCTTAAGTTCTCCTTCTGACCTGCGATCTAAAACCACAATAACAATGATATGAGTCTAAATAGACCCAGTAAGTAGATAGTGGTTAGCACAAAGTACAAATAAGCATAATGATGGATACTCATACAGTGATGAAGCTAATACACATGGGTCCAATACCCACTCCCAAGATCGTATACATATAACCATACACACAAATTGACCAACACAACCAATCATCTACTCATGTCCATCAAGGGCCATGAACAACCCTCTCCTCATGTCAATCAGGGGCCATGAACAACCCTTACAACCAACTATTTGAGATAACGCATCATACATAACAGACAATGAAACACATCGCAAACCACGCATACAACATCAACACAATTCAGATACAACACATAGATCTGTCACACAAGCATTTTATCAAACACATGATAGGTGCGAAATGAAAGAACCTTCAATTCATACTCTCGATTGGGGCAAATCAATTCATGTCACATTTCAACAATATAACAACTGCTAAGAAGTCTTTTACATCTTAGAAATCACGCATTCAAAGTAAATTCACCATGAACCCTAACTGTTACGAACTTTACGCCTAATATCATGGAGTCGTTAGAAGCTATACATTCCCTCTAGCCTCGTATCGCGTTTAACGTAAAATTTCATCACTAAATCGAGAAGGGGCGACATCCACTTACCTTGACCGTGATCCCTCCCAAGACAGCGACCCTAGATGTGAACTGCAGAAATTCGGAGCCTTGGAGCTTCCTGAACTCGGATCTATGACCTTCAAGGTAGTTGGTATAGTTCCCCTCAAGCGATCACGGGTGGTTCGAACTGAGTGGAAGAGAAAGTAGAAGAGGAACGAAGAACCAGAAGGGAAGGAGAAGAGAACGCGGTCGGGCGCGAAATGGGAATGAAACCCTAGAGCGCGGGCCGCTTATGTTAATAGAATCCATTGAGTCGGGTCGGGGCTCGGGTCGGGTCATAGTGCCCATCAATGGAACGCTAATCATACATGCACATATGCACTATACATCTCCTAAATGTCGTGTCCATGTATGTTATGTATCCATTAATATCGTAAAATTCTTACTAGCATGTTCATAAGTTACCTCATAAATAGAAAAAAGTTATAATAAAAATAGAATAAAAATACCTGGTCCTCACAGCTTCCCAAGTCGCAAGTGGAGTCGACTTGGCCTGCGACTTCACCTGCTCTTCTTCCCATTTCAACTCTGGACAGATTTGGCTCTTTGGAGTCGAACTTGGAGTCGACTTGGGGAACGACTTGGCCTTCCATGCTTTATGTTCTTCAAATGTATATCCCTTAAACATATCCACAAACATGTTAGTAGCCAAGACTTGCTCAAATTGATTTGTTAATCATCAAAACATAGATTTAACTTGTTTTCCACATATTTCCAACAATCTCCCCCTTTTTGATGATTGACAAAACCGATTTGAGTGTATACCTTTCAATAACGTAAAAATAACATATTTAGAAAACTTTCAACATTTAACAAACATATGCTCATGCAAACTCTCAAGTTGAAAACATTTAAACTCTTCTCCCCAACCATATCCTACTCTTCTCCTCCTTTGTCCTACTCTTCTCCCCCTTTGGACTCATTTGGACTCAAATCCTACTCTTCTCCCCCTTTTTGTCAATATATCAAAAAGTTAGAGGGTAAAGAAAGAGATAGGTGGGTGTGCTCCCCCTTAGTTTGTGCTAAGTTAATTCAAGCATTCCCATATCATTTCTAATCTTGTAAAATGCTTCTTTTGCTAGGGGCTTTGTGAATATATCTGCAATTTGATTCTCAGTTCTTACATATATCATGATTTTCCACATGTTCTCTAATAAAATGATGTCTAAGGTCTATATATTTGGTCCTAGAATGCAAGACTGGATTTTTAGTTAAACATATGGCACTAGTATTATCACATTTAATGGGTATATCTTTAAAATCCATGCCATAGTCCCTAAGTTGTTGTTTCATCCAAAGTAATTGGGCACAACAGCTCCCGGCGGCAATGTATTCGGCTTCCGCCGTAGATAGAGCAACACTAGTTTGTTTTCTTGAAAACCATGAAACCAACATGCTTCCAAGAAATTGACATGTTCCACTAGTGCTTTTTCTATCTACTTTGTAACCGGCAAAATCCGCATCCGAGTAGCCGATTAGATCAAAATTAGAGCTCTTTGGATACCAAAGTCCTAAGTTGGTAGTGTCTACTAAATATCTGAAAATTCTTTTGACAGCTACCAAGTGTGATTCTTTTGGACATGATTGAAATCTAGAGCACATACACACACTAAACAATATATCAGGCCTAGAAGCAGTTAAATACAACAAAGAACCTATCATGCTTCTATACAATTTCAAATCAACTATTTTTCCTTTTTCATCTTTGTCTATTTTGATTGTTGAGCTTATTGGCGTGTTTGCTCCTTTGCTTTTTTCCATGCCAAACTTCTTCAGCATTTCTTTGATATACTTGGACTGGTTAATGAAGATTCCTTCATTTAATTGCTTGATTTGCAGTCCAAGGAAGAAATTTAGCTCTCCCATCATGCTCATCTCAAATTCTTTCTGCATAAGCTCAGAAAATTTTTGACAAAGAGTCTCATTAGTAGCACCGAAAATGATATCATCAACATAAATTTGAATGATCAAAATATCTTTTTCTTTATATTTGATAAACAAAGTGGTGTCTACCTTTCCTTTTTGAAAAGCATGATCAATCAGAAATTTGCTCAATCTATCATACCAAGCCCTTGGAGCTTGTTTTAATCCATATAATGCTTTGGTTAACTTGTATACAAATTTAGATTGATCTTTTTCCTCAAATCCAGGTGGTTGTTCTACATACACCTCTTCATTTATATATCCATTTAGAAATGCACTTTTAACATCCATTTGAAACAATTTAAAGTTCATGTGAGATGCAAAAGCTAGTAAGATGCGAATTGCTTCCAATCTAGCAACCGGGGCATAGGATTCCTCAAAATCTATTCCTTCTTCTTGTGAGTATCCCTTTGCCACAAGTCTAGCTTTGTTTCTCACTACAAGTCCACTTTCATCTAATTTGTTCCTAAAGACTCATTTGGTGTCAATAACAATACAATCGTTTGGTCTAGGAACAAGGTGCCAAACTTGATTTCTTTCAAATTGATTTAGCTCTTCTTGCATTGCTATAATCCAGTTTTCATCATCAAGAGCTTGATCGATATTAGAAGGTTCAATTTTAGATACAAAGGCATATTGTCCACGAACATTTTGCTTTGACCTTCTAGTTTTTACACCTTCATACACATTCCCTATAACTTGTTCAATTGGATGGGCATGTTTGAATTTCTAATCTGTTGGAGGTTTGTAGGAATTATTACCTTCACTTACCCTTTCCTCCATGGAATCTTCTTGCTTTTCCACATACAGTTTCTCAAAATTGCTTGCTATATCATCTGCATCACTTAAATCATCTTTTCTTTTGTAGCATGGGTTAGTTTCATCGAAAACAACATGTATGGACTCTTCTACAACTTGATTTCTTTTGTTGAAAACTCTATATGCTTTGCTATTTGATGAGTAACCAAGGAATATTGCCTCATCACTTTTAGCATCCAATTTTCCCAAGTTGGTTTTCCCATTGTTCAAAACATAGCATGTGCATTCAAAAGCATGAAAATAAGAGATATTTGGTTTTCTTCCTTTCCATAGCTCATATGGGGTCTTTTTCAAGATTTCTCTAATGGTAACTCGATTCAAAACATGACAAGCCGTACTTACAGCTTCACCCCAAAATTTCTTGGATAATTTGCTCTCATTTAGCATTGTTCTAGCCATCTCTTGTATAGTTCTGTTTTTCCTTTCAACTACTCCATTTTGTTGTGGAGTTCTTGGTGCAGAAAATGTGTGATGAATTCCTTTTTCATTACAAAATTCTATGAATCATTTGTTTTCAAATTCACCACCATGATCACTTCTTATAGTCACAATAGTACTTTGTTTTTCATTTTGCACCAAATTTACAAAAGTTGCAAACATAGAGAAGGGTTCATCTTTGCTAGCTAAGAGAATTATCCATGTGAATCTTGAAAAATCATCAACAATTACAAACACATATTTCTTTCCACCAATGGTTAAAATGTTGGATGACCCATATAGATCCATGTGTAGCAATTCAAGTGGCCTAGTGGTGGAGATTTCCTTTTTGGTAGAGAAAGACATTTTAGGTTGTTTAGATAATTGACATGCCTTACAAATTTTGTCTTTGTCATATTTCAACTTTGGCAAGCCTTCTACCAAACTTTTCTTCCATAGCGTCTTTATATTTCTCATGTTTATATGCCCAAGCCTTTTATGCCAAACCCATGGATCATTATCAATGACCATTAGACATTGACCATCTAGTTCATCAAGTGAAACCAAATATACATTTCCATGTCTCTTTCCACTAAACATGATATGTTCTCCATCAAATACATTACATATAGATGATTCAAACACAACCTTGTATCCTTTGTCACATAATTGACTAATGCTCATTAGGTTATGCTTGAGTCCTTCAACAAACAAAACATCTTCCATACATGCATTTGAAATACTATAAATGTTTCCTTTACCTTTAATTTTACCTTTCTCATTATTACCAAAGGCAACCGTTCCATCGTTGCAAGGCTTAAGTTTGTGAAATAGACTTCTTTCTCCGGTCATATGCCTTGAACAACCGCTGTCCATGAACCATACATTGTTTGCCTTTGCCTTGAAACAAATCTGAAAAATAAACAAGTAAATCTTATCTCTTTGGTACCCATTTTATGGGTCCATTTGGGTTAGTAATATAATTCAATTTTTGTTGCTCCAACTTAGAAAGCCCAAATCTTGTGTTCCTTGGAACCCAAACTAGTTTTGCACCATAATCATATAATTTCTTAAAGTTACACTTGTAAGCTTTATGACCCATTTTGTTGCAGAAATTGCAAGCCATTGATAATCTAGGAGTAGGCCTCCAAGTATATTTTGGTTCAAATGTTGGCCTTCTAGTCCACATAACATTTTTCTTTTGTGGCTTGTATATAGGTGCAGTTTTGGTTTGATATTTCCCAAGTATCGGCACATTTGATTTACCACTTTCTTTTTGCTCAAAAGTATAATATCCAAGGCCTCTTTTACTTGTTTGAGCAGTCATATTTAAAAACATCTTTACATTTTCTCCAGGATTAGAGAACTTTGCTAATGATTCATTTAATGATTCGTTCTCCTTTTTCAATTTTTCTATTTCATTTATCAATGATTCATTTTCTTCTTTCAGTTTTGTTGATTTTTTAGCTAGTTTTCCATTTTCAATAATAACGAAGTTACATTGTTGTCTCTTCAATGACAACTTGTTTCCTAGTTTTTTGATTTCCTCATATAATGAATCATAAGCAATTTGTAGTTCTTCTAATTCAGCACATTTGAGGCATTCATGAAAAGAAGAATAATTTGATTGAGAATAGCAAGGTTTGGAAGTTACCTCTTCATTGCTCATGCATCTTGTTGATATGGTTTGTTCTTCTAAAACTTCCGTTGTGTTCAAACATAACATATCTTCTTCTTGTTCGATCCATGCCATGCAGCAAATTCTAGCACAATTTGCCGCCTCAAATTCGTCGGTTGAGGAGCTGCTTGTTGATGAAGTCTCTTCATTGACGTACATGCCTCTTCCCTTTGGCCTTTGGTATTTTCTGCCTTCATGTCCTTCCTTCCTCTCTTGATACTCCTTTGATTTCTCTTCCGGCGTAGGACATTGAGCTTGTATGTGTCCTATCCCGCCGCATTTGTAACACTTTGTCGGCTCCTTCTTCTTCTCTCTTCGTGTTCTTTCTTTGAAGTCTTTGAAGTTCCTTTCTTTTCTCACAAATTTTCAGAATTTGCGAGTGAGAAGTGCAATATCTTCATTGTCATTTTGAGAAGAGGAGGTAGACTCTTCTGAGTTGTGTGCCGCTTTTAATGCAATGACTTTCTTCCCTTTGTGATTGTCTTCGTTTCTTCTCTTAATTAGCTCATGTGACATTAATGAGCTAATTAGATCTTCTAGCTTTAGTGTATTTAGGTCTTTGGCTTCTTCAATCGCCGTAATCTTTGGAGTCCAAGATTCCGGTAGAGCTCTTAGTATCTTCATGACCTGTTCGGATTCAGATATAGCCTTTCCAAGACCTTTTAATGCGTTAGTAATTTTAGAAAACCTTGCAAACATCTCAGAAATATTTTCTGTTTCTAACATTTTAAAGCTTTCCAATTCTCCTATCAAAATATTTCTCCTAGTCCCTTGGACTTGAGAGGTTCCTTCATAAATGGATGTTAGAGTATCCCATATTTTTTTAGCGGTTTGACAAGATGATACTCTATCATATTCGGAAGCTGTAAGAGCACAAAATAGTGAGTTCATAGCTTTAGCATTGCTCTTTACAGTTCTTACTTCCTCTTCAGTCCACTTGGAAGCTCTTTCATCTATAGGCAATGTTACACCATCTTGGATTGCAATCCAAGAATCCATGTCGGTAGCCATAATGAGTTGTTTCATTCGAAGCTTCCAATAGCCGAAATTGTTCCCATCAAACAATGGTGGCCTAGTAAATGATTGGCCCTCAGCAAAAGCGGGAACGGAAGTAGATTGGGATGCCATGTGATTGGATCTCTTTGGTTTAACTCTAAGACCTGCTCTGATACCACTTATTGGTCCCGAGTTGATGGCAATTACCCAAGAGGGGAGGGGTGAATTGGGTATTTAAAAATTTATAACTTAAACAGAAACTTTACCCCGGATTAATCTATTCCCCTTTATGAAGAAACAAAATGGAATGCAATATAATGTAAAGAGCAGAAATATAAATCAAGCACACGAGATTTTTATAGTGGTTCGGGCAACCTCCCTACTCCACTTTTCCAAGCTCACACTCCTTGTGACTTGGGTTCCACTATTGTATTCTTCAAATACAATTAGAGCCACTGCTCTCTTCTAGATTCCAGCTCTAGGGGGCTTCAACAAATCTCAGCACAAGTAGGTGATGAGTTCCACTCCAATCACACACTACTTTGCTTATACTTGATCTTAGTTCCTCAAACTAAATCAAGTTCATTACAACAAAATAAAATAACAAAAGGAGTCTACACTTTACAGATGTGTAGAAGCAATTTGGCGCAGAGAAGAACTCGTAATGTAGACTTTGACGATTCAAAAATGTAGCTCTTGCAATTTGAAGCAAAGTTCTTCCTCTTTGAATGGCTTGATCTCTTTAGAGCTCTTGAATATAGGAGTTAAGCACACTTAATGATTCTTAGCTACTTCCCTCGTCCACAATGAATGCCTTTTATAATTGTGGAGGGAATCCGAACGTTTGAAGGTAGGTGGCGCGCATTTAATGCGTCAACGTTCGAATATTTTCCGACCATTGCGACCCAAGTCGCGGATGGAGTCGACTTCGGGTGCGACTTCGCCTTCCGTAGCGAGTTCAATTTTCAGGCTGGGTCGACTTGGGTATCGACTTGACCCAAGTCGCAGGTGAAGTCGACTTCGGGTGCGACTTCACCTCGTCAGTTGACTTGATGAACTTGAATAATTTCCGGGATGCTTTGTTCCTTCATGCATTTTGTTGTTTTGCATTTCTCATGTCTCCCCTTTTGAATTATTGTCTTTTGCTTTTATTTGCTCCATGTTTTGTAAGCCTTGAATCTAAGTAGTCTTGAATCATATGATCTTGAATAACTTCTTGGACAAGCTTATGCATCTTGTTTTGAACTTGAATTGGTCTTCATAGCTTGAATTTCTTCATCTTGAAATATGCTTGAAGCTTTGCCTAAGACTTGATAATCTTAAGTTGATCTTGAAAAGGAGCTTGAATCTGTATTTTGGACTTTGAAGAACGTCAAGTCGAACTCGGGGTCGACTTCGTCTGCGACTTTGCCCAAGTCGCAACTGGAGTCGACTTCGACTGCGACTTCGGTATACTTCTCTCCCAAATTCAACTCTGGAGTGATTTTAGCATCTGAAGTCGATGCTGGAGTCGACTTCGTTTGCGACTTGGCTTCCCAAGTCGCAAGTGGAGTCGACTTGGCCTGCGACTTCACCTGCTCTTCTTCCCATTTCAACTCTGGACAGATTTGGCTCTTTGAAGTCGAACTTGGAGTCGACTTGGGGAACGACTTGGCCTTCCATGCTTTATGTTCTTCAAATGTATATCCCTTAAACATATCCACAAACATATTTGTAGCCAAGACTTGCTCAAATTGATTTGTTAATCATCAAAACATAGATTTAACTTGTTTTCCACATATTTCCAACATATATGGCCAAGAACTATTCATTCATTAACCATAAAATGACTCTTTTCCTAACTCAGTACTAGATTCTTTTCTATACATCTTTTTAGTACTTTTTCTAAAATTTTCAAGCAAACGTCAAATGACTCACCAAAAAGTGAAAAATCATCCATAAAAATTTCAAGAAATTCTCCTATCATATCTGAGAAGATTGCCATCATACACCTTTGAAAGGTTGCCGGTGCGTTGCATAGACCGAACGGCATTCTCCTAAATGCAAATGTGTCGTATGGACAAGTAAAGGTGGTCTTTTCTTGATCTTCTAGATAAATAGAAACCTGATTGTATCCTGAATATCCATCTAGAAAACAAAAGTATTTTTGACCTGCTAATTTTTCTAAGATTTGATCAATGAATGGGAGTGGAAAATGATCTTTCTTAGTCATAGCATTTAATTTTCTATAATCAATACAAACTCTCCATCCTGTGGTCAATCTAGTAGGTACTGCTTCACCTTTTTCATTGGTTATTATGGTGAGTCCAGATTTCTTTGGTACGACTTGGGTTGGGCTTACCCATTTACTATCAGAAATTGGATAAATGATTCCTGCATCAAGCCATTTGACAACTTCCTTTTTCACTACCTCTTTCATAATGGGGTTTAGTCTTCTTTGCATTTCTCTACTTGGTTTAGCATTTTCCTCTAAGTATATGTGATGCATGCAAATAGATGGACTAATTCCTTTTAAATCAGCCACTGACCAACCTATAGCTCTCTTATACATTCTAAGAATATTAACAAGTTGTTTTTCTTGAGTTATAGTTAGATTTGAGGCTATCACTACTGGTAGCGTTTAATTAGGACCCAAAAATGCATATTTAAGATAAGTAGGTAGAGATTTAAGCTCAAGTTGTGGTGGTGATTCAATAGATGTAGGTGATGGCAGAGATTGCAAAATTGGTAAAGGTTCAACAGTATTCCAATTGTTAAAGGGCGGAGGACAATTATTTAAAGCATTTACCTCGTTTAGGGAATTATGTTCAAAATCGAACGTGAAACTTGACAAATCATTGATAATGTCAACCGTAAGACACCCTTCATCACTGTTTGGATACTTAGAAGCTTTAAAAATATCAATTTTGAATTTTTCACCCCCAAATGAAATGTCCATTATACCAGTTTCACAATTAATATTAGCTTTTGCGGTGGCTAAGAATGGGCGCCCTAAAATGATTGGTGCATTGTTTAGCTCTGAATTTGAGGTCATGTCAAGAATAAGAAAATCTACAGGGAAGTAACAATCATTAATTTTTATTATAACATCTTCAATAAGTCCTCGTGGGGTTTTTACTGATCTGTCTGCAAGTTGTAGAATGACTGAAGTAGGTTTTAATTCTCCCATGTTAAATTTTTCATAAACAGAAGTGGGTAAGAGATTAACACTAGCTCCAAGGTCTAAAAGTGCTTTATCAAATGTTATTCCGCCTATGTCACAAGAAATAAGTGGAGTACCAGGATCTTTTAATTTTTGTGGAAGTTTATCCAAAATTGCTGCACTCGCCTCCGCTGGAAGCATGATCTTTTGAGGAGCGGAACGAGGTTTTCTCTTTTGAGTGCAAAGGTCTTTTAAGAATTTTGCATAGGCTGGAACATGTTTGATAGCATCAATAAGAGGAATGTTAATATTAACTTGTTTGAATAATTCCATCATTTCTTCATTTTGTGCAAGCTTTTATTTACTAGCAGATTTAGCTTTTAAGGCGCTTGGGAAAGGGGCTACAGGTTGATATTGATTGGGGTCTTTATCTATTATTTCTTTCCCTTTATCTTCTCCCCCCAACTCGGTTTCTACTAATTCTTCGTCATCTTCTAAAGTTTCTTTTTGTTTCATTTGACTAGAATTTTCATTAATAACTTTAGATTTATATGGGTCTTCTAAGATTTTACCACTTCTTAAAGTAGAAATCGCACTTGCATTTTCAAATTGTGGGTTTTTTAATATACCTGGTTTATTTTGAAAACCAGGAGGATAATTTCTTGGATTGGGTATTGGTTGACTAGGTAGGGGTCCTACCTCTCTTTTTCTGTTTGCTTCAGCTATCTGACCTATCTGATTTTCTAAGTTCGATATTGATTGACCCACATGACTTTCCAACTTAGATATAGATTGTTGGAAAAATTGTTTTAATTCTGCAAACTTCTCGTTAACATCATTAGCTGGAGACGGTTGTTGGTAGCTTGAAGAATAATTGGCTTGTGACTCAATTTGTGGTCTTTTTGAGTACGCATTAATTTGAAAGTTAGGTTGCGGTTGTTGATTTTGGTAGTAATTTTGTGTTGGTGGTTTGGGAAAGTGTGAAGTAGAGGGATTTGCAACTTGGTGTTGAGCTTGATTTTTCCAAGAAAAATTAGGATGACTTCTCCAACCTGGATTATAGGTGTTAGAGTATGGGTCATTATTTGGTTTGGAAAATCCTTGAGCTGCCTGTACTTGCTCTTGGATGAAAGGTGGGAGTTGAGCTGCAGTAGGGCATTCACTTACAGGATGTGTTGGACTTGAGCACAAGGCACAAACTTCTTGAGGCGATTGAAAATTAGGATATGGACAAGGTGGAAGTTGATTATTCCACATTTGATTTACTTTTTTTGTTAGCTCATCCGTTTTTTCTAATTTTTCTAATTTTTGTGCAATAAAGTTTATATCTATTCTTGAATTAGGTTCCATGTAATTTTTAACTTCATATAATCCTGCCTTTTTAGATGAGCCCATATTTCTTTCATATGATGATAATGAAGCATGATTTATGGAATTTTCACTAAGCATTTCGAATAAGTCATATGCTTCATCTTCACTTTTACTCATAAATGCTCCTCCACATGATGCGTCTACCATTTGTTTATAATGATCGGCTAATCCCTCATAAAAGGCTTGGACAATCTGCCATTTGGATAACCCATGATGTGGACATTTTCTTAATAATTCTTTTAATCTTTCCCAGGATTCATGGATTTGTTCCCCAGGTGTTTGGAAAAATTGGGTAATTGCTCTTCTCATGGTATTGGTTCGGCCTATAGGATAAAATTTTTTTAGAAATTCTTGTTGCATCGTATTCCAAGTAGTAATAGGTCTACTTAGAGTACCTAACCAATATTTAGCCTTATCTTTAAGAGAAAATGGAAAAAGTCTCAATTTGAGAGCGTCATCAGAGAAACCTTGTATTTTCACTGTGGAGAAAATTTCTAAAAATTCATCTAAATGCTTATAAGGATCTTCATTAGTATTTTCATAAAAAGAGGGAAGCATTTGGATGGTTCCTGGTTTGATTTCATATTAATTGGCTTGAGTTTGAGGTAGTTGAATGCAAGAAGAGGGATTATAATTGGTTGGAATGAAATATTCTTTCATTTGTTTAGAAGGATTAGGTTCAGGATTATTAATTTCTAACATTTGATTTTGATCCATTATATACTTTTGTGATTTTCTTAGTTGATGTAGAAATCTTTCAATTTCAAGGTTTGGTTCTATCAAATCAGGATTTAAAGATCTCCTACCATGCATATATCATTAATTTTTTTATTTTTTTTATTTTATTTTTTTTAACACACTATGATGGGCCGGTAAATGGGCTTAAAAAGGGTAAAGTAGGCTTGAAAATATATAACCATGAACTAAATGACAAAATAAAATATGCATACACCAAGGAAAAATATGTAAATGCAAAACCAACTATAAAATGCGAGTTAACAGGTTAGCTTGGTTAGATATGATGCGAGTTAATGGCAGCAATTAAACGTGCAAAATAGAAATGTAAAAAGGTGTAGAAGAGGGGTTCAAGATCAGAAATGGAAAAATATAAAAAGGTGTAGACATGGGGGTTAAAGAAGGGAGATGCAAACGTTAAGGCTTTTAGATGATGCGAGTTTTTTTAGAACTTTTTAAATGATGCGAGTTAGTCAATCACACACATGTATCTTAATTAGACGCAATTAGTAGTTAGTAACATGTATACCAAATATTGATATTTTTTTTTTGCAGTCTAAAGTTCCTTAAAGTGCGTAAAGAAAACAGATAAGAAATTCAAAGGGAAGCAATAATATTAAACTCACAGCATAATAGGTAACATGAAATAAAGCAACACAAGATGAGATTTAGTTAAGAAAAATTTAAGGAAAATAATTCAAAATTTTGTGCCTCCCCGGCAACGGCGCCAAAAACTTGATGCGCACCAAGTGCTTGTCGTTAAGAGCACTGTGATCACTAGTTTAATTAAAATTAACCGAAACACATTAAAGCTACCACTATGCGGGTAATAGTGTAGAATAACGGTGAGTCGGGTCGAATCCACAGAGAGGCTATATATTTTGAATTATTTTAAGCAAAAATAAAAGAGAAAAGTGAAAGAGGGTGCAGAGAAGAGAAAGAAAGAAATTAGAGAAAAAGAAATTAGAGAGAAAGGAGAAGAAATTAGAGAGAGAAGAAAGAAAGAAGAGAGAGAAAGCAGATAAATAAGAGAGAGAAAGAGACAGAGAAAGGAAAGAAGAAATTGCAAATAACTAAAAATTAAATCTAAACTAGGACAGTAATTAAAAGACTACAGAAGTAAAAATTAATCTACGAAAACAGGAATGAAAATTGCATTAAATGTAATCTGAGAATTACAATGCATAAAGCGATAAATCTATGCTAAATATTACAAATCTAAAATTAACAACTACAAAGCATTAAAGAAAAACTAAAATTAACAGAAAATTTATTTACCCCAATTCTTGCTCGAAAAACCACTCTCTTTGAGAAGTAATCCAAGCCCTTGGAGTTTTTACCACTTGGCTAAGGTCCCACCTAAATGGGCCCCACTACAAGTGATGGGAGAGGTGTTGTTGTTGCTTGTGTTCTCTTGGGATGAGTGGAGGGTCCCTTTTATAGATGTGTGAGGGGCCCTCCACTCATCGTGGAATCCGATGTGGGATTCCCACTTCTGCCTTCAACCGTAGCTGCTCCTTAGCAAATACCTCCCGTTTCGCCAGCATTTTCAAATACGAGTCCTCCACCTCCAAAGTATGATTCCGTAACAGAACTTGGCAGCCAGTTCGAAAGCTTCAACTCCACCTAGAATGTCCGGGATATCCATGAATGAAAGGTCCGCGTCCTTGGATTCACACACCAATTTTCTGATATATCCGTACTTCGATACCAGTGGGAACTTGTGCAATGAGAACGCCGCTCCTCCAGCTTGAACCGTGACATCGCTTGGGATCTCCTGGGAGAAAATCATTTCTAGCCAATCCTACTGATGATTTCCTGAGATGCACTCAAGTGTGAAGTTTCTGCAGGGCGTTGAGGTGGTACTTTCTGGATGGCTGCTGCGGAACATGGATGATTGCTGGTGTTCGTTTGGCTGATTTGGGAATCACATGAATTCTAAATTAATATAAGTTGCTGATGTTGAGATAGTGTGTCTATGTTCGTGCCCATTTTCTGCTAGCCATGGAGAAAATGCAGTGCGGTTTGGCTTGAACGACAGATGCATTTCTGTCGTTGCGGATCGGTGGTCGTGCTCGATCATCAGCTTGCTGCGATTTGGATCCGGCAATGGGCGTTCCTGATTGGAATTTTGTAGCGATTGAGCGGCTGCTTGGCTTGGAATTTAGAGTGCTGCTCGTGATGGATGCTGAACTGGGCAAGGGGATTGGGATTGCTACTTCAGATTCGGTGCTGATTGGGTTGAAATAGCAGCTGCCGGTGGGTTCAGTTGTTGCGATTGATTCACAGGAGATGGACTGCCAGAAAATTGGGGATTGTCGGTGCATGCCGAAAATCAGGGGAGCAGCTGGATTTTTCTTGCTTCGAAACGGTTGCCGGAAAATGCACGGCTGCTGATTTTTATTTGCCGAAGGCTGCTCGGTGGGTTTGAATCCATGGCTGGTTCTGGTCGGATTCTGATGGTGAGAGGAGATCCACTGCTGCAACGTGCTTCCGAATGTTGCTGCCCTGGATGTGATCTGTGTGGTCGGTAATAGCTGTCTGGCTGATTTGGGATGACGGAACAAGAAACAGGTGCTCTGCTGGTCCACCAGAACTGGCGCACATGCAGTTTTTATTTCAACAGTCTACACAGTTGATTAAGCCGAAATTAATAAGCCTCATTACTTGGTTCCCCATATTTTTAAAATATAATTATATTTATATATTTATGATTGTTCCACTTAAATGATTTTATAAATTTACCTAAGCTAATACAAATTTCAACATTAAAATTGAGTCATAATTTTATATTTTCAAGAATGTTGCAAAATGACCCATTTTTATAGAAAAATCAAATATTCTATTAAAAATATGATTTTCATGAAATTCCACTTAAAACATGTATTTAATTAATATTTTAATATTTAACGGCATGAATTTAATATGAAAATAAATGAAATTTTTTAAGCTTATCACAACACCAGATTGATTTCTTTGCATCTCTGTAAAACCTTAGATAGGTTAGATAAGCATGATTCAAATGTAGTGTCATAAACAGAAAAATCATCCATAAACACCTTCATTATGTGTTCAATGTAATCAGAGAATATGGCCATCATGCATCGTTGAAAAGTGGCAGGTGCATTACAAAGACCGAAAGGCATGCGTCTGTATGCAAATGTGCCGTATGGACAAGTGAAAGTGGTTTTCTCTTGATCCTGTGGGTGAATAAGAATATGGAAGTAGCTAGAGTACCCATCCAGATAGCAAAAGTAAGAGTGATTGACAAGTCGTTCAAGCATTTGATCAATAAAAGGCAAAGGAAAATGATCCTTTCGGGTGGCAATATTTAATTTGCGATAATCGATGCACATTCGCCAACCTGTGACTGTCCTTATGGGAATAAGTTCATTTTTATCATTTTTCACGACAGTCATACCGCCTTTCTTAGGTACCACACGTACAGGGCTTACCCAACTGCTATCAGAAATATGGTAGATGATTCCAGTATCAAGAAGTTTTAAAATTTCCTTTTTCACCACTTCTTTCATGTTTGGATTCAGACGCCTCTGAGGTTCAATGCTTGTTTTACAATTTTCTTCCATTAAAATTCTGTGCATGCATAGAGAAGGACTGATACCAGGTAGATCATTGGTGCAGTAACCAATCGCCTTCCTATGTCTTCTTAGCACATTTAACAGTTCATCAGCTTGGGATTCGGAAAGATTTGCATTGATTATAACTGGATAAGTATCGTTTGGGCCAAGATGCATACCTGAGATTTTTAGGAAGAAGTTTAAGTTCTACCTTTGGTGCTTCTTCCTTTTTTGTTGATGGAGAAAAATTGAAGTCTGCATCCAACTTTTTATGAGGTGAATCGGCAGCCGGTGAGATGAAAGGGGCTCCATCCAAGAGAGCTGCACAAGCAGACAGTTCAGGGTTATTATTTTCAACAGTTGCACCCTGAACGATACATACCTCTATCAAGTCATCCTTTTCTTCGATCGGCAGACGGTTGATGACGCCGACCCGCAGGCAAGAGTTATCGGTTGACAGTTGCTTGGTTGCCTCAGAAAGATTAAATTCGATCTATTCATCTCCAACTGTTAGTGAGAGTCGGCCATTCTTAACATCTATGATTGCTCCAGTGGTGGCTAAGAAAGGTCTCCCGAGAATGATCGAGATTTGGTGATCCTCCTCCATGTCGAGGACCACAAAGTCGACTAGGATGAATAGTTTGTCAACTTTCAAAGGTACGTCTTCAAGGATGCCAACTGAAAATTTAATCAATCGGTCGCCCAGTTGGAGAGACATAGATGTTGGTTTTGGATCACTCATGTTCAGCTTTTTACATATTGAAAGTGGGATTAGACTTACAATTGCTCTGAGATCACATAGTGCTTTGCTAATTTGGACATTCCCAAGAGCACATGGAATGGAGAAACTTCCAGGGTCTTTTAGCTTCTCAGGTAACTTATTTTGCAAAATGGCACTGCACTCCTCAGTAAGCGAAATAGTTCCGTACTCCTCGAGTTTTCTTTTGTTGGATAGCATATCCTTGAGAAATTTTGCATAAGCTGGCATTTAAGAAAGCATGTCGATGAAGGGCACGTTTATAGACAGGTTTTTGAGAGTTAAAACAAACTTCTCGAACTGCTTTCGGAGGTTAGCCTGTCCTTGCCTTTGTGGAAAGGGGAGGGGAGGCTGGTAAGGAGGTGGTGGTACATAGGCTTTTCCACCACTGGTTCGGGTTGTGGCTCCTCTCCTTGCTTCTTTTTTTGCTCGGCATCCTTTTCTGTGACCCTATGAGGTGGGTCGAGCTGCTTTCCACTCCGTAAGGTAACCGCCTGCACCTACTCTCTAGGATTTACTTCAGGTTGGCTAGGGAGTTTGCCCTGGTTTCTTTGAGATGAGGCTATGCCATTTTGAGCAATTTGATTTTCAAGCAACTTGATGTGGGTTTGCATTTGGTCCATTCTTTCATCATTTTTCCTGAGCATTAGAATGATATTTTCGAGCATGGACTCGGTGGGTTGTGCTTGAGGTGGTGCAGGTAAGGCTTGTTGGGTCTGAAATGAAGGAGGGTTTAGTGGTTTTCTAAAGAAACCAGATGGCTTATTATTTTGAGCAAAATTTTGGGGTGTTGACTGGTTTTTTCCCAAGAAAAATTTGGGTGGTTCCTCCATCCAGGGTTGTAAGTATTAGAATAGGTGTTACCATATGCGCGAGTGTCATATTGGTTGTTGATTGCATTAGCTTTCTCGCCCATGGTGTCTTTAATGGCAAAACTACACTCAGTTATGTAGTGTGAGGCTCCACAGATTTCACATGAGATGTGTCCAGAAGGAGATGCATGCTGATCCTTGGATTCCTGCTTCTTTTGCTGTAAAATTTTATCAAGTGTATCATGTATAGCATGCATGGATTCAATATCATATACAGTTCCTCTCCGAGAGGTCCCTCTGACATCGCCGTACTGAGAATCATAAAGAGCTAAGTCATCAATGAGTTTGAGAGCCTCCTCGTTAGTGAGTCGCATGAATCGCCCTCCAGCGGCTGAGTTAACAGCGCTTCAGCTAGGTTGATCGAGTCCATTGAAAAAATTTTCAATAATGTCTCCTTGCGAGATACCATGATGAGGGCACTTGCGTTGCAGATCTTTCATTCTCTCCCACGCATCATAGAAGGTTTCGCCATCTTTTTGGATGAACTGATTGATTTTATCTTTAATTTTCCTTGTTTATTTGGTGGAAAGAATTTTTCCAGGAATGCAGTAGAGAGTTCATCCCATGTATTGAATGTGTCGGGCAACATAGAATAAAACCATTCGCTTGCCCTGTCTTGAAGAGAAAATGGGAAAAGTTGTAGACGAATTACCTCGCGTGGAATATTTTACACCCTGATTGTGTTGCATAATTGCAGGAATTTTGTGATGTGTACAGTTGGATTTTCAGAAGGAAGTCCTGCAAATTGGTCTTGTTGAACCATCCGGATGAGACCAGGATTTAATTCAAAATTTCTTCCATCAATCTTTGGTTCAACTATGCAAGATCGAAATCCACGAGGGTTCGGGCGGTTCCAATCGCTAAGAGTCATTTTTCTGGGAGGAGCGTTGTTCTCGGCCTGGCCTTCCTCCTGCTCTTGATGTGGCGGGTTTGGGTTGTTACGATCCGCCATAGTGTCTTGATAATTTTGTTGCTGTTGATATTCACGAATTCTTCTCCTACAATAATGTTCAATTTCAGGGCCAGCAACAAAGAGTTTTTCAGCTAGTTGTTTTGCAAAATTTTGGGTATGTGGGTGCATACAAAGATTAACTAGCTAATTTAGAACAATAAAACAAATAAAAATAAAGAAAGTACCTAAAAACAAAATTTAAAGCAACGCCGAAGTTCCCCGGCAACGGCGCCAAAATACTTGTTCGCAATCTCACCGCAAGTGCACGGGTCGTAGATTGTAGTATATAAATTATCGATCCATAGGGAATTCGGGACTATAAATTTTTTCTTTTAAACACTTTCGTGTCGGATATGGAGAAATTATAGCAAATAGAAAAGTGGAGAGAAAATGCAATAAATGAAAGGAATAGGAAATAAACAAAATAGGAAGAAGAAATTGCAAATTAAAATGAGTAGAGAAAATGAGAGTGCAAATATCTAGGGTCCAGGATTTCACATTTGTATTTTGCAACGGGTAGTAGTATAATTATTTAATTTTGATATTGTTTGTTAAAGGAGAACAAACCCTAATTTATCCTTGCACCTTCTCTCGAAACCTACAAGGTATACCCTAATTTTCTTAACCACCTATTCTTATAGGATTAAGTTAATTAGAATCCATTAAGTTCTGTGATTTATTCATGTAATTCCTCAAGGTTATCATGCCTATTTTCATGGTCTTAGATTTTCAGGTTTAATATCTTGATTTTCGTATATTAGATTTCCACATTTCGGTTCCATCACCTAATATGGAATCATGCAAAAGTACGGGCCCATGTACATAGCAAGCATAAAAATCTCAAGATATTAAATTAACAACAACATCCAAAATAAATGAATTAAAAATCCACACAACGCTACATTGTACGCATGCTACATCCTAAACCCTAGATTTTAAGGTTTAGCCAAGCATGTTTAAGTTCAAAATAAAATTAAAATTACAATCCATCTTAAACAAGATAACAAAAATTAAACAAGGAAAAGATAGAAAAGCTTATTGGATTGAAGCTCCAATGGTGTGTCGGTTGCTCCACGCAATTCGCCGGTTTGTCTTTTGCACGTGCTCTCCACCTTGCTTTCGCTCTCTTTCTTTCTCAAAATTATGCTCTAATCTTCTTCTAAAATTCTTGCTAAAATATTTTGCAGTAGTATTCTTGTAGAGATTTTTTGTTGCTTGCTCCTTAGAATTGTCTACTGCAGAGATTTTCTGTTGCCGAATGTTGTGGTGTGCTACCCGATGCTCTCCCCTTTGAAAATCTGCTGCGGAATTTTCTTTGATAGCTGAAAATTGCACATAAGTGGACCCCATTAATTCAATGCATTTCACGTGAATGAGTAATCTGGTTGGTGGGGTCAATGGCTTAAATGGGCTGCTGAAATGAAATGCATTTCACGTGAATACATGCTGCTGCATTGATATGAAATGTTGCATTGTTGCTGAATTTGTGAACGGGTATGGCAGCTTCTATATTCACATGAATTGCACTTGGCAATTTAGACATTTCTGCTGGAATTTTTAGACAATGTACAGATGGTTGGACGGTGTGGATGAATTTTGGGCAGCAGCTGGATATTGCTACATCTAATGTGAATTGCTTTGAAAGCATGGTTGCTGCATTTTTATTTCATCATGCTGTTGCATTTTGCTGTAGGAAATCACGTGAATGGGTAGAGCATGATATTATGCTGTTGCTGCATAAAAAATGTGGTGGGTCCATGGCTGCTGCATATATGGATTCCACATGAAATGCATTTGTAGGCAGCAGTATAATGTATGATAAACGGGCATGGGTCGTGAGTTGCTATGCTGGAAAATGATGATTTAATGCATGCTACTGTGGGGGCCATCTATTCACGTAGCTGGGCATTTATGGGCAGCACAAGGCATCACGTGAATTCAGCAATGAGATGGTAGCTGCTGGAAAATTTAGGTGCTCCTGCATTCACGTGATGGCTATTTGATATTAGTGGGGTCCATTTAAATTGCTGCTGGAAAACGTGAAATGTTTGCTGAAAATGTTGAATGGTGGTGGGCATTAAAATAGGGGCAACTACATCATGTGAATTGCATTCAACTGTAAAAATTGGATGAAATGTGCAATGCAGATTAAGTGATCTGCATTAGTGGAATAATGGGCAGTTGCATCCCGTTAAAAAAATAAATGGGCCGCTTTGATTTTTAAATTTCTGCAGCTGCATTCACGTTTTGCAAATGGACGGCTGGATCATTCATGGCAGCTTAAATTTTATTTCACATTGCTGATTTATGGGATTCACGTGAGCAAGCATGGTGGGGTCTATTTCAATGGCTGGATGCAGATCATGTGATGAATTAATGGGTTGCTGAAAACCAAAAAATTAGATCAAATGGACGTGATCAGATGTGGTTTTGGACGGTGATGATTTGATTTCCATGTGGGATCATCTTGGTGAAACCTGTTTTCCCTGCAATTTAAATCACTAATTCATAAAAAATATTAGTGGGTTTATAAATTTTTTTTAAAACCCATTTAATTTCATGGCAACAAATAAAATGTAATTTCAGGCCAAAAGATTATAAAAATTGTTTACATTCCTTGAAATTAATATTTAATACCCAAATGTTGCAAAATCACATTTTAAACCAAAATTCATATTAATTTTAATTAATTATCCTCCAAATTGGTATAAAATGTCCACAAAATATGTTACCAAATTCCAATTATCAATAGCTTTCATAAATCATGCAATCCCATTTCCATAACATTTTTTGCAACAAAATGAAGAAATCGGGTCATATACGTCACTTTGCATTCCATAGTTTCTAAAATTCATAATTTAAGCTCAAATCAACATATGTTTTTCATTAATACATGATTCATAACCCTAATATATCATTCATCCAAAACAGCAACTTGTCATGGGAATTTAGAGTTTATCAAGATGAGTTTTCAACTCATAAGTCATTCAAATCATCACTTTCGCCATCTAAAACATGGAAATTCATGCATATAGCTTAATACCCATTCTATATATGATCAAAGGGCATGTTGAATCATTATTTAAAGAGTATTTAAGCATCAATTTCTTTTCAAAATTTTGGAGTTTAAAACTCAAGATGAACAACTCAAATCAACATAATCACTTGTTTGATGACAAAACAAACCCTAATCACTTGAGATGGTTTTCTCCACCAATTCCCTTTTTTTTTCCCTTTTTTTCTTCTATTTTCTTCCTTCTTTCCTGGCCTACAATGGGGACATGAGCTGCTGGTCTTTGGGGGAGAAAAATTCCAGCACTTAGAAAATTTCCAAGCCTCCATTCAAGTGACCGAACCCCCTTTTTATAATGGCGGGTTTGATCCAGCTGTGGGCCCCACTTGCTGTATTTTTTTCCACACTATTAAATGGAAGTTTATCCCCTAGATGTGTTGTTTAACTCACAGCCTAGTAAAATACATTTTTATCATTTTTGAAAATCCAAAAATCTGCTTATATCATGACCGTCCACCTGTCCAGCAATCACATCCATAGCTGCTGCCCATTTTCATATTTTTCCATTTTTCAATAATCTCATTTTAAGGGTAAATCATACACCTAATTAACCTTTAATTCATGCATTAATTTTTCATTAATAAATTTAGCAAAAATGGCAGAAAACCAACAAATCATGCACGTTATTTGCCTCTATATGCTGTCCACGTTTTCACCCCTCAATGCACTGCATTTGATAATTTTTTTGCAGGGAATTTTGCATGATTAAATGCACATTCTTGTGTCCCTACATGTCAGCTTCATGTGTGCATATTTTATAAAATAAAAAAATTAAAATAAACAGCAATAACAGCCCCTTGGACGTCCCCATAATGCCACATATCCTATGCTCCTTTTGAGCACTTCTAGCTTCATCATGGTGGGTGTCCTTTGCTGGATTTTATTTGGACTTTTATATTTTATAATATTTCATAAAATACCCTAAAAATGAGCTGCATTTGACACCTAATTTTCCATTAAAATCATGCATTTATTCCATGTACTCTAGCATTAAATGAATGGTACTTTTGAGGTGCAATAGTCAACCATGCTCACTTTTTCAATGCAGGTATTTTTCCAATATATTATTCTTAATCTAAACCTTCCAAAATTTTCATCTCATAATTTCATTCAACCGTTTCAAATTTCATCCCAATCCGATTTTCCTAGCTCAAGTTATAGCCGTTTGAAGTTAACGGTTGGATTTGTGATATAATCAATAAATTATTTCATCAATTTCATAAAGAATTTTTATAACCCAATAATTTCATAATACCAAGCCCAACTTTATCAACTTCCATCTCAAATTTCACTTGAATTCGCCTTACAGGCGTTAAGTTATGAATTTTCTAGTATTTTTTCCACTTAACTTGACAATTATCATATAAATGCTCATAATTCATATTAAATAATGGAAAATGATTATTCATGATATATTGGCGTATTTTAATCACCAATAATTTACTCTAATTCCATTGTCCCATATTAGCTCAAATTGATTACTCAAGTCATCATTGCTCACGCTTAACCCTAATTGCAATAATTAGCAAAATCACATAATCATTCAGAATTCAATAATTACACATATAAATTTCATATACAAAATCAATGCTTACAGATGAGTTCTACATTGGTTAGGGTTTCACAAGACCACATGAAAATTGAGTACCTGGCCTCATGTGACCATGTCAGACATCCGGGGTTCAAAACCCACCAAGGGAGCACTACCTCCTCCTCCCTCCCCTTAAAAATAAGTAAAAAAAGATCAGAAGAGAATTAAATCCAACCTTAGTGTGGGAAGTCTGGACTTTGAGCCCCTTATTTCTATAGCTACTCTTTTAGCGACATTATTAGAATTATATCTCCAAAGTTAAAAGATTGAAAAAAAAGATAGAAGAATTAATTCTGGAATGTTTTTTCAAAAATAATTTTGGAATGTCTTTGCTATATGTATTGGAATGCATACTTGGGACATACGTTCTCAAACAATAATTTAATAGGCTTTAACATTTCAAGTACTTTAACCCAATTTTTAAAAAAATTTTGAAAAGTTTTTATACAACTATTAATCTAAATTTATTTAACATGTATCAAATTTTAACTTTTTTATTTTTTAGATATTTTTATTTTTGAAAATTAGTGACATTTTAATATTTTAAATTACTAAAAATACCTTTATTTTCAAAAATTTAAAAATATTTAAATGGAAAAACTTGATACATATATTAAATAAACTTAGATTGAAAATTATATAAAAAAAATTTAAAAAAATAAAAAACAAGTTAAATGCACCTGGGTGCATCGAGAGTAAGTGCACCCAGTGCATTTAGCCTCAACTGTAATTTAACATGTCTTTCCCATAAGCAATAGGGTGCAAGTAAGCTGGGCTTTACTGGATTGGGATTGCTTCGACCTTTACAAAACTCGATCTTGAGTTCTAAAACCAGTTAGGTGGTACCAAGCTACTTCTACGACCACCTTAGCTTTTAAAACTCGATTTTGGGTTTTAAATTAGTACCAAGTTGCTTCTGGTCTGGGTTAATTGGAAAATATTCGTAACGGGTGCGGATTAAAACCATGCGGCCTAGTAAATAATTCGTTCTTTTAGTGTGTAGTAATATTCAAGTGCAGCACACCTACACCATAATTATGGTGCAGTAGCCTCAAAATGGGCCCTCGTGATTATAAAATTACAATATACTCAACCTATTGTATTTAGAATAGTGTATTCTATTATCATAATAATTTTTATCCCAATTAAATGTGTATGAGCTCCATTTAAAAATGGGACAAATTCAATGTAATAAAGTAGTTTGACATAAATAATAAGTTTTAAGTAGTTTTTTTTAACATGTAAACCATTTTCTATAAAATTTATGCATGGGTAAATGATTGTATAAAGTATCAATACATTTAAGTACATGTTGGGCCCATTTTCGGCCAAATGTATCGTTAATACGGTACAGGTCCGCTGCACCAGAATGGTTCTTATATGAAACCCCATTTCTATGTAACCTCTTCTATTTTTAAAATCTTGATGGTTGATGGAAAATCCATTCCACCAATTGGATTTAAAATCATTTTCAGTATCTTGGAAATCCTTTTATTTTGTAAATTTCACTATATATGGGTCCTATCTATTAATGTGTAAAATCAACGTAATAAAATGATTTAATTCTCAAATATCAACTTTAAAGTAGTTTTCAATATCTAAACCATATAAAATATCAATAATATGTGGATAAAAGATTTTATAAAGTATTTTTATATTCTAATACATGTATGAATGGTTCTAAGCACTTTTCATAATTTACACATGAATATATATTTTTGAACAAATGTAACCTATAAATATACTTGATCGGGATGAAACTTGGTCTCCTAGATAAACAAATGATGTTAAACATAATGAATGGATCGAATTTTTCATCAAAGATCAAAATCTTAAAAATGGAAGAGGTTACATAGGACCACTTTTATATAATCTGGTTACATAGAAGCATAACCCTATATATATGGGATATATTCAGGTGCAGCAAAGCTGCACCCCAATTCCCATGCAGGTGCGCCATCCTACTGTTCACGATTGCAGGTGAAAATCCAACCGTGCGTTTTGTAATGCGTGTAGAATGGTGGTAATGACGACTAATGTAGGCAATGGTGGTCTTGCCCAAAGTTGGTGCCTAAAACGTTGAGCCTTTTCAGCCAAATGGAATCTATCACAACAATAAAAAACAAGACAGCGATAAAAAAATATTGGTTTTTCTACTGCTAATCGCAATTGAAGGAAACTAGGAAAGTGCTAGGATTTTCTGCTGCAAATCATGGCTCAAAAAATTGCTTGAATTTTCTTCTTTAAATGTGCCAAATGGAATCATGAGCTTGAAAATCATTGGTGGAAGGTAGTGTTTGTTTACAGCTAGCAAATTCAAAAAAATTTTAAATTTCAAATTTTATAAAATATGGAAAGAGATGGTGAGATATTTTTTGTTGTTTATTGACAGCATTACACTTTTGATTGATGGATTGGAATCAAATGGATTTTGAAATCAAAACAGGGAGATCTAGCTTTCCAAATTAAAGTTGAAATGTTTTTGTATTTGGATCAAACTGTTCAAAAATAAATGATTTAGAGAAGTTGAACTTGGCATTTGAATGATGGAGGCTAGTCGTTTCAACCTTGAAGAGATGTTTTCTCTCTAATAATATCAATAATAAAATGAAAATCTTGTTTCTTTTTGAGTGGATATAAGTACACACATATGGTCACATGGATGGATTATATACGATCTTAATTTATTGCTACACTTGTGCATTCATTGAAATGCGAGCCAATGAGAGTAAAAATTTTAAAATATTTAACAGTGGAAAAACATATAATATAAATTATAACGAAGTTAAACCAATGAAATAGTTTGATACACCTTGATTTGTGAAAAGAGGGTGAAATATTTTCTATTGTTTATTGACGGAAATATGCTTGTCATGGATGAATTGGAATCGAATGGGTTTTGAAACCAAAACAGGGAGATCTAACTTACAAAAGTGAAGTAGCTACATTTTTGCATGTGTTATATAGAATGATATTATGTTAATTAATTTTTTAATGACCCACATATATTTATATTCCATCCATAAATGGTACATTTTCATTTATAATTTTGATGTCTATTTAATTTCAATATTTTTGTTTACGTACATTAAAGGGTACATGTTGATGTTTATAATTTAATTTTATATCTTAGTATAGAATTTTCATATCCTTATAAAACTTAGCTTAAATAGACTTGGAAGTTAATATGCTATATAGAAATTTGAGTATGCACATTCTAGAATCCCCTACCCTTTTACTGATTGGGTTATGTGTAGAAAATTTAGTCTTATAGTTATCTTATCATTATAAAAAGGTTAAAATACACTTACAAATTTAGTATGTTACATGGCTGCATTAATGATGCGTACCAAGTGCTTATCGTTAAGAGCGCTGTGATCACCAGGTTAATTAAAATTAACCGAAACACATTAAAGCTACCATTATGGAGTGATAGTATAGAATAACGGTGAGTCGGGTCGAATCCACAGACAGGCTATATAATTTTGAATTATTTTAAGCATAAATGAAAGGGAAGAATGAGAGAGGGTATAGAGAAGAGAGAGAAAGAGATTAGAGTGAAAGGAGAGGAGAAATTAGAACGGAGGAAGAAAGAGAGAGAAAGGAGGTAAAGAAAGGAGAAAACCGAGACAGAGAAAGGAGAGGAGAAATTGCAAGTTCCAGATGGAGTCGACTTCGGTTGCGACTTTGGCTATCTGCAGCTTCTTCAAGTTCCAGTCTGGGTCGACTTGGTCCTCGACTTGACCCAAGTCGCAGGTGAAGTCGACTTCGGGTGCGACTTCACTTCTTCAGCTTGCTAGTTGAACTTGAAATCTTCAGAGATGACTTTGATCACTTGATTTTCTTCATATTGATAGCTCTCCCATTTATTTATAATTCTTGGAGCTTAGTATAATCATCCTAGTTTGTAAAACTTTAAGCTCTATATCTTGAGATCTTGAATACTTGAATCTTAGAGTTCCTAACGATGTCCAAATGTGTGTTCATAATCCAACATGATGGATTAATGCAACCCTTCTTGCTTTGATCTTCATTTGTTCTTCATTTGAGTGTTTGAGTCGTCTTGATCTGCAAGTTCCGCACTGAAGTCGAAGCTGGAGTCGACTTGGTCTGCGACTTCACCCAAGTCGCATGCGGAGTCGACTTGGGATGCGACTTCAGCAGCTCTCGTCCCCGATTTCAACTCTGGACAGAAAGTTAAGTCTGAAGTCGATGCCAGAGTCGACTTGGTCTGCGACTTCACCTTAAGTCGCAAGTGGAGTCGACTTCATGTGCGACTTCGGCAGCTTTTCCACTCAATTTCAACTCTGGAAGGAAATGATGTTTTGAAGTCGCTGCTGGAGTCGACTTTGGGATCGACTTAGGCTAAGTCGATGCCTGAGTCGACTTGGAATTCGACTTGACTTGCCATGCTTCATTTTCTTCATTTTTATAACCTTCAATCAACTCCACACACATGTTAGTAACCAAAACTTACTCAAATTGATTTGTTAATCATCAAAACATAGACTTGGCTTATTTTCCACATGTTTCCAACAATCTCCTCCTTTTTGATGATTGACAAAACCGATTTGAGTGTATACCTTTCAATGTCTTTAAAACATACTATTTGTGCATTTTGAAATTTAACATTTTCATTTCCAATACATCACACGTTAAAATCATTCATACAAACATTTCAAATCAATACTACTCAAAACTCAAATCCTAATCTCTTCTCCCCCTTTTTGTCAATTGATCAAAAATTAGAGATGGAGTGGATTAATCCTTTGAGAATGGTGGGGTTGCTCCCCCTGAACCTGTGCTCCCTCACAGCTTGTGTCTGTCTAAGTTAATTCAAGCATTCCCATATCATTTCTAATTTTATAAAATGGTTCTTTTGCTAGAGGTTTGGTGAATATATCTGCAATTTGATCTTTTGTTCTCACATATTCCAAATATATATCATGATTTTCTACATGTTCTCTAATAAAGTGATGTCTAAGGTCTATATGTTTGGTCCTTGAATAAAATACTGGATTTTTAGTTAAACATATTGCACTTGTATTATTACATCTAATAGGTATATCTTTAAAATTCATACCATAATCCATGAGTTGTTGTTTCATCCAAAGCAATTAGGCACAACAGCTCCCGGCGGCAATATATTCAGCTTCCACGGTGGATAGAGCAACACTAGTTTGTTTTCTTGAAAACTATGAAACCAACATGTTCCCAAGAAACTGACATGTTCCACTAGTGCTTTTTCTATCTACCTTGTAACCGGCAAAATCCGCATCCGAGTAGCCGATTAGATCAAAATTAGAACCCTTTGGATACCAAAGTCCTATGTTGGTAATATCTACTAAATATTTGAAAATTCTTTTTACAGCTACCAAGTGTGATTCTTTTGGACAAGATTGAAATCTAGAACACATGCAAACACTAAACAGTATATCGGGTCTAGATGCAGTTAAATATAATAAAGAGTCTGTCATGCTTCTATATAACTTTAAATCAATTGGTTTTCCTTTCTCGTCTTTGTCAATTTTAATGGTTGAGCTCATAGGTGTGTTTGCCCCTTTGCTATTTTTCATGCCAAACTTCTTTAACATTTCTTTGATATACTTGGACTGGTTTATGAAGATCCCTTCACTTAGTTGCTTAATTTGTAGTCCAAGGAAGAAGTTTAGCTCCCCCGTCATACTCATTTCAAATTCTTTCTGCATAAGCTCAGAAAATTCTTGACAAAGAATCTCATTAGTAGCACCAAAAATAATGTCATCTAAATAAATTTGAATAATCAAAATGTCTCTTTCTTTATACTTGATAAATAAAGTGGTGTTTTCCTTTCCTTTTTAAAAATCATGATCAATCAGAAATTTGCTTAATCTTTCATATCAAGCTCTTGGAGCTTGTTTTAGTCCATATAGTGCTTTGGTTAATTTGTATTCAAATTTGGATTAATCTTTCTCCTCAAATCCAGGTGGTTGTTCAACATACACCTCTTCATTTTATAGTCATTCAAAAATGCACTTTTAACATCCATTTGAAACAACTTAAAGTTCATATGAGATGTAAAAGCTAGTAAAATGCGAATAGCCTCTAAGCTAGTAAAATGCACTTCTACAACTTGGTTCCGTTTATTGAAGATTCTATATGCTTTGCTATTTGATAAGTAACCAAGGAATATTGCCTCATCACTTTTAGCAACCAGTTTTCCCAAGTTGGTTCTTCCATTGTTCAAAACATAACATGTGCAACCAAAAATATGAAAATATAAATATTTGGTTTTCTACCTTTCCATAGCTCATATAGGGTCTTTTTCAAGATTGCTCTAATGGTAACTCGGTTCAACACATGACAAGCTGTACTTACAGCTTCACCCCAAAATTTCTTGGATAATTTACTCTCATTTAGCATTGTTCTAGCCATCTCTTGTATGGTTATATTTTTCCTTTCAACCACTCCATTTTGTTGTGGAGTTCTTGGTGCGGAAAATGTGTGGTGAATTCCTTTTTCATTACATAATTCTATGAATCATTTATTTTCAAACTCACCACCATGATCACTTCTAATGGTCATAATAGTACTTTGTTTTTAATTTTGCACCAAGTTTATAAAAGTTGCAAACATAGAAAAGGCTTCATCTTTGCTAGCTAAGAGAATTACCCATGTGAATCTTGAAAAATCATCAACTATTACAAACACATACTTCTTTCCACCAATGGTTAAAATGTCGGATGGCCCATATAGATCCATGTGTAGCAATTCAAGTGGCCTAGTGGTGGAAATCTCCCTTTTGGTAGAGAAAGACATTTTAGGTTGTTTTGACAATTGACATGCCTTGCAAATTTTATCTTTGTCATATTTCAATTTTGGCAATCCTTCTACCAAACTCTTTTTCCATAGGGTTTTTATATTTGTCATGTTTATATGCCCAAGCCACTTATGCCAAACCCATGGATTATTGTTAATGACCATTAGACATTGACCATTAAGTTCATCAAGTGAAACCAAATAAACATTTTCATATCTTTTTTTGCTAAACATGATATGTTCTTCATCAAACACATTGCATATAGATGATTCAAACACAACTTTGTATCCTTTGTCACATAATTGGCTAATGCTCATTAGATTGTGCTTGAGTCCTTCAACAAACAACACATCCTCCATACATGCATTTGAAATACTATAAATATTTTCTTTACCTTTAATTTTACCTTTCTCGTTGTTTCCAAAGGCAACAGTTCCATCGTTGCAAAGCTTGAGTTTGTGAAATAAATTTCTTTCTCCAGTCATATGCCTTGAGCAACCACTATCCATGAACTAAACGTTGCTTGCCTTTGCCTTGAAACATACTTGAAAAATAAGCAAATAAATCTTATCTCTTTGGTACCCATTTTATGGGTCTATTTGGGTTAGTAAACTGATTTAATCTTTATTGTTCTACTCTTGAAAGCCCAAATTTTGTGTTTCTTGAAACCCAAACTAATTTTACACTATGGTCATATAATTTCTTAAAGTTGCATCTATAAAATTTGTGACCCATCTTCTTGCAAAAATTGCAAGCCGTTGGTAATCTAGGAGTAGGCCTCCAAGTATGTAGTGGTTCAAAAATTGGCCTTCTAGTCCAAATAATATGTTTCCCTTTGGGTTTGTAAATAGGTGCAGTTTTAGCTTGATTTTTTCCAAGTTTTGGCACACTTAATTTGCTACTTTCTCCTTGCTCAAATGTGGAGTATCCAAGACCTCTTTTATTGTTTTGAGAGGTCATGTTCAGAAATATTTTCACACTTTCTCCTGGATTAGAGAACTTAGTTAATGATTCATTTAAGGATTCATTCTCCTTTTTCAATTTTTCCACTTCTTTCAATAGTAGTTCATTTTCTTCTTTCAGTTTTGTTGTATTTTCTGCTAGTTTTCAATTTATAATAATAATAGAATTGCATTGTTGTCTCTTTAGTGATAACTTATTTCCTAGTTTTTTTATTTCCTCATATAATGAATCATATGCATGTTGTAATTCCTCTAATTCAGCACATTTGAGACATTCTTGAATAGAAGAATAAGTAGATTGAGAATGATAAAATTTGGAAGTTACCTCTTCATTACTTGTGCATTTTGTTAAGGTGGTTTGCTCTTCCAAAACTTCTGTTGTGTTCAAAGCTTCTTCATGTTCAATCCGAGCCATGCAGCAAATTCTTGCACAATTCGCTGCTTCAAAATCATCGGTTGAAGAGCTACTTGTTGATGAAGTTTCTTCATTCACGTACATTCCTCTTCCCTTAGGCCTTTGGAATTTTTGACTTTCATATCTTTCCTTCCTTTCTTGATGATCCTTTGATCTTTCTTCCGGGGTAGGACATTGAGCTTGCATATGTCCCATACCGCCGCATCTATAGCATTTTGTAGTCTCCTTCTTCTTCTCTTTTCGTGGTCTCTCTTTGAAATCTTTGAAGTTCTTTTCTTTTCTCACAAACTTTCGAAATTTGTGTGTAAGTAGAGCAATGTCTTCATCATCGTTGTGAAATGAGAAGGTGGACTCATCTGAGTTATGGGTGACTTTTAGTGCAATTGCTCTCTTTCCTTTGTGGTGATCTTCATTTCTTTTCTTAATTAGCTCATGTGACATCAACGAGCTAATAAGATCTTCCAACTTCAATGTATTTAGATCATTGGCTTCTTCTATTGCCGTGATTTTTGGAGTCCATGATTCGGGTAGCGCCCTTAGTATCTTCATGACCTGCTCGGATTCAGAAATAGTTTTTCCAAGACCTTTCAAAACATTAGTAATTTTAGAGAATCTAGCAAATATTTTAGAAATATTTTCTGTTTCTAGCATTTTAAAGCTTTCCAACTCTCCAATCAAAATATTTCTCCTTGTCCCTTGGACTTGAGAAGTTCCTTCATAGATAGATGTTAATGTATCTCATATTTCTTTTGCAGTTAAACAAGAGGATACTCTATCATATTCGGAGGCGGTAAGAGCACAAAATAGTGAGTTCATAGCTTTAGCGTTGCTCTTAATAGTTTTTACTTCCTCATCGGTCCATTTGGAAGCTCTTTCATCAATAGGCAAGGTTACACCGTCTTGGATTGCAATCCAAGAGTCCATATCTGTAGCCATGATGAGTTGTTTCATACGTAGCTTCCAATAGCCAAAATTGTTCCCATCAAACAATGGTGGCCTAGTAAAAGATTGGCCTTCGGCAAATGTGGGAACAGAAGTCGATTAGGATGCCATATCAAAAGATCTTTTTGGTAAAACTCAAAGACTTGCTCTGATACCACTTGTTGGTCCCGAGTTAATGGCAATTACCCAAGAGGGGAGGGGTGAATTGGGTTTTTAAAATTTTTCAACTTAAACAGAAATTTTATCCCGGATTAATCTAGTCCCCTTTATGAAGAAATAAATAGAAAGCAATATAGTGCTGAGAGCAAAAATAAAAATCAACAAGCAAGATTTTATAGTGGCTCGGGCAACCTTCCCTACTCCACTCTTCCAAGCTCACACCTCTTGTGACTTGGGTTCCACTATGTATTTCACAAATACAACTAGAGTCACTGCTCTCTTCTAGATTCCAGCTCTAGGGGGCATCAACAATACACAGCACTAGTAGGTAACGAGTTCCACTCTAATCACACACTACTTTGCTTACACTTGATCTTAGTTACCCAAACTAAATCAAGTTCAATACAACAAAGAAAAATAAAAGAGAGTTTCTACACGTTATTGATGTGTAGAGGTAGATTTGGCGCAGAGAAGAACTTGTAGCGTAGGCTTAATGATTCAGCAAGCAGCTCTTGGCAGTTTGGAAGCAAAGTTCTTCTTCTAGATGTTGGCTTGATCACTTAATGCTCTTAGAGATGGGAGTTATGCTCGTTCAAAGAATTCTCAGTTACCCTCCTCGTTCATATTGAATGCCTTATATAATTTGCAAGGGAATTCAAACATTTGGAAGTAGGTGGCGCGCATTTAATGTGCCAACGTTCGAAAAATTTTCAATCGTTGCGACTCAAGTCGCAGGTGGAGTTGGCTTCGGGTGCGACTTCGCCCAAGTCGCAGATGGAGTCGACTTCGGGTGCGACTTCGGCTATCCGCAGCTTCTTCAAGTTCCAGTCTGGGTCGACTTGGTCCTCGACTTGACCCAAGTCGCAGGTGAAGTCGACTTCGGGTGCAACTTCACTTCTTCGCTTGCTAGTTGAACTTGAAATCTTCAGAGATGACTTTGATCACTTGATTTTCTTCATATTGATAGTTCTCTCATTTATTTATAATTCTTGGAGCTTAGTATAATCATCCTAGTTTGTAAAACTTTAAGCTCTATATCTTGAGATCTTGAATACTTGAATCTTAGAGTGCCTAACGATAACCAAAACTTACTCAAATTAATCTGTTAATCTTCAAAACATAGACTTGGCTTATTTTCCACATGTTTCCAACAGTAATTAGATCAATTTTAGCCTTGTCTACTTCTATCCCTCGTTCTGAGACTATATGGCCAAGAACTATTCCCTCATTAACCATAAAATGACTCTTTTTCCAGCTCAATACTAAGTTCTTTTCTATGCATCTTTTTAATACTTTTTCTAAATTTTCCAAACAAATGTCAAACGAATCACCAAAAAGTGAAAAATCATCCATAAAGATTTCAAGAAATTCCCCTACCATATCTGAGAATATTGCCATCATACACCTTTGAAAGGTTGTCGATGCATTGCATAGCCCGAATAACATTCTTCTAAATGCAAATGTGTCGTATGGGCAAGTAAAAGTGGTCTTTTCTTGATCTTCTGGATAAATAGCAACTTGATTGTATCCTGCATATCCATCTAGGAAACAAAAGTATTTTTTTCTTGCTAATTTTTCTAAGATTTGATCAATGAATAGGAGTGGAAAATCATCTTTCTTAGTCATAGCATTTAATTTCCTGTAATTAATATAAACTCTCCATCCTGTAGTTATCCTAGTGGGTACTACTTCTCCTTTTTCATTGTTTATTACTGTGAGTCCAGATTTCTTTGGTACTACCTGAGTTGGGCTTACCCATTTACTATCAGAAATTTGGTAAATGATTCCTGCATCAAGCCACTTGACAACTTTCTTTTTCACTACCTCTTTCATAATGGGATTTAACCTTCTTTGCATTTCTCTACTAGGTTTAGCATTTTCTTCTAAGTATATGTGGTGCATGCAAATAGATGGACTAATTCCTTTCAAATCAGCCACTGACCAACCTATAGCACTCTTATGCACTTTAAGAACATCAATAAGTTGTTTCTCTTGAGTTATTGTGAGATTAGAGGTTATTACTACTGGTAGTGTTGGATTAGGGCCCAAAAATGCATACTTAAGAGAGGTAGGTAGAGATTTAAGCTCAAGTTGTGGTGGTGACTCAATAGATGGAGGTGATGTCTGATATTGCAAAATTGGTAAAGGTTCAACATTATTCCAAGAGTTGAAAGACTTAGGGCAATCATTTAAAGCATTTACCTCGTTTATGGAATCATGTTCAAAATTTAAAGGGGAGCTTGACAAATCATTATTAATGTCAACCATAAAACACCCTTCATCACAATTTGGGTACTTAGAAACTTTAAAAATATCAATTCTAAATTTTTCACCTCCAAATGAGATATCCATTATACCAATTTCACAATTAATATTAGCTTTTGCTGTGGCTAAGAACGGGCGCCCTAAAATGATTGGTGCATTGTTTATTTCTAAGTTTGAGGTCATATCAAGAATAAGAAAATCCACTGGAAAATAACAATCATTAATTTTTACTATAACATCTTCAATAAGTCCTCGTGGGGTTTTTACTAATCTGTTTGCAAGTTGTAGAATGACTGAAGTCGATTTTAGTTCTCCCATATTAAATTTTTCATAAACAGAAGTAGGTAAGAGATTAACACTAGCCCCAAGATCCAAAAGTGCTTTGTCAAATATTACTCCTCGTATGTCACAAGAAATGAGTAGGGTACCTGGATCTTTTAACTTCTGCGGAAGTTTATCTAAAATAGCTGCACTTGCCTCTACTGGGAGCATGATCTTTTGGGGAGCGGACCGAGGTTCTCTCTTGTGAGTGTAAAGGTCTTTTAAGAATTTCGCATAGGCTGGAACATGTTTGATAGCATCAATAAGAGGAATGTTAATATTAACTTGTTTGAACAATTTCATCATTTCCTCATTTTGTGCAAGCTTTTGCTTACTTGCAGATTTAGCTTTTAAGGCACTCGGGAAGGGAGCTACAGGTTGATATTTACTAGGATCTTTATTTATTATTTCCTTCCCTTTATCTTCTCCCCCCAACTTGGTTTCTACTAATTCTTCGTCATCCTCTGAAATTTCTTCTTGTTTCATTTGACTAGAATTTTCATTAATGACTTTAGATTTATATGGGTCTTTTAAAGTTTTACCACTTCTTAAAGTAGAGATCACTTGTGCATTTTCAAATTGTGGGTTTTTTAATATGCCTGGATTATTTTGAAAACCTGGAGGGTAATTTCTTGGATTGGGTATTGGTTGACTAGGTAGATGTCCTACCTCTCTTCTCCTATTTGATTCAGCTATCTGACCTATCTGGTTTTCTAAATTAGATATCAATTGACCCATGTGACTTTCTAACTTAGATATAGATTGTTGGAAGAACTGTTTTAATTCTGCGAATTTCTCGTCAACATCATTAGCTGGAGAAGGTAGTTGGTAGTTTGATGAATAATTGGCTTGTGACTCAATTTGTGGTCTAAGTACACACTCGTCTGAAAACTAGGTTGCGGTTGTTGAGTTTGATAATAATTTTGTGTTGGTGGTTTGGAAACGTGTGAAGTAGATGGATTTACCACTTGGTGTTGAGCTTAATTTTTCCAAGAAAAATTAGGATGATTTCTCCAACCTAGATTATAGGTATTGGAGTATGGATCATTATTTGGTTTGGAAAATCCTTGAGCTACTTGCACTTGCTCTTGGATGAAAGGTGGGAGTTGAACTATAGTGGGTCATTCACTTACAGGATGTGTTGGACTTGAACTCAAGGCACAAACTTCTTGAGACAATTGAAAATTAGGATATGGACAAGCTGAAAGTTGATTATTCCACATTTGATTTACTTTTAGTGTTAGCTCATCCATTTTTTCTAATTTCTCTAATTTTTGTGAAATAAAATTTATATCTATTCTTGAATTAGGTTCCATGTAATTTTTAACTTCATATAATCCTGCCTTTTTAGATAAGCCCATATTTCTTTCATATGATGATAATGAAACATGATTTATGGAATTTTCACTAAGCATTTCAAATAAGTCATATGCTTCATCTTCACTTTTACTCATAAATGCTCCTCCACATGATGCATCTACCATTTGTTTATAATGATCAGCTAATCCCTCATAAAAGGCTTGGACAATCTGCCATTTAGATAACCTGTGGTTTGGACATTTTCTTAATAATTCTTTTAATCTTTCCTAGGAATCATGGATTTGCTTCTCAGGTGTTTGGGAAAATTGGGTAATTGCTCTTCTCATGGTATTGGTTCGGCCTATAGGATAGAATTTCTTTAGAAACTCTTGTTGCATCATATTTCAAGTGATAATAGGTCTACTTAATGTACCTAACCAATATTTAGCCTTATCTTTAAGGGAAAATGAGAAAAGCCTTAATTTGAGAGCGTCATCGGAGAAACCATGTATTTTTATTATGGAGCAGATTTCTAAAAATTCATCTAAATGCCTATAAGGATCTTCATTAGCGTTTTCATAAAAAGATGGAAGCATTTGGATGGTTCCTAGTTTAATTTCATATCGATTGGCTTGAGTTTGAGGTAGTTGAATACAAGATAAGGGATTATAATTGGTTGGAATGAAATATTCTTTCATTTGTTTAGGAGGATAAAGTTCAGGATTATTAATTTCTAACATTTGATTTTGGTCCATTATATATTTGTGTGATTTTCTTAATTGATGTAGGAATCTTTCAATTTCAAGGTTTGATTTTATCAAATCAGGATTTAAAGATCTCCTACCATGCATATATCATTTAAAAAATATATATATATATATTTAATAATTTACCGCTAGGGGTTAATAACTAAATGATTAAATCTTATGACACTTCCTTTAGTCAGCCAGATAAGAGGTGGGATTATGGGAGGCTCTCCTTGATTTACCAAGGTCCTAATTAAATAACCATAAATCCACTTAGGCGTTTGCCTTTTAACCTCTAGCCTAAACACCAACCTTTGGTTGTGCCATCAAATTTAATCGTTTAATTGTTCACTCCCAATTATGTACATGAAATTTTTAAAGGGATTAAGATTTGTATTTTTGCAATCTAAAGTTCCTTAAAATGCGTAAAGAAAGCAGATAACAAATAAATTGAGTTATGATCAAAGGAAAGCAATGAAATTAAATTAACAGCATAATACTTAACATGAAATAAAGTAACATAAGATGAGATTTAATAAAAAAATTCAGATCATTAAGGAAAAATAATTCAAAATTTCATGCCTCCCCTGCAACGGCGCCAAAAACTTGATGCGTACCAAGTGCTTGTCGTTAAGAGCGCTGTGATCACCAGCTTAATTAAAATTAACCGAAACACATTAAAGCTACAACTATGCAGGTGATAGCGTAGAATAACGGTGAGTCGGGTCGAATCCAAAGAGAGGCTATATAATTTTGAATTATTTTAAGCCGAAATGAAAGGGAAGAATGAGAGAGGGTATAGAGAAGAGAGAGAAAGAGATTAGAGTGAAAGGAGAGGAGAAATTAGAAGGGAGAAAGAAAGAGAGATAAAGGAGGTAAAGAAAGGAGAAAACCAAGATAGAGAAAGGAGAGGAGAAATTGCAATTAACTAAAATTAAATCTAAACTAGGAAAACAATTAAAAGATTATAGAAGTAAAATTTGATCTACGAAAACAGGAATGAAAATTGTATTAAACTTAATTTGAAAATTACAATGCATAAAACAGTAAATCTACTCTAAACATTACAAATCTAAAATTAACAACCACAAAGCATTAAAAAAACTATAATTAAAAGAAAATTTATTTACCCCAAATTTTGCTCGAAGACCACTCTTTTGAGGATCAATCCAAGCCCTTGGAGCATACCCACTTGGCATGTGTGGGAGAGGTGTGTGTGTGTGTGTGGGATGGAAGGCCCTCCTTTTATAGTTGTGTGAGGGACCCTTTGACCAAACTTGAATCCGATGTGGAATTCATGCTTTGCCAAGCACCAAGTAGCTGCCCTTTGCCATTTGCCCTCCTTGCAATTGCTCCTTCACATTGCCTTCTTGTTTAGCTTGCTGCTGATGGGAGAAGATCACAGCAATGGTGCTGCACATTGCTACAACTCAGCAATAATTTCGTCCGATTGCTTTGAGCTAGTGGCTGAAGTGCTGCTTGTTTGTTGGGAGGCAGCCGCTAGAAATGGGTTTTGCTGGTTGGAATGAAGGCTGCTTGCTTGGAGCTTATGGGAGAGGTAGGCTAATCCATTTGCTGGAATTGGGCGTAGACGACGCCTGGTGGTTGGGACTCAACTGGATGGAAAAACAATTTGAAGATGAATCACTGCTAGATTTGGTTTTTTTTTAGAAACTGAGAAAATGCAGGGGATTTTAACAATGTTGCCTTGATTGGTTTTTTTGGGGGGGTTTGGAAAGGGTTTGCGGGAGCTGGATTTGGGAAGACGAATGGTGTCGAGCTTGGGGAAAATGGAGCTGGGAGGTAGGGAAAGGACTGCCGAAATCAGGGGCTTCATCATGGAATCAATGCCTGAATCATGGATGCTGGTGGTGAAACAGAGAGGGCTAAAATGGGTTCTGCGAATTCTGTGGCAGGCTGTTACAGGAGATAGCTGCTGCAGTTGACGGCTAGCCTCGCTTGGAGAAGATGGATTTCCTTGGCTGGAAATTAATGGTGGTTGCGGGAGCTGCTGGATTGAATAAGGCTACACGGTAGAGGGGATAAAATTCGGCAGCAAAATCTGATGGCTGAGAATCCGCTGATACCCATGCTTTAGTCGCTGCTTTGATTGACAAGGGGAAAAATCGGTGGCTACTTGTTCGATCGATGAGGGACTGGTTGGGATTTCTCGTAATGGGTTGTTGCATTGAATTTAAAGGGAGCTTGCTGCAACCGAGTGAATGGAGATGGGCAGGGAACTAGCCGGTTGCAGTGGGTTTAGACGATTCGGTGGAGAGCAGATGGGTTTGCCGTTTTTGGTCGGTGAAGCGATGGAGGTGCTTCTCTTCTTGGATTTTCTGGTTGGGGCTTGAAGGAAGTAGCCGGTTCAATGGTCGATGCTAGTTTTCCTTGAAGGTTTCTACTGCCGGAGAAGAGGAAGTGCTGCCAGTGAGATTGGGAGAATGGCTGGAGATTAGGTTGTATTCATCAAGCTAGTTACCGTTCGAGAATGATGAAGGCTGGTGTCAGGGGAGGCAGGTGCTTGGCTAGTGCGACAGGAGAAGATGAGCTGGGACGGTGGATTGCTGCCGGTGGCCGCTAATTTGGGGAGATGAATTGGGGAAGATGGATCACTAGAAATGCTGCTCTGGTGGTGTTCCAGTAGCTGTGCACATGCAGAAAACGAAAATGTAGATTTAAACATTTAATACTTTTAATAAGCTCGCAAAGATTTTTAATTTACTTTTTTTAGCCCCTATTTATTTTATCTTAAGGTTTCATAATGATTTACTTTATACCCATATTTCAAAGTGAGCCTATTTAATCCCTTTTAGCATGAGTAATTTTTTTATAGGGTGTGTTTGTTTGGGATATAAACATGTCAACCAAAACTTTTTAATCTAAAACTTTTCACTCTCCGTAACTACTCTATTTTTTAATTATTTTTTCACATTTTCCCATACAAACTATCCTACTTTTCAATCATTTCTACACAACTATCTATATAACTAACCTATCTATTTTAACTTTATTCTCTTTACTTCTCATCATTATTCCTATTATATCACATCATTTTCTATCAATGTGACAACTTCTACCTCAAAAACTTTTCATCAAAAATTTTACCCCCAACCAAACACACCCATAATTTTATATTTTCAAAATATTGCAAAATGACCCATTTTATAGCAAAATTAAGGATTTTATGAAAAATATAATTTTCATGAAATTTCACTTAAAATATGTATTTAATTAACATTTTAATAATTGACAGTGTGAATTTTATATGAAGTTAATTGAAAATTTTGAGATTTATCAATTAATATGCTAATTATAGAACTCTATATTTATAATGAATGAATTCATAATAAATTTTTTTGTGAAGACAGTGATTTAATAAATTCTAATTTATTCACATCCTATAAGAGATGTCAATTTTACACTATTTTAGGATAAAGCATTAGACATATTAATTTCATAAATAAGTATAAAAATATTTTAGTATAGGGAAAAGAAATCTTTTATTCGGAAGTCAATTCTAAATAAGAAATGGATCGAATATTATTTATTTTTCACTACTTTTGGAATGCATTTAAAATATTTAAAATAGACTTATAAAATTAGTATGCTTTTATAAAGAAGTTAGTGTGTTAGTTCTGGAATCCTATACTATTCTAATAATTAACTGGACTTTGTATAGAAGATCTAATTATATAGTTTTTATATCATTATACAAATTATTTTAAAGCAAAATTATGAATTTAGCATGGTATGTGGAAATATTAGCATGTTGGTAATAGAATACACTATTTCTTCATCATAATCCTGCTATATGAAAAACATCAACATGCTAATATTAGAATTCTATACTATTTCTTGTTCATAATTGTTTATTTTCTCTACTACTTTGTTGCAAAGTAGGTATTGTTGCATTGTAAGAAGTTGTAAATTATCGTCTTCTATTTCTTATTAGATGAATAATTTATATTGGGTGTGTTTGTTTGGGGCTAAAATATGTCAACTAAAACTTTTTAATCTAAAACTTTTCACTCTCCATAACTATTCTATTTTTTAATTATTTTTTCACATTTTTCTATACAAATTACCCTACTTTTCAATCATTTCTACACAACTACCCATACAACTAACCTATCTATTTTAACTTTATTCTCTTTACTCCTCATCATTACCCCTATTATATCACATCATTTTCTATCAATTTGACAACTTCTACCTCCAAAACTTTTCATCAAAAGTTTTACCTCCAACCAAACACACCCATTGTCTTTCTTATATGATTTGGTAGGCATTTATTAAATGTCATCATCATTCAACATGGACAAAAGTATGTTTCCATCGCCCATAGTGGAGTTGACTAAAGATGTTATGTTAGTTGAAGAAAGTGAATAGAGTCCAGCAAGTATGATTTTTTACTCCCTATGAGCTTGCTAAGTTAACTCCTATTATTGGGTAGGAGTTTGATAGTGAAAAAGAGACGTATTATTTTGACAATTTATAAGAAAGTGTTGTGGTTTTAGTATAAGAAAAAACAACGTTAGAAGATCTAAAAAAAATAACCGGATATGCGTTCGCGTTCTAAAATCCTCAAGACAAAGGCTTAGAAGAAATGTAGAAAATGTTGAAAGAAAAAGAAATAGATGAACATTACTAGATGTGAAAGTCTTGCACCACTTACCATCAAACTCATAGCTAATACTTCCAAATGGACAATTATGAGTTTCAAGAAAGAGCACTCTCATCGGTTGAAGACCCCCACAAAGTCTCGTTGTCTTCGATCCCATCGCAATGTGCCAAACTCACAACTAAATATAGTTGAAGAAGGGTTATTTAAGATCATTGCAATTCATGACAAAAGAGGTTGGGGGACATAATCAGTTAGGATTTACGAAAGTTGATCTTCGTAATGCCTTAAGATTTAGACATATGTCAAGGTATGGTGGAATTACAACAATATTACTTGAGTACTTTCAGAAGTAGTTTGCTATGAAGTCAGATTACTTTTATGAAATTCAAGTTGACGAGCACCATCAGTTGATTTTATGTTTTTGGATGGATGAGGATTCCAAAAAAGATTATCAAGTTTTCAATGATGTTGTGTATTTCGACACAACTTATCGAACAAATAAATACGATATGCCTTTTGGGCCTTTTATTGGAGTAAATCACCATAACCAATCAGTTTTACTTGGTGCAAGTCTATTATTTAGTGAAAAAGACTATATTTTTTATTATAACATGACTCCATGCTATGGATGGTGTACCACCCAAAGTTATTATTATAGATCAAGATCCAACTATTACAAATCTCATTTCCTAAGTTTTTCCAACGATGAAGCATATTTTCTGTGCATGACACATACATAGGAAATTTTTTAAAAAGTTACAATCTGCTAATAAAAAAAATCCTGAATTCAAAATAAGTTGTACAAGTTGATTCACAATAAAGAAGATACAGAAGAGTTTGAATCTAGTTGGGCAAAATTAATGAATGATTATGATTTGACAGACCATGCATGACCACAATAGATGTTTAATATGAGGAAGAAGTGGATACCGGCCTATATAAGAAGTATTTTCTTGGCAAGGATGGCCATTATGCAATAGTCTGAAAGCATAAATGTTTTTTTTACCACTTCATTGGACCAACCACTCAATTATTTGAGTTCGTAAAAGCATATGAACTTGCTGTTAGAAAGAGAAGAGAACATGAAAAGGATGTTGATTGTAAAAGTACACATGAGACTCTTATTTTCAAGACTAAACTTGTGATTGAGGAACAGATTGTCAAATTATATACTCGAGAGATATTTTTTAATTTTTCAAGCAGAAGTAGAGGAGTTACATTATTACAAGCCTAAATATGAGATTGTGGATGAGAGTCGTATTATATATGAGACACGCAAGTGTAAGGACTCCACTTCTAGGAGAATAGCTAGTTGGTGTGAAGATAGACAATTTGCAATATGTTCATGTCAGCTATTTGAATAGTGCAGGATTATTTGTTGGCATATATTAGGAGCGCAATTCAGTGCACCCGGGTGCATTCAGCCTCAACGCACCCGGGTGCACTGCACCTATTTTTTTATTTTTTATTTTTAAATTTTTTCATGAAGCTGTTAATATAGGTTTATTTAACATATGTATCAATTTTTACTATTTTTGGAGATTTTTTTATATTTTTTTTAGATTTTTAAAAATCAGTGGCATTTTTCGTAATTTTAAATTACCGAAAATGCCACTGATTTTTAAAAATCTAAAAAAAATATCTAAAAGTCTCCAAAAATAGTAAAAATTGATACATATGTTAAATAAACCTAGATTAACCATTTTATACAAAAAGTTTCAAAAAAAAATAAAAAAAAATAGGTGCAGTGCACCCGGGTGCGTTGAGGCTGAATGCACCCGGGTGCACTGAATTGGGCTCCCATATATTATCTATGTTTCACTGGCATGATATCATAACTATGCCTGATCATCACATGCTTCATCATTGGACGCAGCATCCAAAAGAGAATGTTGGAATTCTACTATTTATAAAGAATTATGATGCTACAAATTCAGCTATAGTTTGTTGGGATCTGACACTCCCAAAATTAAATTTCATCAATGAAGAAATGACATCAAGTTGGGCTAGTTTTCATATGGGTACTACAGCTTCAGAGACTTTAATAGCAAATTCATGAGAGCATATACAATCATAGAAGTTAGCAGGATGTTCGAATGGAAAAAAACAAAACATAGCTTGTGGCGATAGAGAAAGGACTTCTGGAGATAGCAACCATGCAAATGAACCTATCTAAGAAGTTTGTAATTCCTCTATAGCATTCGGTGTTGAGAGGGATGATGACATTAAAAGAGTAATTAAGCCTTCAACTAATGACAATGAACCAAATGCCCCAACTCCCATTATGGAATTCCCAAATATTGTTCAAAGAAAAGGACGGTCAAATAAGCGTTTAAAATCTTTCATTGAAAAAACTATGGAATGTGGTGGACGATTATACTATGGATGCAAGAAGGTCGTGGATGGTTATGATAGAAAAAACTGTCTAGAATTGTATCAGAAGCATTGTGAGCAACCTAACATAATGACTTCGCATGGTATTATCTTCATCTAATTCATCTTCTTTATATAGATTAATGCATGACTGCTTTACTGGTGGTGTTTTACCAATACTTTTGGAGTTCTGGTATTATGTCTCTATATTCCTCTCATAAGTCGTTTGCATATTTTATCAGTTTACTGCTTTTTATTGATTTTTTTAAGTGCAATACAGGATAGACATGATGAACATGGGCATTATATATGGATAGATCACCAACAACATAATGACCGCAACAATCAAATTTAACTTATGATATTCATGTAATGTACATGCAATTGTAAAATCACAAATTTTTTTATCAGACTTTTACATATTTACAAAAAATGGATTGTATATTTTGGGATTATAATATTAATATCTTTCGGCATTCTGAATAAGTTAAAGGAAGTTTACTATGTATGTTAGTTAAAGCATGCTCATTCAACACATAGCATGCTGATATTCACAAATAGATGAGTTGCAATTCCAAATTACACACTAACTTGTGCATATAACATGCTAATCTAACACTTAGCATGCTGATAATCAAAAATAGATGATATGAAATTTTACTTTACACATCGTAGTGTACATATAGCATGCTCATTCAACACTTAACATACTGATATCTACACAGATGACCTGCAATTCCAAATTATACACTAAGTTGTGCATATAACATGCTCATTCAATACCTCTCATGCTAATATTCACAAACAGATGACCTATAATTCCAAATTGCACACTTACTTGTGATTTAGCATGTTGATTCAACACTTAGTATACTGATGTCCACGAATAGATGACCCGCAATTCCTATATACAATGACTTATGTATATAGCCTGCTCATTCAACACTTAGCATGCTGATATCCACAAACAGATGACCTGCAATTCCAAATTACATATTGACTTGTGCATATAAATGTTCATTCACACTTACCATGCTGATATCCACAAACTGATGACCTGTAGTCCTAAATTACACACTAACTTTTGCATATAGCATGCTGATATCCATAAACAGATGACCTGCTCTAAGGAATTACATATTGACTTGTGCATATAGCATGCTTATTCAACACTTAGCATGTTGATATTCTCAAACAGTTGACTTGCAATTCCAAATTACATACTAACTTGTACATATATCATGCTCATTAAAAATTTAACAGCTGATATTCATAAGCAAAGAACCTATCATTTTAATTTTACTCTCTTACTTGTGCATATAGCATGCTGATAGTCACAAATATATAATCTGCAATTTCAAAACTCACATACACACAATATAGCAACCTCATTAACAATCTGTAATTTGCTTACCAACACTACTCAAGGCATTAATATTATAAATAAAAAAGAAAGTTGCTCAAACATAAAAAGTCTACAACTCAATCACAAAGTTTTTTACAATTCTTTCAATGTAAAAAGCTGTAATAACATAACTACCAAAATACAGTGTATCATAACAACTTTCCCTACAATATAAACATTCAACTGTCGAGGAACAAGCACTCCACATCCACAGCTTCAGGTCTTCACTTTTCACTTTGGTCATCTCTTTGCAACACATTCTGAACAACTTCAAGTCTCTTATCAATCCTATTGACATGCTCAAGGGTTTGCTCTACTGCTCTAGCAAGTCCTGCAATATTTCTAGAATATGAGGCATCAACACATACATGATTTGGTTTTGGTAGGTCAGCAAAAGAGGGTGATGATTGTGGTGAATTAGAATGAAAATGTGACATGGTTACAGTATGAGCAAATATCGATGTTGATAGCAATACTTCAGTGGGGGTGACCACTGTTGGGGAAAATCCTAGAATTGTGGATGGAGTGACTATGGGAGTGGCAATGACAGATGTAGGCAATGACAGATGTAGGAGGGGCAACAACAGATGTAGGACTGTAACCTACATCCACGAAAGGGGTAGACTATGTTGGAGTAACTGTGGGTGAGTTCATGCATATAGACATAAGCTGGGAGATATGAGACTTAATTTCTCTCTTCATCTCATCAATCTTTGCACTGAACACCTTCTCTAATCTAAATTTAGCAATTGGTGGCATATGTTCTTTTGCAACTGATTCCTTCTCATTTGAATGAATAACATTAGCTACTGTTTGCTCTTCTTACTTATCACCAGGGTGACGCTCTTATGGTGCAACCTGCTCACTAACATTTGGTACCTCCGACTAGCTAGTCAACTCCTGACTTGCACTAATCTCTTCCTTCACACACCTTGGATGCCACTCATTTGTCTTTTTATTAAGCACATAGCCTAACCCACCTATCAAACTGTCTTTAATTTTGTCTAAATTTTTGCCCTTTTTCATCTCCTCTCTAGATAATTTCACTCCATAATGCTTTAAAATTCTAGTGATGGCCATCCCATAAGGCAATGCCCCATTCTTCAACTTTCAACATTTCATCATGTGATCTAGAATATCCAAGAAAACATCAAGCAAGATTTCCTTTTTATAACAATATAAGCAATAAGCATCATTGATAGACACTTTTAACACAAACCCAGCTCTTGAGAAGAGGTTGTTGGCAGTCACGTAATGTAACAACTTCATATTTAAAGTAACTCCCGAGAAGTTAACCTTGCTACTTCCTTCCCCTTTTCTGTATCTCCACTAATCAAAGTGAATGACTCTATTTAGAAACATTAGGTGGATCCTCACCTGTCCAAATAGGAATGTCAAATACTTCCTTTAACATTCATCATGTAATGATATCTCCACTCCCTTCACAAACTTAGTAACATCCTTGGTGATAATGGAGTATAACATCCTCACACTTTGGGTAAATATTCTCTTCCACCATAAAAAAATATATATATAAATTGAAGTCCATTAGCCATTTTGAGAATGAAAAATCAATAAAATCTTAAATCTGTAGTGGATAAACCCTCATAACCTGTCTTGATTTGAACTTCTCTTTATAAATCAATGATAAGTACAAGTCATCGAAGTACACATGCTTCTCATTTTTTGCTCTTTAGTAGCTGCAATTTTTCCTTTTGAGGCTGGCTAGTCCATGTTGCTTGTAAATCTTGTCGCTTTAGAACTTCATTCTTTGTTGGCATTGCCTTGCTTCATGTATTCACCATATTACGTTTGATTCAAACTGTATGAAGAGCAATAGAGAAAACAATAATAAAAAACTAGGTGATTCATGGAAAATGTAAATGCCTAGAACCAGCACCTCTTCACAAGATTAGTTCATTAAATTATACAAATTAGTTCGATAACAAAAAGAATGACATGCAAATACAAATTCGGAACTAATTCTAATTAACAAATTGATGTCAAATACACTTACAATAATAGAAGACAAAGGTGGGAAGAAAATACACAATCAACAAATAAGCTCCCCTTCTATTTTATCTTTAAAAATACCAACTAAAACTCTTCCTGCAATTAAGCAACATTAAGAGCAAAAGAATGCAGATATCAATCAAAAATAGAAGGCAAAAGTATGCTGATAGCAACCACATGCTTATTGTGAAATGGTTACCTTATACTCACTAGTTGTAAAGATTCTGGAAGTTTTGAAAAAATGAAAGAAAAAAGTAAGCGAAAACATGAATATTCTATTTTATTCATTAATATAAGGGAATAATAATGGCAAGTCCTTTGGGTCCCCTTATAGGCCATTGCAAAATTTAGATCAATCTCATGAGTTTGTAATTATTACCACTAAATTATTCTATGAAATTAAAATTTTCATATGTTAACTAAAAAGTATTATTTAAACATTGAGTGGCTTAGATTCGTGAAGGGAACAATTTCACATACCGGTAATAGAAGGCAAAGGTGGGAAGAAAATGCAAGAAGATGATCATGATGATCTAGGGAGAGTAAAATAAGAAGATGGGATCTCATGAAGAAATTGAAGACAGTACTAATTAGGTAATGAAGAGAGTCATGCTCTTTAGCTTTTGAAAAAAAATACAATGGAGTATATTCATAGTAGTCCCAAATAGCAATTTCAACAACTGGCCAAATGATACCATTCATTACTTAAAAATGAATAAAAGAAACTATTAGCATTAACAAGGGAATTAATGAACATTGGTTATCCAGTGTTGCAAGGAAAAAAAAAAACAACAAACAATATCCTAACTTCACTGGAATGAACAAAAAAACTTCAAGTTGGCTAATGCTTCCATACAACCTAGCTTTTTCATAAGAGTGAGTATATCTATTGTTCTTGTACACTTCACAGCTGATCTCATAATAACCTATAACGTCCTAAAATTTTCATAGTCAACCATCTGCCTTTCTCACAAAGAATTCATCTTGTTTTCCCTGTACACATATAGCTAATATCAAAATATTTTGTAAATAGATACATCTGAAATCCAAAACTATAAAGCCAATTAGAAATCTCCAGATTCACAAACAAAAGCAGAAAACAATGTAATCAGTGTAGCTTGTGTCTTGAAATCTATGTAATGTGTAGGAAAACAAAGACTCCAAGTTAATATATTAGAGAATTGATACACCAACATAGTATCTAAACAAACAACATATAGCCAGATTTCTTATTCCTTGCTTGAATTCAAACCACAAACAACTCCACAAAACAAACGTGTAATCAAATAATCTAAATAAAATGAAATAAAAATAGAAAAAAGAGTATTTGCAATTTATGGAGAAACCGTTTTTTTATTTCATTCATAATCTTATATCCAACCAAGATAATCCTGCTGGAACACATGAAATCAGATGCAATTCATTGAAAATAAAGCATCATCTGTGTATTCCAATCTTGTTATAATAGTAAGAAAAAAAATTAAAAATCTAATTAAAATCCAAACCTCCAGCCATTCAAAAACCATGCATGTGATTACGGAATCAACAAAGGCACTCAAAAACACAAGAAAGTGATATGTATATATGTGCAAACTCAACTGGAAGCCAAAACAGCGATGTCGTTGAAAATAAAATGTGCGATGTGCAAGGATGTATGTGTAGGAATTAAAGAAGGTTGAATATTTTCTATTACCGTAGCAGCTAATATTTGTGTATGCTATAGATAGTTAGTGTTTTATTATTTTATCGCCAATTCATATTTTATGATAACCTTACGTCAGTTAGTATTTTATCCAATAAAATGCCATAAATTGGATTTATAATATATTTCATATTTTATATCCAATCTATTTGAAAATATTCATTTATATACAATAAAAAGGTATATGCTAATTTACAATTTAATTTGATATTATTCTTTAAAATTTTCACTAAACCTTATGAAAATTCGTTAAAACACACTTATAAGTTAGTATGCTAACTTATAATAATGCGGATCGGGAAAAACGATCGAATTCGATGGCTGTGCTGGCATCATGGTCGTCTTCCAATTTGAAAAGACAAAGAACCTAAAATGGTGATGATATTCTGTCGCGATAATCTGAACCACAAAACTCTAACGTAACTTTGATTCGATTATTTTGGACAATAAATATTTTCAAGTTATTTTTTGCCCGTTTGATTCCATTGTGTATATGTGTGTGTATATATGTAACTTTATCTTATTTCACATGCTAACCTAATTTTCAATAAATGTAAAGGTTTAATGAAATCAAAACGTCCATTAATTTAAAGTATATTTTTCACCTGTTAAAATCATACAAAATATTTTATTTTAAATTAGAAAAATTATGAGAAATACATTTGTCACATAAAAATAATATCACAAAAATAATTTTCAGACACATCTAGTTAAAATAAATGTAATATTTCAGATTGTATAAATTATTTTATATATGCTATTTTTTATCAACTGAAAATGCCACCTAAAATTAATTTTTACATGAAATAAATTAAGATTTCACTTGTCAAAAAGCTAGTTTCCATTCGCATGTGCGAGATTGCTTTGTGTGAATGGATTTTAATTCCTATATGCTTCAAATCAAGAGTGTTTTAATCATTTTAAAATATACTGAACTGCCCAACGCACATTCTGTTTGTTTTTCTATTTACAATCACAGTAGGTTCTAGAAAAAATATACATAAATTTACGGAGTTTAAAAAGCAAATATGTAAACTTTGAGGTTTAAAAAGCAAATATACAAATTTAGAAGGACCAATATGCAAAAACCCCACATTTATCCGTATTTCTTGATTGTTAGATTTGTTGAAGTCCTTTTTGCTAGAAACCATGAAATTATCCGTTCCTTCCAATCTCATCATTTCATTGTAGAAGTTTAATTATATTAATTAATTAAATCTTATGATTTTTCCCTCAGAAGGTTTTCCAAGCGAATTAAAATAGTATTGACATATGAATTAATTGCGAGTTTGAATTTTGAATAAATATTTTTATTAGCTAATTAGAATTTATAATTTTTAGTTAACCAAGATGAATTATAAGATATATATATATATATATATATATGTGGATAATTCATCCCTTACCCTTACCCACATACAATCACTAATCTATGGGCTTGCATCCTATACATCCAAGTTCACTTAGTTTTACCATTTTTGAAGATGTGTAGATTTCTTTTTAAACTTTTTAAAATAGATGTATTTTATTCATTTTAACAGATTTATAAAAAAATTCAAAATTTAAAAAATAGATTTTTTGCACCTAAGTGCACCAGGCGCATTTAATCATCCACCTTAATCTAATATTTCCTTGTTTTTTCCACATTCAGACTTTGTAGAAAATGAGCAAAAGCTGGGCAATGAGCATCGATGCACCACCTACCCTCGTTCCAAAAATAGCAGCAACCAAGCCAACAGCAGTAAACAATGATTTTCAAAACCACCGGGCCGGCATCTGCAGCATCATCGAGGAACGATAGATGCCCCACCATGTTTTACGGCAGACATGGCGTGACAAGGTGCATATGCAGATGTGCTCGCTGCTCAGCTGCTCGTCGGCTTGGCTCTCGCCTGAAATAGTCAGATGACAGACAGGTGTAAAAAGGAATGATCTAAAAGGGAATCGATTCCTTTGGAATGAATAAAATCCACTTAGGGGATAGTTAGTTTTTATACAACGCCCAACTCATAAGAAGCGCCTCCTAAGTTTTTTCTCGTAGGAAACCTCATTTGTACCGTCCATATTAAATCAACAGTTGAGAAAAGATAGGGCATTTTCAGTACGAAAAATTGTGACAGGGCATTTCTCATGCGCACTTGCTGACCCGTTCTTTCTCTCCCGATTTTTCTTCCCTTTCCCCTTTTCTGCCTTAGCTCAAATCTCCTCTCTCCTGACAATCTCTCCTTCCCCCTTTTCTGCCCTAGCTCGAATCTCCTCTCCCGTTGTTGCCATTCCAGAGCACCAAATTACCCTAATCTGTCGTTGTTGTAGCATTCCACTCCAGCCACACCACGGCCCTAAAACAAAAACCTTCAGCTGAACTCTCTTCTTCGCACGCGCGACATCATTTCAGAGGGTAACAACACAGCATGCTGCACTCGCCATTTCCACTGCTATCTTCTCCCACTCCTCTCCTGCCGCTGCTGTCGCATGCATTCACTGTAGAAAGCCCTCCTTTTAGGAATCGGCGACTCTCTTCCACTCTCCATGCATGGACCCATTGCCGCCCTAGTACAGTTAAGGTATTCCTCTGGTTCTTTAATTATGCATGTTGAGGTTTTTCATGCGCAGATTGCATCTTTGGATGTTGATTCCTTTCCTTTACCTTTTGGGAATCATTTTCAATTTGTTGGGGAGATTGAAAGTTTAACTTGGTCATTCAAATTTTCCCATAGAAAGCTCGAATGGTATCTTAACCACATAAAAATCTGTTCCGAGTGGTAATTTTGATCCATTGTCTATACTTTTGTAAATTTTTATGGTTCCTTGTTCGTAATTGTGTTGAACGAATCCTGTATCTCAATTTCTACTTCCAAAAGCTCCTAAATGGATACAAATGTGGGTAGCGGCTCTGTTGAAATTTTATGGCAATATAAATTGGGGAGGAACTTGGGCATAGGAAGCTTTGGTAAAGTGAGACTTGCACAACATGCAAATGGGCAAGAAGTTGCTATCAAGATCATCAACCGTCAAACTCTGGATGGTGTTGATCTAGAAAGAGGTGCGAAATAATGAAATATATCTTGGTGGTGGTGATTAGTCCTGAGGCCAATATCTGTGTTTTACATGCATTTTTTGTGGTGCAATAATTCTCTCAAGGGATCACATGGTATTCAACTATGCATATTGTATGCATTCCCTTTAGGCAAATGCACTAATGATTGAGATTTGGAGTCGCCACCAGTTTTTGAGGAAAAACCGGAAAATAATGTCATATTCAACTAGTCCACATCAGAGATTCTAGGGAAGTTGCTTAGTTGTGCAAAGGGAAGGGTTTAGGCACCCTTTGCACCCCAAAAATGGGTTTCCATAAGTGTTTATTGCATTTTTTTACTCAAACAGATTTTATTGTACTTTGGTTGGTTTTGAAAAGATTTTTTTTTGATGGTTTTGTAAGCTGCATGTAAGATTCCATTTGATTCCAACAAACTGTTCAAATTTCATTTCCACAACAGAATATTTCACAAAGGAAATCCAGTTTCAGCACTATTGTATGAAGATTCAGCAACACACCATGAGTCCAAAAATAGTGCAAAATTTCAGCAATGCACCATAGGAAGTCCTATTCCAACCACTTATTCTTCTCAAGTATATCAAACCAATGATAGAGAATTAAATGCCCAAAAATCATGAACAAGTTCAAACAAAATAGTAAATCTCACAACCCATTCCATATATTTTCTTTCATTCAACTAACATGTTTTTATTGAACTCAGAAATCTGTTTACTTCAATCTTCTCAGTAATGAAAAACAGAGACATGAATTTAATCATCAAGTGGCTGTAAATGGCTCTCAATTAACTCATACACAAAACATTCAAAACAGAGATTATATGAGACTGTCAGAATCATAGAAATGATCAAATCAAGGTGTGTAGCCAGTATTTATTTCATGCATAAACCCATGTATGCAGAAACAGAAAATAGATTATTCAAAGCATAGAAAATGATTAACAACATGCTCAACCGAAAATCTAGACAGTAGCGTGAATCAAAACGACAATCAAATTTCAAAACTAAGAATAAAGAGAAGATCCAAATCTGCCCATAAAATCCTTCTGATGACCATGGGGAATGAGGTCTCTCACTCCAGCCATCATGGACAGGTATAGAAATGAACCATCTAAAGAACAAAGAAAACAGAAATGATATGCAGCATCCAACACCAATGAAAGCTGTTTTATTCTATACAGATTTATTGAAAACAGATGTTAAATGAAAGGCTACATGGCTACCAGATTTGTTAAATCAAAACAGCTTCAATAATCATACCTGATCAAGAACTAAAAGAAAGCTGAAATCTCTCACAATCTGTTGGGAATCTCACTGCCAATCTAAAGAATAAACAACCAGAAACTTGCGGCCCAAAGAAAAGTCAAATACCAGGAGTTCCTCTCTCTCCCTTGAGCTCCAACAGTTGCTCCTTCCCAAAAAAACGTGAGAGGATCTTTCCCTCCTCAGAAAACTCTCTCCCCCAGAAAAAAATATCACTATTCCCGTTTTCTCAGCCCACTAGCAGAAAAGAAAAGCTCCCTCTCCCTTCCTTAGCCTCCTCATGCAGAAAACTAAAGAGAGATTTTATATCCCATGCATTAGGGTCTTAGGAAAGTGCATGGAAGCTTCCTAGTGGTCCCCACATGCAATAAAGCATCCAACCAAGACATGACAGCTCATCCAAACAGTTAGTGGGTGAACAAAATGCACAACAATGCTCAAGTTCTATCAAAATTACAAAACAACATCTATTTTAAGAATTACCAACACAACTTTAAGTTTTCAAAATGCCAAAAATACACCACACAAATGACAAATTATTAAAAACATAATTGCAAAGCAAACTATATCAAATCAAAACAGAACAAGGAAGGGTGTCTACAGATGCCCCTCTTTGGCTGAGACTTCACAAGACGAAAGTCAAAGATTCGAGACACCCTGCCGGCAAAATCATATGAATCCATGGATGAAATAAAAACAATTTTGAGCCATCCTTCATGAAGAATCAAGTGACCCAAAATTAACTGGCTTAATAGTTTGATATGTTGCACCATTGCGTGCATTTCCTTCATTAAATTGTCTGATTATCATGCCATGAATTTTAAAACAAATAGATTCCTCAACTCCTTGGTCATCACCATGCTTCATTCACGAAGCCTTACAGGATATAGACCCATCGCCCATGCACCAACTACCATGCTTCATTCGCGAAGCCTTACAGGCTTGAAGGTGATGACATTTGCTACTTTGCCGTCAAAATATTTAATAATGATTTTTTGCAAAATAAATGGCATAACAAATCGCACAAATTAATTAGGGGAGATACGGTCAGGCTAACACTGTAAGTTTAGACTGACACCATCGAGCCATTCATCAAACTTGAATTCAATTTTTCATCATCCATTTTTCAGTTGAATTTTGCATTTTCTGATTTTTTTTGTATTTTCGGAATTTTTTTTTTTTTGAATTTTGAATTTTCAGATTTTTTTGATATATTTTTTTTTGATTTTTCTATTACAAGAATCCAAATGAATTGCATATCATTTGGTCCATCTCAATGAACCAAGTCAAAGTCCCTTGACGATCTCTTCCAATGTATTGGTAAAAGTTCCATCCAAAGCATCTCATCCTTTTTGCCCAAAATGACATGGGTAGTCACATGTCTCCCAAAAGAAAGCTGCCACCTGCAGTATCCTCTCTTTATTGCTGCTCCACCATTAATCTTCTATGGCAGCAACTTGTTTTTTTTTTTTTTTCAAAATGGCAAAGCCACCTGCTTGTTCTCAAAAGGAAACTGCCATGCGTAGTCCTTTTCATTACTGCAGTTTTTTTTCATCAATATCCTGTTGCTATAACCTATTTCACCCCTCAATGTTGCTTCCTCGAATGCCCCAGTTACAACTTCATCTTCCACCCCCTTCACCTATCAAGAAGAAACATATTATCAACATCCATCATTGGGGATTACAGACGAAAGCTCTCAAGAGGAGATCGAGAGATTGAAGAAAATAATTGATGAACAAAACAGAACACTTACCAATTTGGAGACTCAATATCAAGGAAGAATTTCGGAATTGGAAGCTGTGAATGCTCATCAAATGAGGGAAATAGCCAGATTGAAAAGAATCATTTCAGATAACAACAAAGAGATTGATCATTTAGCTTCGATGTTATCTTAACATGAATTGTAAACATTTTCAAATCTAAACTAGGCCTCATGATTATTCATATTGGAAAGCTTGTTTTTGAACTGGAATGTATCCCATTTTGCTTTCAGGTAAAAGATTTTGGAAAACGAATTAGCTTACTTGAATGAAAAATTGTCAAGTATTATCTAAAGATTGTGAGAGTTCTCAATTGTGTATTTTGGATTCGCTTTTGTTCAGCAAAAGATTGAATTAACAATCGTACTCCCTTTATTAGACAACTTGTGAACGCAACTCTCCTTTTCAAACCTTGCATCGCTTTGCGATTGTCCATTTTCTTTACTTCCTTCAATGCACGGGTTCATGACATATCTTCTTATAGCTTCCACCGGTCCCTTGCCACGACTTCATTGGGAATTAGTGCAGGTTCATTGCACTCATGAAATAATTGTCAACACTCCTTTCTGTTCTCCACTGACCAATGGGAAAAGACCAACAAGAATGTGTCTCTTCCTTTGATTTACAAAATTCCGCCATTGACCAATGCCCCAGTTGAAAGCAATGGATCCTACTCGGACATCTCAAGAGGTCTTTTATTAGGTTGTAATGGGGTTTGGGACATGGGTAACAACAAAAGTATATTTGGCTCAAAAATCAATGCATTGGGTTGGATGACTACTCACTCCACTTCTATTCCTTTTTTCTTTACTATTTCAAATATCCTTTTTCTTATTTTTCTCAATATTTCATTTCCTTTCAAATTTCTTTTGAACAAACCTTCCTTTCTCTTCATTTATGTTTTGACAATGCTTTTCCTCCTCAAAAATCCTCTCTTTTTTTTTCTTTTTTCAAATATTGGGCTAAACTTCGTGAGCAGCATTTATTATGGTTTGAGGGATAATGGGACTCAAATGTGGGTTTCTCTGACAATAAAAAGAAGGCTAATTGCTCAAAATTTAGTTTACAAAAAGGTTTTTTTTTTGTAGTTCCTATGAGGAAGAACTAATGAAAAATTGCCTCTTGCATATGAGATTCCTAATAGAAATTCAATTACTTATCACCTGTATTTTGATCTCTGGGTTCATTAAGTAAATCATTGGATTCAAGACCGGTGAAAATCTTGACATAGTCGGAGTTAATTGGTTCTGGCAACATGGCCCCATCCATGTTGACCAAACGCAGTGCTCCTCCAGAAAATACTTCTTTAACTATGTAAGGTCCTTCCCAATTTGGTTTGAATTTACCTCTTGGATCATGGAGGTACATAGGCAAAATCCGCTTCATCACTACATCTCCTGGGTGAAATATCCTTTCTTTGACCTTCTTGTTGAAAGACTTTGCCATCCGTCGTTGATATGCCTGAGTGTGACATAGAGCCTTCATTCTCTTTTCTTCAATGAGTGTCAATTGATCATATCTTGTTTTCTGCCATTCAACTTCATTCACCTCTCTTTCCAACAAAATTCTAAGAGATGGGATTTCAACCTCCACAGGCAAAACGGCCTCCATTCCATATGTAAGGGCATAAGGGGTTGCCCCTGTTGGGGTGCGAATGGATGTACGGTATGCCCACAATGTGAACGGGATCTTCTCATGCCAATCTTTATAAGTTATAACCATCTTCTCGAGAATGTGAATCAGTGTCTTGTTTGCAGCTTCAACTCCTCCATTTCCTTGTGGTCGATATGGAGTAGACCGATGATGTTTTATCTTATATGATTGTAGCAATCCATCAACCTTCTTATTGACAAAGTTGGTGCCATTGTCTGTGATAATTTCCATTGGCACTCCAAAACGACTGATGATATGTCCCATTATGAATTTCGCCACTTGGTTAGCTGTGACCTTGGCAAATGAAGCAGCTTCGACCCATTTTGTAAAATAATCCACAGCAACCAAGATGTATTCATGTCCATTTGATGCTCTTGGGGATATCTTACCAATCATGTCAATACCCCACCTTGAGAATGGCCACGGAGTAGTGAGAAAATGGAGTTCATTACTCGGCACATGAATTTGATTGGCATGCTCTTGACATTTTCTGCACTTTCTAACGAACTGGCAACAATCTGTCTCTATAGTTAACCAGTAATATCCAATTCTCAAGATCTTCTTTGCCATCATCAGCCCATTCATGTGAGGACCACAGCTACCTTCATGCACATTCAACATCACTGTGTTTGCTTCCTCCATATTCAAACACCTCAGCATGATATGATCGAATGATCGCTTATATAGCACGCCTCCAAGTATAACAAACTAAGACGCTAACCTTCGAATTGTCCGACGATCATTTTGAGTCGCTTCTGGTGGATAGGTCTGCTTCTCTAAATACTGTTTGATGTCAGTATACCATGGTTCATCATCATCTGTTTCTGCCTCCTCTATCTGTAGGCAAAATGCTGGCAAATTCTGATGTTGAACAGTGATCATCCAATTCTCTTCACCATTGGGAATTGGCAAAATGGAGGCCAACGTAGCTAGAGCATCAGCAAACTGATTTTGGGTACGAGGTAGATGGGTAAATGTGACTTCTTCGAACTCCTCTATCATGTTCTCCAAATAAACCAGATAAGGAATCAACTTTTCATCCCTCACCTTCCATACACCATTTATCTGGCTTATTGTAAGAAGAGAATCCCCAAATACTTGCATTTTACGTATTCCTAAAGCTATAGCTTCTCTTAAGCCCGCAATACATGCTTCATACTCTGCCATATTATTCGTGCATTCAAACTCCAACCTTCTCGAAAATGGTATGGGTGCTCCGGCAGGTGAAATGAGAATGGCCCCGATCCCACTCCCTTTGTTGTTTGTCGCCCCATCAAAGTACATGATCCAGATATTTCTATCTTCTTCTATTTCCTCTTCTTCAATTTGCGAAATGTCTTCATCTGGAAATTGGTCTCGGAGTGATTCATACTCTGGCAGAGGATGCTCCGCAAGGTGGTCTGCAATAGCTTGAGCTTTGATCGCCTTTTGGGTGACATAGGTGATGTCAAACTCAGCTAGCATCAATTGCCACTTTGCTAATCTTCCTGTTGGAGCAAGCTTCTCACATAGGGGATCCAACCGAGATATTAGCATAACCGAGATATGCCAACATGTATTTTCCCAGGACACATCCTGCCGAAAATCCACTTACTGACATGTAGAGAAGCAAAGGCCTTCCTGGAACTGGTGGAACCAAAACTGGTGGATTCGCCAAATAAGCCTTAACTTTGTCGAAAGCCTCTTGACATTCCTTAGTCCAAATGCCCGGGTCATTCTTTCTCAACAGTTTGAAGATCGGCTCGCATATTGGAGTAAGTTTAGCAATGAACATGCTGATGTATTGGATTCTTCCCAAAAATCCCCTAATTTCTTTCTCGGTCTTCGGAGGAGGCATTTCCAAGATGGCTTTCCTCTTATCCTCATCCACACTAATACCATCCTTGCTGACCATAAATCCCAACAGTTTTCCTGATCCCGCACCAAAAATGCACTTTTTCGGGTTCAACCTCAGTTGATACTTTTCTAGGCGTTCGAATAACTTCTCTAGCGCTTGAAAATGCTCTTCTACTCCTTGGGACTTCACGATCATGTCATCGACATAGACTTCCATCTCTTTGTGCATCATGTCATGAAACAAAGCAGTCATTGCCCTTTGGTATGTTGCCCCTGCATTCTTCAAACCAAACGGCATGACCTTATAGCAATACGTGCCCCATGGAGTGATGAAGGAAGTCTTTTCTCGATCTTCTGTGGCCATCTTGATCTGGTTGTATCCTGAAAAGCCATCCATAAAAGAGAAAATCCTATTGCCGGCTGTGTTGTCCACCAATGTGTCGATGTGGGGCAAAGAAAAATCATCTTTCGGACTGGCGCGATTCAAATCCCGAAAGTCGATGCACATTCTCACTTTCCCATCTTTCTTCCGAACCGGGACAATGTTTGCTAACCATTCAGGATATTCTGTCGTTATTAAAAAACCTGCATTGTACTGCTTCACGACTTCCTCTTTGATCTGGAGGATCAAGTCTGGCCTATATCTTCTCAATTTTTGCTTCATTGGTTTGCACCCAGACTTCAAAGGTAGACGATGGACAACCAAACCTTCATCAAGCCCTGGCATGTCTTCATAGGAAAACGCAAAGCTAACAAGATGAGATCGGAGGAATTCAATCATTCGTTGTCTATTTTGGGGAGACAATGATTTTCCAACCTTTACCTCCCTTGGCTTATCCTCGGTACCTAGATTGATAATCTCAAAATCATTAGAATCTACATTGGTTTTGTTTTCAATTCTTTCAACTAATTCATTGAATTCAGATTCTAATGATTCTTCCTCATGAAGCTTGATGGGAATGTCCACCTCATTAACATTAAAATTCCAACCTTTATTGCTTAGTATTTTTTGGAAGTTTCTTAATATTTTTGGCTTTTTTGCAATTTTCAATTTTTTGGGGATTTTCTTCCTTTCTGATTTTTTAGGATTTTCCGATGTTTTTCCAATGTTTTTTACAATTTTCTTTTTTCTTGATTTTTTTGAGATTTTGTTTGATTTTTCAGTGTTTTTGAATTTTTCTTGTTTTTAAAGTTTTTTTGGGCCCGAACACAAAGGTACAGCATACCAATTGTGTCCGAATTTTTCTATTGTATTTACAACTGAGTTTTTTTTTTTTTGCCAACCGATGCCTACCCCACCGGTTGTTTTCGCATATTCGAAATACCACCTCGAGTCATGATGCGGTATTCTCAGATCGGTCTCCTTCTGGTCATATTCAATGACCATAATTCCATCAATATCAAAATCATCATCATCATCTTCAATTTCTTCCACTTGACCATCTTCAAAATTTGTCTCTTTGACTCCTTCAATTTGCGCCGCTGTGGTTTGTGGTTCCTGCAAAGAGAGATCATCAGTTCTCAATTTCTTGCAATTCGGTTCTAGCTGGAGTGAAGCAAGTGCCTGAGAAAGTTGTTCCTTGGTGATGATTTGCCAAGTAGGATTCAATGCCCCTGGTCTGTTTGGACGAGTTCCGACAGACAATGTCTTTTTCTTCGATTTTTCCTTGAATCCTAAACCGGCCTTATTCTTTTGCAATTTGACCTCCGGAAGTTTGGCTTTTGAGGCATTCTTTGCCTTATAAAAAAAGGTCAAACGATCAACTAATGGGAAGATTGGATCAACTTTACCAGGATGCCCCTGGGGCTTACTTTGCACTTTCTCAAACTGAAAACTATGGTAGGGGACATCATCAACAGTGTGCTCAACTTGTACGACCGGGACCTCGGATTCAACAGGTAATTCTTTTTCCATTTCGGACAATACCACCACAATCTGGTTATCAAATGGAAATTTTACTCTCTGGTGCAAGGTTGATGGTATTGCCTCCGCATCATGAATCCAAGGTCTTCCGAGAAGTAGATTAAACGAGGCTGGAATGTCTAAAACTTGAAAAGGGATGTTGAATTTCTTTGGGCCCACTACAATATCCAAGTCAATTTCCCCGATAGCATCTTTTCTGGAATTGTCGAAGGCTCTAACAACCAAACTTTTTTGTCTAACTTTCTCCATCCCGATACCCATGGAATCCAACGTCCTCTTTGGACAAACATTCAACCCAGATCCATTATCAATGAGTACCAGTGGGATTATGAAATCAGCATGTTTGACTGATATGCTCAAGGATCGAGTGTGTTGCTTCCCCTCCTTTGGTAATTCCTCGTTGTTAAAAGTTATCACTTGGGGGAGCATAATCTGTCCAATCATATTGGCCACAGTTTCAGGAGATGTCTCCATGGGTAAGTGGGCATTGTTTAGCACTTCGACAAATTTGTCCCTGTGAGCCCGGGACGTCATAAGGAGTTCCCAGATGGAAATTTGTGCGGCTATGCTTTTTAATTGACTGACAACATTGTATCCCTCCGCCTTCGAGTTGTCAAACATTCCTTCCTTTTGTTCTTCATTCTGGAATGCTACCTTTCGGTTGGCGTCTCTTTTGTATACCCGTCCAAAAGGTGTCATATTAGCAACTGAATCAATCAAATCATCATTTGGTGGCACCTGACAGGTATCAATCGGTTGGGCCAACTCCAACATGACCTTCTTTTCATAGTTTTCAGTTGGCATCTGTGATGGAGCCACTTGCAACACTAACTTCTTTGTACATGAATTGAAAGAAACTTCACATGGTGAGTTTGAAAATCTTACATCCACCTTACCTTGGTTGGCAACTGGCAAAACAACTCGACTGTTACCTGCTTGGTCGCGTGAGGTAGCCGAAGCTAATGGCAAAATTACCTTTGTGCATACGCGGTTCTTATGGGTTGGACAATCTCTTGCGGGGGTTGCGGGATCGGGGGTGTCGGCACACTTTCTTCCATCTTCGCTTTGCCTTTCTCCACTGAATGTACACTTCCTCGTGTAATGCTCGCAGCTGGGTTGGACGGTCCAGCTTCTTCTTCTAAGAAGTTGATTGGCGGAGTATTTGAAGTTGATGGAATATCATGCGCTGGCAAAGGGTTTTGAATCACACTTCCTTCTTGCCCTGATGAACCTCCTAAATCCACCTTTCCTGTGTCAATAAGATCTTGAATAGCATGTTTCAGTCCGATGCAGCGTTCTGTACTGTGTCCCCTCTCTTGATGAAAGGCACAATATACTTTTTCATCATACCATTTGGGCAAAGGATCTTGTGGCGGTCTTGAGTTCCGTAAGGTGAGGAGACCCTGTTGGACCAACAAATTTAGCAAGTCAGGATAGGACATCGCCAACCGAGTAAAATTCCTTCTGGGTTTTGATGGTCGGTTAGTTGATGTCATTGCCACATTTGTCCTTTGTCCTTGTGCTGTGGAGGGTGATGGGATGTTCACAGAATTAGGGCTTTTGCTTACAACATTCACTTCTCCACTTGATGGTCCACTGCTCCCGGACTTTTGATCAGTTTTTCCCTTCTTGAATGTATTCGTGAATTGATTGCCATATGCAGTGCATGGGGTAAGCTTACCCAATTTGATCATTGTCTCTACTCTATTCCCCATGTTTATCAATGATGGAAAGTCCGGTTGGCAGTGTACCATCAAGTATCCTGCAATTTTTGGACTGCAATTCTGTGATACAACATTCATTTGGTCTTGCTCAGTCATTGGTTCCCTCAATTGAGCAGCCATGGCTCTGACCCTGGTAGCATAAGCTGTGAATGATTCGTCTAATTTTTGGGTCATGGCCATTACATCCTCCCTCTTGGGTAGCACATCTTGGTTAAAAGCATATTGTTTCACAAAGAGATGAGCTAAGTGATTCCATGACCTAAGACTCTCAGGTGCCAGTGTGTGAAACCAAGTTAGAGCTGGACCATCTAGACTCTCTGAAAAATATCGAATCATCAAACCATCATCATGGCTACATTCACTCATGGCTGCGCAATATGTCCTAATGTGAATCTCTGGAGGCCCTTCTCCTGAATACCTACGGAATACAGGCTTCTGAAAATCTGAAGGAAATCGGGATCTTGGAAACATGTAAAAATCCCCCAAATTCATTGCTCTATTGGTGCCATCCTGCATCCGTATTATTCGTTCCTCCAACCTAGCTAAAGATGCGGTTAACTCATCAATCTTTGCACCTCTAGGATCCTCCTCCTCATAATGATCATACTGATTTTGAAGATTTTGTGCGGTTTGGCCTTGATGGTCGTTTGAGGAAGGAGGACGCTCGTGATGGTCATGACCTTGCCTGTTTGAAAATTCAGCATTATCATTGGTACCTTTCTGCAAGGTCATGGCCTGGAGGATATCCATCATTTTATCCATTTTTTCTTTCATAACCTGCATGTCCACTGAAAGCACACGGACATGCTCTTCAGTAGAATAGCCTCCAAGGTTCTCTACGTTTGAGGAACTAGCCATGATAGGTGGTTCTTGATTCGTCCTTTTCGAGCGGGTGATTATTGGACTCCTATGGGTGGACAGAGTTCTCTTAGGACCTATTGTTAGAAACCCTAGATGCAAGCAAAGGAAATGCAAAAATATGGACAAGCTAGTAAAGAATTCAAATAACTAATCCAAAATAAACTCTTACTATGGACACTATAAATGTAAAGACAAATTAAGATGAGCCTTATGTAAACGAAATCAAAATGAACTAGGGTTCCTTCTCCTTCACAGGTTCCCCCAACTATATACCTCCTAAGCTAAGCCGAAACTTAACTTGATCTTAGGTACATGTCGTGGGGTGTGCTCTTTAGAAGCCCATACTGACCGTCAAAGACGTAGCGGTACTCCTTACTCAAGCACGGGATCCTAGCTCTTATTAAAGAGCACAAGCAACCACAAATGCAAACATGTAATGCAAGTTTTCCACTATCTTCTTCTATCTATTACAAGTTGACAACTAAAAATCAAAACAAAAATGCCTAAGCTAATAACAAAGACTCAATGAAAAATACAACTCAAAGAAAGCACCCATAGTAACCCTACGACACTAGGTGATCCAGCTCTACATGGAGTCTTGACTCTCTATGAAAAATGGCCTTCAAACTGGTGAAGAAGCACCCCCCTTGCAAGGCTGATCGCTGCTGAAATCCTACTGAAATCTGCTCCAAAATTTATCCTCAAATCTTCTTCACTTTTCTGCAAACTGATGACAAAAGCTCCACCACGTCTCCAACTCTCAACCAATCATGTCATGATGACAATACCTGAAATCCAAACAATAAACAAAGGAAAGCAAGACAATGTTGTTGCCTTCAATCCAAGCTATGTCATCCTTATGCATTTGAAGTCATTCATCCAAGTATATACTATAAATAATGAGTTTGCAAACCAACCATCAACCTCTAATTGCTAGAAATGGGATTAATCCGCTCCCTACCACCATTTAGCAATAGGAACCCCCCAATTGTAGCGCAAATCAGTTGACATCTATCACAAATCCATAATAAAAGATGAACAACCCATTAAATATAAGCATATGCTTGGTACCATGACTTTTTCAACGCAATTGGATAAAACAACTTGAACTTCAGCTATCAACATAGCAATGCATACACAAAAAGATTTCTTATGTAATGCAATATTCACAAAATAGAAGCCAATGAAATCTGTTGTTATATACAAACATAAACAAAACCACAGCAAAAATTGATTCTACAATTCAAAACAACCTATCAAAATGCATGATCTATCTTTATTTCCAAGATTTATCATTCCACTTCATTCAATTAATGTTCAAGACTAAGTTGGGATTCATCCGCTCCCTTCACCATTTAGTGAAGGAACCCCCCAACCCTAGTCATGCAATCCAAAACTAAATTGGGAATTAATCCGTTTCCCCCCAATTCAGTGAAGGAACCCCCCAACCATAGCCAAGGAAGCAACCAAAACATCATCTGATTTCAAATGGCAAGATGAATTTCAGAAAATCAGATATATCATTACATTTTAACACATTGTTTTGAATCGTAAACTCAATTTTGCATGGTAGTCATATATGTACTTTAGCAACAAATTTCACATTCAATCAGATTATTCAATCAGACAATAAATGGATAACAAGTTGCATAAATAGATGCCAAGATAGAAATTGATTCTACAATTTAACATATCATATCAAAATGCATTCCATATCCATTTTTCAAAACTTGTCATTCATAACTACCAAATCATTTATCAAGACTAAGTTGGGATCCATCCGCTTCCTTCACCATGCAGTGAAGGAACCCCCCAATTGTAGTCATTCAGCAACTCAAAATAAGATTTTAGAAGGCTAAGTTGGGAATCCATCCGCTCCCTTCACCATTTGGTAAAGGAACCCCCCAACTCTAGCCATTCGACAACTCAAAATGAGAATGCATCAATCTAATCTTCGGGTATCTTGACAAGTTTTGCAAAATCAGATATAACAATGTGTCTTAATATGACAAGTTTAAATGATGGAATCAATCCCTATATGATATCTAGGCATGAGATACATCCACAATCATATTGAGTCATGATATCATCATATTGATGATAGTCCGATTGAAAATCATCATCTTGAAATGAAAAACTTTTCAGCTATACATCAATTGACATTGCGAAATTCAACAACCTCAAGAACAATCAGTTATTTACCAATCAAACCACCTGATTCTAGCAATTTCAGAACTCAATCTTGAGAACAGCAATCCATCAGAATCTAACAACCAGCCTTACACAGTTTCAGCAGAAAATTCCAGAAGCAAGCCAAACAATTGGAAAGTTCAGTAACAGACATGATTAAACAGTTTTCAGATATTAGACCAAGTTGCTAAAATCCAGAGAAGCCTTAAGAACAAGTCGGAATTCAAATCAGTTCATCAAAAATCTGACGATCCAAGAAAACAAATTGCCACAGTAATCCAGCAGTCATGAAAATCTCAAAATTTGACATATTCTAAATCCGATTCAGTTCACATGAATCCAAACAATCTGAACTTTATCTCAAAGTTCAGCACTTCAGCAATTTGTATTTTGAAGTTCAATCTTTGAACAAATGTCTATTCAAAGTGAGCTGAATCCAACAACAATAGCTTAAACAGTCTAAGCTAATAATCATCACTGCTATTCTAAAATTCAGCAACATAAAGAGAAAGGATCTTGAACAGAACAGATTAGGATTAATTTCCAAAGATTTCAGCAATCCAGACCTTCACCAGTTACCAAAAAAAATCCACATTCCCCATCAGATTCAACTGTTAGATCACAAACCAAAGGCAGGCATTTTCCAAACTCTCTCAAACAGATCATGATTCCAATGAGAATTGTATTTAAGCAAGAACCAATGTCAAGCAGTCCAAAATTTCAGATTCAGAGGTTGAACTGTTGGAATCCCTTCCAACCGCATTTGATGCAGCAAATGAAGCTCAAATTAGATTTTCAAAATTCCTGAAGTTTCAAAGAGATTTTCCAGCATAATCACATCTTTTGACATCAACAAACTGCATGTTTATCACCCAAACAAACAAAGACATGTTCAACCAGGCAAGAAATTCAGCAAAAATGCGGCAAAATCCAACACAAGTGCAAACATCTTTTGAACAGTAGGAGTTGGGAATGCATATTGTGCAATGGAACCTCAATACCAACTATCAAATTATACTCCAATCATATCCACGCAACCAACTTACAAACCAGTCTAAAAAAAACCAAATGGATACTTGACAGCTTAAGAAAATCTGCAGGTCAAATTCTGTTTACACTTCCAATCACAATTCTCTTTCCCAAAACAGATTTTTCGAAATGCAATATGACACTTGTCAGCCAAAGCAGAATTTATAAAACAATGGAAGCAATTCAACCATATCAGAAATTTAAACCAACCAGAGATTCTCAAAAGAAATACAAGAAACACTTAACAAATGGAATCAAGCAAGTCCCCAGCGAAGTCGCCAAATTGTATGCATTCCCTTTAGGCAAATGCACTAATGATTGAGATTTGGAGTCGCCACCAGTTTTTGAGGAAAAACTGGAAAATAATGTCATATTCAACTAGTCCACATCAGAGATTCTAGGGAAGTTGATTAGTTGTGCAAAGGGAAGGGTTTAGGCACCCTTTGCACCCCAAAAATGGGTTTCCATAAGTGTCTATTGCATTTTTTTACTCAAACAGATTTTATTGTACTTTGGTTGGTTTTGAAAATATTTTTTTTTGATGGTTTTGTAAGCTGCATGTAAGATTCCATTTGATTCCAACAAACTGTTCAAATTTCATTTCCACAACAGAATATTTCACAAAGGAAATCCAGTTTCAGCACTATTGTATGAAGATTCAGCAACACACCATGAGTCCAAAAATAGTGCAAAATTTCAGCAATGCACCATAGGAAGTCCTATTCCAACCACTTATTCTTCTCAAGTATATCAAACCAATGATAGAGAATTAAATGCCCAAAAATCATGAACAAGTTCAAACAAAATAGTAAATCTCACAACTCATTCCATATATTTTCTTTCATTCAACTAACATGTTTTTATTGAACTCAGAAATCTGTTTACTTCAATCTTCTCAGTAATGAAAAACAGAGACATGAATTTAATCATCAAGTGGTTGTAAATGGCTCTCAATTAACTCATACACAAAACATTCAAAACAGAGATTATATGAGACTGTCAGAATCATAGAAATGATCAAATCAAGGTGTGTAGCCAGTATTTATTTCATGCATAAACCCATGTATGCAGAAACAGAAAATAGATTATTCAAAGCATAGAAAATGATTAACAACATGCTCAACCGAAAATCTAGACAGTAGCGTGAATCAAAACGACAATCAAATTTCAAAACTAAGAATAAAGAGAAGATCCAAATCTGCCCATAAAATCCTTCTGATGACCATGGGGAATGAGGTCTCTCACTCCAGCCATCATGGATAGGTATAGAAATGAACCATCTAAAGAACAAAGAAAACAGAAATGATATGCAGCATCCAACACCAATGAAAGCTGTTTTATTCTATACAGATTTATTGAAAACAGATGTTAAATGAAAGGCTACATGGCTACCAGATTTGTTAAACCAAAACAGCTTCAATAATCATACCTGATCAAGAACTAAAAGAAAGCTGAAATCTCTCACAATCTGTTGGGAATCTCACTGTCAATCTAAAGAATAAACAACCAGAAACTTGCGGCCCAAAGAAAAGTCAAATACCAGCAGTTCCTCTCTCTCCCTTGAGCTCCAACAGTTGCTCCTTCCCAAAAAAACGTGAGAGGATCTTTCCCTCCTCAGAAAACTCTCTCCCCCAGAAAAAAATATCACTATTCCCGTTTTCTCAGCCCACTAGCAGAAAAGAAAAGCTCCCTCTCCCTTCCTTAGCCTCCTCATGCAGAAAACTAAAGAGAGATTTTATATCCCATGCATTAGGGTCTTAGGAAAGTGCATGGAAGCTTCCTAGTGGTCCCCACATGCAATAAAGCATCCAACCAAGACATGACAGCTCATCCAAACAGTTAGTGGGTGAACAAAATGCACAACAATGCTCAAGTTCTATCAAAATTACAAAACAGCATCTGTTTTAATAATTACCAACACAACTTTAAGTTTTCAAAATGCCAAAAATACACCACACAAATGACAAATTATTAAAAACATAATTGCAAAGCAAACTATATCAAATCAAAACAGAACAAGGAAGGGTGTCTACACATATTAGTTCATTAGGTGTATGGTTGTAGAGATGGAGCTTATGGATCATTCATATTGGCTTCGTCTTCCTAGTTAATATTTATTACAACTAAATAGTCCAACGAGTGTGCTAGTGCTTTTATGGCATGATAGGCATCAATATGATTTTTCCTTTTCCTTTTTATTAGTGTTACGGGAGATCAAGATATTGAGGCTACTCGAGCATCCTCACATTGTCCGTCTCTATAATGTTATAGAGACTCAAACAAAGTTTTATATTTTTATGGAGTATGTGAAGGGTGGGGAGCTTTATGATTATGTATCTGACAATGTTAGAATTGAAGAGCCTGAAGCTCGTCGTATCTTTCAACAGGTGACTAAGACAATTCTCTTATAGGAGCTCTCAACCTTTCTTTTGCGCATGGATATAAATTGGTTGTATGAGATGGATCTAAGATTTTATTACATAGTACCCTTGTTTATACCACCCTTGTTGTTCCCTTGTTGAACAGATTATATCAGGTATTGAATTCTGCCATCTCAATAGGGTGGTTCATAGAGACCTCAAAATGGAGAATGTGCTCTTAGATTCTGAACGAAATGTTTAGATTTGGTCTAAGAAAGATCATGCAAGATGGCCGTTTCTTTAAGACTTTTTGTGGAAGCCCAGACTATGCAGCACCTGAGGTACAAATCACACAGCAATTTGGAGTGCTTTTTGTGATATCTGATACAAAATTTTGTCCATATGATCACATTTGGATAACGCTTGGACAGATTTTGTCAGGTAAGTTATATGCAGGTCCTGAGGTTGATGTCTGGAGCTATGGTGTTATTTTATATACTCTTCTATGCCAAAGACTCCCCTTTGAAGCTGACAATTTACCACTCTTACATCAGAAAATAAACATATAGCATATTTTAAATTATGTTTATCGCAAGCTTTCCTCTTGCAGTAAAGCAAGAAGTTGTCAAGCCCATGTCTCTGACACAATAACTGGTGCATATGCTTGGACATTTGATTTAGGAAAAATCATGCCTGATTAATTATGTATTTGCTAACTCATACATTTGTTTAGCCTATGGGGTGAGATAGAATGAAAAGTGCGTACTAATATGCCTGGAGGCCAACTAAACAGTATATTACAAGGTGTATGATTATCTGCTCCCTCTCTAGGATATGCCTTAGCCATTTGTGGCAGCTATCTAAACTAGCAAATTGTATCTGTTTGGTATTACTTCTAAAATTTGTAAAATTTAGTTACTTATAGTAATGCGACCTTTGTTTACAGAGTGGAAAGTTTGTCCATCCTATTTATTCGTCTGATGCAGCAACGGATTTGATCCGTAGAATCCTTGTTGTAGATCCTATTAAGAGATTAACCATTCCTGAAATTCGCCAACATCCATGGTTCTGTGATCCTCATCTTCATCATTTTCCAGTGACCAATACAATACCATTGGTGGAAAAGGTACAAACCTTCATGCCACTTCATGATGGATTATGTTGCATGGGTTGTACATTAGCTCTCTTTTTTTCGAGATTTTAAATGACACTCATCCATTGGCACTAATACCTTTATTCCACCAACTAATAACTCAAATTCAACAATAGCTGACATTCAACATCCATCCATGCAGATGTTTTTAATTGCTTTTAATTTCAAGATAATTTGACCATGATATGATTTGTTCTATCATTTTTTTGGATGTGTTAAATTAAGTTGGTGATCCGAAATATTAATTATTGTTCCCATATAAGCATGAGCAGTTTAGAAGACCATCACAGATTTCAAATCAAGGCTGGTGTCTCATGTCTCATTATCACAGATTTCAAAACATTAGACACAAGAAAATGACTTTTCATCGCATGTCTCATTATCAAAGATTGTACATAGGTGGTAACTCAGGCTAGTTGGATCAGGTTCTTGGACCCAATTTTCTTGGGCAGATATCCTTATACAATGCAGAATCTTATGGGGAGCAAATTGCCCAAATTCACACTCGAAGAATCCAAATCCTTGATTGGTTCGCTGGACTTTGTCGGCATCAATCATTACACCACATTATATGCGAGGAATGACAGAAGCAGAATTCGGAAGTTGGTATTGCAGGATGCATGGTCTGATGTTGCTGTTATTACAACCCGTAAGAACAAGAGATATCATATCATATCCCTTCTCTTCATGTTCCAAAATCCAGTTGTATGAGGTCCTAATGCATCATTCCTGAACATATTGATTGCAGCATATCAACGTGGAGTGCCCATCGGAGAAACTGTAATTATCACTGCTCTGTTCTTTAAAAGCTCACCTCTTCAAAACACAAATACAGCAATAATTTAGAGATATTATGCTGCACATTTCTTCTTCAGGCTACATCAAGCTGGTTGCGGATCGTTCCTTGGGGTATTCGCAAGTTGACTAACTACATAAGGGAGAAGCACGAGAACCCAGTCGTGATCATAACTAAAAATGGTATTCTTTGACAGAATATATAATGGCTAAGGTTATGATTGGATGCTCAATTGCTCCAGTGTTAATTAAAAATACTTCCAGCAAAGTAGCCAAAGTTATGTATTCTGATTTCATTAGTCTGGAACTTGAACTTGACCTGAACCCAGTTCATTATATTGATACATATCTATTAATTAGTGTCCAAACATGCTGGTTTATGTTCTAACTTCATTGCCCATTTCATGTAGCTGTAAATTTTGGTTGCAAGAATGAATGATGTAAATAGCCCTTTCATGGACCTGCATAAGGCATTAAATGATGATAAGAGGATCAGATACCATAGGGACTACTTATCCAATTTATCAGCTGCAATCAGGTGTGTCAGGGCTCCCAAATCTCCACCATGACATGGTTGTTGCTCAAGTTAAATCCTTTGTTGCATAGCTGACTATTCAATTTCTACAATAAAAAGCTGGAGCCTTTCCCTTTTCTTCGGTCGTGTGCTTTCCCGACTGGAGGACAGGCATAAGTAGCAGTGTCAGAGCCTTTTATTAATGATGTACGAAAGATGGCTGTTAATTCTAGATTGCTACTAACCTTCACGTTATGCTAGCACTGCAGTCCAATGTGCCGATTATATGCATATTCAGAAAATGCCTGGACTTCTGGCATTTCACATGGATGAGATTGATTCTTAAGAGAGGATTTCCAGTTTAACAGCTAATACTCTAACGTGCTAGGTATGATTTCTGACATTGTCTTTTGATGATGCTCACAGGTCTAGGCTTCCCTGATGTTGTATAGGCAGATATTGGATGTCATTGAAGCAAATGATTATAACAGTTTTACAAAGCGTGCATATGTAGAGAAAGGAAAGAAAATAGCATCATTGCCCATAGCCTGTGCCAGAGCCCTTATGGGCCCTTCCAAATTACCAACATTATTAATGACATGAAAATGATCATGTCATCTTTTGGCCTTTGTAAAGGTGTCTCTCTACACAAATCTGTTATTTGTATGAGTTGAAAGCCTCATTTGTATGTAACAAATATTTGAAAGGAAATTTATCTGAGCTCCATTGATATCTTGTGACTGTTTGTAACTCTCAATAAGGGTGTGTTGTTTGGCAATAACATAAAAATGTAAGCTAAAACTTTTCACTTTCATAACTATTATATTTTTAATTATTTTCTTACATATTTTTATCTTCCTCCCATTATCCATACATTTGTATTTAATTAATGCCAATGCACCAACCATCGAATTACTCTACAATGAATAATGAGAATGGTTAATTTAGAATACTTAATATTTTTTTGTAATTTTATAATCTCCTTTTTAGATTAATTTATAAACTTTTTATTTATGATATTTTTCACTTTAAAAAAATTTGAATTATTTATCTTGGGCTTGATTATTGGCCATTGGTGGTGTTGAAATAAAAAATTTTATGCATATTTTTCAAATATTTGTATGACAATGATGTTCTAAAAAGTAAGTTGCATCATTTGATTAATTCATTTTTCATGGAGCTTCAATTAAAATTAATTTAATTCAACAAAATCAGAGATAACATTGGATGAATTTATATATTTTTTAAAATTTATTGATTTCAAATTGAAATGAGCAACTGGAGAGATGAGTGAATCCTAAGAGTTACTGCATATTTAACCCTTTATCTTGAAAAAAATATTACAATGAAAATGCATATGTCATTATTCTTAAATCAATCCGAACAGGTCATATATATTTATATTACTAAATTTAAATTATAGTTATATATATAATTTTAATAAAAATAATCTATTACAATTTTATTTTTAAAAATTATATATAATAATTGTTATAGTTATATATAGTTATGTATCTTTATATTATTAAATTTAAATTAATTATCATATTTAATTATATTTGTATATATTTATTTAGTTTTAAAAAATCTACGTATATGCTTGCTTTCAGGGACGATTTGAAGATACAAATAGTGGTGAATATTGTCAGGAAATAGTGAAAAAGACTTGATTTTGCCGGCTATTTGGCACTTATAAATCCTGAAGAAAATTCGGCTCTTTGGTTAGAGACTTCGCTTCTTATCGAGTTGAAATTGAGTAAAATGGAACTTTGCTTTAGTTTAATAAAAAAAACTATAAAATAAAGTTTAAATAAAAAACATTAATAGCAAAGAACAAAACCAAACACTGCAGTAGAATATTCAGTGAAGCATGGACTAATGCAATCAACCAACCACTTGAAGCAATTGTAAGAAGAGGAGTGATTCTATTAGCCCGGGCTAAGTAAATGGCCCACTTAGCCCACCTCAAAAAACCTATTTAAAACAACTTTTTTTTGTTTTTTTCTTCATACACTTGTTTATCTAAGTGTATTTAACATATAGACCAAGTTTTACCATTTTTGGAAATGTACATATATTTTTTTTAGATTTTTGAAAATAAGGGTATTTTAAATGCATATATACACATAGATGTTTGAAAATCTCAAAAAAATAGATAAACATATTCAAAAATGGTAAAACTTGATCTATATGTTAAATACACTTAGATAAACAAGTACATGAAAAAAAAAGTAAAAAAAAATTTATTGTAAATAAGTTTTTTGAGGTGGGCTAAGTGGACCATTTACTTAGCCCGGGCTAATAGAATCACTCCTCTTGTAAGAATGGGGGAAGGCAATTACACAAGAAGATGTCACACATGTTCTTTTTGAGCATGTAGTAGAGACTTTTAAATGAGTCCTCCCAAGCATCAATGCAAATATAAAGATAAATAATATAAATTTATTCAATTAATAATTATATATTAATTTTTTTTTATTTTATATTAATTCATACATTAATTTTAATTTTATTAATTTTGGTGCACATGCTGCTCATTTTGCAAAATGAACTATCCAAATAATTTTACAATTCTTCCCCAATTATTTTAATAACCCAGTAATCACTCCCCAAATTATTTAATAAAAATTTTTATGAGAAAATTGTATTTTTCACAAAAAAACATAGAAGGCGCTTTATTAAATGCAATTTTCATCATTTCTATGTGAAAAAATAGAAATACATATAAACGTTTATAATTAGATGTTAGATCTAGGTAGATTCATTAAACAATTTTACATTGATAATTTTTATTCAATGTAAATATTTATTAAATTGATAATTTTACATTGATTTCACTTGAAGTAAATAAATTTTTATTTTTATTTTAAATTTATTAATTCTAGTAACAATAAATCACAATTAGTATATTAATACGTTAAATTTGTAATATAAACAGTAAAAATATTATTATATAATTTTAATAAATTTTATTATAAAATTCTATTAAATATAGTTATTTACTAAATTGATTACTTAACCAATCCCAAAAAGTAATATATATTTATATATTAAATCTAAATTATAGTTACATATAATTTATTACAATTTTAGTTTTACAGCATCATATATATAAAAAAATTTACAGTTTTATATAAAGCATGAAAATTTTGTATTTCATTTAATTTAAATTAGTTAATATTTTTTATTATAACTTTGTATATTTATTTAGTTTTAAAATTATTTAAAGGTTTGTGTAGTTTGGAAATGAATTATTAAGTATATATCTTTTGAAAAATACACAAATCAGGTAAAATATTTATAAAATATCAAAAATTAGATGTTGTTAGATGTGGTTAGATACGGTTAGATGTTGTTAGATTAAGGCGGATTTCATTAAATCGTATTATCTGGGTTTCAAATTCCGTTATTAAGGTATAAATGACCTTATAAGGGGCCTAGGATGATATTACAGGTGTTAAATTAGGATTAACTTATTAATTTCAAAAATTAGATGCGGTTAGATGCTGTTAGATGCAGTTAGACGCTGTTAGATTAAGTTGAATTTCATTAAATCGTATTATCTGGGATTCTAATTCTGTAATTAAGCTATAAATGACCTTATAAGAGACCTAGGATCATATTACAGGTGTTAAATCAGGATTAACTTATTAATTTCAAAAATTAGATGTGGTTACACGCTATTAGATTAAGGTGGATTTCATTAAATCGTATTATCTGAGTTTCAAATTCCGTAATTAAGGTATAAATGACCTTATAAGGGGCCTAAGATCATATTACAAGTGTTAAATTAGGATTAACTTATTAATTTCAAAAATTAGATGCGGTTAGATGTTGTTAGATTAAGATGGATTTCATTAAATCATATTATCTGGGTTTCAAATTCCGTAATTAAGGTATAAATGACCTTATAAGGGGCCTAGGATCATATTACAGGTGTTAAATTAGGATTAACTCATTAATTTCAAAATTTAGATGCGGTTAGATTAAAGGGATTTCATTAACTCGTATTATTTGGGTTTCAAATTCCGTTATTAAGGTATAAATGACCTTATAAGGGGCCTAGGATCATATTATAGGTGTTAAATTAGGATTAACTTATTAATTTCAAAAATTAATCGTCATTAGATACGGTTAGATGCTGTTAGATGCAGTTAAATTCTATTATATTCGAAAAATAAAAAATATTAATAAATTTTAAAAAAATCAAAAAATAAATGAAATTGTTATTTTTGAGAGTACCTTAATTACATTAACTTTAAATAATATAACATAACTCCTAATATAAAATATATTTTTCAACTGTACCAATTATAATGAAATCTTATTAAAAAATAATTTTTTGTACACAAATATTTTTAAAAATGCTCAAATAATGAAAAATTATGTCTATATACGTTTTAGTAGTTGATCCAGCAAATGGATGGAATGGATTGATATTTTGTATATATATAATACAAATTTTATTAAAAAGTCAAATATACTCACATTTTTAAACAAATATACTCATGCTGTAAAATTACTACAATGCCCCTACTTCCTTTTTTTTCTCATGGGGAAGGCTTCCCATGGGTTGGGGCTCATTTTTATACATGGGTAGGATGGGATGGGGTTAATGTGGGAGCATTGTTTTCAAAATTAATAATTTATTTATTTAATAATCTCATTTTTCTAACTTTTCTTTTATATTTTAATTATTTTTCTACCAACTATCTTCCAACAATTCTATTTATTCCAACTTTACTCTTATTATTTCATATTAATCACACATTTTTAAAAATTTTCCTTTTCCACTCACCATATCATCCTATAGTCCCACAAAATTTCAACAAACCAAACATCCTTCTTAATATTATTTTAATTTTATAGATAGTGATATAGTCATTAATTATCTAGATTTTTTAATTCTATATTAATTAACTAGATCAATACAAGCTTTACTAAGCCATGAAATTAAATTACTAAAAAAGTTTTTAAAGCGAAATTCCAAGAGCATTTTTTATTTCCCTGATTTGTATATATTCATATCATTTATTTAGTTATGAATAAAGATAAAATTAATATCTAAGTTTTATACAAGCTATTATTTTTAAAAGATGAAATCAAGATAATGAATTATTCAATAGGCTTTTTTTAAAATTTTTGGTAGTTGATGAAAATCCACTGCATCAATTTATATTATTGAATTGCTATAACAACTTTTGGGGATGCTTGTATGAAACTCTCTGTATATGTAATTTTCTTTAATTTCAACATTTGGATGGTTGATAAAAAATTCAATTCATTTATTGTGTTTACCATCACTTATATTATTATAAAAATTCTTTCATTTATCTAATATGACTATATATGGCCCTATAAGAGGGTAAATCTTACAGAAGGTCTGTCCGATGGTTAAGATTGGCTCAATAGAGTTCTAATAGAAGGTTCGGAAAGGTCCCCGATAAGTAAAAATGGGTAACAAAGAGTTTGGAGAGATTCCTAGTGGGTCTAGGAAGAAACCGCGTAAGTACGAGTGAGTTTCAGTGGGTCCAAGACAAATCCCAAAGGGTGTGAGACGAATCAAAGGGGGACATGATACAAAGTTTCATCAAAGGGGTTAAAGTGTTGAGGAAAATTCGATAGATGGATGAGAGATGTAGATTAAGTGGGAGTTTGGTCCCCATAGAGTTCTTGTCTTGGTAGGAGAAATGATCTCCTATTTATAGAAGCTTTGTATATCTGGTTAGAGTGGAAGCGTGCCTATGTTTGTTGCCCATATCCCTTGATTTTAGGAGAAATTATAGGACTTAGTGTAGTTGGTTAGGAAACATGGCTCATTTTATAAAAAGCATTTTTGAATTGGTCTTTAATTGACATATAGTTCCACATGTCAATTTGTGAGTGGTTAATATTGTAAACATTATTTTATTAGATGTGTATACCTATAGGACCTATCTACAAATATATAAAAATTAACGTAATAAAATAATTTAATGCTAAATATCAATTTGTAAATAATATTTTCAATATTTAAACCATCTAGAATATCATTATTTTATGGTTAAATGATTCTATAAAGTATTATTATATTTCAATACATATGTGAATAGAGCTAAGCATTTTTCCTAATTTACACATGAATGCACCTATTTTTGAGCAAATATGGCTTATGCACATATTAGATTCAGATAAAACTTGGTCTCATAAATAAACAAATGATGTTAAATATAATAAATAGATTATATTTTTCATTAAATATCAAAGTCATAAAATTTGAGGGGTTACATAGAACCGCTTTTAGGTTACATGTCTAATTACACAAAAGCGGACCCGATCAACTTTTAAGGTTTTAATTTAATATTTTTCTTTTGAAGCATTGTTTGATTCTTGAATTAATTTTTATACCATAGTAAGATAAATAATTTTGAATTATATGATTTTGATTTTGTCACAAAAGTTAGTCTCATTTATAGCTAACTATACCCTCATTACTATATACTAGAAGTGGGAATTGGAGCAAGCCGTACCAGGTTAGGGTTTGTCCAACTCTGATTTACTTTTTAAAAATGATGTTTGGACTTTATTTTTATATTGGGTAGGGATAAGGTCTGTTTGACCCTCATTTTTTCAAATAAGTCCCGAGATAAATTTTGGTTAGTATCAGATTGGTTTGGGGACAATGGGTCAGGAAAAAAATATGGATCGAATAAAATGATTTTAAGAATTTATATATCTATTAAACAAAAAAATACATCTATGATAAATTTAAATATTATATACTTTAATATGTTACTAATTATTAAAAAATACCTCATTACTAAATACAATATGAGAAAATATAATATAACTTTATGAAAATAAGTTAATATACAATTATACATAATAGTTATATGTATATGTGCAAATTTTTCTTATTGATTCTTATATTATTTTATGGATAAATTAATTCTTCTACTGTTGTATAGTTACATATAAAAAAAATATGAGAATTTTGAAAGAAAATAATAATAAGATTTAAATATAGGCTTATAATTTTTAATAAATCAGCATATGTGGGGCGGGTCGAAGCATGATTGACCCACCGTGATCCTTTTTTTAAATTTTGAATCAAAATTTCTGACTTATCCTTATAGTAGGTAAAAAAAAAGTTAATTTTACTTTATAAAAAAGGGTCAGGTCAAGGATAGGTCACGGGTCAACCCACCCAAATTCTCACCCCTACTACATACTTAACATAAATTTAGCTACATAGATGAATTTGATTGCAAATGAACATTCGATTACAAATGTTTTGCTGTTTAAAAATGATAGTTTCTGTTTTGGTCAAATGACATTGATTCAATATCAATTGTGCCCGCGAATAGGTAATTATTATTATTATTATTTTTATTGGTAGGTAGTTATTATTTAGTTAAAGATAATATTGGATTTAATTTCTATAATATTAAATGCAACTAACTTTCAATCAGCCGCAAAAAAAGTAGCTATGCGTGTTCCAAAAAGTTCTCGTATGCAACCATATTTTTACTTTTGAATTTATATTTAATTGTAAATAATAGTAAAGAAAACTGCTAGCCTTAATATTATTTGCTGACAATAATAATATTGAAGGAAGTTCCAGCCTTAATATTATTTGCAGCCGACATAAATGATGCATTTAAAAGTATGTTCACCAAAATTTTGGTTGCAATAACAGTATATGTTATCATATTAAAATAACAGTTGTATTTATTCATTTGCCGTTGGTGATAAGTAGCAAAATAAGTTAGCTAATTTGACATTGTAATCGGTACGTATTATAACTAGACTAACGTAAATGTAGTTAAATTCATATTATATAGCAAAAACAACGAATGTATTTAAAAATATTTATTGTGACAAAATGTTGGGCTAAAACTGGAGAGAAACGCCTTTTTGTTGTATGTGGCTTGTAAATTTTCTAAGAACCGGCTTAGATAGAGAAGGGGTTATCTAACCCTATCAAGCTATTAAAAAAAAATAACAAAAATATCTGGCCACCAAATGGGACAAGGAAATTAGGACCAAGCATAAAGAGTTCAAACACGTTGGTGAGTGGGACTTGTGGTCGCTATTATAATTGCCGGTTTATTTTTTATTTTTGATTATTACATGGGGGAGGATCGAACCGTCGACCTTAAGGGAAGTTTGCCGCTGTGTGCTACAATCGGGTAACCCGGGCACACATTGCCGGTTTAGTTTTGGTTCTGCAACAAATCGGATATTATTCTATCACCGGAAGTAATGCCATTTTATTAGAAAATAGTAATTAAGAAGAAACAAAAAAAAAAAGGGAAAGAAAAGACTCAATGGAACTTGAGCAATTAACATAATTGGGAAACGGCATTTTCAAGGTTATAGCTATTTATCCGCTATTGTCTACGGCCGTCCACCAAAGTTCGTGTTACCCTCTTCATCTAAAGTTAATTTTCCCAAATAAAATCTCATGGCTTCTTGCTTATGCTTATTTTATTTTCTGTACTATAAGACGGACTCATATTCATTTCAAACCCAGTAAGTTTGCATGTTTATATTATAAATTACAGGGTTTTCGTATTTCTAGTTTTTTCTTTCTTTTGAAAACATTTGTATTTGTAGTTTAGATTAGATAATATTTTTATTTATTGCATTTTAGACCATAGAGACAATGCTTCATGCATATTTGTTTTTTGTACTTCCCGTTTTTGGTATTTGCATTTTAAAACAATAAGGTTTTCGTTTGTTGAACTTTAGATCATGCATTTTATAGCTATTAACAGCAAGGTCTAAAATATAGCAAATGAGAACTAGTCTTGATGTAAAAAAAAAAAAAAAAAAATTAGAATATTGGAAGCTTAAATGAAAATACTTTAAAATTTTTGATATGTAATTTCTAATTATAGATAATATCAAGACCGCTTTGACGATTAACAAGCTAATTAAAATAAGATTACAAAAAATGAGTATTATCCGTTATGAAGTAATTTGAATTAAGAAATAATATCACGCACATTAAATATGAAAGTAATGAAAAACCAACTCTTTACATCAATCCAAAAGTATAGTCCAATTGCCAACTAAGTATTATCCCAGTTAACATATCCAACTCCCTAAGCTTTAACAATACTTCTCCCTCCCCTGTATGTCCCGATAGGCGATTTAGTCGCGCTCGGGACAGGGTGTGGGTTCCGACGGAGAGGAAGATACGAGCAGCGGTGCCGAGAAGAGTTCGGCGGAATCGATTTTGCAGGAGAAAGGACCTGTTAGTAGTGCGGCCAGTAGGGGAGAAGCTAGTCGAACAGGCAAAAGGGATGAATGCCCATAGTGCGGAGCTGCTGGAGGCCGAGCTTCAAACTTTGTCCATTGAGGGCAACGCAATAAAGAAAATCCAACCGGGCGACGACGTAGCTCTTCTATGCACATTATGGGCGGCGAAGTCGTATAACAGGGAGTATTTCAAGGGTATGTTAAGACGGCTTTGGAGAGCTAAGGGGAACCTATACTTCACTGAAATAGGGGAGAACTTGTTCAAGGCGTCGTTTTCAGACAGGGAAGACAGGGATCGAGTTCTGGAAGGTTGTCCATGGCTGTTCGATCGAAACCTCGTCATCCTGAAGGAACTGCGGGAGGAGATCGAGTATGCCCAGCTACTGCTTGTGAAAACGCCTATGTGGCTACAGGTTCATGGCATTCCGTTCATTGTTGATAAGAGATGGTTGGGGCAGTGTGTGGCTAATACATTTGAAGAGGTGGTTGAGATCAGAGCTACGGATGCTGAAGTAAGGATCCGAGTAATGCTGGATTGCAGAAGACCTCTACAAAGAGGTATGTTCATCAAAATTGGGAATCAACAACGGAAGTGGATCAGTTTTCAATATGAGAAGCTGCCCGTCTTTTGTTATCTGTGTGGAGTTGTGGGACATGCCCATAAAGAGTGCCGAACTATACCAATGGAGAAACGGGTGTGTGTTGAGGCGGATATGCCCTATGGGAGTTGGTTAAGGGTGGGAGCAAGGCCGATGAGCATGAGGGATGGGCAGGGCTCTCAATCCCGTGCCGTTCCAGTCAAGTATTTAGGAAGGCATGGGTCACGGGAGGAAGATGATGGCGAGCAGGTGAGGATGGAGACCGGGAGAGACGAGCAAGGTGGGGTGTATGAGAAGAGAGGGGGCTCGGCTAAGGGGGGTTTTCCAAGCTGCATTGTCGACGAGGGATCTGAACAGGGGGGAGCTGGTGGAGTGGGGGAGGTGACGAATCTGTGTGGGGGGCAAATTATGTTTCAACAGGAACAGCAAGATCAGCCAGCCTTTTCTCATGGTAATGCCAACCATGGGGGGCAGCTTGTAGCGACAAGAGAGGTAGGGAGTGTAGAGGCGGGCAGCGATGGGGTGGGGGTAGGCAGCGATGTAAGGAAGAAGCGTATGGGGTCTGGAATAGGGCGTAGTTGGGAGGAATGGGGTGAGGATGAGGACGGTGGGAGGTTGCATGGGTTAGGTCATACTGAAGCAGTGGTGTGGGAGGCTAAAAGGGGGTTGGGGAGAGATGGAGAGCAGGAGGTGGGAGGGGATAAGGGGCTATATGAAGTGTCGGTGCAGGTTGAGGGAGGGGGGAACGGTGGGGATTTACATGAGCAATCTGGTTTAGTAGGGGGGGATTATGGGAAGGACTTTGAATCAAAGCATAACCGCTCACATGGCGGCAAAGGTCGATGGAAAAGGAGAGCCAGGCATGGGGTGATTATGGAGGTGGTTAATCCTATCACTGTGCTGGCACAGGGTGTGGCTAAAAGAGGGCGGGAGGTGGTTTTGGAAGAGTCGTGGAGCCAGCAAAAGCGGGCAAAAGAAACGGGGGTGGTTGTAAACGGGGAGGTGGAGGTTGTGGGGGTTCCTCAGCCCCACCTCAAGTAATATGGCCATTTTGGCGTGGAATTGTCGTGGGCTTGGGAACCCACGGGCAATTCGAAATCTTTTTGATCTTGCCAGGAAACAAGCGCCCAAACTAATATTTTTGTGCGAAACGAAGTGCAATGCGAAGGAGATGGAGACGATTAAGCGGAAACTCCGGTTTGACTCGTGTTTTGTTGTGGACTCTGTGGCTAGGAGCGGAGGATTGGCTATATTTTGGAATAACGACCATCCGGCGTCAGTGCGGAGTTTTTCGGCTCATCACATCGATGTTGACTTTTTGGGTTGGCGCTTCTCGGGTTTCTATGGTCACCCCGAAGCTCACCGCCGCCACCTTTCCTGGCACATTCTCAATCAGTTGGCAGCTGGATTTGACTCTCCATGGCTCGTTATGGGTGATTTCAACGAAGTGCTAGGACCGTCGGAATATATCAGTTCGAGGACTCGAAATCAAAGCCAAATGGATCTCTTTCGCACTACCATCGACTTATGCAATCTACAGGACATCGGTTTTATTAGCGCGCCTATGACTTGGAGCAATAATAGGAAGGGTTCTCAAAGAGTGGAAGCGAGGCTCGATAGGGGGCTGTCAAATCCTTCATGGACCAACCTATTCCCTCATGCCAGGATCGTCCATTTGGCGGCGGCCACGTCTGATCATTGTCCGCTGCTCTTAATGCTTGATCCCAGGAATGGCAGTAGGAGGCCGCCAAAGGAGTTCAGATATGAGCTATTTTGGGCTAGAGATGCGGAGGCCACAGGAATCATCCAAAAGGTCTGGGAGTCTGAACCTAACCGGGGAGCAACAACAACGGACTTGATAACCTGGAGAATCAAGAGGGCTGGCATGGAATTACTCAAATGGAGTAGGTCGAAAAAAGGGAATCTTAGACAGGCTATTAATAGAAAACAGAAAGAGCTTTCGGTTTTGATGGGACTTTTTCCGTCTGATGCCCGAGATGATAAAATGAGGAAACTCAAGTACCAAATCAACCTTTTGCTAGAAGATGAGGAGCAGCTATGGAGTATTCGGGCTAAAACCCATTGGCTTTTGGAGGGCGATAGAAATACTGCTTTCTTACATCGGATGGCTTCCAACAGAAGACGAGTAAACTTTATTGAGATGCTCAGAGATAATGAGGGCAGATGGGTTAGGAACCAAGATGAGCTGCTGAATATGACAGTTTCACACTTCTCAGAGATCTATACCTCCTCTTGCCCACAGGCTGCAAACTGGGTCCCCAGTCTCATTAAAAGGAAAATCTCTGAGTCGCAAAGAAGGGATCTAATAAGGCTATTGTGCATGGGTGAAGTGGAAAAAGCGGTGAAAGGGATGTGCCCCTCCAAAGCTCCGGGGCCGGATGGGATGTCTCCGGGGTTCTTTCAAAAGCATTGGAATATTGTGGGTCAGGATATTTTTCAGTGGTGCAAATCAATCATGGAGGAGGATAACCATGCTCATAGGGTGAGGCATATTTAGGAGGTAAATGCTACCACTCTGGTTTTGATTCCGAAGACTAAGGGTGCTCAGGAATTGTCACAGTTTCGGCCAATAAGCTTATGCAATGTTGTTTACAAGATATTGGCAAAGGTTTTAGCCAACAAGCTTAAAGCCACTCTCAATGACGTTATTGGGGTGGAACAAAGCGCTTTTGTCCCGGGCCGTCTTATAACTGATAATATGTTAGTGGCATATGAGGCTATCCATTCTCTTAGAAGGCGAAAGGGGGGCAAAAGACGTGAGGTGGCTATTAAGCTCGACATGTCCAAGGCATATGATCGGGTTGAGTGGATTTTCTTGGAACAGATCATGGGGGCTATGAACTTCTATCCACTGTGGGTCAAATGGATCATGAGTTGTGTAACGACTGTCAGCTATCCTGTTAATGTTAACGGTTTCAAATCCAGGACTTTCCAACCTCAGAGGGGGTTACGGCAGGGGGATCCGCTATCTCCTTACCTTTTCCTCCTATGTGCGGAGGGGCTATCAGCGCTTATATCTTCTGCAGCAACCAATGGATCACTGCATGGAATCAGAATCAACCCACGGGGGCCTCAGATCGCTCATTTATTATTTGCAGATGATGCTCTCATATTCCTTAGGGCGGAAGACAGCGATATTAGAAAATTTTTGGACATCATCAGGATTTACTCTGCTTCTTCCAGCCAGATGATCAGTGTGGATGAAACCTCATTGTTCTTCAGTTCTAACATGGAAGGGCACGAAAGGGAGGAGCTTGCTCATCGTCTAGGGTCATCGGGGCAGATAGTCGACCATTATCTGGGCCTCCCGGTATGGCTAGGGAGATTAAAGGGGGGACTCTTTAAGAGCATTAAAGAGCGGATTTGGCGCAAAATACAAGGGTGGAAGGGGCGTCTATTGTCATGGGGGGGAAAAGAGGTGCTAATCAAGGCTGTAGCACAAGCGATCCCGCCTATACTATGAGTATTTTTCTATTGCCTCAGTCTTTCTGCCAGAGTATCAAAAGGATGTTGAGCAAATTCTGGTGGGGGGAAAGAGGGGATAAGCGTAAGATGAGCTGGGTGGCTTGGAAAGATATGTGCAAGTCTAAGTGTGCGGGAGGGATGGGATTCCGAGACCTTAATGCATTCAATTATGCCCTTCTAGCCAAACAAGTATGGAGATTGTCTACTTGCACCACATCCTTTTGCTACAGGGTTCTAAAGGCCAAATACTTTCCCAATACTGATATTTGGAGCTGTAAGTCGAGACCGTCTGATTCGTACACTTGGAGGAGTATCCTAAAGGCGCGGGACGAGATTCAGTCGGGCTGTCAATGGAGGATTGGAGGCGGGAAAAGGGTCCGTTTCTTCATGGACTCTTGGCTTGATTCGGAGGTTGGCAAGGTTGGTCCTCTTCCTCAGTCAATCCCGGACGACGTGTTGGTAAGCCACTTCATTGATGAAGATACCAGAGGATGGAACAAGGATCGGGTTCTGGCAGCCGTGGGGGAGGGGGGGTGGCAAATTATTAGTCTTGCCCCTCTCCCCTGTCACCCAGAAGCGGATTCTATCTTTTGGAAGCACGAGGCAAATGGCAAGTTCTCAGTTAAGTCGGCTCACAGATGGCTCAGGGAGGACACTGAGGACCCCTTTCTTTCTAGATGTTGTTGAGCTATTTGGAGGACAAAGTTTCCGAGCAAGGTCTTGATCTTTGGGTGGCGACTTTTCAAGAATGCCCTCCCCACCTTATGCAATTTGTCGCGTAGGGGCATTGTCGTGGATCCCATTTGCGGGTTTTGTTCGAGGGAGGTTGAGGACGCTGACCACCTATTCTTGGAGTGTGCTTGTGTCGTTCGGTTTGCGCGGAAAGTGGTGCCTACTTGGTCTACGGCGGCCTCGGTGCAGGGAATTTTCTCATTCCTTGCGCTCAACGACAAGAGTGATATGCTGGCCTTTTTCATTGTATACTGTTGGCGATTATGGTTCTTGCGGAACAAACTTAAGGCCGAAGGGACTCAGCCTGCGTTCGCGGATCTGTTGCAGTGGTGCAGGGATTATATTGAGAATGCGAGGCGGGTCAAACTCCTTGACAAGGTGAGCGCTTTGGACGTTCCTCTAGTCCCTAGATGGACCAGACCACCAGATGGGGTCTTCAAGATGAATGTGGATGCCAGATGCTTAACGGATAGGGGCGTCTCGGGGTTTGCTTCCGTTATCAGGGATTCTCGCGGTTACTTTATTGCAGCTAGTGGTTGGAGACGGACGGGGGTGGGGGAGCCCCTTATTTTGGAAGCGGAAGCGTTCCGTCTTGGCATTAAGTGGGCCCTCCAACTAGAGTTCCGCTATGTCCAGATTGAGACCGACTCTCTTCTCCTGTGCACATACCTGACAAACGACAGTCAAATTCTATCACCGGTTGGTCATACCATTTCAACGCTCAGAACAATTCTCTCTGCTAACTCCCATTTCTCCGTTCACCATGTTCTAAGGAATGGGAATACGGTTGCCCATGCTTTAGCTGATATGGTATCTATGTCTGATTGGGAACATATGTCTTGGTGGGGAAATCCCCCACAGGCTATCGTTGAGAAAATTTGTATAGACAATTTTTTAGCTATGAATTCTGCGGATTTCTCTATTCCGAACCCTTTTCAAGATGTGAAGGGGTCGGCCTAGAGTAATCCTTTTATCAAAAAAAAAGTATTATCCCAGTTGATACGAGATCGAGTGAGATCTCACTTTCTACTCACGCCGGTAGCATTTTCATGAACATTTTCTTCGGTAGCCTTGGCACGGTGGTGTTATTCTCCCCATTTCGTGTGGGAGCGTCCATAGGAAGGGAAAATAAGATTATTAGTAGAGTATTTATAAAATATTATTAGTAAGAAATTGTAAGAATGTATCAAATGTTGTTAGCAAATTGTAAGAATGTCTCAAGAAATTTGAATGTAATATTAATAGAGATGATGTAATATATAAATATCCATAAAAAAGTGTAGTTGAATTTGAAATCGATCTAAAATCAATTTGAGGTATACATTAGGCGATTCTGGTGTGCCATTCTTGGCAATTTAAGACTAAATTTTCTGAAAATTATAATATTTTTAAATATTGTTTAATTACTTCCATCCATTTTTTTGGGTCTTCCTCTCATTCTCTTACCACATTCTACTTAGATAGACTCCGTTCTCCTAACCGGTGTTACTTCAGGCCTCCTTTTAACATGACCAAACCATCTTAATCTATTTTCTCTCGTTTTATTACAAATTGGTCTAGCTTTTAAGTTTTCTCGAATTATTTCATTCCTAATTTTATCTTTTCTTGTTTTACCACTCATCCACCTTAACATTCTCATTTTCCCTATGCTCATTTTTTGTATATGTTATTCTTTAACCGCCCAACATTCTGCCCGATAAAGCATAGCAGGTCTAATCACAGTCTTATAAAATTTTCCTTTTAATTTGATTGGAACTCGACGGTTACATAAAATTCTTGACGCACTTCTCCATTTCTTCCATCATGCTTGAATTCTATATATTATATCTTTCTCAATTTTTCCGTTCTTTTGAACTATTGATCCTAAGTATCGAAAGTGATTAATTCTTGTTACTACTTGATCTAAAATCTTAATTGGTTCCTCATCCGGGTATTCACTATTATTAAAATTGCATTTCATATATTCAGTTTTTACGCGACTAATTCTAAAACCATTAAATTCTAAAGCATCTACCCACCTATTCAATTTTAAATTTAGTTTTTCTTTAGTTTCATCTACTAGAACAATGTCATCTGCAAATAACATACACCAAGGTACTTCTTCTTGAAGATGTCTAGTAATTTCATCTATTACTAAGGTAAAAAGATAAGAACTCAAGGCTGAGTCTTGATGTAGATCTATTTTAACTGGGAAGACATTAGTACCACTAATGATCCTCACATTTGTAACAACTCCTTCGTACACATTTTTAATAATATCAATGTATATGTTATTAATTTCTTTTTTCTCATCACTTGTCATATTAACTTTCTTGGTACTCGATCATAAGATTTTTCTAAATCAATAAAAATCATGTATAAGTTCTTTTTCTTCTTCCTATACTTTTCAAATAGTTGTCTAAGTAAGAAAATAGCTTCACTGGTTGATCTTCCTAGCATAAAACCAAATTGAGTTTCAGATACATTAGTTTTTCGTCTGAGTCTATGTTCAATTACTCTTTTCCATAATTTCATATTATGACTCATTAATTTTATTCCACGATAATTTGTACAATTTTGAATATCTCCTTATTTTTATAAATTTGAACTATAATGCTTTTCCTCCATTCACTTGGCATTAACTTTGTTTTTATAATCTTATTAAAAAAATTTATTAACCATGTTCACCTACATCTCACATGCACTTCCATGCCTCAATTGGTATATTATTTAGGCCTAAGGTTTTTCCTGTTTTCATTTTCGTTAGAGCGTTCTTTACTTTAGATATTTGAATTTTTAGAAAATAACTAATATTCGTATTTTCTTCTCTATTTAAACTAACATCTAATGTTAAATGTTCGTGTGGGGTATCTTTTAATAAACTATAAAAATAAGTTTTCCATCTTCTTTAACATCATCATCTTTGACTAGAACTTTTTGGTCCTCACTTTTAATATATCTAACATGTGTTAAATCTTTGCCTTTATTTTCTCTTAATTTATAAAACTTAAAAATATCTTTTTCATCTTGTCTAGTTCCTAATCTGTCACATAAGTTCTCATAAGCTTTGTGTTTAGCATCGCTAATAATTTTTTATTAGTTTTTTTTTACAGTTTGTATTGTTGTAAGTTTGTATCATTTTTATTTCTCTGTCATATTTTAAACTTTTCTTGTTTAGCATTTATAGCTTTTTGAACATCATTATTCCACTACCAAGTTTCTCTATGTGAGAATTTACGACTTTTATATATACCTACAATACTTTGCCAATTTCTTTTATGTTAGCTGTCATTTTATCCCACATTGATTCTACTTCATTTTCTTGTGTGTCCCAATTTTCTTCTTCTATTATTCTTTTACTAAAAAGTTTTATGTTGTTTCTTTTAAATTCTACCATTTAATTTCTGGAATTTTATTGTCTTTAGTTTTTGTTGACTCTTTTTGTGTATATATATCTATCAGTAATAATCTATGTTGTATAGTTAAACTCTCACCTAGGATAACCTTACAACCTTACAATTAATACAGATGGATCTATCTAATTTTCTTATAAGGAAGAAAATATAAGAAAGAAATCTATTTGGCTAGAATTGATCCCATTCTTGAAAGTTATCAAGTGTTCATCTCATTTTTAAAATAAGGTATTTGCTTATGAAGTCCAAATAATGTGGTTCCAAGGATAAACCACCAAGATAGTCAGGTTTTAATGATTTTAGGATAAACTAAAATAGTAAGCAAGTAGGGGGTTGGGATTCAGAGACAAGCAAAACTAGTGGGCTTATAACAACCCTCAAAAACTCAATAGGCCAAACCCTATGCGTCATAAATATGCTTCAAAAAATTTTCGTACCAAATTTTCGAAAAATTAAAATTTCTAACCCCTCCAAGTATGTAAGGATCAATGGTATAACCAAGCAAATGCCAAATAATAAGGAAGAAAGCAAAAAAAAAAAAAATACGTAAAAGACTTCAAAAACATTGATAATTAGCCCAAGCTCAAAGATGGGTGATTTCTCTCCACACTCGGCCATTAATCAACAATGATTAAAATGATTAGAACTAACAATAATAAAATTATTGATCAACAATAATTAGAATGATTAGATGCCACCAGCGTCTTGCCCTAGTGGTATGCAGCGAAGGCAATATTACCAAGGGAACTTACGTTCGAGTCTCCTCAATGTAAGGAATGAAACTGCATTTTTCCTTAATTTAAAGATATTTACAAATTTTATAAATTTCCCTCCAAACCTAGAAATACTAATTTCCTCCATGGCAGCGTGAGGGCCAGGGTTGTAAATGTGTCTTATTATAATATTATTATAATATTAGTTGTTGTCCATGGCAGCATGAGGGCCAGGGTTGTAAATGTGTCTTATTATAATATTAGTTGTAAATGTGTCTTTTTATAATATTAGTTGTCATGATGATATATAAATACCAATAAAAAAATAATTAGAATGATTAAAATTGGGAAGATGAATTCTTTCATTCGCGTAACGGTTATTGCCATCCCTCGAGATGTTCGATCTTACTAATCATCCATTCAGTCATTCCATCGTTAAGAAACAGAACCACTCCTCAAAAGGTTTTATTTATTTCCTTTTTTTTTTTTTTTTTTTTTTTTTTTGGGCTTGTGTAAGTTTCAAGTCCCTACGGATACTTAATTTACAAAGTACACCCAGGGCCTTTAAACGTAAAGAGTACGCTTCGGAAGCCTGTGGGAGAACATGTACATTAATAATAATAATAAAAAAAAAGATGGTTGAGGCCATCAGTAGTCCTTGGATTTGCCTTTGACGCATGATTTGACGAACCGCTTCAAGCTCTTCTTACGATTCTGCGTGGGCCGGTTTTCCTCCCTTTCCATGTTGGCTTTTCCCTCTATTTCTCGTTCTATCTGCATGCTCAACTGTAATGTCATGCCACCAATCCACGCATATAGTTAATATGCTTCATACACCATGACCCCTTTTACCCAAGAATAATTCAATTAATTAATATGCTTCATATACCATGAATTTCTTTTTGCGAGGAGGGGGCCTCCAATTCGAATCGATTACATTAATTCAAGTGCAATGAATTTTCTTCATTTGATGGCCAAACACTGACAAAAAATGTGAATTGCTAATTCAACATCTATATACACGTTTCCAAGTATTTGATTTGAATGAATTAGGCCCCTTAAATCCAACGTGATTTCATATTGTCATACCAATAGAAAGGTTTCATGAACTTATATATTGGAACCCTTCTGGGTCCACATCCAAATGAAACGAACACATGCACCGTTTTTTTTTTTTTTTTGGAAGTCACACAAGCACCTTTTTAAAATCGATTCAAAAGATATTAAATGACCAATCCAGCTGCTGATTAGATAGATATATATTTTTAAAACAAACAATTCTAAATTCGATAAGCAAAGTATATTATATTTTTCAAAACAAACAATTCTAAATACGATAAGCAGAGCATATTATATTTTTTAAAACAAACAATTGCTTATTGTCTAAATACAATAAGCAGAGCATATTATATTTTTTAAAACAAACAATTCTTATTGTCTAAATACAATAAGCAGAGCATATTATATTTTTTAAAACAAATAATTCTAAACACGATAAGCAGATTATATTATATTTTATAAGTTTTAGCTAACTGCACCCTAAGCACCGGAGATTTATATACATATAAATATTAGTGTGTACGGATTGTACGTTTCAAGGGAACTTGATCGTAAAAACTTCCCCGTTGTATTTATAATTATTTATTTTATTGATTTTTCATACAAATCAAACATATATTTGAGCCAAATTTACCTAATAAAATAAATTAATTTAAAATAATGTAAACATAAATTTTAAAATTATATTTTCAACCTATAAAATATACCTTTAAAACTCGGTTCTCCAGCAGGAGGAGGCGGTCGACGAGTGTCCCTTTAACCTGTGCTTCCATGGTGACGGCGTCCATGGGCCGGCAGCGTTTCTCCAAGCTCTTCGGCGACGAAGTTACTGATGAGAAATTTCCTCCTTCGCTCGCCATCGTTCCGCTTGAAGGCGTGGATGGACAGGAGCTCTTCGCGGACTTGTTGCTGCCTCGAACTACTTCTTCCAAATATCCCGTCTGCATGCAACATCCACACGCACAAAGTAACTTCCTTTAACATATATATTCCAGACTAGATGAGCACAATAGCTAATTGGAGCTAAGCAAGCTAATTAAGCTCGTCTCAAGGTCTGTTCGGCCAGGCTTGGACGCAAAGAAATGGATCTACCGCACAAACCAAAGGGAATTTTTATTATCTAGGACTGCATGCAGCTACTAATCATGATCGACGGAGACGGAGATAGAACGCTGCTCACCATGATATCTAGACGTTGGAGTCGAGACAGGATTGGTTCGTCGTCTCTAGCAGCATCCACAGCGGCCATTTTCTTCTGTTTTTTGTCTGGGTTAATGGATGAGCAGACTGGCTGGCAGTAGGTATCTCGGGGGATCGATTGCCCTTGCTCGCTGTGGAAATTGTAGGATCTCTCTTCTCTCTCTCTCTCTCTATATCCGTTACCAAATAGAGTTTCTAATACAGATAGGCATGTACGTGTCAGTAGGCCATCGAAGTGCATGGCTTTCGCGAGATATATCATATACGGCGCATGCTGCTTTTGCCACGTGATGGTATCATGCAGTGTCGGTTAATCGCTATTGCGGTCACCACAAGCCTTTTGTCGTCACTGCTAGCCATGCTGCCAAATTAGTATGTGTCCTTCTTTTTCTTTTCCTAAAAATTGCCAATATTAATTTTCAGCTCCAGAAATTAAACCGATAACTGGAATTAAATTATATGAGTCCTCCATTTTTTCCTTAATTTTTTTAGTATTTTCATCGAGGTGAATATAGTTACTTCGAAATTGAAATAGATAATTAAATAAAGATTTTGCATATTAACATTGAACGCAATGATGACATCAGTAAGCAAAATAGCATTTAGAAGCTTATTTTGTCTGTGCAGTTAATCTCCAAGATCAATCATACGTGATGTATAAATAACTTCTCATTACCCGACGATCAACAAGACCAAATTATTACAACCAACAAGTGTTTATAAATTAAAAAATAGAAAAAATTCTCTGTTAAGTCTTTTCTTATCTTTCTTATCGTCCTGAATTTTCTAATAAAATATGTAATGTAAAATATGAGTCTTAAAAATCAATAAGTAGGAATAAGAAAATATAATTAGGCTTGATACATAGGGAACATTTGCGACCAATTTTAAACAAATAAACATAAAGAGAGTCATTTCTAACTGCAATGCAACTCGAATTTCATTCACTAAATGTAATAGCAGGGTTGAGATTCTAAAAACGAATTTTTGCTTCCATGCCCATAAGTCCTGGGCAAAACTCTAAACGTTTTATGATTTTTTATAAAATTTGCATCTATTTTTACAAGGTTGGCTTGAAATTATATGCATGCTTACAAGCTCTAATTTTTTTGAAAATGATAAAAACTCCTATAAATAATAAAAAAATAAAATTTTGATATTTTAAAGGTATTTTTGTATTTTAATAAATAAAATAATAGAAGAAAATATACTAAAAAATGTAATCTTTATAGGAAGAATAATCTAGGTGAAGCCTATAAACTAAAAAAATATATATATACATTCTTCTACCGCCTGATTGTGCTTGCAATATGAGCGGCCGCGTGGGATGGTCGGCGTTGTATATGACTTCCAGTGATATGATGCTTTTCTCGTTGCTAAAAGTTACTTTGTAAACAATAACTATTAATTTTGCCTAATGTCTTTTGTGGATAGAAAGAATTAAATCGTTTGTAGAGCCACGAAGCAAGATGTGGTTTTTTGGGCGTACATTCTTTTCAATTAGATCCGAATCATGTGTCGTTTTTTCCACAAATATTTGTAGGATATGTAAATTTATTTTAGCTGATTAACATTTGTAGAACGTGTAATTCACAGCAAAGGAATGGGATTTATTAAAATCATATTTTTTGGCAATATAGATTATAAAAATCTTCAATTATTTTTTTTATTCAAGCTAAACAAATAGTTTTAAATACAATTCATGATTTGGAAATAAATAAAAAAATAAAAAATGTAAAACGGAAGGGGAACATTGGAAACAGGTACATATATATAGAATGATTATTTCTTAGATAATAGTTCCTGCATGGGGTAATTTTATAATTTTGATTTATATAATCAAAATTGTAAAACAATTATTTCTTAGATAATAGTTCCTGCGTGCAGTAATTTTATAATTTTGATTTATATAATCAAAATTTGTAAAATTTATTTCAAATGTTATAATATTGTGGAACTACTTGTTGGGTCCCGAATAGATGGCAAAACCCAAGAGGGGAGGGGTGAATTGGGTTCTTAAAAATTTCTTTGGTAACTTAAAAACTTAACCCCTTGTAGAATTAATCCCCTTGAATGAAGAAACTGAATGGAAAGCAAAGTAATAAAGAGAGCAGAAATAAAAGCAAGTAGACAAGGATTTTATAGTGGTTCGGGCAACCTCCCTACTCCACTCTTCCAAGATCACACTCCTTGTGACTTGGGTTCCACTATTGTATTCCGCGAATACAACTAGAGCCTCTTGCTCTCTTCTAGATTCTAGCTCTAGGGGGCATATACAACCAGAGCCTCTTGCTCTCTTCTAGATTCTAGCTCTAGGGGGCATATACAACCAGAGCCTCTTGCTCTCTTCTATATTCTAGCTCTAGGGGGCATCAAACACTTAGCACAAGTAGGTGATGAGTCACACTCCAATCACACACTACTTTGCTACCTCTTGATCTTAGCTACGCAAGCTAAATCAAGTTCAACATAAACAAGTAAACAATAAAAGTAAACTACACTTTACAGGTGTGTAGAAACGATTTAGCGCAGGGAAGAACTTGTAGATGATGGCTTTGAAGTTTCTGAATGTAGCTCTTGCAACTTGAAGCACAATTCTTCCTCTCTTGATTGGCTTGATCACTTTAATGCTCTTGTGGATAGGAGTTATGCTCACTTAATGTTTTTCAACTACTTCCCTCGTTCACATTAACTCCCTTTTATAATTTTGGAGGGAATCCGAACGTTAGAAGGTAGGTGGCGCGCATTTAATGTGCCAACGTTCGAATTAATTCCGACCGTTGCGACCCAAGTCGCATGTGGAGTCGACTTGGCCTGCGACTTGGCTTCCAAGTCGCACCTGGAGTCGACTTCGTGTGCGACTCCAGTTCTACAGATTTCTAAGTCCGAGTCTGGGTCAACTTGGCCTTCAGTCCTCAACTCAAGTCGATCCTGGAGTCGACTTGGGTTGCGACTTGGCGTGGTCTTTTGCAAGAACACCTTGATCTTCTTGAACTGGCTTGTACTTTGTTAAATTGGTCTTCATGACTTGGATATTTCTTCATTTAGAATAAGCTTGAAGATTAGCTTTGGACTTGATAGACTTGATTTGATCTTTGAATATAAATCTTAGCTTTTGATCTTCAAGAAACTTCAGTTGCTTTTTGAGAATGAACTTTGCATCTTATTTGGATTTGATAAATTCCAAATGGATCCTTGGAATAAGATTTGAAACTTCAATCTTCAAGTCTGAACTCCTCAAGTCGAAGTTGGAGTCGACCTCGTCTGCGACTTCGCCCAAGTCGCACCTGGAGTCGACTTCGCCTGCGACTTCGTCATGTCCGTTTCCACTTTTTCAACTCTGGATGCTTGAAGTCGATGCTGGAGTCGACTTCGTCTGCGACTTGGTTTCCTAAGTCGCACCTGGAGTCGACTTGGCCTGCGACTTCACTTGTTCTTCTCCCCTTTTCAGCTCTGGACAAATTTGACTTCTTGAAGTCGATCTTGGAGTCGACTTGGTATACGACTTGGCTTCCATACTTGATTTTCTTCAAATGAATATTCCTTAAACATTTCCACAAACTTGTTAGTAGCCAAGACTTACTCAAATTTAGTTTGTTAATCATCAAAACATAGATTTAGCTAGTTTTCCACATATTTCCAACAATCTCCCCCTTTTTGATGATTGACAAAACTGATTTGAGTGGATACCTTTCATTGAAAATAATATGTTCATATTGCATTTTAAAGTCATGCTTATGCTTATGCAAACAGAACATTCAAATATCATGTAAGCATATCCTACTCTCCTCCCCATTCTTACTCTTCTCTTCTTACATCTCTCTCCCCTTTAATCATCTCTCTCCCTTTTAATCATTAAGACTTCTACTCAATTTTTCAACTCAAATACTCTTCTTCTCCTTAAATCTCTCTCCCCCTTTTTGTCAATATATCAAAAAGATTAGAAGGTAATCAAAGAGATAGGTGGGTTAGCTCCCCCTAAATGGGTGCTCCCCCTGAGTTTATGCTTATCCTAATTTTAGATACTACTTGTTAGATTTTATACCACTTGATTTACCAGCTGATACCACTTGTTATAGCATTTGTTGTTTTGTTACTTAGGTGAGCTCAATCATTCCCATGTCATTTCTAATTTTATAGAATGCTTCTCTTGCTAGGGGTTTAGTAAAAATATCTGCAACTTGATCCTCAGTTCTAACAAATTCCAAACATATGTCATGATTTTCTACATGTTCTCTAATGAAATGGTGTCTAAGATCTATATGTTTGGTCCTAGAATGCAAGACTGGATTCTTGGTTAGACATATGGCACTGGTATTGTCACATTTGATAGGTATATCTTTAAAATCCATGTCATAGTCCCTAAGTTGCTGTTTCATCCAAAGTAATTGAGCACAACAGCTCCCGGCGGCAATATATTCGGCTTCCGCCGTAGATAGAGCAACACTAGTTTGTTTTCTTGAAAACCATGAAACCAACATGCTTCCAAGAAACTGACATGTTCCACTAGTGCTTTTTCTATCTACTTTGTAACCGGAAAAATCCGCATCCGAGTAGCCGATTATATCAAAATTAGAGCCCTTTGGATACCATAGTCCTAAATTGGTAGTGTCTACTAGATATCTAAAAATTCTTTTCACAGCTACCAAATGTGATTCTTTTGGGCATGATTGAAATCTAGAGCACATACACACACTAAACAAAATATCTGGCCTAGAAGCAGTTAAATACAATAAGGAACCTATCATGCTTCTATACAATCTTAAATCAACTACTTTGCCCTTCTCATCTTTGTCAAGCTTGATTGTAGAGCTCATGGGCGTGTTTGCTCCTTTGCTATTCTCCATGCCAAACTTCTTTAGCATTTCCTTGATATACTTGGACTGGTTAATGAAAATTCCTTCATTTAATTGCTTGATTTGCAGTCCAAGGAAGAAGTTTAGCTCTCCCATCATGCTCATCTCAAACTCTTTCTGCATAAGCTCAGAAAATTCTTGACAAAGAGTTTCATTAGTAGCACCAAAAATGATATCATCAACATAAATTTGAATGATCAATATGTCCTTTTCTGTATACTTGATAAACAAGGTGGTGTCTACCTTTCCTTTTTGAAAATCGTGATCAATCAGAAATTTGCTTAGTCTATCTACCAAGCCCTTGGAGCTTATTTTAATCCATATAATGCTTTGGTTAGCTTGTATACAAATTTAGATTGATCTTTTTCCTCAAATCCAGGTGGTTGCTCAACATACACCTCTTCATTTATATAACCATTCAGAAATGCACTTTTGACATCCATTTGAAACAATTTAAAGTTCATGTGAGATGCAAAAGCTAGTAAGATGCGAATTGCCTCTAATCTAGCAACCGGGGCATAGGATTCTTCAAAATCTATTCCTTCTTCTTGTGAGTATCCTTTTGCCACAAGTCTAGCTTTGTTCCTCACTACAAGTCCACTTTCATCTAATTTGTTCCTAAAGACCCACTTGGTGCCAATAACAATACAGTCATTTGGTCTAGGAACAAGGTGCCAAACTTGATTTCTTTCAAATTGATTTAGCTCTTCTTGCATTGCTATAATCCAGTTTTCATCATCAAGAGCTTGTTCAATATTAGAAGGTTCAATCTTGGATACAAAAGCATATTGTCCACACACATTTTGCTTTGACCTTCTAGTTTTTACACCTTCATACACATTTCCTATAACTTGCTCAATTGGATGTGTATGTTTGAATTTTAAATCAGATAGAGGTTTATAGGAATCATCATCTTTACTTACCCTTTCCTCCATGGACTCTTCTTGCTTTTCCACATGCAGCCTTTCAAGGCCATTTGCTATGTCATCTGCATCACTTGAATCATCCTTTCTTTTAAAGCATGGGTTAGTTTCATCAAAAATAACATGTATGGATTCTTCTACAACTTGGTTTCGTTTATTGAAAACTCTATATGCTTTGCTATTTGATGAATAACCAAGGAATATTGCTTCATCACTTTTAGCATCAAGTTTTCCCAAGTTGGTTTTTCCATTGTTCAGAACATAACATGTGCATCCAAAAGCATGAAAATAAGATATGTTTAGTTTCCTTCCCTTCCATAGCTCATATGGGGTCTTTTTCAAGATAGCTCTAATGGTAACTCGATTTAAAACATGACAAGCTGTGCTCACAGCTTCACCCCAAAACTTCTTGGATAATTTGCTCTCATTTATCATTGTTCTAGCCATCTCTTGTATAGTTCTGTTTTTCCTTTCAACTACTCCATTTTGTTGTGGAGTTCTTGGTGCAGAAAATGTGTGATGAATCCCTTTTTCATTACATAATTCTATGAATCGTTTGTTTTCAAATTCACCACCATGGTCACTTCTTATAGACATAATAGTACTTTGTTTTTCATTTTCCACCAAGTTTACAAAAGTTGAAAACATAGAGAAAGCTTCATCTTTGCTAGCTAAGAGAATTATCCATGTGAATCTTGAAAAGTCATCTACAATAACAAATACATATTTCTTTCCACCAATGGTTAAAATGTCGGATGGTCCATATAGATCCATGTGTAGCAATTCAAGTGGCCTTGTGGTGGAAATCTCCTTTTTGGTAGAAAAAGACATCTTTGGTTGTTTAGATAATTGACATGCCTTGCAAATTTTGTCTTTGTCATATTTCAACTGTGGCAAGCCTTCTACCAAACTCTTTTTCCATAGGGTCTTTATGTTTGACATATTCACATGTCCAAGTCTTTTATGCCAAACCCATGGATCATTTTCAATGGCCATTAGACATTGACCATCTAGTTCATCAAGTGAAACCAAATATACATTTCCATGTCTTCTTCCACTAAACATGATATGCTCACCATCAAATACATTGCATATAGATGATTCAAACACAACCTTATATCCTTTATCACATAATTGGCTAATGCTCATTAAGTTATGCTTGAGTCCTTCAACAAACAAAACATCCTCCATGCATGCATTTGAGCTACTGTAAATATTTCCTTTACCTTTGATTTTACCTTTCTCATTATTACCAAAGGCAACTGTTCCGTCGTTGCAAGGCTTAAGTTTGTGAAATAAGCTTCTTTCTCCAGTCATGTGCCTTGAACAACCGCTATCCATGAACCATATATTGTTTGCCTTTGCCTTTAAACAAATCTGAAAAATAAACAAGTAATTCTCATCCTTTTGGTACCCATTTTATGGGTCCATTTGGGTTAGTAAAATGATTCAATCTTCGTTGCTCTACCTTAGAAAGCCCAAATCTCATGTTCCTTGGAACCCAAACTAATCTTGCACCATGGTCATATAATTTCTTGAAGTTACATTTATAGGCTTTATGACCCATCTTGTTGCAAAAGTTACAAGCCATTGGTAATCTAGGAATAGGCCTCCAAGTATATTTTGATTCAAGTGTTGGCCTTTTAGTCCACACAACATTTTTCCTTTGTGTCTTGAATGTAGGTGCAGTATTTGTTTGATATTTTCCATGTATTGGCACATTTGATTTACCACTTTCTTTTTGCTCAAATGTATTGTATCCAAGACCTCTTCTATCTGTTTGTGAGGTCATATTCAAGAACATCTTCACATTTTCACCGGGATTAGAGAACTTTGCTAATGATTCATTTAAGGATTCGTTCTCCTTTTTCAGTTTCTCAACTTCTTTCAACAACAGTTCATTTTCTTCTTTCAATTTTGTTGACATTTCAGCTAGTTTTCCATTTTCAATGATAACAAAGTTACATTGTTTTCTTTTTAATGTCAACTTGTTTCCTAGCTTTTTGATTTCCCCATATAATGAATCATATGCAATTTGTAGTTCATCTAATTCGGCACATTTGAGGCAATCATGAAAAGAAGAATAACTTGATTGAGAATAAGGTTTGGAAGTTACCTCTTCACTTTCTGTGTATTTTGTTGAGGTAGATTGATCTTCCAAAACTTCCGTCGTGTTCAAGCATAGCAGTTCTTCTTCTTGTTCGATTTGTGCTACGCAGCATATTCTTGCACAGTTGGCCGCATCGTTGTCATCGGTTGAAGAGCTGCATGTTGATGACGTCTCCTCATTGACGTACATGCCTCTTCCCTTTTGATATCTTCTGCCTTCATGATTTTCCTTTGGCCTTTCTTCCGGTGTAGGACATTGGGTTTGCATATGTCCTACGCCCCCGCATCTATAGCATTTGATTGGTTCTTTCTTTTTCTCTCTGGAATTTCTGTCTTTGAAATTTCTGAAATTTCCGCCTTTTCTCACAAATTTTCTGAATCGTTTTGTGAGTAGGGCCATCTCGTCATCGTTTTGAGAGGATGAGGTGTCATCCGTGTCTTGTGTAGCTTTCAAGGCAATTGCTCTTTTGCCTTTGTGTTGATCCTCATTCCTTTTCTTAATTAGCTCATGTGACATGAGTGAGCTAATAAGATCTTCAAGCTTCAATGTGTTGAGGTCTTTGGCTTCTTCAATTGCCGTTATCTTTGGAGTCCATGAATCCGGTAGAGCTCTCAATATCTTCATAACCTGCTCGGATTCAGAAATAGCTTTCCAAGACCCTTTAGAGCATTAGTAATTTTAGAAAATCTCGCAAACATTTCAGAAATATTTTCAGTATCTAGCATTCTGAAATTTTCAAACTCTCCAATCAAAATGTTTCTCCTGGTCCCTTGGACTTGGGAGGTTCCTTCATAAATAGATGTTAGAGTATCCCATATCTCTTTTGCAGTCAAACAAGAAGATACTCTATCATACTCCGAAGCCATAAGAGCACAAAATAAAGAATTCATTGCCTTGGCATTGCTCTTGACGGTTCTAACTTCCTCTTCGGTCCATTTGGAAGCTTTGTCATCGGTAGGCAAAATCACACCATCTTGGATAGCAATCCAAGAATCCATATCGGTAGCCATGATGAGTTGCTTCATACGAAGCTTCCAATAGCCAAAGTTGTTCCCATCAAACAATGGTAGCCTTGTAAAAGATTGGCCCTCGGCAAAAGCGGGAACGGGAATCGATTGGGATGTCATATCAATAGATCTCTTTGGTTTAACTCAAAGACCTGCTCTGATACCACTTGTTGGGTCCCGAATAGATGGCAAAACCCAAGAGGGGAGGGGTGAATTGGGTTCTTAAAAATTTCTTTGGTAACTTAAAAACTTAACCCCTTGTAGAATTAATCCCCTTGAATGAAGAAACTGAATGGAAAGCAAAGTAATAAAGAGAGCAGAAATAAAAGCAAGTAGACAAGGATTTTATAGTGGTTCGGGCAACCTCCCTACTCCACTCTTCCAAGCTCACACTTCTTGTGACTTGGGTTCCACTATTGTATTCCGCGAATACAACTAGAGCCTCTTGCTCTCTTCTAGATTCTAGCTCTAGGGGGCATATACAACCAGAGCCTCTTGCTCTCTTCTAGATTCTAGCTCTAGGGGGCATATACAACCAGAGCCTCTTGCTCTCTTCTAGATTCTAGCTCTAGGGGGCATATACAACCAGAGCCTCTTGCTCTCTTCTATATTCTAGCTCTAGGGGGCATCAAACACTTAGCACAAGTAGGTGATGAGTCACACTCCAATCACACACTACTTTGCTACCTCTTGATCTTAGCTACGCAAGCTAAATCAAGTTCAACATAAACAAGTAAACAATAAAAGTAAACTACACTTTACAGGTGTGTAGAAACGATTTAGCGCAGGGAAGAACTTGTAGATGATGGCTTTGAAGTTTCTGAATGTAGCTCTTGCAACTTGAAGCACAATTCTTCCTCTCTTGATTGGCTTGATCACTTTAATGCTCTTGTGGATAGGAGTTATGCTCACTTAATGTTTTTCAACTACTTCCCTCGTTCACATTAACTCCCTTTTATAATTTTGGAGGGAATCCGAACGTTAGAAGGTAGGTGGCGCGCATTTAATGTGCCAACGTTCGAATTAATTCCGACCGTTGCGACCCAAGTCGCATGTGGAGTCGACTTGGCCTGCGACTTGGCTTCCAAGTCGCACCTGGAGTCGACTTCGTGTGCGACTCCAGTTCTACAGATTTCTAAGTCCGAGTCTGGGTCAACTTGGCCTTCAGTCCTCAACTCAAGTCGATCCTGGAGTCGACTTGGGTTGCGACTTGGCGTGGTCTTTTGCAAGAACACCTTGATCTTCTTGAACTGGCTTGTACTTTGTTAAATTGGTCTTCATGACTTGGATATTTCTTCATTTAGAATAAGCTTGAAGATTAGCTTTGGACTTGATAGACTTGATTTGATCTTTGAATATAAATCTTAGCTTTTGATCTTCAAGAAACTTCAGTTGCTTTTTGAGAATGAACTTTGCATCTTATTTGGATTTGATAAATTCCAAATGGATCCTTGGAATAAGATTTGAAACTTCAATCTTCAAGTCTGAACTCCTCAAGTCGAAGTTGGAGTCGACCTCGTCTGCGACTTCGCCCAAGTCGCACCTGGAGTCGACTTCGCCTGCGACTTCGTCATGTCCGTTTCCACTTTTTCAACTCTGGATGCTTGAAGTCGATGCTGGAGTCGACTTCGTCTGCGACTTGGTTTCCTAAGTCGCACCTGGAGTCGACTTGGCCTGCGACTTCACTTGTTCTTCTCCCCTTTTCAGCTCTGGACAAATTTGACTTCTTGAAGTCGATCTTGGAGTCGACTTGGTATACGACTTGGCTTCCATACTTGATTTTCTTCAAATGAATATTCCTTAAACATTTCCACAAACTTGTTAGTAGCCAAGACTTACTCAAATTTAGTTTGTTAATCATCAAAACATAGATTTAGCTAGTTTTCCACATATTTCCAACACTACTAACTCAAATTACCATCATAAATATTAATACAATTTCAACTCGAATTTTTTTATTTAGCCCGAATTTTAGTCTGTATTTTTAATTTAGTTTTATTTGGGTTGAGCTTTAGAAAATGAATTATTATATGTTTCGAGTGAGATTTTATAATTTGAATTAAAATTTGATTAACCTTAAAACTCACTCTTAGCGACATTTGTATGCAGTGGGTGGGTAACCTCATCCCAAAAATCTGGGAGACAATGCAGAAATTGATGATCAAATGGAGAAATAATTAAAAGAAATCTAGAATGGTCAAAGACTTGAGGTAGTTAACATGTCACGTAATTTTGAAATAGAATGGTTTAGACAGTTCGGGTAGTTGACATCCGACGTAATCTTTACAGTGCAAGATTTCATAATGTTTGGGCATGAATAGAAATCATTTAAGTATCAACCAGCAAAGAGAACCAATGTATCTCACGCAAGCCGCCTATGAGCTCTATGAAGAATCATGGGTGCAGATATATCATGTTTTGAGAGTCTGCACGTACAACATTGGCTATTTTACAACGATTAACTCATTCCAACGTCATTGTTCTTTACAACTGCACGCAGCGAAGCCAGATACAAAGTTTGCACGTACAACAGTGTGGTTAATCATTTTGAAATACAAAAACCGCTTTCTTGGATTTCGATTCCGAAGCTGGCAGGATCAGAAGTGGATCGAGCTCTTCTATGAAGTAGCAGAGGATGAACGAACAAAGGCAAAAATTTCAATAATATTTTCAGTACAAGCTGCTCCGATCCAGATCTTACCAGGAAGAAGGGCTCTTGACGGTGCATTGTGCAAACCAAGCAGATGTTGCAGCCGACTGTAAAAGTTCTGTCATCCAAGACCAAGAAGGAATTTTTCCCGAGCAGCAACCCACTCTAACCCTAACCCCAACCCGACCACCAACCCCCCAATAAACAAATTCTTGGGCTGTAGTAGCTTGAAAATGCAATATCAAACCGAGCCATTCCCAACGGTCATACATTGCTCAAGAGCTGTTCTTACTCGAAACTGCAATGCATAAAAGGGTGATGAATGACTAGAGGTGTGGCATGCAGAAAAAATCTGAGAAATAAAGCAGCTGTGCTTGAAAGTGCCCAAAAAATGATTGCAAGGAAAAGTACACTCTCAAATCAATGTTTCATTTGCTTCAAGCAAGCTTGATAGGTAGAAAGCACTCAGAAATAGAGAAGTGGGGCCATTCATATGGCTCCCAATTTCTTGGGCAACTAAATTTTCCAGCCTAATAACTGCTTATTCTAACAAGAATGTATTCAACATGCAACGGACTGGTGAGCATAATATGCCAGTTAAATTTCCAACTTGAAGTTGCCTCATGAACAGATTGACACAGCCTGCTAATGGGAAATTCACACTTGAACAAACAATTTAAGCTTTCGATATCAACCATATCAGAACTTGGCAATTGATCCTATGGTCATGGGTTCAACTCAACACTTAGAAGGGGCAACCCAAGACAGAACTAGGATTGCTCCCATGGCCTTGGGTTGAATTCAACTATCAGAAGGGGCAACCCAAAGCACAAGGGATTTGGTCCCTGAACAAACAATTTGGCATTTCATATCAACCATAGCAGAAATTGGCAATTCAACAAATTACAATTGATACAAAAAGCTTGAGCAGTTAGTTCACAGCCCCGAAAGTACTTTGACCTAATACCTTTAGTTCTTGTTGTTCCACATTGTCCATTGGTAGTCATGGCTAAAAGTACTCGCAAACAGCATCTCAATGTGATCATGGAAACATGGTGAAACGACCTTTTACCTTTACATCCAAGCAAGGATCATTGACCATGTGTTTTATTTCAGAAACTATGCCAGCACTTCTCAGTCTAGCAACACGATCCATTGCACCAGGACTGTCTGGATAGGTGAGATTAATGATACACCACATGGCAGCTGTACGTAGGCGACTGTTTTTGTCCTGCAAGAACCTGATTATAGCAGATGGAGTGCATCCACTTGCTTCAGGCGGAAGGATATGATGCATCACTCCCTCCTTGTGGAATTCATTCCCTGTTGCAACATTGCTGAGAACGTACATTCCCTGGGAAAAGGGCACTATTATCAGTCACACTATTTGTCAGAAGCAACATGTTAAAAGTCTCCATTCACACTAACATAAGCATGCGTACCTTCTACATTTAGGTAGGTGTGACCAGTTAAATCCAAATTTTCTACATAGCCTCCTCTGGCTCATCATGACATTGTAATTAGATCGAATCCTGTTTATTTTTATATATTTAACTATGAAAGTAAAAATCATCCCAATTGGAAATTCTGGTGGGCCATAGTTAATAAAACTTGATCTTTAAGTTGCATGATGTAAGTGTTTTATAGGAACCAGATGAATACCCAAGCAATGCAGTTTCTAGTACTCAGTTAAATGTGTAAAAATGAATAATATAATAAGGCATGATTCTATTAGCTCGGGCTATGCAAATGGCTCACTTAGCCCACCTTAAAAAACCTATTTAAGACACCTTTTTTGTTTTTTCTTTCATATACTTGTTTATCTAAGTGTATTTAACATATAGACTAAGTTTTACAATTTTTTGATGTGTATATATATTTTTTTGAGATTTATGAATGTTTTAAAATCTTAAAAAAATATATACATATCCAAAAATGGTAAAAGTTGATTTATATGTTAAATACACTTTTTTTTTTATAAAATATGTTAAATACACACTTCGATAAACAAGTATATGAAAAAAAGCAAACAAAAATGTTTTAAATAGGTTTTTTGATATGGACTAAGGAGTTTTTTGCTTAACCTATGCTACCAGGATCACTTCTTTAATATAATTAGAACATTGTGATGAGCTCGGATCACAAGGTTACACAAAAAATTTCAGTGTAACAGTTACGCAATTATTTCCCCTATTAAATATTTCATGTCTTAAGATCCCATAAGTAATTGTCAATACATGAGAACACAAATAACATCCTCTCAATTTTATCAAAACAAAAATTGACATCCTCTGAAACACCTAATCCACTTTGGAAAAGACAAATAAGTATTGATATTCCCATAGGAAAGAAGATAAATAGCATCTTAACATGTAACACACCAGTTAAAAAAGAAATAAATGTGGAGTCCCACAAGGTCATCAAGATCATCATCATAAGTCATTTCCCACCTAAGCAGAGTCGACTGCGTGGATTCTCTTGCGCCATTCTTGACGATTTGAGACTAAATTTTCGATAATCTGTAATATTTTCAAATCTTGTTTAATTATTTCCATCCATGTTTTTTTGGGTCTTCCTCTCATTCTCCTACCACCTTCTACTTGGATAAGTTCTACCCTCCTAACTGGTGCTATTTCAGGCCTCCGTTTAACATGATCAAACCATCTCAATTTGGTTTCCCTCATTTTATCACAAATTGGCCTCGCTTTAGATTTTCTTGGATTATTCTATTCCTAATTTTATCTTTTCTTATTTTACCACTCATCCACCTTAACATTATCATTTTCGTTACATTCATTCTATGCATACGTTGTTCTTTAACTGCCCAACATTCTGCTGCCTTATAAAGCATAACAAGTCTAATCGCAGTCTTATAAAATTCTTTAAAACATGTCGACAAGCATTCAAAAGAGCAATAACATGGAGTCTCATGGGGTCATCTACTATTTCGAAACATATGTTTCATACTGACGAACAAGACAGACATGTCATGTTTCATCCAAAAGATAAAAAAGGCAAGGGTAATGATCATATGCAACTAGTTGCATCGAGTATCCCTTGCCTTATGCTGCCCGATGAAAACCCAGTTGGCCAAGCTTTGAATTTCAAGGTTTTTCCAAGCATGTACTTCAATTAATGATTCATCAATGACGACTACTCTAGCTATCCAACTAGCCACGACCTTCTACGGAATTTCTTTCAACTCCTCTTCAATCACTTGTCAATGCACACACCCAATAATGTTGCCCAAATTAAGAATGAAATCCAAATATGCCTACTTTTATTTCCTCCACCCACCCTTGAATTCTCTCCATCCAACTACTTGTATAAAGATATGATCCAACAAAATGCAACCAATATTAATTTTCATTTGTTATTGTGTTGAATATATCTAAAATGATTAATTCAATAGAATATCATATCTAAAAATGTTATAAAGAAAATGGATAAATTATTAGTCCTAATCAACAAAACATTACATATTCCTTCATGTCAGTGAATGATTTTAATTTTTTTAATTTAACCTTTTAAAATAGGCTTAGTTAATGTGTCTTTGAAAAGATTTTACTGATTTTTACACATATTTTGGCAATTAAAGTGATCACTTTTAAGTTTAACATATAGCCTTAGAAGTTATAAATATAAATATTTACTCATACATAAATAACTAAAAATTTATGACATCATTGGCTCAATTTATTAACCGGTTAAACCAGTTTGAACCAAATTAGTTCTTTATCCTGTTCACAGCTTAGAGGAATAAGGACAGGACGAGGATGTGAGATGAAAAAAAGTGTTGCTATGTGTTGAAAATAGGGAAAAATATATTGGAAATGGAAAACAAAAGTTGTTATTTTTTAGGAAAAAGAAAAGTGTTTTGAAAAATTGAAGATTTCATCCCATTTCCATCTCATTCAAAATATAAACAGAACTTGTTCGGTCGCTAGTTCAGTTCTGACAAAATTGGTTTTTGATCTTCAAGAATAGCACAGCAAAATCCGCACAATTGACCCCACTTAGGCGGAAAATGGCTTATGATAATAATGAAGAAGATGATGATGATGCTTTTAGGTTGAACAATATCTATTATTTGGTTTTATAATTTAACTATTTTCACATATTCTTATTACATTAAATTTATAGATTGATTGAAAATATGATATACGACACAATAGTACCATCATTCTTATCACACTAGATTTATAAATTAATTTAAGATACTATGTGATATAATAAAATTGAGTTACACCATTCGTATGTCTGTTTCTAATTCAATAATAGTTTCCCATGTACATTATTTACGTCTAATTATGTTTCTATAATTCTATGTTTGCATTTTTATGCATTTTAATATTATTTCCTATTATTTTCTCTTTTTATAATTTTATATTTCAACGATATATTTCTCCAACAAACTTGATAATATTTCCGATAAAACATTTTATTTGTTTAGCTCAACTAATAAATTGATTCGCACCAATAACTCAAACATTGATACCAAACAGCCTAGTCGGCAATAGTCATGAAAACACCTAACAACAATAAGATGCTCATCAATTTTGTGTCAATCAAGCATCAACAACAATAATAATGACGACATCCAACAATTGTAAAATGTCCATCAGCTTCATGTCAATCGTCTGCTGACCACCGGCAACCATGGATTCAAATATCGGCTGAAATAGGAGCCTATTAGCCGTATCATATCCATATCGATCATGTCCGATACAAGAGATAGGGGTGTTTCGGCTAGAATTTTAAAAAATTGGGTGTATCAGTCAAGGCATATAGGCTAGAAGAACAAAATTATGAAAAAAAAAATTTAATTTTTCAGTCTTTTCACTTCTCCCTTTCTCTATACTTTTTTTAATAGTAATATCCATTGTTCTTCTTTCAACTAGGTAAAATTTTATTTTATTTTCATATATTTTATGTTTTTCAAAAATCTAAAATTTTTAAAAAAATTATTCTAAAAACTAAAAAAAAGAGTACAACTTTTTACCCATTACATGAAAGAGTGCTTAGTAATATAATTAATTTTTTCTTGCAATGGAGGTAAATTTTAAGGTTTTTAGTTTATAAAAATTTAAAGTCTAGAAATAAAATTGAACACCTTAAAAAGAAAAAACAACTTTTTATGGGTTTTTATCTTGTGTTCACGCAGATATATATTATTTATGAATTATGATTAACTTATATTTTTTTTACTTTAATTATATTTAATTTTGCTATATATTATGTATGTCAAACTATTAATGAGTTTACTGCCATGTTTATTTCTTTTTTCATAAAAAATTCATACTACATTACTATTATCATAAACTACTACTTATAAGAGAAAATAGACCGCTACGTTATCTTACATGTAGGCAAAATGTTAAATAATTACATATTCTTGCATTTCCTAATTTTCTGATTTTTTAACACATTTTTTTCATATTTTTTGAGGTTAAAAAAATTTCATCTAATGCAGTCCGATACCGATACAATATGCTTGTAGTGTATCGTTTATGGAGAGAGCTGATACGCCACTCAATACCGATATTTCAAACCATGCTGTCAACACTAAATGGCTAGAAAGTGTGCATTTGCATCTGAGAGCCCATAGAAGCCCATGTAACTTGGTTGACAAAAGATAGAATCAATCATATAATTCCATCTGGAAACAAAATTTAGACCATCTGGCTCTGATACCTCCTCCACATAACCAGTTTTGCATATGATCATTTACCCAAAGGGCACAACTGCAGGAGTAGTCTGATACCTATACTACATATGCACATGCAACGATCATCAAGTTTCAGATTTCCATCATAAAAATAGTCATATATAGGAGCAGGAAATCAGTGCAGATGAGGTTCAAACCTGAATACAGACTTCCAGTGTCAAAGCACTCCACAGTTGCTTTGCAACTGCATTCATAATCATGCCATCTTCCACAAATACATGTTCAATAGAACTGACACCTCCATCAACAAGATTTCGGACAAGGGCCATTGCATGCTCTTGTATCAAGGGTTCTGGGTCTGAAACATGAATTAAAAAAGCATTTAAAACAGCATATTAAGATTTTCTGAGATAACCCAATCAAAAAAATATATATATATCTGAGATAAGGAATGGTTACCAATCACAAAAACAATTACCATTAATTAGGCTTGCCAGTGTTGGGATTGTCAACTCTAGAAGAATGCTTTCTTTTGCCATTGTGTCAGCAAGGAATATCAAGTTCCTCAAAGCCCAAACAGAATGTAACCTAAGATTTGAATCCATTGACTTGGCTAGCTGTGCAAGCTCTTTAACAACTCCACAGTGGATGAAGACTGATTTACGAGTTGTAAAATCAATCACAAGATTACTGATGGCACCGAGGGCTGCAACCTGGAAAGGAGAAACGAAGGCAGAATGACGTAAAGCAACATTCTGACAAAATCAATGCCACGATGGAGTCAGTGATATTATAACATTTGAACAAACTAGAAAGCATGTACGAGGACCACTACAGGCATTGCCTATCTGCTGTACTTTGTGATTCACTAGAGCACCCATTGACCAGTAAAGAATAGATGGTGACCAAAGTGACCACTCTACAGCATGTGACAAAAACCAGATAGATTATACAGCTGATGAGGGGATGGAAGGGCGAGCCCTTGTTACATTTCTAAATCGGCAGATGAGAAAACAAGCTGCAGATATTGTTAGAAAATTGTTCTAGCAAGAACTGAGAACGTTTGTGATACTATTGTAAAGATCTGACATTGATGCAATTCACTTATCCTGTCAGATCATTCTTTGCACTCCTTTCACTTTTCCACACTTTCATAGTTGCAAAATTGACACACTTGATACCAACTCTTTGCTTTTTTATTTTTCTCTGGACTCCACTCTTGCATTGAACTTAACAAAGATGCTAAAGTTTTGATGATTAACAAGAACTTATTCAAGACCCAAATTTGATTGCTAATTGTGTTTGTGAGATTTACATTTAGAAGAACTTATCAATATTCATCACAAATGATGATTCAAGCATGTTCAAGAATAGCAAAGATTCGAGGAAATGAATTTAGAAGTAATTATATGCTTCAAGTTTAACTAGGGCTTGGAAGCAACCCTCGACCACCTCCAAGGCTCAGAAGCAGAGCTCAGCCATCTAAGGTTGCCTCCAATGTTTGGTAGCAGAGCTCGGCTGCTCAAGCATGACTGCGAGGGTGGTAGCTGCCAGAGCTTGGCTTCAATCATGTTCAAAATTTTTCAAACATTCAAATATTAAATGCATGCTACAAACCAAGCAATGGCAAATTTTCCTCTCCAACTATTTAAGCCTTAAAGATTGAACTTGGGAGGATTGCTCGAGCATTCGAATCTTCAACTAGCCAAGTAAACAAGCATTCAACACCCTTGAAAGCTTCCAAAATGCAGAAACTTCAAAGTCTTCAAAAGCTTTCACTCCCTTTGTCTCGTGGATTTCTTTTACTACACTTTACCAAATACACGTGTATTTTCATTCTTGCGTTTGACTTCCCGTTGTGCATTTTTTTTCCTTGAATTGATGGTGGAAATCAATTCCAAGAAAGATTAAAAAAGGGTTTGTTGGGGCAACACTCACAGACTGTTTATCACTTGCATTATGCCCCCTTAGCTGGAATTTAGAAAAGTGCACAAGCTCTAGTGGTATTTATTGAAATTTGGTGGAACTCAAGCCATAATGGTGTGTACATAGAAGAATGAAGTAAATTGATCAACCTGAACCATTATATGTCATGCCTCCTTGTGTATTTGATTGATTGCTCTGGTGTGTGCAATTATGTCTTAGCAAATTACTTATCCAAGGGGATTTTTAATCCTAAGTTAACAAACCATTAGTTTTAATGACTTAATACACTTGTCCCTTCTTAGATTAAGCCGTCCTTTGGGATCAACAAATGATATCAAAGCAGACTTCAAAATCATTTGAAGAGATACCCAATAGCAGGCCGATCATTTTGTATTCACCAAGGAGCAATCATCTACCCAGCCACCCCTATTTGAAGGAATCAACTTTGCCTATTGGAAAATGAGAATGAGAACATTTATCATGACCAATGATTTTAAAAATTGAAAGGTCATAGAAGTTGGGAGTTATATCAGTGGAGAGTGGCATTGGTGCTTAGACTGAGGAACCAACAAAAACCGTCCATACTAATGCAAGGCCAATGAACTCATTATTTTGTGTATTATCACCAACGAATTTGCTAGAGTTTCATCAAGCAAGATTCTTAAGGAAGTGTGGGACAAGTTGGTATCCACATATGATGAATCTTCCCAAGTCAAGGAAGATTCAACCGTCAAGGAAAATTAGTGAAATTTTGGGAATTCCAACTGTTGAGGATGACTTGCTTGAGGGACTTGCTTGGGTATTCCAATGAATCCAAAGTTTTCATCAGAAGTAGCCTTTACTGAAGTAGAAACACTCCACTTGAAAATTTTGAAGATAGACCATCTAACATTTGAAGATGGATCATGTAACATTTAGATCAAAGAAGGAACACTCATTTTTACTTGAAAGGCAAAGCTGAACTGAAGTTTTTAATCAAGATAGATTTGTATTGCAGCTAAATGTATTCTAAAGCTTTGAGAAAATAAAGAATTTATCACATAAATTGTAAAGGGAAAAAGCAAACCTGAACCGAAGAAGATGGATCATGTAACATCTGAACCAAAGAAGCAACAATTGTTTCACTTGAAAAGCGACCTTTACTGAGATTCTGATTCATTGGAACATATAAATAAATTTCCATTAAAACAGAAGAAAGTGCTGCTCAGATCCTAAAAAAGATAATAAAAATAGAAATAAAAATAAGTTAAAATGATTCCCTAGAGCCAACCTTAACTGACCGAAAAATACTTCTCATACAGTTGCACGCTGCAATACGTACTTCAACACAATCATGACTTAGGGCCTCAAGAACTATGTTCAGAACCTGTTCATTGATTCCGATGAAGAAAACAAAATTGTTAACACTTGTGGATTGGTAATGCATATAGATATGTTGATACACCAAATCCTATTCTAACCATCTAACTGGGTTGAAGTCAGAGTTGATAAAGCTTTGAGGACCCTTTGGGTGCATAAACACTAAATATCTTTTTGTTTATGATTGTGTTCTTCATCATCAAAGCTTTAGGCCTTCATCTTTATTAATTAGAATCCTAATACCTCTTTTCTGACTTTCAATTTTTAAGCAAGACATGAACTCTTATGCAGTACAGAAAACGGGAAGTGCAGTAATGCAAGAACTTTCAGACATACAATTAGGTAATGCAAAACTTATTCCAGTAATGAAAGAGACAGATCAAACCCTTGCTCTCACAAGCAAATTAAGCATAACTAGATCACACAAGATATGAAAGTGAAAGTATATAAAAAAGAAAAAAAAAAAAAGAAAAAAAAATGAATGATAACAACACAAACAGTGATGAGGCATGCATGGAAAGACAACTTCAAGCTTTTGGTCGACAATCTCAAAGGTCAGTAAAACCTGAATAGATTGGCCGAAAATGTATTTTTAATAGACAAAAGCTCAATTAATATAAAACAAAATTCGACTAACTCAAGGAATTTTGAGGTGAGATCATCCATTCTTGATTTCTCGTCCATTTCATTTTACTTTCAATTTCAGCTGCATAGCGAAACTTTTGCAAGTAATAGCAATGCAGGGACTGGTGCACCGTCATCCTGGCTAGCAAGGGAACCTGAAGATTTGAAACCCTCCATATAAGGCCAAGGTTAGATGTGTTTATTGTGAACGTAATACCTCGTACTGTCAGCATCAACCATCTTCCTGCTAATGTTGAAGCAGGTCGCTCCATGGAAAATAAAAAGATTTTGTATTATTAGTGGAGGCAGGCCCCATTCACTTTTAACAGAAAGAACATAAAAGGGAATTGGAATTAATGGGAAGGAAACAGTTTGGAAAACCTCCAAAGTTGACAAGGATCATTTTGGCAAATCAGAAACAATAATTAATTATGAATTATTCAGTTTCCTTCAACTACAGACACCAACATAGTGAAAGAAATTTATTCTAGTTTTTACAATGCCTCCAAACAGCTGCAATGGCAACCATAAACCATCTTTACAATGCATCTCTGCAAGGAAGCGTTCTTTGTAATAGGCAACAAGCAGGATCAGATAGTGAAAGAAATTTATTCTAGTTTTTACAATGCCTCCCAACAGCTGTAATGGCAACCATAAACCATCTCTGCAAGGAAGCGAACTTTGTAGTAGGCACCAAGCAGGATCAGATTAAATTAAATTGCACTCTAGTTATTCTTGAGTCACAGACATAACTAAAAATGAACTAGTGCTGCTCCTAAAAATTATCCACATACAAATCTAGTTACCGGTTTATCCAATGCGCAGGCATCTTTATGAAGTCCAAATGGCTCATTGCATGGGATGTAGAGCAATGTGTGTCTCTCATTTTGCCACTTCTCTTTCCTTATAATTTCCTATTTTAAACCCATCTCTAGCACCCGTGGAGAAAGAATTTTTGGATTTCCATTTTTTGGTGACAGGTGCAATCACTTGTGTTGTGTAGGTTAAGTTGTTCCTAGCATTTAAGAGAATGAATCCTCAATCTATCCTTTCTTTTATTTTCTCCTTTGATAATCAATTTCCCCATCCGTAGAAGAAAATTTCTCCTTTGCTTTGTTTATTCTTGATATTTGGCTTGCAAGTTGACATCATGTCCCTCATCAAACTGTTGATATCGAAGCAGGAAACTCATAAAAACAAGCAGCAGTTGTTCCAGTTGCAAGAATCAATTGTCAGAATGCCCTGCAGTATCTGGGAAAATGGGACTAGTCCACTTACAAAGTATTTAATACTGCAGTGTGCCGTGCATAACAAATGATTGCAGGGGGAAAAAGTATAGAGCCATAATTATGATAACTTAATTAGAAGGGCAATCTTATTTAGGAAAGGCAATCTGTAATGCCAGAGAATGTACAGATATATTTTGACATAAATTTTTCAAATCCCACTTTTTCGTGAAGCCCATAAGGCTGTGAATATTTGCATAAATATTGCAATAACCATCAAACTCATCAGGACAAGGATGCAGATGCATAGATACTTCTTCCTTGACACCAATCTAGCTTGAAAATACAAAATAAATCATCCATGCAAAGTGCAACAACACAAAGGTAAAAACTGCAAGCCAGATCAATTAGGATAATAGAAACATGAGGGAAAAGGTAAATCAAGAGAGTTTAGGGAACAGCAGGCTAAACTGAAAAAGTCTAATCAGTGTGAAGCAATGCACCTGCAATGAGAGAAATTTACTCCTGCAACTTTCCAATTTTGAGCAAAGTTCACTTAAAGCAAGCAGTACACCTTGGAGGCGTTTAGCCTGTATCGAACCTTTAGTCAAGAAGTTGCATAGTTTCTCAATAGCTTTGGCACCATAAGCTAGTTTCTGTAAATCTTCCTTGTTTCTGATGAAATTTGCCAATGCAAACAGAGCTTCATCACCAGCCCGACCAGTCTCTTCCAAAAGATCAAGTAGGATCTGTATAAGTTTGGATTTTAATTCAAATTCTAGCAAGTGGCAAGGAGAAGCATCCCCTATTATGATTAGACATATACAAGAGAGCAGTCTTGTCCTGGGATTCCGATCCTTCATTAAATCTGTTAAAGACCTCAAAGCTCTACCATTGTGAAGGCAGACGAACTTTGAGACCACTTCCAGGTTGTTTTTTAAAATTGCGGCTAGGGCATCTAAACCAGCATCCCTTTGATTTAAGGAACCTTCAAGTAGGATCATAAGCCTTTGTAGAACCCCAGCATCACACAGCGCCTTCTGCTCTGAACTCGTCTCGCAGGAGTGTGTTATGATGCTTGCGGCAAGTTCTGTCACGTTTTCATTCTCGCTATTCAACAGTGAGAGGAAGAATTTCATGTTGTTGAGGAAATCGTATTTTGGAGCTAGCTTTGATTGAAAAATCATCCTTAAAGAACGTGCTCCAGCATCAACAACCTGAAAAGCAAGCAAAGGTAGATCAGTCAAACAGAAATAATGAAAGGAATCAACAGTGGAAGTGGTGGTAATGATAATAATAATAGACTCATATATTTATGGTCTAGTATCGAAACTAGAACAGACACAAAAATTAACCATCAATCAACATCAAGAACTAGACGATTAACATGGTAACAATCTTAAGAGCAGAACAGCGACAACACAAACCACAGCTCATTCATTAGTTGGTGGCTTAAAGTAAAATAATATATCGTATAATTATTATAACAAGCAGAAAGCACAGAGAAGTTAGCAGCACATCCCATAAATACCAGGCAACCTCATGGAACATGAAAGCATATGCATGGAGAACTTTAAAAGAAGACCATCAGTGCACTTTATAATGCTAACCTTTATTGTAGAGACTGAATGGACAATTTCCATAGAGTCAACACGTCCAATATTGAGGGAAAGTACCAACCATGTCATTCATGCTGGTAGGTAATAAAACCAATTTTAATATCGGAAAGAAATGGAATTCACATTTGTAGGTGCTGGATGAAGAATATATCTTCAACAGCAGAAACCATCAAATGTTGAGGATTAACAGATCTGATTAGCATGCCACATGATGTCTGGGAGAAAAAAGCCAATCAAAGGAAAATGGAACTTGCTGATGGATGCAAAATTCAATAATCAGTGAAAAAAGGGCTGTAGAATCTTGTGATCAAAGCCTCAAAGAAATGAATTTTGATGGCTTCAAATATAACAGAAGTTGAATCATACAATTCCATAAAACAAGAGTACGCCATGAAGAAAAACCTCCAAGTTAGCTACCTAGTAGTTACTATTGCCACATCATCGGATCAAATGTAAGTCACATCCGGAGTTAAAAATCTCTGGAATTTTTAAAAATGAAGTTTCAACCCGATGTCAACCTCAACATGTGACTTTAGTTTGAAGTCGCATATCAAATCAACCCCAAGCGTAACCTCAAGTTGAAGAATGAGCAAGGCATCAAAGGAATAAGAGTACGAAGATAAAGTCAATCTCAAATTTGATCTTGAATGCAACTAGAGTGAAGTTGCACCCAGGTCGACCTAATTTGTGACTTGAAGGAAAAGCTAAAGCTCTAGATTTTTTGAGAAATGAAGTTCTAACCCGAAGTCGATCTCACCATGTGACTTCAATATGAAGTCACACCCGAAGTCGACCCCACATGCGACTTCAATCATAACGATCAGAAAATTTTGCACATTGGATAGTTGGAGCATTAATTGCACATCCCCTATCTTCAAATAGCTCTTTTACCTTCAAGCTTTAAATAAGATGTAAACATGAGTTATAAAGGTTAGCAAAAACTTTGAATGAGCTTATACTTCTTACTTACAAGTATTAAAGTCTTGCATTCAAGATCTCAAGCTCGAGTACACAAGTAAAGGGAAAAAGCCTTAAAACATCATCATTTTCACACACTACACAAGCTTGTTGTGCTTACAACTGCCTGCATAATATTTGTAAAGTATACATTTCTTTTAAATCTATATTTTTTGTTTCCTTGGCTTGATATTGGAGATCAAGGCCAAGAAGTATTTGATAGTAACAATTGATTGGAGCAGTGATCACCAAAAACTTTATCATCTATATATCAAGCCAATTAGTGCTAGAATTTGGAAAAGAGCATGTGTTCTATATTGTATTGTGATACAATATTGGAACTCAAGATATAAAGAGTGCATGCTTAAAAGAGTAGAGTGTGTGTGTGTGTGTGTGTGTGTGTGGGGGGGGGGGGGGGGGGGGGGGGGGGTTGTTACCACCATAAATCCCTGTGCCTAATATCAAATGCTAGCTTGTGTGCTCTTTGTTTCATATACTCTCTGCATTTCATAAGCTAACATCTTTCCAACAATATCAAATTCATGGGGAAGTAAATTTTAACAGGGGTTGATATTTGGATCAAAAGAATTCTTTTTTAATGACCCAATTCACCTCTCCCTTTTTGAATTTAGTCATTCAATTGGGACCAACAGGGTGAAGTTGCATCTCAAATTGACCCCATCAATGTGAAGTCTCACCCCTTGCAACTTGAAAATGAAGTCACGCCGGAGTGAAACCAGTCTACAATTTCAGTCGCAACAATCAGAAAATTTGAACTTTGGTACAGTTAATGTTTGCCAACTACTACAACAATGACTATGGGTGTGTTTGGGAATGGATAAAACTTTTGATGAAAAGTTGTAGAGAGTAGAAGTTGTCAAATGATGTAATATGATAGAGATAATGATGAGGAATAAATAGGATAAGGTTGAAATAGATAGGTTAGTTGTGTTGATAGTTGTGTAGAAACGATTGAAAAGTAGGGTAGTTGTATAGAAAAATGTGAAGAAATGATTAAAAAATAGGGTAGTTGTAGAGAGTTAAAAGTTTTAACTTGACAACTTTTACTTATTACCAAACACACCCTATATTACCCTCAACTCTATAAAAGATACATTAAGACGAGTGAAGAAGGTTAGCTAGAGCATTCATTAAGTTTTCACCTTCTCTATTATGAGCAATCAAGCCTCTCAAGAAGAAATTAAGCTCTTGTGCAACCAAGCAGACAAAAGAATTTAAGATCCACTCATCTACATCAATCATCAAGATTTACTGAGTTAAAATTTACTACACAATTGTAAAGTGTAGATTCCATTTTTTGTATTTTTGAAGTGTTAACCTTATTATGTTAGTATTGTAGACCAAGCCTAAGAAGATGTTGAAACAGGGATTGATTGAAGTGTGGCTCACCATCCGTCTTTCTATTGATGCCCCATACAGCTGAAATCTAGAGGAGAAATACAACAGTAGAACCCAAGACACATACGGTGTGTACTTGGAAGAATGGAGCGGAGGTGTTGCCTGACCTACTACACATCCTGTCTCCTATGTGTGGTTACTTATTTACTGTTTTCATTATTTTTGATCTATTCACCTCTTATCATTCTCTCTCACTTTGTACATGGTTTCATCAAAAGGGGAATTACTTAAATAGTGGCACCTTATCTTAAGAAATTAAAATTTTTAATAATTCAATTTACTCATCTTCTCTTGAGTTAAGCCAACACATCGAGACAAACACTACCTCCATCATCAAGATGCCTATTGGAGAGCCTCCAAATAAAAGTACTAATTTCCCAATCCATGTTTTAGAAGAACAATGCTCAATTCAAGTTGGAGCTAGTGAACTGAAATCTCACCAACATAAGACATTTCCAAGTAGCTGGAAATCAACACGTCTTCTTAACCTGGAAACCAGTGTACCCACAATAATATCCACACTACAGGTCAAAAATAGCCAATTAAGAGATTCCCCAAAATCTACCATGTTAAAGGTATCTACCTTCTCGAGACAATAAAAATAAATAAATAAATAATCTTAAATAAATTATGAAAACCAACTGAAGAATGTGACTAAGATATATATATATATATATATATATATATATATATATATATATATATTGAGGAACAAGTGACTAAGATATTTAAGTTGCTTAAAATGACTCCAAGGTCTGAAAATCTGAAAGCTAGTTAATGGCTATATCATGTTCCAATTGTCATTTTTCTCTACCTCAGAACACGCTCAGGACAATTCCTTGTAAGCTTCAACATTAAAATGCCATGATTACAGAAATGCCAAGCTGATAACATTTATTATGATATGATGACTTAGAAACCCTTCCCCTGTACATGGCCCTGCACTCTGTAAATAAGCCTTTTCACCAGTTCTGGTCCAATCCAACTAATGGTTTTATTAGTTCTCCATCCATTATTCGGATGAAATATATGTCATCCCTACCTGTGTTCTAAAGTTATCCAGTCAGCCTTTGGATGTTTATGGAATCCATAATTCATTTCGCATGATGCGTTTCAGGGGAGATTACAGATTCAAACAACATAGTAGAAAGTATCCTAATTACAAATTCATCAATTTCATTCGGCAATTAACTTCAGAGAGAGAGAGAGAGAGAGAGAGAGAGAGATCAAACCCAAGCTAATATCTACGACTCCGTAATCACTAATCAAATCCATTCGATTCAATTCAGCAACAAAACAACCAGTCTCGGAATAAGAATCTGACTTAACAGAGAAAAATTCTAGAGTAAGAAAATAGCATATAGACTGAAAGAAGAAGATTAGAACCTTATAGTCAGGATTGGAGAGAATTCTGATGAGGTGTGGGAACGCACCAGCATCAAGAACCGCACTGACGCCGGCATCGACGCCACAAGCAAAGCTGCCAAGCGCCGCGGCGGACTGCACAAGCATTGCCGCGTCGAAGTCTCCAGAAGAAGAGAGGATGTCAACGACTCGGGGAACAGCTCCGAGCTTGATGTACGAGAGCTTCTTCGTCCGGTTGCCGATGATCTGGTTCTTCACTTCCCGCAGGGCTTTGAACCTCGTTCCACCGCTCTCGGAGGCACTCAGCCTCAAGATCAAATCCTCCGGCCGGTTGCTGGATGCGGACGCAGGCATCCTTGCAGAAATCCGGCCGGAATTCGACCGTCGGTGGCCGGATATACGGGAGAGAAAGAGACAGAAGGGGGGAAGACGGGGAGCGAAATGCTAAAAGGGTTGCGTTTTCTTCTCCTTCCTCGGCTCGGCTACTCTGGGCTTCGGTTGGGGTCGAGCGGAGCAAAGTTTAGCCTTTTCCACCCACTGGTAACGTGCGCCCGGGTGCGTACGGGGCCGACCGTCGCGCTATTACGCGCGTGCATGTGGCCGCGAGGAAATGTACGATGCACGATCCGGGACATGATTGGATCCGCACTTCAGAAGACCGAGGTTTCCACCGATTTTTTGTGGGAATCCACTGGACAGGACCTACTTGGATAGTTCCAATAGTTTTAAATTGTTTTTGAAAAATGATCATTTCTGACCGGATTGGTCTAAGAACATATATTTTTTCAAAATTTCTTACAAAATGTTAACTTAATTATATTTAACCTATACATTGATTTTTACTAATTTTAAAAATATATACATTTATTCAGGATTTTTAAACATTAAGTATTTTAGTTACGTCTCAATAATTTAAAATGACTAAAAGACTCTTATATTTTAAAAATTTAAAATAAATATATATACACCTTCAAAATTGAAAAAAAAAATTGATTTATAGATTAAACATAACTAGAATAATAATTTCGTAAAAAAATTACAAAAAAATATGTTTTAGTCCCGTCTAAAATGGACAAACCTCATTTTTGAGTGCTTATGAATACTTAAACTTTTTAAACTAAAAATTTCCCATCTAAAACTTTTCACTCTATAATTATCCTAATTTTTAATTATTTCTTCAATTTTTCTTATGCAATTATCTTACTTTTCAATCATTTTTATACTACTACTTATATATATCTATCTTATCTATTTTAATTTTATTCTCTATACTTCTCATCACGACCTTTATGATATCACATCATTTTCTAACTTCTCAAAAAATTTTACATCAAAAGTTTTATCATTTTTCAAAAACACCATTTACCATCTCGTTAAAAATCATTTTGATTTAATTATTGAGTAGGTTGTAGTACCTAGAGCACATATTATTATGTGTAAATTTTTTTAAAAAAAGCTTATTTTTAATAGAAAAGCTTCTATTATTAATTTGTAAATGAAAAAGAAATTCTCGACCCCTCGTTTTACCTGCGCTTGTGCTCACACAAACTTTTATCTAGTCGTCTAAGGGCATATTTAGCAAAATAAAAAAATCGCATTAAAATTTTTCAATTTAAATTTTTCATTCTTCGCAATTATCTTATTTTTTAATTATTTCTTCTCATCTTCTAATACAACTATCCTTCTTTTTAATTATTTCTATACCACTGATTTATCTATTTTAATTTTATTCTTTTTACTCTTTATTATTATTTTTATTATATCACATCATTTTCTTTCATTTCAAAAAACTTTTACACTAAAAAATCTCATACAAAAGTTTTATAACTTCCCAAACACACTCTGAATATTCATGTATTTTACCCCTTTTAATATAATGTGATAATTATCTTATTTTTCAATCATTATCTCTATATTGTAATCATTTTTCACATTTTTCATACGGCTATTTTATTTACTTTAACTTTATTTTATTTACTTCTTCATTGCCTTTATAATATTACAAGACTATTGGAAGAATTCAAGGAGGCTTTATGGGAATGGAAAAATGGAATGAAAATATAATTATGCAATTAAGAGTGGAAAAGCTTTTATTGAAAATGCAAATATTTAATTGAAAATAAAAAATTTATTTTGGGAATGAGAATTCTTATCACATACACATATCATTTAAAGATCTTATATCCTTCGTTACATTTCTGTTCTCGCTTTTTAAAAAATTTTACCCATAATTTTTATATAATCTTTTTACATAATACTCAATCAAGCCTTATGATTATCCAATATTATAATATTTTGTTCACAAGAGAAGATTATTGCAAAGGGTATCTATACTTGGATGGGCCTAGCTTCTGTGCCCTCTGCTGATGGGCCACTGTTGTTGTTGAGCCACCTCTTCGTGGGCTTAACCTGCTAGCCCTAGCAAAATTTTATCACCACTACAAACTATCGTTGCCATTGCTGCAAACTACCTCTCTACTAGGCCTAGCTTGCCACCAAATCTTAAGAACCTAGTCCGCCGTTGGCCCTCAAGCCAACTATTGCAATCTCTTAGCAACTACGCAGATCATAGATTATAATATATAAAATATAGATCTTATGGAGAATTTGAGACTTAAGTATTTGGATTTAAATACTTTATAACTAAAATTAAGAGAATAAGATAAGAAGAAGGAAGAAAATAATAAGAAGAAAATCGATCTCAATAATGCAGAATAAATATTAGAAATTACAAGATTAGAGTACTTAAAGTATAGGCTTTCACATGCAACAACTATGATGAATACATGAAATAATTATTTAATCCAGATATTAAGTGTCAAAGAAGAACTATCATTATATTATTATTATACATTCTTTCGAAACCTAAAAGGTGTACTATAATCTTCTTAACCACATATTTTTAAGAGAATAAGTCAATTAAAATCGATTAAGTTCTGTGAAAGTTTATGGAATTCCTCAATATTATTATGTTTATTTTTCATGGTCTTAGATTTTCAGATTTAACATCTTGATTATCATATATTAGACTTTCACTTTTGGTTCCTTTACATAATATATGAGAATCATTTCCAAAGTTTAGGCTTTCAGATCAATCAAACAATAAACCACAAGATATTAAATTAACATATAATATCCTTTATATATAAATTAAAACCACAATACTCATTATATTATATATATGCTACATCCTAAACCCCAGATTAAAGGTTTAGCCTAGTATGTTTATAATCAAATTCAAATATAAAATAAAAATGTATCTCAAACCCATCATATATAAAATACTATAATTAAAAGAAAAGTTTATTGGTTGGAAGCTTCAATAATGTCTTGAAAACTCCAACCTATGCCGTTGTCTTGCTTCTTGCCTTGTGCTCTACACTTTCTCTCACTTTTTGGACATCAGCCCAAGCTCAAGTGACATTTTAAGATGCTTTGGGACATCTCCAAGAGGTTTTTATATAGATTTCCAGATGAGACTTGCGCATAAACTCCATTTTGAGCATATTTTTGCATAGCCAGGGTCCCACACGGTTTGAACCATGTGGGCCTTTGGAGTGCTCATCTTGCTTCAAAATTTAAGTGTTTTGTTGCCCATTTCGCCATGATTTGTATTGAATCTTCCCTAACATGTCCCGACATGTTGTAGACTTCCTTGATCATCATTTTAACTCCTTTAAAATATTAAAAATTATCAAATCAAATGTAGTCTTGATCCTTGAGCTTTGAAACTTCTCTAAACAAATGCACCTTGCACCGAATAAGTGGACCATCTTTAATTGCTCATAACTTTTGATCCGGAGGAGTTACGAGAGTCATGACATATCAACGGAGAACATTTTTTGAGTCTATCAATGTGACAACTTGGCAAACCTGGCTGAGCTCATTTTTATGTCAAAATATGTTGTTTCTTAATGATTTAAGGCCCTAAATTTGCACGTATTTTTCTGCTTTGCACAAATCAGTCATTTGTGAGTATTTTATGCTAAGTAAAACTAAATCAATCAAAATATGATTCAAAATATCTTAAATACTCAAATTCATAATATAAAAGTGACTCAACACTAACACGAAGCTAGGATTGTAGGTGCAACTTTCTAGGCCTGGGCACAAGCCGAGAGCCTAAGCTGAAGGGAAAGTGTGTGATATTTGCAATTTTTTTGGGTTATTCTTTTTTATAAATTAGCCAGTCTTGAGGGTTTGTGCAAAAGGTCATGAAATCCCAAATTTGATGCAACCTCAGCATCTTCTTCTCTACTCAAACTAAGCTTGCAATGGCCATGGCTACCACATAAAATATGATTTTCTAACTATTCTGAATATTAGAAAATGCATATAAAATCACTCATCTCTAATTATAAACGAGTTTTTATTTTATATCATAGATGGATGTATTCGTGAGTGGATTTTGATGATCTAAAGCCCATATTTCAAACCACTAATTTATATTATAAGAGAATAATATTATATAAATTTGGTGCATTAAATTCCCTATATACATGCTTATCTACATCCTATATAGATAATATAACTTTCAATGCAAGGAATTAATTCTATCATGCAACATCCAGTAATCTGATAATAAAAATAAATTTTTATGAAACTAAATCTAAATTACTTCTTATGATACATGACACTAAGGAACTTAATTCGTTCAAATGCCTTTCTTAGGAATTCTACTCAGAGCGACAATTCATGACAATAAGCTTCTCTCTCCCTGTGAATTTTTTCAAACCTTAATATCCATTATGTCTTGTCTTAAAAGCCATATTCCAACGAGCAATCTCTCACTTGTGGCTTACAATCCGGGAAGAGGGTTGTCAAACTGTTTTGTTTCACCGGGTATTCTGGAAGTGGCTTCAAGTGCGGAAAAAAGAAATAATATAATATAATATAATATTTCTAACCCTATAAATACTCAAATCCATGTTTACCTAGGGGCCAAATACCCTTCTTACCATGTTCTTAATTAAGCTTTTTGAGATAATATCTCAACTATTATTTTCTAAGCTTATTCTTGCCATGATCAAATTTTCAACAATCAAAGAGTCAAATTAACATGTAAACCTCCACATTATAAAATAAACTTTCAAAAAGTGTATATTACACATGCTTTCTCACCCTATAAGAAGCATAAGAAATTCAATAGAAAGATCTTAGGGGTCCGACCCTCTTATCATGGTTTTTTGAGTCAACCCTAACTGACTCTTTTCCACATAAATTTCATGTGAAGAATTGATCTACACCATGAATTTATGTTCTAAATCTTGATTTGGCTTAGTCGACCCCTAATGTGACAACCAAGTTTTTTTCATATATAATCTTTTTTTGTCATGATGTAATTTGTAGGGGTGCAAATTGGGTCGGGTAGGTCCGGGTAGGGGTCGACCCTACCCTTACCCTATTTTAAAAAGCTCCTACCCTACCCTATTTTATACCGGGTCGGTTCGAGGCATACCCTACCCTATTTTTTTAAGGCCGGGTCGGTTCCGGTTCCGGTTCCGGTTCCATATCGGTTCCATTAAAAATTCTTCAAGCATGCTGCCAAAATCTGTTTGCAAGTTTAGAAATTTGAATATCATGACCAAGTATAAACAATTTACCAAATTTGTTCCAAACATTTGCAAGAAATTCATAAAACAGTTAACGAATGCATGGAACTTTTAACAAGAAATCATTTAGCCATTGCGAATGGATAAAAATCATGAGCAAGAATACATGTTGCCAAACAAATGCACAGAATAGAGAACAAGAAGTCAAGAACCAAACTTGTACTTGGTTTTCCTTCCCAAACGGATGAATGCCATAGATCTATAGGTGTAATTCTCAGTCGTAACTCAATGTGGAATTATGAATGCATGAAGTTGAAAGGAAAGATAGAAAGAAAACTAGGAAAGTAGATCTGATTGGGAATTTGGGATATGCCTGAGGGGATGGTTAATGGGCAAGCCTTCCGAACTGGAGCCTGGAGGGGTACGACCGCCGACCATGCAAGCCAGGCGAGAGCCGAGCAGACGAAGAAGACGGCTGAGGAGAAGACGGAGCAGGCACGACTGATGAGAAGACAGAGAAGACGGAGCAAGCACGACTGACCAGAAGACGGAGAAGATGGCGATTCCAATTTCCGGCGAACTTTGTCTCAAGGTGCGGCTCTGCCTGGAGTCTTCTGGATCTGATCTGCCGGTAGCGGAGAAGACGAGAAGAAGCATGTGATTGCAAGGGGAAGCCGGGAAGGGCTGCAACTGCAAGCGGCAAGCCTGTTAGCCTACAAGGCAAGCAGATTCGGGATCGGGATTGGTCGTAGCCTCGCAGGATTCGCCGATCCGGTGAGTCAATGGTGACTGACGAGACGAGAGGAACGCCAACAGGGGTCATCTTCACTCTCCAGTTGCTTCTCTGATGTCGAATATGGTAATACCCATTACCATCTACCCAGTGTCTCCCTTTCTCTGAGATGATTGAGACGATCAGACGGCAGACGCTCACACTGCCTCTTCTGATTTCTGACAGCCAGCAGGCACGCGCAGGCGTGAGCAGTGAGGACTGATGCGAGACATGACAGGAGGCGACGCCCGATAGGTGACAACCTGTTAACCTAATAATATATATATATTTATTATAATAATATTATACAAAATTCGGGTTGGTTCCGGGTACCCATTACCTGGAACCGACCCTACCTAAATACCCCCCGGGTATTTTTTACCCGGAACCGAACCGATCCTACGGGTAACTATGGTGGAACCGAACCTACCCTATTTAGGGTACTCATCGGGTCGACCCGTGGGTACCTATGAAACCCCAATCTTAGACACGTATAAAACCCTAGGGTTGTAAACCCTAGGTAATGTATTAATGAAATATATATATTCATGAAATATGAAATTATGAGGGATAAAATAATTATTTATGAAATTCGGATGAATAGTGCACGTGAATAGTAAAACGTGGGATTAAAGAATATGTTAAGTTAATCACTTTGGATTAACTTAATCACAAAAAGACAAAAAAGGAAGCTTCCCACAAAAGGACAAAATAGCCACTTTTTGATTTATTTAGTATTTTCGGATTTTAGTGGATTTTTGAGAGAAAATAAAGAAAAATTCATATCTTGCAATCCGGACATCGGATTGAGATGAAATTTTTTATGGATGACCAAAATATGATGATGAACATGATGAGTGGTCCAAGATTGATCAAAAATCATGAATTAAGGGTCAAGATTAAACGTCATTTGAAGATCAAAAAGTAGCTTTACTTTTTCATTAATTAGCATTTGACTTTGGATTAATTTTAATTAATTAAATGGATAAATAATTAATGAAAAGCTGCTATGGCTGCTCGAGCTTGGACTTTTGGAACCAAATCCAATGGCCCAAAATCAATCTTATCAAAAATCAACGGTTGAGATGAATTAGCTTTAAAATAATTAATTTTAATAAATAAAAAATCATAAATAAATAGGGGCTAGCTAGGGGGCAGGAGCTGCTGATTAGGGTGGCTGCACAAGCCTCAAAATATTGCATGGGATTTGGGAAAAAATATTTAGAATTAAATACCTTGAGCAAGGGGGTAAATTGCAAATATGTGAAAAATGCAACACTATAAATAGGGGAGCATGGTGAAAGACCAAGGCACACCCATTCCAGCTCCATTGAGCATTTCCAACCCCCAAAATTCGTTTTTGGCCTTAGAGAGAAAAGGAGAGAAAGTTAGAGAGAGAAAGGGCAAGTTGGAGGAGAGATTTTCTACTTCAGGTAAGGGGATTCATCCCAAATTTCTTTTGGGTGTTAAGTAAGGTAAAACCATACTTAGATAATGCCTAATCATGAGAAAATAAGTAAAGTTATAATGCTTAATTGGAATCATGCCGAAACATCGAAAATTTGGAGCAAAGATGGAGCATTCGGTAAGATAGCATATGATATGTGAAAATAATGCTCCAAATTTGATAAATAATGATTTGGGATGTATGATTATGATAAATATGATGTTGGAATGATGATATATTAATTTCATAATTTTTGGAATTAAGGATTATGCTTAAGTGAATTTATGTTGATTTTTAGTACATGGAGAAAATGATTTATTTAACCAAGTAAATGATGATAAATTCAAAATGTATGAAATTTCCCATGATATACGAAGCATAAGCTATGTCATGGTATTTTTTATTTTTGGGAAAAATGTCAAATTTTAGAACCCATGAACAGTAACCAACGTTGCTGTGAACACTAACCTCGGGTGAACAGTACGTGAACAGTGATGATGAACAGTAATCTGCTACAGTGACATGAACAGTAATTATGAACAGTGAACAGCGTATTTTGGGAAAAAAATTGAGATTTATTTTTGTATATTTATAAGGATATATGGATGGAATTTTTAAAGGATTTATGGATAAAAATTCATATAAATGAGTAATGACCAAGTATTTATAAAAGGAAAACCTCTATAAAAATGAGGTAATATGTGATCGTAAAGCATGCATGGGAAGCAAGCTAAGACATGGAATAGATGGATAAAATATCCAATTTCCTTGTATAGGAAAATGAAAGGAAAAGATAAAGGAGTCAGGTTGAAGCAAAGCAAAGGTAAGCAAGCGAACTTTCTTTTTAAAATGTGATTTTATTGTTTCATTGTAAGCAAGCAATCCTTTTGAAAATGATGATTTGTAAGCAAGCAATCCTTTTAAAAATGATGATTTGTAAGCAAGCAAACCCTTTTGAAAATATGATTTTATTCCCAAGTATTTATGAAATGTGTTTAAGGATGGTCATTCCTATAATGTTTTGAAATGATGAATGTTTATGACTTTTTATGAAAAGTCATGCCGGCATATTGATATTATGTGATGTTCATGAACATGTGCACATGTATGATGTATAAGGAAGAGGTTTTGGTGGAGGTAGAAAGCGGATCAGAGGGTCCCCCTTCACTATTGCCAAGTCATATGGGCTGTGTGCCGACGGCGTCTTCCCCAGAGGTGGAGGCAAAGGAATGTTATGTGTAAATGAATGCATTTCATTTTCATACATTGATTGAAAAGGAAAGCATGAATTTGAAATTATGTTTTAAGGGATGGTGCAAATAATTTTCTACATGAGAATGACAAGTTACCTGGTGTAAGAGGTATATAACGCTGGGAAAATCAAAAGTCATGCATGTAGGAACCATGTAGGCGTCAAGAGGAAGAGAGGTTCCTCTTGATGAGGCCAAGTCGGAGACAGCCGGCGTATTGGACCATGTTATGTGAGATGTTCCCTGAGCTAGCGTACCCGCACACGAAGGTTTATGTCAGGAGTGGAAAGGAAGCATTTGCACATCCAATGTTTATGAAAAGGTTTCTATTCCATTGATAGTTGATCACTTGCTAAGTGTCTCCTATCGAATGGAGAGAAATGCATTTACGAATGATTTACACGAATGGTTTATGAAAGGTTTCGAAATATGGTTTACGAAAAGGTTTCTATTCCGCTGGTAGTTGATCACTTGATAAGTGTCTTCTATCGAATGGAGAGGAATGCATTTAAAATGAAAAATGCTTGCTTATTGAGTTTCGACTCATGTTTTGTTTTCCCAACCTCAGACAGGTGTAGGGAAAGACAATAAATGAAGGGCACGAGTTGTTAAAGGAAAAGAAGAATCTACAAAGGTTAGTAGATTTTTGTATGAACAGATTCCCTAATGGGATATGATGAGAAAGGACATAGATTGTATGAAATTATGAAGTTATGAATAATAGGAGAAGTTGATGATTTATGATGTTATGGATAAGTCCATCATGAATGATGGTGAATATATGTTTATGTGATGAAAGAAAAGAAAAAGAAAAAAAGAAAAATTGGTCGAGATCCAATTAAGAACCCGCCGCGTGATCAGGGCAACAATCCTGATTCACGTTTACCAATCTACAAGATCCCGGAGTAAGGACAAATGTGACGCCTCGGTTCGGGGCACCACAGTACCCGACCCAAGTTGCACCCCTAGTAATTTGCGAATACCACTAGTACTTAATGATATTAGTGTTATGTATACTATACACAAATGTGGCACCTAGGGGACATGTCGTGTATGCATACATGCATTAAACTCTTGACATGTCGGGTTGTATAGGGCACCATTTGCGAGCATATTAGAATAAGTATGAGTTGTGCATTCGCATATTTGGTGGTTGCATTCCTTACGTATAGTATAATTTTATGAGGTATCGATTCAGAGGTGTATGGTTGATGCATTATTTGAGACACTATAACTGTTGTGAACTTTCATAGAGTAGGTACGAAGTTCGAACTATCCGGTCAAGTTGTGAGGGTGAGGAGGGCAGCGCCCTTAAAAAAAATTTTAATTGATTAAGTACTATGTGTGGAAAGGTTAGTGGAAAATTAGTAACTAGGTCCGCCCACCTATGGGCTCGGCCTGTGTTAGCAAAGGTCCTATTAAGCTAAGGGCGAGCAACCGACCTTCCCCATTTTTCCTTCTTCTTCTCCTTTTAGCCCCTTCTCCCTTCTTTCTCTTCTTGCTAGCCGTCAAATCGACCCTAATCTTTCTCGAAATCTAACTAAACTGCATCAAAGATTGTTTGTCCGCATCAAGGAAGCTTGCAAATCCTAAAAGCTTGAGTCTAGGGTTGCTAGTTTCAGGAGAAATTGCGATCTAGGTAAGTAGATATTTCCTTTTTTTCAAGTAGAAGTGGAATCTTAACTTTATCGTGGTATAGGACTAGTAGGAAAATGAGTAAATCCAATAACTCTATGGCTCGGGGCGTTTAGGGTCCCTAATAATTTAGAGTTAGCAAGAACCATAGAAAACTTGATATTGTTGAGTGAAATTTTCAAAATAGATGACGGATTAGTATTCTTTCCTCTTTCACAGATGATATTGTTCAATGGGTTCAACTAGAGTTTCTCTTCTATACCTGTCATGTGTTTGGTAAAATGCTTATTTTAGCAGTGGGTATTCTAAATTTAAAGCTTACATTATGGGTTTACTAATACTATTTGTGTGGTTTGTGATACTTAATCTCATGTGTATTAGATGATGTATAATTCGAGATATATGGATGTAGTAGACAGTCTAATGCATGCGTATGATCATGATTAATTGTATCATATAACTTTTGGTATAATTGGTATGTGTATGAGTTGTCTAGCTAAAAAGGGTTGTTCATTGCCTTTGATTGACATGAGAAAAATGGTTGTTCATGGCCCTTGTTTGACATGAGAAAAAGGGTTGTTCATGACCCTTATTTGACATGAGGAGAAGATTATGCATGGTCTATTATGGACATGCGATTATATGCATACAATCCTGAGTGCGAGTGTTGGTTCATTACATTTTTCATAGTCATTCATGATTTGTTCTATTGCATCTATATCATGATATGTGTATTAAGAATCATATTTATATGATTGCTATATACTTACTGAGTTTGTTAGACTCACATGATTTATTATTTTGCCTTTAGATCACAGACCAGGTGAGGTACCTTGAGATTAAGCTGAAGGAGAACCCAACCCTAGGGCTTGAATTGTAGGCTAGGACTTACTTTTTGTTATTATAGACTTTCTTCTTTTGTTAATACTAGTAAATTTTAATACTTACTTAGTTGATTGAACTGTACTAAATGTTTTATATTAACATTTGGACTTAATTATAATATATGTGAATAAATATAATAATCTTTTGAGATGCCTTGTTGTATGATGGTGAATGAGATTTTCTTTACTATATGGATGTCTTTATGACATAGGAATGCAAATGTATGAATTTAAAGCTGAATGTTATATTTTAGGATGGAAATTAAGATGTTTATGAATAACAGAATACACACCACGCCTTGTAGTTACGAAGAGATGCTGCCAAATTTTCTTAGATCAAGAGGTACTTGTTAACTAGTAATTAGAGATGTCTTGGGAACAGGTGGTTACACCTGACCAAGTTGAGATTTATCATTTGGTGTTGTTTGTGGAAAATGATTTTCTAAATAATCTTCACATCATTGTACACAAGTTCAATTGCTTAGCATCCTATGATAGTATTTGGCGAAGATCTCATTAATAGAAAGGGAAATGAAGCAAACAATCTAAAGAAAGGGACATCCAACCAATAGGCTCCCCATGGATGAAAGAATATGCTCCTTTGCCTTCACCAACCCTCTCTAGCAAGTAACACATTTCCTACCCTATATTTTCCTTTTTACATTTAATCATTATTATCGGCCAAAATCTAAAGGGCATGAGAAAAGTATTTCTGATGTACAATACATACCCTTCGAAAGGTCCACCTCGATAGGAAACCCCTAAAAACCACATAATGGGACCACATCTACTACATTTAGCTGCCTCGCTGGACTAGGGACTTGGAGTACTACACCATGAGTTATGATAAAAGTTTTTGAGCTACCATTGAAAGTTGACCATGGAAAAATAGATTTGAAAAATAATAGCTAGATTATTACTTTGAAAAATCATTGACTAGACAGTTAGAACTAGTGGATGGTTACACGGAAGACATGGGTTCAAGTATCTGTGGTGATAGTAAAATATTTTATTTTTTTCTGCTTTATTCATTTTTGCAACGTCAGAATCTAGATCCAAAATACCTAGTCAAATAAGGGCAACAAGGCAGCAACATTGTAGCTCTTTATCTAGACAATTGGCTATAAATGGGAATATGTCCATTGAGAAATAGATTTTTTTAAGGCAAGAGGTGAGGAAGGTAAGGACGAAGAACTAAAGAGAGAAATAAAGATTATGTCCTACTAAGTTGCTACTATAGAGAGGATTATGAAAAAGTGGTGGATGTTACATTCCTTACTTTGTATAGAGGTAAATTTAAAATTATCTTGGTTGAGATTTAAACACCTTGTTGGTAATTATTTAGATTTTTCTTAAATTCAAATAAGTATGATGTATATTATTTATTATTTGGGGCACTTGACGATGGCATAAAATTTATGCATGGTACGAAATATAATTTTTCTCATGCAACTAGTGATCTAAAACCTAGAAATAGAAATCTATTAATTAAAGTTAAACTTGGGCAACTAGGTTGATAGTTGTTTCACTTATAAGTCTAAAATAATTTTTAATAAAAGGAAAAGGAATTTCTAGAGATTTAGGCGGTAGCAATGGTTGTCGAAACCCACAGACAAGTGAAGAAGGCAATCTAGAAATTTGTTTCATGTAATTGGAAATTTTTTAGAAAAGCCCACAGATATAAAAAATTGCAAAAATTCATATTTTTCCAAATATGCTTACAAGGTTTCACCAATATTGCATCTGTGCTCCTAAGTTTGCAGAATTTGCAAATATGCTCACAAAGTTTATATAAAATGCAACTGTGTCCCTTTCATTACGATGTCATTAGATTTTTATGTAAAATGAAGATAATACCCTTAAGCTAAATCATATACTTTCAATTTTTGAAAATATTATAAGAAGTTTTACAAAAAAATCTAAAATCATAATATTGTAAAAATATAAAAAAAATTAAATAACAAATATATTTAAAATATTTGAAAATTGCAAGTTTATCACTTGTATTAAAGGATATTATCTTCATTTTATATAAAAATCTAATGGCATCCTAATGGAAGGAAAATAGTTGTAATTTTATGCCAATTTTGTGAGCATATTTATAAATTCGGCAAATTTAGAGACACAGATGCAATATTAGTCAAACTTTGTAGGCATATTTGCAAAAATTCCTAAAAAATTGCAAATATTCATATGTTGAAACTTTGAAAAAAACCTCTTGGACCCCTCCCCTTTCCACTAGGCTCTAGGTTCACGCCTAGGTCAAGCAAGCCAAGCCGACAAGCCCAACTCTTTTGTTGGCTTATCGGTTGGCAGATTGGGCCTAAGTGAGGCCTAGTAGACTTATCCGACGATAGTAGCAACAAGATTGGGCTAACCTCAGTAAACCAAGCCCATAAAGAAAAGCCTAGTAGTATCAATGATAGCAGGAGCCTAACAAGGTGAGTCCAAGATCTAGGCCCAACATACATTTCAGTGGCCAACCACGCGCAGCAGTGCCGTTGGTCGGTCCCTGTGTGCCATGTGGTGCAAGCGGAGCTGTCAACGCATGTTCTTATATAGATTTTGATCTCAGACTCCAATTTTGGTGATCTAATAATCAATTTTTAGGTTTTTTTAACCATCTAAATTAGATGGAAGTCTCTAATTTTTTATCAAAGGCTTAAATCATAAAGATGGTGTGAACAAATGATAAATCATGATTAGATATTAATCTGTAGCCCCCTTGGATGAGAACCTTTAATATTACAATAATCAGCTTAGTAGATAAATTCACTAAACTCGATATTAAGACAAAAAGAAAATAGTACAGACATACTATGGGTGTGTTTGGGAATGGATAAAACTTTTGATGAAAAGTTGCAAAGAGTAAAAGTTGTCAAATGATGTGATATAATAGGAGTAATGATGAGGAATAAATAGGATAGAGTTGAAATAGATAGGTTAGTTGTGTAAAAATAATTGAAAAGTAGGGTAGTTGAATAGAAAAATGTAAAAAAATGATTAAAAAAAGGGTAGTTATGGAGAAGGAAAAGTTTTAGATTGAAAAGTTTTAACTTGACAAGTTTTACTTATTACCAAACACACCCTATATTTAAAAGACATAAAATGCTTGTGATACTTAATGTTTTATACTTTATTCCATTTATTGAGTTCACTCATTATATTTGTATATTGTTGTCTCATAGATTCTCTTGTAGATGATACTTAATGAGTTGTCTAGCGTGACCTTAAATGACGACCAGTGTTTCGGCCTCTTTTTAGGTTAAGATAGATCATTCCACTTATTTTGGTGGTTTTAAGAAACATATGCTCAATTAATTGTCCTAATGAATTTTAAAGCATTTAATTTCTTTAATTGAGTCTGAAGAGTATATCATAGAAGTATTTTGCATCGTGTTCGACCTTTGATTTTATATCTTTAATAAGAAAACTCTTAATTAAAAGAGAAACATACAATAAGCCATGCTAAAAAATTGTGATGTAATTGAAAATGACAATAAAACGTGTAGAAAATCTTTCTACGATTTTATAAATACATAAAAGACCGTGTCTGACAAAAATAAAAATATGGATGAGTACATGTTATTGTGCACTGTAACTCAAAAATGAACTGAGTGCATTTCGCCATTCACCATGAATGGTGAGTTGCATATTGACCATATGATTAACTAACAAAAATAAATGGAGTGCACTTCGCCACACATCATAACTCGTGGTGAATTTACGCTTAGCCCTTGACTACTAGTGACCCTATATAGCAAATTGAGTGTGTACTCAACTTCTAAATTTACATAACAGACTAGTGTGTCCTGCATTTAGCTTCTGGATTTACATAAGAAGTTAGCGTCTCTTGCATTCAGTCTCTGAATTCGTGCAGCAGGCTAGCATGTTCCGTATACAGCTAGGGAGAGGCTTGAGAGCTAGGGAGCTTGTTGTGTCTTGAAATGAGAGGTCAAGGCCTCTCTACTTATAAATTTTCAAATGGGTAGTTCAGTGGTTATTTGAATTGCTTGGGCTCTAGATAAGCAATTCTATAGTTATTTGGGGTGGTTCCACTATAACACTACCGTTGCCTAGACATTCCCTCGATGGCAAGTCAATGGTAACCACCCGATCTAAGAAATATTCAGCAACATCTCCCCATAACTTATAAGGGGATGATATAGTATACAAGACATGTTATATATCAATATCATATGCATATGTTCTCATAAACTGTAATTAACTTCAAAAATACCCAAGTACTACATGTTCTTCATAGTTGGGTCAAACTAGATAAATATTTACATTCATTAGTGTTAGATAGAAGCACAAAGTTTGAAATAGCTAAAACAAAATACAAGTCTTAATCTAATGAGTTTAGTCTCCAGGGTTATATTCTCCACCAATCCCATTTTGAGGCTCTTCGCCTAGCCTGTGGTCTAAAAGCAAAATAACAAATCACATGAGTCTAAACAGACCCAATAAGTAGATGATAATTAATATAAAAGTGTAATCGAATAAGATTTATGATACACATGTCATAATACTAATGCAATAAAAAGATTCATAAATGACTATATAAGACATATGAGACCAACAAGCACCCCCGAGAATGTATACATATAACTATATGCATTTAACGGGCCATGCAAATCCTATCCTCATGTCAACCAAGGGCCATGAACAACCTTTTTTCTCATGTTACTCAAGCGTTATAAATAACCCTATACAACTACACGGCTCAACCATATGTCTAATTACATCAAAAGTTACTTGACACAATATACCCTTGACCATATACATGTATTAGACTATGGACCGTAACTACTTATCTCGAATAGTAAATAAACCAATACACACAAGAAAAGTGCCACAAATCATGGATACAATATTAGCAAATTCAACCAAGTTTGCAATTAGATTTTAACATCCTAACTATCACACAAGCATTTTATCGAACATATGATAGGCGTTAAAGAGAAAACTCCTAGTTCATCTTACCAGTTCTACCCAATCAAGTAATGTCAGACTCTAATCATAATAAAATTTGTTAATGCGTTATCTATTTCATAAAGAGCACCTATTAATATCCAATTCCTTACAAATCCTGTTAACCCTAGGTCGTCATGAATCCTAGAATACCCAAACCTTGAACTTGTTGGATGTTACTCTTTCCCACCACCCCTATATCATGTTTAGGATGAGATTTCACCACTTATTTGAGAAAAGAAAACATTTAATTACCAAAATCATGATTTCCCCTAAAATCAACAACTGTAGACTCTATCTTTGAGATTTTTGAGCTCCCTTAACGTGAATTGATGATCTAAAATGTGGTTTAAAGAGTTTTTGGGGATGTTTAGCTGGATTTGAAATTGGGAAGAAAGGAGAAAATGGAAGTAGGTGGAACAAAAATGAGAAGAGAACGAAAACAAAGGGAGGTCATGTGTGCCCTTTTCTTAAAAGGGATTTTCTAGCATAGGCTTAGCCCAAACATGGGTTGGGCTCAGTTGCTAATTCACCACTAACTTTTCCACATATATCACTTAATCAATTAAAAATTTCTCCAGGGGTGCTGTCCCCTTAACCCCTGCAACTTGATTGGGTAGGTCGAATCTTATACATACTCTACGAGGTTCAAGATAGTTATAGTAACCCAAGCAATCTAAATCAATACCAAACAAATAATACCATAACCAAGTTGTGCAACACCACAAACATACCAAGATCCAGCCACACAAATATACCAAGATCCTAAGCATGCATGAACGAATTACGCATCCCCCTGAGTGCCACATCTATATATAGCATACACAACACTAGCACTATAAATTACTAGTGGTATATTCTTAAATTATCTTATTGTAAAGGAAAGTCTATAATAAAAATACTCAGCCTTCACATCCACAACTACTCGTAACTTGGGCTTTAAGAAACAACAAGCAATTGGGTGCATATAGCTTGCAATTCTGCATGAAAATATGGCTTGAATGCTAAGAAATATAATTCCAAGGCTAATTTTCCTCTACTGGCTGCTTTACACATGTTGTTTTTTTATTATCTTATCTCTCACATTCTTTGAATGTGATTCTTCCACCATTTTGGAAACCAACATAAATGGTAAAGATATGTGCCAAATTAGTAGTTCTTGGTTTGCATTATTTTTCAAGAATAGTACCTACCTTCAGGTCTCTTCTCCCCTTTTCTTTGCACACACAACCAACACTGTGATTCTATGTGCTCTTACTATAAGCAAAATATTCATGGCCATCCCTTCTATAGCCTTCCTCTTTTTGCCTATTTTCACTTTGTTGTGACCTCTCTTTTTCGTTCTTTGTGTTTCAAGCTATGATGAGAAGCTACATTGTTTCCAACCAACTCTCTGCTCTCTTCTTCTGATCCTCTTAGTCTTTTATCTTGTTTATTTATTAGCTTTCTTTCCTCCTAACCTCATCATTTACTTGATCCGCACCCGCCACAACTTGTGAAAATTCTAGGACCATCGCTCAAGTTGATAAACCCAATAATAGAAATCCTATTCAACTTTTCCTTTAAGCATGTTTGTCCAAGTTTGGCGTCACTTCTATCACTCCTTTTTTTATATATTTCCCACCATCATTTCTATCTTTTGTTTGTTTGCATGACACACATGCATTTCATTTTATATGGTCCATCTTCAACCGAACAACCCGTAGCTCACAATTTGTTTTCTTCATCATACAACCATATGCCGCCATTGAACTCAAATTTAATCGCCTATGGCATAATGAATTAATGGTTTAACAGAGCAAAACACCTTTCTTTAGTTGTTAGTCATTACCAATAGCCAATTTATGCTAGTTAACAAATTATATATATATATATATATTCAAGACCATCTACTCTCTTTCTTTTTCACCATTGAAATTTTATTCAGCTGGAATTTTTGGATTTTCAAAGTAGCAATCTCATACGCGTGCATGCATGCTTTGTACAATATTCATCAATTTAGCATAAACGACCAAGAGGCAGTGACTTGTTGCTTCTTCTTTTTATATTTGCTTACTTTGATAGTGCTAGATTTGGATGGGAAGTAGCTATCTTCTTGCTTCTTCTTCAAAACTCCATGAACCGTGCACCATTTTTGAAAAAAACTACCATTAGAATACTAAACTAAGCATGGTTCTCCAGATCAGTTGCCTCAGCTCCGCTTAGCTCATCTTCATTCTTCTGTTTTTTACATTTTTATTCTTTTTTTCATTTCCTCCCTTGGCTTGTTAGTGCTCCTTGATGAATCCTCCTTTGGCTGACATTGCTGGATGATCTTTTAGGTGTTTTTTTAAAGCCGAAGATCATCTATGGTCATTGCTCATTGTGGCTAGATTCAGCCACCAAGCCTCAAAAATCCATCTTCAAGATCAACATTAGCTAGATTTTTTTACTTTTTATTTTTTAAATTTATTTAATATGTTTCGATATTATGGATGAGGAGTCATGCTTCATCCATAACTGGTGCAACTAGAGCCTCCTCCACCTCACTTTCCTATTTTTGTTGGCTACCTTATTTTTTTTATGGCTGCCTCCAATTTCTTTGAGATTTTGGGCCACATGATTGTATATGACCCTTTCAGTTGTGCATGATATTGCCAGTCATCTTCAAGGTGAAGACCCACGTGCTTCAACTTCTTTGTGGTAGATTTTTTTGGTAATTTCGGGTAAATGTTCTACTAATAGGCTTACTCCATGTGACTACATGAATCACCGCCTAGCCCTGTTGTTGCTCAATCTCCATCATTTTCACCACCTTGTTGCTATCTTTTTTAAAGAGCCTTTGACACATCTTCAAATTTTAGTATTTTTTTGGAGATAAGCTTTCCTTTCCTTTATTTTAGTTTACTTCCTCAATCCTAGCATGGGCATCAATGCATTCATTTATTTATTATTTATTTTTGGTCAGCCATTAGAATCATGGAGATGTAAGCCATGGTAATTATTAACTATATCATGCGTTTAATTGTTGTGGTTGTCCATGCATGCCTTCTAATAATTCTATAAAAATAGAGTTATCAAGACTCATTTTGTATTCATTTTGAATGCTAGTTCAAAAGAAACATATAAGTTTGTATAGGTTTTGTATTAGTTTTCATCCTTTCTGCATTTCATGCATGGTCTATAGATTTCATGCATTTTCAGTAGAATTTAGTGTAAATCATCTCATTCTAGGTTATTCAAGATTTGTTTGATTATTTAGGAATGTATTCATTTGTCTTTATCTTTTATTTTAGGAAAAGGAAAGTGACTTGCCCATGGATTCAATTCAAAGCCTATAGATGAAGAGAAGAGAGTTGCATTGCAAATAAAAAACCCAGAAAGTTAGTGCTCCAATGCCAAAATTTGGCACTCCGGTCTCAACAACTGCCATTCTAGAATTTTCTACAAACAACTTTCATAATCGCCACATACAACTTGACAACGTGGCACCAACCCTTGTACATGTGAAATTTCACATATGTCTCGCTTCATTTGTAAGGGGGTATAAATACTTTCTTAGAGTTTCTCAAATAGAAGAGAAGGGGGCACGAATTGGAGTAAGGAAGAGAAGAAAAGGAGGATGTTCAAGTTAGAGGTGGAGATGAAGATGAAGATCAACTTGGGGGAGGAATCCAAATAACTTTTATCTTTTCTTTCTCTTTATTCTCGTATTTTTATTATTCTTCTCACTTGGGATGTATTTGAACATGATTTTGATGAGAGTCTTAGATATGTTCATGGGTTGAAACTTGTGATGGAATGTTGTGATGATCTTATACTCCTAAACTATGTTAGGTTGATTTCTTGTGCTTGAAATGAGCTTATAGATTTAATATACATGTGTTTGTGTGAGATTTACCTTTATATATCATGCTTAATACTTCTACAAGCTTGATCAACTATGGATTGATATAATATCTGCATCTACACTTAGAAAAGTGAGGTTTAGATGAGATCCATATGTAAAGCATAGGTTTCCAACTGCTTGTGGCGGTTGGATGTTAATATGAATAGGAATATACCTATTAATCCCTATGTAATCATGTTTAGATTATATGCAGATCCATCTTGTTTTACTTCGTTGTATAGGAATATAGCAATTATCTAAAACATAGTTAGGTTTATATATGTTAGAAGACATGTATGAATATAAATGAACCTAGATTAGTAATTCTCTATGCAACAAATAAAAGAGAAACCAAATTAGCATAGCTTTGAGTCAAGGAATTCATAACTATTATCTATCTAATCATCCTCGTGAGTTTCTCCATTAGTTTTAACCTTATTACTAGTTAATTTAGTTAATTTTCCTTAATTTTGATAAAAATCTCATTTAATGAATAATTCGTAATTAGTAAGTGGAATTCTTGGTTGTGTTATGATTTAACTCTCCCTCCTTGTGAGAACGATACTCTATTCGCTCTTTATTACTCGATCGGCACGTATACTTACGTTAAAACAAATAATTTTTAATTAGAAATTTACGCAACTCATTACCTGCCACTTTTTCTTTATTGTCACAGCTTTGCCCATTTTTTAAGGGAAAGTGTGTCATTATTTCAAGTCCCACTTATGCAACTACTTGGCAGTGAGCTTCTCTAGCTATACTTCTTCTTCAAAAAATATTGCATCTCAAATTCCTCCACCAGAACATGTTTAGCCAATGAATTTTTATCTCCAAGCCTCTCTAATATCTTCAGGTGTTGAGGATCGGCTCTTGTGGATCATTGTCCATTTGTTATTGCCTTCTTTAGCAAGCTCCATCTCAACACATGCATCTATCTTTTTTAGGTTGTTTATAATCTCAACCATTGATCTTGTTTCTTTATTCTGTTGTAATCTTGGTCGCTAATCTTGTTATCTTGGTCATTGATGTCTTGCTATTTGGACTTGTAATATATGATTTTATAACACAGAATTTTTTTATACTTCAAGATCAATTGTAGTGGGGCCTATAGTTCAGAAATATGTCTCATTGAATTTTCCCTTTCAAATTTTATGCTCTAATGAATGTAAAAGCATAATTTTGAAATAATATGCATGAGCATGACCAGTCTCAATGATTGAATCAACGATGTGTTTCTATTGCATGCACGCATATCTGGTGAGAGAGAAAAGTGTAATAATCATCTGATAGGTAGCATCTAATGCTCTGCTAAGAGAGAGTATATGACCATAAGTCATCCAGATTACATCTTATTTAGTTGGCCTTTTTATAAGAACTTATGTTATGCTATCACTATTTTGGATAATGGCTCACATTTAGACCACTGTAAGGAGGTTATATTATGATTCAAAATTAGATAATGGGATTGCCTCTCTACATTGAAAGATGGATTTATTGCTAAGAGTAACGAGGGCAATGCGATTCAAACTACGATGACAGAGACTTGATCCACTAAGACAGGCAGTACGGGGATAGATTTGAAGGGTGAATCTCAAGGGATTAACCTTGAGACAATAACCCTTTAAACGACAAAGACTCAAGTTGAGGCAATGAAGACACCTCCATCTCAGTAGATCCCTATGAAGATAATTCAAGATTACAAGTCCTTAAATTCTTCGCCATCGCTAAATTGCTGGGTCAGAGCTGGCAAAAGACATGGTAGAATGAAAGGATAGATAATCCTACTCTCCAACCGACTTATCCACTAACGGTAAGATCTAATAATGCCATTCTACAAGGAATGAAGGAGCCAAAAGTGCTGGTAGGAACCACTGAGGACAGGTCAAGAAAAAACAGAGGGGGAGGAAAATGAAGGTAGCTCTTCTTGAGGAGGGATATTTAAGAAATGCACTTTCTACAAGAGACAACATACCCCTTCTTGCAAACTTTTGTACTCCTGCTTTATTGTAGGTCAGTGGATCATTTGTTAGTAGGATTCCCTAAGCAAGACCTTTTGCTATAAGTGTGGAGAAAAAGGCTAATCTAAACTTTATTGCCCTAGTAAGTAGATCGAGAAATCTTTGATGTAATATAGCTTAGCATTATGTTTCCAAACATATTTATGTTAGTAGCATTAACTATTCCTTTTAAGTGAGATTAATGATTTATTAAACATACTGTGGCGCCCCCAACTCGAGCATCACATCCTGAGCCTTACCTCGGGATTGTTATTGACTAGTAAACGTGATCAGGATTGTTGCCCTATCACACGGCAGGATTTAATGAATATTTATCCATTTAACCATTATTCTTTAAGAATTACTTTTATGCTAATTTTTCATCAAGTGCCCATTTAATCTATCTTTGCCCTGATATACACATTTTATATCATGTATAATCATAAAAATTCATAACATGCTCAACATCCATTGATACTTGTTCATAAAGCACAAGTCATAAAATAGTTCATATATGATCATAAGATAACAAATACCAAGTCATTTTACAACCATTTGCCATAAGCGGCACATATTAAAATTCATCAAGTTTTTACATTCTCCCATGCTCAATTCGTGCTCCTTTGTCTTCTTCATTCCTTCACCTGTCTATGGGTTTGGAAAACAAAACGTGAGTTGTAAACTCAATAAGCAAGTTGTATATTTTTCAGACAATTTATTTTAAAGGCAACATTGTTTAAAAGCATTTCTCTCAATTTTGTAGGAGATACTTAGCAAGTGATCAACTACCTGCGGAGCAGAAATCTTTTCATTTAAAACATCTTGGAATGCAACATTATACCCTCTCAAGTGTATATCATGAAAACGTGATCCTTATACCCATCATGGTATATCATGACAATGCAATGCAATGCATCATGACATCATAGGATGGAAGCTAGCTAGGCGACCATCCGTCTTCGTCTGCTCTCATCTCAGGGAGGGCGCCACCGGCCCTTGGTATATCTTAGCGACTTGGCCACACCAAAGGGGGACAATCGGTCCGCTTACACATTTAAGGTGAACCTCATGCTTTGTGCACATGAAACATCCTTGACATGCTAGCATGATTTTTCTTTCATGAATTCATAAAACAGTATTTTTCATAAACGTTTAATAAAGCAATATGCAAATTAGTTAGCAAATAAAAGGATCATTTTAACACATATTGAACGAAGGAATGACCATTCTTAAATATCTTAGAAATAAATTCAAAGATCATTTGCTAAACCAATGGAAATAGTTAGAATAATTTGAGAAACAAAAATCATTTAGAAATTTTTCTTGCTTACCTTGGTCACGTTAGCTTTCCGAGTCAACCTTTTCTTTGCCTTTGCCTATACATGTAAGAATGACATAGCATTCATATAATTTTCATTTGCTTGCTTTCAACTTAGTTTTTCAACCCACTTTCATTAACATTCATAACCCACTAGAATTCCAAGTCAGGTGTACATGCACAACATAACTTATGTATCATATCATTCATTACATCACATATTCAATACCCATATTTAGGGTAACATTCATATATATATATATATCATAACACATTCATTAATCACCATATGGAGGTTTATTACTCCCACTTATCATTTTTCACATATTTTTCAGAATTCACATATCGTGCTCATTCTTAAGCACGTAGTTGATGTCCTAAACCTCATATATTAATCTCGAATTTTGGGATTATCATTATTTACTAAAACAGCAACATAATCCATGTATTTCATCATGTTTTCATGCATTTTTGCATTTTAACAATTCACATAAGCCATTTATCATTTACTCATGCCTATCTTTCCATATGATTAAGCACGAAATTATGTGTTTTCCTTTTAATTTTCATCTTAATCCGCCTTACAGGAGTCAAGTTATGAATTTTCTAACATTTTCCAACTTATCTCTATAATTAGCCTCTTAATTTTCATTAATCACATCATGAAAATTAAATTAATTATTCATAATACACTAATACTTTTCAATCCTCATTAGGTCACTTTAATCATATTGACCCATATCGACTTATAATGATTGATTTAATCATCATTCATAACTATTTGCCCTAATTGCAATAAATCATCAAAATTGCAAAAAAATCATTCATAATTCCATCAAATCATGCATGAATCATATTTATGTGTCAAGTGCATATACATGAATCCTATGTGGGTCAGGGTTTCACACATACACATTACGTTTTATGACAAAGAAGTTAAATGACCACTGACGAGAATAATATGAACTCAACTAGTACAAATTGCAAATTAATACCTAAGTTTTGATAATTGACAATCAATTTGAGATATTAAAGGCTAATAATTTCAAATTGCTGTTGAAGGTGCAAAGTCAAGTTGACTCTAATATTGACTTAAGTCAAGTCACAACCTGAATTGACTTCACAATCGACTTCAAATATACCTAAGAAGGGAAAAATAACAAAGGGAAGGTTTATAGTTAGAGTCACACCCCAAATCGACTTCACGTGCGACTTGGATGAAGTCGATACTGAAGTCAACTTTGCCTGCCACTTAGAGACCATCAGGGCATCCAAAAATTTCTTTGACTGTAAAATGTTGTTTGAAGTCGTATTCCAAATTGACTGCACTTGAGACTTGAGTGAAGTCGAATTCAAAGTTGACTCAGAACATGCGACCTGGAAGAACAAGTGAATATACGAAGAATTTTCGACAAGTATAAAGTTTGGAGTCGCATCTCAAGTTGACTCCATATAAGACTTGAGTGTAGTTCAACATGAAGTTGACCTAAGAATGTGACTTGAAAGAAGAAAGGGTTAATGAAACATTTGATAAAGACTTTAAATCCTTAAATATAGTGAAGTCAAAGGCGAAGTCAACTTCACTTATGACTTAGGCAAAGCTCCAAGAACCAAGTCAACTTCATGTGGAATTTGAAGATAAAGATTTGAAGGGCCTCTCTTACAAAGCATATGGAGCATTAAAGTCGATACTAAAGCCAAGTTCACCTATGACTTAAGTAAAGTCGTAGATCAAGCCAACTCTATGTCCAACTTGGGTTGTAATGATCATAAATGTTTTAAAACTTTGACGCATTAAATGAATGCTATCTACTGTAAAACTTTCAAGCTTTTTTCAAATCTATTTAAGAGACATAAAATGAAGTTAGGAGGGTTAGCTAGAAAATTGAATGAGCTTCAACCTTTCCATTTACAAACATTAAAGTCCATAATCTTGAGAACTCAAACAAGTCTCTACACTACAAGAGCTTCAAGTTTTAACAGTCTCAATGCATCTTGTAGAGTTTGTTGTTGTGCCTTATTATTCTACACTTCTATAATGTGTAGCATTATTTCTTTTAAATTCTTCAATTGTGTTTGGCTACTTGGATTTGTGTTGAAAATCAAGGCTAAGGTATGTAACAAGTAGTGTTTGGTTGGGGCGGTTGGGGCGCACTAACCCGAGCGTTACATCTTTAGCCTTACTCCAGGGCCGTTATTGATGGGTAAACGTGATCAGGATTGTTGTCGTGTCACACGATGGGTTTTATAGGATATTTATCCATTTAATCTTTACTCTTTAAAAATTGATATTATCATACACATTTCCTTTTTCATTATTTTGCCCATCTAGGCCATCATAAGATCATGATAAACACATATTATATCATGAAAAGTATATTCATTCACTATATGATAAAAACATACCTTAATATTTGACCATAAATTTTTTCCATCCATAGATCACATATCATTGGGTGAATCTCATACAATCATCGAGGTAGTTATATAAATCATTATACAATTATTCATATATAAAATTATACACAGGCATTCATTAAAATTTTCCTTCTACGTTGTTTAACCTGTGCTCCTCTGCCACGTCTATCCTTTCACCTATCTTAAGGTTTGGAAAACAAAACGTGAGTTGAAACTCAATAAGCAAGCTATATGTTTTTTAGGCAATTCATTTTGTAGGCAACATTTTTCATTTAAAACATCTTGGAAAGCAACATTATACCCACTCGTGGGTATATCATGAAAACATAATCTTTATACCCATCACAGGTCCATCATAATTAATGCAATGCATTATCATAAAACATGAACTTCATAGAATGGTGTTTGTAATCTCACCGCAAGTGCATGGGTCGTAGATTGTAGTTTATAAATTGTCGATCCACAGGGAATTCAGGATTATAAACTTTGCTTTTAAACGCTTTCGTGTCAAATATAAAATGGGATAGATAAGTGGGAAGAGAATAAAATGGAAAAGAAATAGAAAAATAGGAAGAGAAAATTAAAAACTAGAACAAGTAGAGAGAACGAGAGTACGAGTACCTAAGGTCTAGGATTTCACATGCGTCTTTTGCAACGGGTAATGGTATAATTATTTAATTTGGAAATTGTTTGTTAAAGGAGAACAAATCATAATTTATCCTTGTACCTTCTCTCGAAACCTACAAGGTGTACCCTAATTTTCTTAACCTCCTATTCTCATGAGATTAAGTTAATTAAAATCTATTAGTTCTATAGTTCGTTCATGAAATTGCTCAAGGTCATCATGTCTATTCTTATAGTCTTAGATTTCTAGGTTTAATATCTTGATTATCGTATATTAGATTTCCACCTCTCGGTTCTATAACCTAATATATGGAATCATACTAAAGTACGGGCCCATGTACAAAGCAAGCATTAAAAATCACAAGTTATTAAATTAACGCATGTCCATAAATAAATTACAAACCCACACCACGCTATATTGTACGCATGCTACATCTTAAACCCTAGATTTATGGCTTACCCGAGCATGTTTAAGTCCAAAATAAAATTAAAATCTAAATTTATCTTAAACAAGATAATAAAAATTAAAAAGAAAAAAGATAGGAAGGCTTATTGGTTTGAAGCCTCCGATTATGTGTCGGCTGCTCCACACAACTCGCCAATCCGCCTTTTGCCCGTGCTCTCCTCTCTCTCTCTCTCAAATTTTCTGCCCTCTCTCTCAAAATTCTGCTAAAAAAATTGCTTCCCGTTGGAATTTTTTTCTCCAAAAAATTCTGTCCGTCCCCTCTTTTATAATTGCTCACAATTACGCATCTCTCTTGTAATGGGTGGGACCAATCTCTATTTAACACAATCCAAATTGCGTTGCACCTACCTGCGTAAATCAGCTAAAACATGTGGATGGAAAATTTGGACGTGATCTGAATGGAATAAATGGATGGTCTAGAATCATGGACCGTGAATGGCTAGATGCTGAAATTAAAATGGACGGCTTGATGGGCTAGAATTTCCATCCATTAATTTCTGAACGGTGCTGATTTATGTGGATGTCAAGCTGTGGAGATAATTTCTGAAATGGACAGCGCAAATCACTTGGGCGGTCAGCTATGGGCCCCACTTTGTTCACCACAATTTGAATTGCGTTAAATCTGATCGCATAATTCAGCAGCTTGGATTTTGGATGGTTTGAATGCTTTTGAAATTTTTGATGGTGGTAGGATTCAATTACATGGACAGCTGGGATAGATGGACAGCTAAAATCGGTTGAGATTAATGGATGGCTGCTGTGTATTTTTTGGACGGCCTAGATTGCTTTGATTTAATTAGAAGGGATAAGTGTGGGGCCCGCTGGTTTTGGATGGCCTGAATTTGAATTTTTTTGCTAGATCAAAAAATCAAGACGGTCAGATGGTCCGAATTTGCTGGATAATTGATCGGCGCTTGAATTTCTAGTGGGGTCCTGTGAAATCCCGAATTTTAAGCTTAATAAATATAACTTGAAATCGTCAAAAATAAAATTGAAAATTTTATAAAATGAAGGGCTCAGGTGTATGTAACGCATATTGGAAATGAAAATTAGTGGAAAAAATGATTAAGCGAAGTGGGATTAGCAATAATCACGAAAAGACCAAATTGCAATTTTACAAAAGTGAGATTAAATTATAAATTTAGAAAAGATGATTGATTGGTAATTTTGACAAGAGTGGATACAAAAAGGGGACTTAATGAGAATTTACAAAGGTTATATTTTGAATTTATAAGAAAACGGATAGTGATTTATGATCCCACAAAGATTAGCTCTGAAAATGAATTTTTACAAATATTTCGAAAAGAAATTTTAAAATTCTGAATTATACAAATTAAAACCGTTTAAATTCACGGAACTTATGGAAAAATAAAAATAAATAGAAAATTTGTGGCTAACTAGGGGTTCTAATTAAGGGCTTGTATTATCCTAACTGTTTTCATTATATCTAAGCATGTATAACTCAGAATAATATAAAAATTTAATAGAAAGTACTAAATTATGTACTCTCTAATCTAGACGGATCAGATTATGAAAAATAGTTGACTAAATTACCTAACTTAAGTGCATCAGAAAACGTGCCCAAAAACCATTCATGCACAGCATGCACGTACAGCAGTGACGTTGATATTTTGATTAATTTTTTATATAATTATTTAGTTAATTAATATCCTAATGTATATAAGGCTATTTGAGATGAAACTTTTGGATCAAGCCTATTTTAATATATCCTACATAATGAATAGATTAAATTTTGAAAAATATGTCTACAAGTTTTTTAAATGAAATTTTATGCCAAAATATGATTTTGATTAAGTTAAAATATGTACTTTACTCCAATTGAGGTGAAATTTTATGGGTAATCCTATTTTAATATTCCCAATTTAATGAAGGAATGAAATTTTGGAAAATATGTCTCCAAAATTTTAAAAGAGAGATTTTTATCCAAATATGAATTAGTTAATTAAAATAAAAAAAGAAATTTTTTCAAAATTCTAAAAGGTACATTTTGTGAGTTATTGTATATATATTTATAAGAAAAATTTTCATAATATATAAGTGTGAATATAGGAAGTTATGAATTAATTTATGAATGTTAAAATCAACCGTCTAAAAATATATATATATATATATATATATATAGATATAGAGACCCGATAGTGGGGTGGATTTTTCATTTATGATCAGGTGGGTCCCACAGTGCATGGACTGCACGGTGCAGTCGCATGCGACTGCACCGGAATAAATCCCATATATATATATATATATATGCATGGCAAATCACGCTGGCAACATAGATGAAATGCTGGCAGCAAGAAATGGACGATGCAAATACGTGGACCGTTACATGCACTGCAATAAAATAAAATAAAATTTACAGCAACACGTTGAACGGTGGACTTGGGTTAATCAAGAGGTTAACCATGGTCACACCGTCAATCACATAGTATAAATAGGGGGGCCAGATGACAATTGCTGCACGATTAAGAGGAGTGGACAGCAGCAGCAGCGTCAGGTTTTATTTTTATTTTTATCATACTTCGGATTTTGATTATGCCTGGAACGAATATGTAAACCAACATCTGATTTTCTTAGCCTGTTGATCATTAATAAAATTCTGGATGCATGCTTTAGCAAAAAGGTTTTTCATGATTTTGGATACCGTTAAATTTATAGGCATATGATTATAGATGTATATATAGCATCCAAACAGATTTTTCTTTTACATTAGTTATTCGATTCTGATTTCATGTAATTAAGTTCAGAAATTGTATGACTGATTTTTATTTTTAATTTGCTGAATATATACCATTCAGATATCATTCAGCAAAATTTGATATTTCAGTATGATTTAATACTTTAACTCTACCGTTAACTGATGATTTGACAAATCACATAAGATGAGAATTTCCTCCAGCTGCTTTCATCATTAAATTAACGCCTAAACAAATTTTACTTTACGTTAAAATCATGTTTAATATATGGCTGGAAGATGCTGGATATAAGTAATGTTAAAGCAGATTTTTATTTCTTTATAATCATGTTTAAAACATGATTTATAAATAATGGAGCAATAGGTTAATCTTAATTATTATTTCAAATCTGGAGGTTATGTCGTGTTACAAACAAAAATATGAACGAGCTAGTAAATGAATGATTTTTGCCATGAAAAGTTTTTTACAAGCTCATTATATTATCATTAAGGAACGACCAAAATTTCATCTTAAAATATTAAGCGGGTTGCAAATTAAAAATCCGAGAATATTAATTTAAACAGGGTAAAACGGGTGACAGGATCAGCTGTAGTAAATTATTTTTCATAATTTTTTCAGATGGAATTTTAATCTGAAATTTTTATATCTGAAATTTTTATATGATGTACAAGATATTATGTTTATCACAAGAAAAATATTAAATATGATTTTTGGATGACATAAGTATGGTTTAAAAATAACGTGATTAGGGCTATTCCTAATTTTACAACATTGTCCAGCAGAGTGAAAATGTCAAAATAAATATATAATGTTAATATTTCTTGCTGAAATTTTTATGAGTGTTAATTCATTTAGTTATTGTTGTATGATAGAAATTTCGGAGTTAAATACCTTGATTTAATTATAAATCAAGATTTAGAGAAATTAGTACACCTGATTTCAGCAAATGTGGACAGTTTGAGAAATAATCAAAAATAAATATGAAAACTAAGTAAAAGTGTGAAACCCCGACCGTATACGCGTCATTTCGATATTTGTAATTTTGTAATTATTTTATGAATAAATGAAAATTTATGAATTATATTAATGGATATGTGTATTAGAGATTGAAATAATGTAATTAGGAATTTAACCCCGTGAATAGTGCACGTGAATAGTAACCAAGGACTAAGACACATGATTAAGAGTTAATCACTTGGATTAACTTAATCACAAAAAGACAAAATAGAGATTTAATCACTACAAGACAAAATAGCAATTCTTTTGGATATTTTAATCCAAGTTTGGATTTTGTGGAAAAATAGAAAAAAATTCATAAATTGCAATCCGGGCGTCGAAATTCGATGAAATTTTTTATGGATGGTTAAAAATTCATGATGGACATGATGAATGGGTTAAGATGTGATGAAAATCACAAATCAAAGGTCAAGATGAAACGTCAAAATAAGATAAAAAAGTAGCTAACTTTTTAATAAAAGCTACTTTTGACTTTTTAAATAAAATAAATAAATAAAAATAAAAAAATTAAATGAATGGCTGCTGCTACAGGGGTGTTGCAGGGGGAGCAGCTGGAAAAGTTGACCAAAATTAGTGGTCCAAATTCATCCAAATCAAAAATCAAGGGTTTAGATTTAATTAGCCTAAAATTAATTAAATTAAAAAATAAAAAAATAGGAAAAATAGGCCTGCAAAATAGGGCTGATGGAGCAAGGTAGGGAGGCTGCACAAGGCTCTAAGCACCTTTGAGGAATTAGAAAAAAACACATTTGCAAATTTACACCCTAAGCTAGAGGGGGTAAATTGCAAATTCATGAAAAATGAACCCCTATAAATAGAGGAGCAGGCCATGGACGAAATTCAAAGCCATCCCAGCTCAAAAATCACTTGAGCAACTTCATTTTCCATCCCCATATGTTTTAGCCTTGAAGAATAGAAGGTTGGAGAGAGAAAGTGCGAGAAAAAGAGGCGTATCTCCACTTCGGGTAAGTGATTTCTACCCAAATTTCTTTTGGATGTTAAGTAAGGTAAAACCATGCTTAGATAATGCCCAAGCATGAGAAAATAAGTATAGATATAATTTTTAAATGGAATTATGCCAAGACATCAAAAATTTGGAGCGAAGATAGGGTATTCGGGAAAATAGCATATGGTATGTGAAAATAATGCTCCAAAAATTATAAATGATGATTTGGGATGTATGATTATGATAAATATGATGTTGGAATGATGCTATATTAATTTCATGATTTTTAGAATTAAGGATTACGCTTAAGTGAATTTATGTTGATTTTTAGTATATGGAGAAAATGATTTTTTTTCCCAAGTAAATGATGATAAATTCAAAATGTATGAAATTTCCTATGATATACTAGGCATAAGGTATGTCATGGTATTTTTTATTTTTGGAAAAAATATCAATTTTTGGAACCCATGAACAGTAACCACGTGTCTGTGAACAGTAACCTCGGGTGAACAGTAATCTGCTACAGTAAACAGCGTGATTTTGAAGAAAATTTGAGATTAATATTTAAATATGATGATGAAAATTTTGAAGAACCTATGGATAAAAATATCCACATAAAGAAATAATGCCCAAATAATATAGAACATGCATGAGAAGCAGCTTCAATAGAAGAAATGAAAATAACATTTCTCCTTGAATAGGAAAAGGAAAAGAGAAGGTCGAAGACACCTCCTAAGAAGGTAAGCAAGTTATATGTTTTGCAAATTATTTCCAAAATGCTTGAAATTGTTTGCAAGTTGCTTTATGAAATCTATTTAAGGTTGGCCATACTTATAACTGCTTTACGTGAACTAAAGTTTGTTTTGTGAAATTATTTATTAAATGCTTTTTATGAAATTGTTTATGATTTGCAAATATCATGCCGGCATGTGTATGAGAATGAGCATGTGCACGAGGAATAGGCCTTAGTCGAGGTAGTAAGCGGACCGGATGTCCCCCTCGCTATTGCCAAGTCGCTTAATAGGCCCAGGCCGGCGGCGACCTCCCTGAAATGGGAGCATGTATGGGATGGGCGCCTAGCTAGCGTCGCATCCAAAGGAATGTCATGAATGCTATGTATGCATTGCATTTGCATTTTATGAAATGCATGAAAATGATTGAAAAATTATGCATAACTTGCTTACTGAGTATTATTACTCACCCATGTTTTTTCAACAACAGACAGGAAATGATGATGAAGGCAGCATGCCAGGTATTATGTAGTTTTTGATATAAATGATGTTTATGTAAACTTTATGTAAAGTCAACGATGATAATTTTGAGATGGAAAGGAATATTTTTATTCCAATGAAAATGTTTATGGAATAGTTTTTGATCATAACTGTGTTATGTGAAATATATTTCAAATTGGATGAATGATGGGAATTTTCCATGTATTGATGAAAAAAAAAAATCCTGCCGTGTGATCAGGGCAACAATCCTGAGTCACGTTTACCAATCAAAACGATCCCGGAGTAAGGCTTCTAGGCACCTCGGTTTGGGGCGTCACAAAAAGTGATCCAAATTTATATATATGTTAGGAAAGAGTGTAATAAAAGATTAAGGATAGCAAGAATGATTAATAGCTGCTGTTATAATATGTATATGGAATTAATGGGTAAATAAGAAGATGAAACTTAGTGAAAATAAGGAAACAAAGGCTGTTTTGGAATTTAATAATGAGTTCCAGAAATTTTAAATGAAATTTATTTTTATTATAATGTGTAAACAAGGTTTACAAAAAGGGTACAAATTTATGATCACTAAGTAAGTGATTAAGTACCTAAGATGTGATTTTAGAAATATAGATGAGGGTAAAATGTAATATATAGGGCTGTTTGAGAGAAATTACAAAAATTATAAAACGTATAGACCCAAATTATAAGCCCTTACCCTTAAGCAAATATCTTGAGAGATTTTCTCAAATAATATGTCAATTATAAGAAATATATGCTAAGTATAAAATGCGAAAATCCAAGATGTTGGATTTAGCTAAGTGTTACAAATCCTAAGTAGGATTTGGAAAATTAACCCTTAAATAATGATGTCAAAATAAATGGAATGGTTAGACGTTGAACTTGGTATTAGCTAAATATGTAAATGTGGTTAGAAGATAATTATATTGAATTTATGGAAAAAGGAAGATAAATGGCTTATTTGAATTGGTGACATCAAATGACTTAGGAAGTTCATAAGCAATTGCCTTGAGAAGTTGAGTAAAGGAAAGAAAACAAGTGTTAAAGATGGAATTGATAAGAAAGAGATGGTAAACATAAGTGAATTGGAACATGGTGATGACAATGTTGAACTAAAGGTAGAAATGGGTCAAAGTTGATATGAAACACACATGGGTTAGAAAACCCTAAGATAGATTCAGAGTTAATAGTAGAAATGTGCAAGCATGGGATATTAAATTTATATGAGAAAAAATGGTCCTTTTCATTTGTATAGGAAAAGGAAAGGGAAAAGTGGAAGGTACAAGTTGACTACGCAGGTAAGCAAGTTACATGCTTTCTAAAATATTTCTAAATGTTTGCAAATTGTTTGCTCACATGATTTATAAAATATATTTAAGGATGACCATTCCTATAATGCTTTACATGAAATGATTGCTAACTACTTGTTAACTGTTTTTATGAAAAGTTTATGATTTATAAATGTTATGCCAGCATGTGAATATGAATGATCATGGTGCACGAGGATTAGGTTACGAGAGAGGTGTAATTGGACCGGATGTCCTCCTCTAGCGTGACCAAGTCGCTAATACAGGCTGTGGCCGGCGGCGCCCTCCCTGAAATGGGAGCGAGATCAAGTAGTGGACGCCTAGCTAGCGATCCATTTGGAGAAATGTCATGTATGCATTGAATGCATTTGCATTTTCATATTATGCACAAAAAGGAAATGGAAAATGTTTACTTACAAAAGGAAAGGACTTGCTTACTGAGTATTAGTACTCATGTTTTGTTTTCTAAAAATTTAGTCAGGTAAATGGAGATGACCCATGGAGAAGGACAGGTATAAAAAGAATGTCAAGATGTTTATATTCCTTTGCATGTGTGAAAAGAAGAAGAAGAATTTATAGTATGATCAATGTTATGTTGAATGTTGATGAAAACAATTAAGTTGAGGTAGTACAACCTGTATGGAATATGTGAGAGAATGCAGAATTATATGTAAATGGTGTATATGATGATTTTTCCGTAAAGACAATCGTTATGACTCTGATAACGTAAAGACAATAGTTAAGACTATGATATGGGAAACGCTTTTCAAGCTGGATGAATGAAAATGTTATCTGTATTGATGTTATATATATATATATATATAATTTGCCGTGTGATCAGGGCAACAATCCTGAGTCACGTTTACCAACCCTTTTTGATCCCGGAGTAAGGACTATGTGGATCCTTGGGTCAGGGGCGCCACAGAGCTTGGTAACAGAGCAAGGGTTGGTAAAATGGCAAGAAAGGAAGGAAATGATGAAACTAAGTTACATGAATTCATGATTTTGATCAATTGATTTATTATTGGTGATTTATATGTAGATCACAAACAATGGAAAGGCCCCGATGGAGGAATTTGTCGATCAAACCAAGGGTGAGACTAGTAAGAGAATAAGTAGGGCAGAATCAGAGGAACAGTCTTCAAGAACCCGCCAAAGACAAGAAGATAGTTCTAGACCTCCAGCAGAGGTCAATATAGAAGAAAGAGTAGCTATAGCCGTAGAAAAAGCTATGCAACAGTGGACAGTCCTAGCTGCTGGGATGCTACGAGGCTTGTGGAACCAGCAGGCCCCATTGCTAATAAAGGACTATGCCTCTAGCTTCGAGAGGGCTAGGGCATTAGAGATGGAATCAACGAGGACTCAAGAGCTTAGGCAAGCTCAGAAACCTTTCTTTGCAGCTTCCCAGGGAAATAAGGCTACTAAATGAAAGAAAAGAAGGGAAACTACCCGGAAGAAGAGGGCTAGTAACAGGACAAGGAGCACCCCCACTTGCAAGACCTGCCACAAGCACCACTCTAGCGAATGTTTATAAGGTTCGGGAAAATGCTACAAGTGTGGCCAAACGGGTCACATAGCTCGGGATTGCGGAACTGTTAAAGCAAATATAGTAAAGTGCTACATCTGTGACCAAGCTGGGCACATTTCACCCAAGTACCTTTTAGCCTTAGGAGATTCCTAGGGGTAAGGAAAAGCGGTCACTAAAGGGAACAGGGGACCAGGGGGCACAAAATTTTTGCCAATATACCTTTTTCTTTTTGTAAATATAAATATTGCTGAAACAGGTACATAAGGATTAGATAACCTATGTACAAAGGTGTGACAATGTGTATAAAAATTTTGCTAACTATGAATGAAACATGTGAAATACATAATCATGTGAATATATGTTTGAACTTTATTTATGACTAAGTATGTTATGTATGATAGACATTGATACTAATAAATTTTTTAAAGCAGTTGAAAATGTCATCCACAGAAGGTGATATCAAAGCAAGGTTTGGTAAATAGGTAGGAAAATTAAGGATGATGATAGGAAAAGTAGAATACCACAGAGGGTGGTATCAGAACAAGGATTGGTAAATAGGCACGAAAAGAAAAGATTTGATATTACAAGAAGTAATATCAGAGCAAAGAATGGTAAATAGATATGGAAAGAAAAATATGATCCTGCAATGATTGATGAATAGGTATAGGAAGAATGATAGAAGGGATAGATTGAAATTATAAGATATACCTATGATATGTTGATTTTTACGGTTATATGAACATATGATGATTTGTCATAATTATGTTGTAAATATAGGAAATTGCTATGATATTTTGATAGGTATATGATTCATAAAGGAAAAGTAATTTTTCACTATGAAAAGTGATGTTGGAAAGGAAAGTAGGAAACAAATGTAAGATTTGAGAAAAATATAGATAAAAGGTGGATATTTAAGGAATATATGTTATATGTAGTTCTAACTCCACCTTTTATGATTGATAGGATTAGTGATAGAAAGAGCCGCACTCAAGATGAGTATGTAGTCGAAGAATCATTCCTCGATGATTTGATAATTATATATTAAGAATTATGCATAATGAGAAACTCATAAAAAAAATGGGAGTGGAAAGAGGAAAATGAAGAATAATAAAAGGAAAGATATGGTACCACAGAAAGTAATATCATAGTAAGGATTCGTAGATAAGTATAGAAAGAATGAAGGAAAAGAAGAAATTGAAATCATGATATTTATATCATGTATTATCTATCATAATATATGATAGATTGTCTTAGTATTGGTATTTTCACTAGAAAATACCTAAGTAGTGAGAATAAAATATATGAAGTTAAAGAATTTTTTTTTTGGTAAAGATATGTATGAAATATGTTTGAGGCAAAGGTATTCTTTGCTATAGAAATGAAATTGTTCATATTTATATAATGATTATTACTAACCTTTCTATTGATACGACTAAAAGTACAATAATAAAATGAGGGATGTAAGTGGTATGACAATATATATCCAGCTTAGAATAGACATAAATGGTATAAAGACTGTGAGAAAGGAATTTTTGAAGATATAAGTATGGAAGGAAGAAGAAAGGAAGCAAGAAAAGGAAATTGTATACGTCCCAAGGCAGGTAATTGTTCCAACTTAAATTTTGTATTTTTAATGCATATTTATGCCATGATTAAGTGACGTCCAAAGGCATTATATGATTCCATTTGTTATGCTAAAATTTGATCATTTTTAGATGATGAATATACTCATTTGAAATGATGGATTGAGTACATAAGTAGGGAAGACCAAACCAGCTTATGTATGATGTTTTGAAGTTCATTTGGATAATATAAATGATTAGGAAATGATAATTATATGAATGAATGATTAAACATATTTTTAATTATCCTTGAGAGCATGATAAGGCATGATTGATGATATAGGTGATATTGAAATTATATAAGCAATAAAATATATTTTTATTCTCTTAAAATCATGTTGAAAAAAATTATGAATTATGAGTAAACAATGAATGAGAACTTATGGACCTGTTAAACAGATTTTTAGTTGTCTGGAAACTATGTTAAATTAAGGATTTATGGATACTTAGATGATGATTATATTGGTGGATGCAAACAGACTTTTGTTAGCACTTAAAATCATGATTTATGAAGGATGGAAGTTGGATTAATTATGGATGCCAAAATAGATTTTTATTAATTAACTCGAAGTGATAAAATGATAAAGCTAAGATTATGTTCAAAACAGATTTTTAAATGTCTATTTTAGTCATGATAAATGTGTGATTATGTATGATAAAAAAAAATGATTTTGAAATCATGAAAGAATGGTGGAAATGAGGAAAAGAGTAAGAAAAAAGTAAAGATGACCTAATTGGTCTAGCCCTAATGTTCCCACTAGGTAATACATATGTAGTGAGAAAGGGATTAAAAAAAAAAAAAAAATTTTTTTTTAGTCTCTTTTGACTTTTTAATAATAAATGAATTTATGATGTTTTGATATTTTACATTGTATGCTAAAGTATACATGATAAGGAAATGTAAGTAGTATATATATGATTTCGTTATGAATCATGATTATGATAAATGAGAAAGGATGTGATAAATGAGAAATGATGTGTTAAATGAGAAGGGATGTATGAATATGATTGATGGTTTGGAAATCATGTTTATGCTAATTATGATAATAGAATGATGTTGGCATGGATATTATATTTAATGAACTTTTTGAAGTTGCATAGAAATCATGTTTAAATAAAATTGTGTTAGTATACATTATGATTTCTTAGCATAATGAAAATTAAATTTTTGGACATAAGTTGTGATTAAAAATCACAATATTATGATCAAGGAATGTTATATATGATAAGAATTAAATGAATTTCTAATGGCCTAAATTCATGTTTAACACATGAATTATAGAATTATATATATATTGATGGCTAAAAATAATATTTTAGTCAATCAATCATAATTAATACATGACTAATAAGGTTAATTATGTTGAATGAAAATGTTAAACAAAACAATTATTTTGTTATCAATCATGATAAATTAATATACATGATGAAATTAAGTAGAGTATTAATTTTTCAAAGGAAATTATTATGAGTGATAATTTAAGAAATATTCATGTAAATAGTCAAGCCCTTATGATATAACAATAGTTATCAAACAAGCATATAGATGACCCCATTTGAAGTCCTATATGGACAAAAGTATCGAACCCTACTAAATTGGGATGAGATAGGAGAAGGAAAGCTAGCCTGGATCTATCAAGAGGAATGCTAGAAAAAGGTACAGGCGATCCGTCAATACATAGTAACAACTCAAATCCAACAAAAAAAAAAAGTTATACCAACTGTAAGATAAAGGACTTAAAGATTCAAGTCGAAAGTCATATACTTGTGATAATAATGTCATTTAAAAGAGATCAAGAAATTTGGGAAAAGGAGTAAATTCAACCCAAGATACAAAAGGTCATTTGAAGTATTAAAGAAAATTTGTCAATTCATGATCATTTAAATTATGAAGAAAGACTAATTAGAATAATGGACCACAAAGTAAAGAAGCTTCGGAATCGAGAGATTGAGTATGCTAAAATACAGTGAAAACGATATGCAAAAAAAAAACAAAAACAAAAAACAAAAAAAAAACAAAAGCTACTTGAGAACTTCGAGAGGAAGTCAAGAGGAAATATCCCCACTTGTTTGAAGTGTAGTCGGTTTCGGGACGAAACCTATTATAAGGGGAGAGGATTGTTAAATCTCGAATTTTAAGCTTAATAAATATAACTTGAAATCGTCTAAGGATAAAATTGAAAATTTTATAAAATGAAGGGCTCAGGTGTATGTAACGCATATTGGAAATGAAAATTAGTGGAAAAAATGATTAAGCGAAGTGGGATTAGCAATAATCACGAAAAGACCAAATTGCAATTTTACAAAAGTGAGATTAAATTATAAATTTAGAAAAGATGATTGATTGGTAATTTTGACAAGAGTGGATACAAAAAGGGGACTTAATGAGAATTTACAAAGGTTATATTTGAAATTTATAAGAAAATGGATGGTGATTTATGATCCCACAAAGATTAGCTGTGAAAATGAATTTTTACAAATATTTCGGAAAGAAATTTTAAAATTCTGAATTATACAAATTGAAACTATTTAAATTCACGGTCCTTATAGAAAAAAAAATAAATTTTTTTTGGCTAATTAGGGGTTCTAATTAAGGGCTTGTATTCATCCTAACTGTTTTCATTATATCTAAGCATGTATAACTCAGAATCATATAAAAATTTAATAGAAAGTACTAAATTATGTGCTCTCTAATCTAGACGGATCAGATTATGAAAAATAGTTGACTAAATTACCTAACTTGAGTGCATCAGTGGCCAAAAGCCATTCATGCACAGCATGCACGTACAAGAGTGACGTTGATATTTTGATTAATTTTTTATATAATTGTTTAGTTAATTAATATCCTAATGTATATAAGGCTATTTGAGATGAAACTTTTGGATCAAGCCTATTTTAATATATCCTACATAATGAATAGATTAAATTTTGAAAAATATGTCTACAAGTTTTTAAAATGAAATTTTATGCCAAAATATGATTTTGATTAAGTTAAAATATGTACTTTACTCCAATTGAGGTGAAATTTTATGGGTAATCCTATTTTAATATGCCCAATTTAATGAAGGAATGAAATTTTGGAAAATATGCCTCCAAAATTTTAAAAGAGAGATTTTTATCCAAATATGAATTAGTTAATTAAAATAAAAAAAGAAATTTTTTCAAAATTCTAAAAGGTACATTTTGTGAGCAATTGTATATATATTCATAAGAAAAATTTTCATAATATATAAGTGTGAATATAGGAAGTTATGAATTAATTTATGAATGTTAAAATCAACCGTCTAAACATATATATATATATATATGCATGGCAAATCACGCTGGCAACATAGATGAAATGCTGGCAGCAAGAAATGGACGATGCAAATACGTGGACCGTTACATGCACTGCAATAAAATAAAATAAAATTTACAGCAACACGTTGAACGGTGGACTTGGGTTAATCAAGAGGTTAACCATGGTCACACCGTCAATCACATTGTATAAATAGGGGGGCCAGATGACAATTGATGCACGATTAAGAGGAGTGGACAGCAGCAGCAGCGTCAGGTTTTATTTTTATTTTTATCATACTTCGGATTTTGATTATGCCTGGAACGAATATGTAAACCAACATCTGATTTTCTTAGCCTGTTGATCATTAATAAAATTCTGGATGCATGCTTTAGCAAAAAGGTTTTTCATGATTTTGGATACCGTTAAATTTATAGGCTTATGATTATAGATGTATATATAGCATCCAAACAGATTTTTCTTTTACATTAGTTATTCGACTCTGATTTCATGTAATTAAGTTCAGAAATTGTATGACTGATTTTTATTTTTAATTTGCTGAATATATACCATTCAGATATCATTCAGCAAAATTTGATATTTCAGTTTGATTTAATACTTTAACTCTACCGTTAACTGATGATTTGACAAATCACATAAGATGAGAATTTCCTCCAGCTGCTTTCATCATTAAATTAACGCCTAAACAAATTTTACTTTACGTTAAAATCATGTTTAATAAATGGCTGGAAGATGCTGGATATAAGTAATGTTAAAGCAGATTTTTATTTCTTTATAATCATGTTTAAAACATGATTTATAAATAATGGAGCAATAGGTTAATCTTAATTATTATTTCAAATCTGGAGGTTATGTCGTGTTAGAAACAAAAATATGAACGAGCTAGTAAATGAATTATTTTTGCCATGAAAAGTTTTTTAAAAGCTCATTATATTATCATTAAGGAACGACCAAAATTTCAGCTTAAAATATTAAGCGGGTTGCAAATTAAAAATCCGAGAATATTAATTTAAACAGGGTAAAACGGGTGACAGGATCAGCTGTAGTAAATTATTTTTCATAATTTTTTCAGATGTAATTTTAATCTAAAATGTTTATATTATGTACAAGATATTATTTTTATCACAAGAAAAATATTAAATATTATTTTTGGATGACATAAGTATGGTTTAAAAATAACGTGATTAGGGATATTCCTAATTTTACAACACTGTCCAGCACAGTGAAAATGTCAAAATAAATATATAATGTTAATATTTCTTGCTGAAATTTTTATGAGTGTTAATTCATTTAGTTATTGATGTATGGTAGAAATTTCAGAGTTAAATACCTTGATTTAATTATAAATCAAGATTTAGAGAAATTAGTACACCTGATTTCAGCAAATGTGGACAGTTTGAGAAATAATCAAAAATAAATATGAAAACTAAGTAAAAGTGATCCAAATTTATATATATGTTAGGAAAGAGTGTAATAAAAGATTAAGGATAGCAGGAATGATTAATAACTGCTGTTATAATATGTATATGGAATTAATGGGTAAATAAGAAGATGAAACTTAGTGAAAATAAGAAAACAAAGGCTGTTTTGGAATTTAATAATGAGTTCCAGAAATTTTAAATGAAATTTATTTTTATTATAATGTGTAAACAAGGTTTACAAAAAGGGTACAAATTTATGATCACTAAGTAAGTGATTAAGTACCTAAGATGTGATTTTAGAAAATATAGATGAGGGTAAAATGTAATATATAGGGCTGTTTGAGAGAAATTACAAAAATTATAAAACGTATAGACCCAAATTATAAGCCCTTACCCTTAAGCAAATATCTTGAGAGATTTTCTCAAATAATATGTCAATTATAAGAAATATATGCTAAGTATAAAATGCGAAAATCCAAGATGTTGGATTTAGCTAAGTGTTACAAATCCTAAGTAGGATTTGGAAAATTAACCCTTAAATAATGATGTCAAAATAAATGGAATGGTTAGACGTTGAACTTGGTATTAGCTAAATATGTAAATGTGGTTAGAAGATAATTATATTGAATTTATGGAAAAAGGAAGATAAATGGCTTATTTGAATTGGTGACATCAAATGACTTAGGAAGTTCATAAGCAATTGCCTTGAGAAGTTGAGTAAAGGAAAGAAAACAAGTGTTAAAGATGGAATTGATAAGAAAGAGATGGTAAACATAAGTGAATTGGAACATGGTGATGACAATGTTGAACTAAAGGTAGAAATGGGTCAAAGTTGATATGAAACACACATGGGTTAGAAAACCCTAAGATAGATTCAGAGTTAATAGTAGAAATGTGCAAGCATGGGATATTAAATTTATATGAGAAAAAATGGTCCTTTTCATTTGTATAGGAAAAGGAAAGGGAAAAGTGGAAGGTACAAGTTGACTACGCAGGTAAGCAAGTTACATGCTTTCTAAAATATTTCTAAATGTTTGCAAATTGTTTGCTCACATGATTTATAAAATATATTTAAGGATGACCATTCCTATAATGCTTTACATGAAATGATTGCTAACTACTTGTTAACTGTTTTTATGAAAAGTTTATGATTTATAAATGTTATGCCAGCATGTGAATATGAATGATCATGGTGCACGAGGATTAGGTTACGAGAGAGGTGTAATTGGACCGGATGTCCTCCTCTAGCGTGACCAAGTCGCTAATACAGGCTGTGGCCGGCGGCGCCCTCCCTGAAATGGGAGCGAGATCAAGTAGTGGACGCCTAGCTAGCGATCCATTTGGAGAAATGTCATGTATGCATTGAATGCATTTGCATTTTCATATTATGCACAAAAAGGAAATGGAAAATGTTTACTTACAAAAGGAAAGGACTTGCTTACTGAGTATTAGTACTCATGTTTTGTTTTCTAAAAATTTAGTCAGGTAAATGGAGATGACCCATGGAGAAGGACAGGTATAAAAAGAATGTCAAGATGTTTATATTCCTTTGCATGTGTGAAAAGAAGAAGAAGAATTTATAGTATGATCAATGTTATGTTGAATGTTGATGAAAACAATTAAGTTGAGGTAGTACAACCTGTATGGAATATGTGAGAGAATGCAGAATTATATGTAAATGGTGTATATGATGATTTTTCCGTAAAGACAATCGTTATGACTCTGATAACGTAAAGACAATAGTTAAGACTATGATATGGGAAACGCTTTTCAAGCTGGATGAATGAAAATGTTATCTGTATTGATGTTATATATATAAATATATAATTTGCCGTGTGATCAGGGCAACAATCCTGAGTCACGTTTACCAACCTTTTTCGATCCCAGAGTAAGGACTATGTGGAGCCTCGGGTCGGGGGCGCCACAGGTCCACATCAATGGATGGTGGATATTGCATGGGCTGGTGGACGGCTAATGGCTGATTTGCTTAGCTATGGCGGTGGACAACTTGATCTATGGCTTGAGATTAAAATGGATGGACAGCGCTGATTAAATGGAACGATTGGACTTTGGATTAAATGGATGGTGCATAGATTAAATGGAAGGGAGATAATGGATGGTGCAGATCTGCTGCTTGAAGACCTTCGGTCAACTTGCTTCAGTTTTGAAAATTCTAACTTGGCTTGGACGTGCATAAGAATTTCTAGCCATTGATTTCTGGTGGCAGTTTTGCTGGAATTTTTGGACGGCCTGGATTTCTTGTGGAGAATTGATGATGAACGGTGCTGATTTATGTGAGGCCCACTTGGTGAAATTGCAAACCTTGTGGGCCCCACTTGAACTTACAAACCTGCATAAAAAATATTTAAATCATTAATTCATCAAAATAATAGTGGGTTATCACTATAAAAATTATTTTAAGTCCATTTAATATCATGGCAACGATTAAAATGTAATTTCAAGCCAAAAGATTACAAAAAATATTTATGTAACTTGAAATTAATATTTAATATCCAATTTTTGTAAAATCACATTTTAGAGCAAATTTCACATTAAACTCAGTTAATTACCCACCAAATTGGTATAAAATGCCCACAAAATATATTATTAATTATCAACTATCAGATGAAAGCTAGCTAGGCAACCGTTCATCTCTCTCTTCTCCCATTCCAGGGAGGGCGCCGCCGGCCTTGGCCTATCTTCGCGACTTGGCCGTACCAAAAGGAGACAATTGGTCCTTTGAGGTAGACCTAATGCTTTGTGCACATGGCTTGTCATAAACATGATTTTTGACATGCTAGTATGATTTTCATTCATAAATTCTTAAAACATCATTTTTCATCAACATTTGGTAAAGCATAGCATAAATCATTTATCACAATTGAAATAGCATTTCAACACATATTGAACTAAAGGAATGACCATTCTTAAACAACTTAGAAATAATTTCAACAATCATTTGCTAAATAATTCAAAACATTTAGAATATCATTAGCAAATATTTTATCATACTTTTGTGAAAGCAAAAATCCTTTAGAAAGCTGCTTGCTTACCTGTGTTATGTTAGCTTTCTGTGTCAACCTTTTCTTTGCTTTTGCGTATACACATAAGAATGACATCGCGTTCATATAATTCTCATTCGCTTGCATACAACTTAGTTTTTAAATCCATCAATCATTAACATATATAACCGACTTGGATTTCAAGTCGGGTATCATACATTGCATGTACTTGTGCATCATACCATCCATTCATTCCATATCATATTCTATACCCATAGGTAGGATAAGAATTCATGCACATCATAAGCATTCATTAAGCATCATATGGAGGTTCATTACCTCTCATTCATAATTTTTCATATATTTTTCATATTTTATACGTCGATGCTCACTTTAGGCACATATTTAACATCTTAGACCTCATATATTAATATCAAAATTTGAGATTATACTTAATCATCAAAACAGAAACATAATCATGCATTTTATTAATTTCATGCATTTTAGCAAATCTCATAAGTCATTTATCATTTATTCATGCATATCTTTCCATACATACCTATCTTATAACACATATCTTATGTGTTTCTTAAAATTTTTCAAAACTGTAACTTGACTCCTAATTTGGCATAATTAAAATCCTTATTTATCACATCATTTAAAGTATATTTATGGAATTTTAATCCATTAATTATAAGGTTCCAAAATAGCAACTTTTGGACCCCTTTTTCACACTTTCAACGTGTCTTTTGACACTTAATTCTTAACATATTTTTATCTTCTTAATTTTAGAAATTAATCATGATTTTCTCATCCCTAATTTAAGGTATTATCACATATTTAAAGTCCATAATTTGGTTTCTTACAAAACAACAACTTCACATGCATGTAGGGTACCCCTAATGCACCCCACTTAGACGTCCCTATGTATAACCTTAAAAATATGATTTAGGGAAAATATTCCAAACCCATTTTATAAGTCCAAATTACCTTTAATTTAGGGTACTTTAACATCTAAATCATTTATAAATTATTTAGGCTAATTCATGCATCATATATATCATAAAAAGGTGAAAATCGGGTTAAGTTGTTAATCCTAAGTTCTACCTTTTGTGATTAAGCATATTTTCATGATAATTAGCTTAATCAAATCCTTCCATAATATTCATGACATCGTTTTACCCGTTCACTTCAAATTTCATCTCAAAACGACTTTTATATCTCAAGTTATAGCCATTTGAAATTAACTTTTGAATTTGGGATGAAAATAAATAATTATCGCCCTAATCCCATCATAATTTCCATAATCCAATTCATCCATAATATTGGGCACTTTATCATGTGCTTACCTTTCAAAATTAATCTCAATCCGCCTTATAGGCGTCAAGTTATGAATTTTCTAGCATTTGTTATATTAATTACATAATTATCATTCTAATATTCATTAATTAAATCATGATAAATGAAATAATTATTCAGTGCACATTAACATTTTTCCATCCTCGTTAGGTCACTTTAATTATATTGACTCACATTGGACTATGCGGTTAATTTTAATTACCATTCCTTAATCATTAATCTTAATTGCAATAAATCATCAAGTCATTAAAATCATTCATAACTTATTCAAATAATACATGAGTCATATTAGAATCTAGAAAAGAGCCGAGGCTTTATTTGTATTATTGCTAGAATAGTAGAACCTAAAAGATAATTGGTATGTTCTTGGAAGAGTGGAGTAGGGTGTTACCCAAACCATTATAATTTCTTGTGTTCCTTTGTATGGTTGTTTTATCTATCTTGCTCTCTCTCACTAGCTTTGTTCATTTCATTCAAGGGAACTTAATCAAAACAGGGGTTAAGTTTTAAATAACCCAGAAAATTTTAATAATTCAATTCACCCCTCTTGGGTTATGCCGATAATTCAAGACCAATAAGTGTTAGCAAAGTAGGCTTCAAGTTATTACCAAAAATATCTTATAATCTCCATGGCTAACCAATCAACTCCTGTCCTAGCTTTTACAGAAGGTCAATCTTTCATTAAACCATCCTGTTTGATGGAAATGATGAGTCACATATATGTCTAATTAAAATGCTCATTTTAACACAAGTATATATGCTAATCAAGTAATAAAGAGTGAGTAGAGTATCGTTCTTATGAAAATTATGTTAAACACAATATACCCTCAAAATTCAATTGTCTAAAGTTGGTTGATGATTAAATTGGGGTTGAAATTGCATAAATACAAATAAACATAACTAAGCTCACAAAAATTAACTAAAATGGAGTGGATACTATTGAGATTGCCTTAAGATGATTAAGATGGACGGGAGTATAAATTCATTGACTCATAACTATATTAAATTGGTTCTCTTTTATGTTAGTTTTGTAGAGATTACTAATTCAGGTTCATTTACATTTATATATGTCTTCCAATGCATATAAATCTAACTCTGTTTTAGTTATTTGCTATGGTCCCATGCACCTATGTAAAATAAGTCTGATAACCATATAATCTAATTAAGATTATATAGAATTAATAGATATATTTCTATTTATATTAACATCCAGCATAAACAAGAGCTGGAAAACTTCTGCCTTATATATGAATATCATTAAAACCTCACTCTTCAAATCATAGATTTGGATATTAAATCAATCTACAAGGTTGCAAAGCTTATAAATACATTAACCATGATATACAAGATTAATCTCAACCAACACAAGTTACAACACACTCATGTTATCATTAAAGTACAAGTATACCAAATAACATAGTCTATAATGTTAATTCATCCATATCTCCCACTATAGGAAGATTTAGCACATATCATGACTTTAAATCTTTTTAAAATCAAGTTTACAATCATTTTGAGGGAAGAGAATAACAAAAATTAGAAGAAAAAGACAAAGAAGAGATGAAACTCAATAGATTTGTAGTAGACATCTTTGTATCCTCTTGATCTTCTCTCATATCTTTAAAACTTTAGTTTTTCTTTCCCTTTCTTAACAGCCATGAGACTTTTATAGATTGTTTTCTTAAAACCCTAAAAGCGGTATTTATTACCCATGGCATTTGGATCTCACACATGTGAAAAATTCCACATGAACACCTTCATGGCCACGGCCACGACACTCCTGGATAGCTAGGCAGTGCAAATCCTTTAAGGTAGTGGACTTCATGGCCATGACCACCACCTTACTGGTGCTAGTTTTGCCTTTTGATAGATTTAAACATTTTCTTTCTCATTCCACCCTTTTGTTCTCTCAATTTGTACGTCGATCACCAATATTCCTACGACAAAAGCAACATGAAAACAAGCAAAGGAAATCTAATATAATCTAGTAATCAAAATCGTCTAAAATGAAATAATTTACACTAAATTTAACTAGAAATGCATGAAAACTACTCATGATGCAAGGAATAGAGAAATGACGAAAACTAATGCAAACCCTATGTAAATTTACATGTTTCTTTTGAACTAGCATCTAAAATGAGTACAAAATAAGTGTTGATAACTTTGTTTTCATAGAGTTATTACTCCCATAAACTCAGAATGTTGCTAATCCTCGAGTAACACACAAAAAATACTAATGAATGCAACATTACTAAACATGGGGAAATTAGGCCTGCCATATCTCTTAGCAATGCTATATCATCCCTTTACTATGCAACGTCCAAGATAACCATAAGTGAAATAATTCATGCGAAACTTGCTAATATCATGCCAAGGTATGTATTTTCAGTTCAACCCACAAGTTACCTACAAACACAGTTCCACAATAGTTAAAATCTGTAGATCAATTCATGCTAGCAGTTCTCCTGATCAAAAGAACTTCATAAGACAGGTGTAAAAGCATAGATGAACAAGCTCAAATGAATCACTATCTAAAGAAAGCATAGCATAAAAATCCATCTACTCCACTTGGCCTAAAAATTAGATAGAATTGCATATAGTCCCTTAAACTTATTGCTTGAACCGTCCTCACAATATTTCAGAGTATCTAGAGAGTTTTTTCAAATAGCTCCCCTCACCATTTTCAGAATATCTAAGGAGAATTTTCTTAAGAAGTGCTATTATTGCGACTTTCCTTTACCTTTTATGTGAACTTTGGCATTTGTAGATGCCAATTCCTAGTTACTTAGTTTGGGTTAGTGATAACTCGTAAAAATATGAGTTATCATGGGCTATTTCAGACTATTTTTGCGTGTTAGTCCAAAAATTAGGTTTAGTTTGCATCCATTTAGCTAAATTTTCACTCGCTTTGCATTTTAGGAGCATTATGTAGTTTTTTATGCATTTTTAGTATAAATTAGGCATTTTTAGTCCATTTATTTAGTTTATGTAATTTTTACAGGAAGGACAGAGAATTACAAGCACGCGAGCGAGTTGAATGCAGAACAGAGCCAAGTGAAGGAGCACGGGATTGGTGCCCAGGCGCCGCCCAGGCGCAATTCTACAAGCCTTTACCAGAATCTCCAACACGCAAGCAAAGTTCTAAAGATTTTTGAAGTCACAAGTCCATTGATTCCAGGGAGTTGGCGCCTAGGCATCAAGGCACGAAGTCCTAGGGTTTCCAGAAAGGTTTCTAAGTTACACAGTTCCAGAGAGTTGGTGCCTAGGCGCCAATACGCATCCGTACGCGCGCGGATTTCTGCACATGTGCTGCGCAAGCTACCCATTATAAATAGAAACCTAGGGCTGCTTGCAAAGGAGTTTCGGAGGCCATACGGGAGAGATCAAAATTGGGAGTAGTTGCTGTGGAGAAAGGGAGAAACATAAAAGCTTCAAGGAAGGAGAGAAGAGCAAGTGGAGATCCAAGCTATCACTGCAAATCCATTGAGTTTCATCTCCTTTTCTCATCTATCTCTTCTTATTTGTTATTCTCCTTGCTTGGGATGTTTGTAACTCAATTTTAATGGGAATTGAAGTCATGTTTATGGGTTGAACCTTCCTATGGTGGGAGATATGTAGGATTTGAATTCATAGCTTATGATATTAGGTTTTTTTATGCTTGAAATAATAATATAGTTGTGTTGTGACATATGTTGCTTGAGATTACCTTTATATATTATGCTTAATGCATTTACAAGATTTGCGACCTTGTGGATTGATCTAATATTCAGATTCATGCTTGGAAAAGTGGGATTTGAATGAGATCCATATATAAGGCGTAGGTATTCTAACTCATGTTGTGTTAGATGTTAATATGGATAGGAATATACCTATTAACCCTGTGTAATCATGATTAGGTTATATGGTTATCAACCTTGTTTTACTTGTATGCATGGGAACATAGCACATGACTAAAACTTGGTTAGGTTTGTATGTGTTGGAATACATATATGAATATGAATGAACCTAGATTAGTAATATCTGCACAACTAACTTAATTGGAACCAAATAACATAGCTATGATTCAATGAATTCATATTCCCACCTATCTTTATCATCTCAAGGCAATCTCAGCAATATTCCATCCCACTCTGGTCATTTACTGCTTTGCTTAGTTTAGTTTAATTCAATTCTTTGAAACCAAATCTCATTCCTTTTACCAATTCACTTAGACAATTGAGATTTAATGTGTTAATCCGTTTAACACAATCCTCGTGGGAACGATACTCTACTCACACTTTATTACTTGACACGGCACGTATACTTGCGTAAATAGCGAGCAATATAATAGACATATACACAGCTCGTCAAGTTTTTGGCGCTGTTGCCGGGGATTGGTTTAAACTTAGTATCTTACAATTTCAATTGTCTTCTATGAATGTGTATATATTATACATAGTTTTTCTTTTCTTTTTTTTCTTTTGATACAATTCTATTTTAGGAGTCTTTGTTTTGCAATTTTCAATGGCTTCAAATGCTTATAATTGGCTAAATGCAGAATTTTCAACATCAAGCACCTACAGTTTCCATGGGTTTAATGACGCACTGGCACACTCAGATCAATTCGCAGGTTTTGATTATCAAATGCAGGGAATGGAAAATTCTTATTCAACTTACTGCGATCTACGTGGAGGCGAAGGACATCTGTCAATCCAATGCGTGTATTATTCAGCGTCTGTGGGCTATCATGAGAATTCAAATGATACACAGGACTACCATGGAGACTTGTAATCAAGGAATATGATGTCTTTCGATTGTCCAACACAGGAAATTGAGGAGCCATTACAACCTGAAAGCAAGCCATCTTTGGAAGACATGTTCATGCAATTTATGCAACATCAGATGCAATTTAATGAGAACATGCATAAGCAAGTGGAGCAATTGGCTACCGCAATCCAATGTCGGCATCAAGAAGAGTCTTTCAGTCATAAAGAAGAAATTTCAGAAGAAGACAAGTTGGAACAGGGCTGTAGTCACTCCGAGCATTAATGAAGATACATCAATCAATGTGATAGAGCAACCTGTACCTCAATTCATTCTTGAACAATTGGCCTACCCAATGGAAAGCCAAGAAGTAGAAGAGAAAATCGATGAAGAAATAGAGGTTGATATAGTGGAAAAAGTTGAAAATTATCATATCAACATGCCTCTAAGTTGTCTTCCTGAAATTTAGGTGCAACAATACTTAAATGATCAATGTAGAGCCTTGGAAAGTAGCATCTTGAAGTCATCATTTATTCAAGACCCTGAAAACCTTTTCTATAGTCTCTATGAAATTCATGAAAGGAGGCTAACTGATCCATTTGAAGAGGCTAAGAAGAGATCTGAACTTCCAGTGCACAATCCACATGGAAGGAGTTTGATAGAGCGGGAATTGGCTAATCATAATGGGACATCGGGCTGAAGACGATAAATTTAGCGCTGAATGGGAGGCAACCCATTACACTTTTTGATTTTTATTTCAAGAATAAAGTAGTCATCTCCCAAGGCAAGGAAGGACAGGATTATCATGCTCAAGTATGGACTTTCAATCCACTTTCAAGTTGATAAATGATGGAATCAAGGAGTTTCAAGTTTATATTCATCATTCAAGACAAGACAATGCAGTTAGAGTGAGGTCCCGACCTCAATTTTGGGTGCCTGGCGCCAAGCTTCGCAAAAGAACATGTTCTAGAAAGTTGGGATAAGAGAAATGGCACCTCGGTGCCATATTCCGGTGCCTCGACACCATATTTTTCAAGGAAATAACATGTTGCAACTTTTGAGTCAACAAGTCGGCGCCACCCCCCTACCAGCATAAAAAAAAATAGCAAAACACGAGTTTTCAACATGCCAACTTCAACTGGCCATAACTTTTGATCCCGGAGGAGTTACGGGAGCTACCACATATCAACAGAAAGCATTTTTCGAGCCCGTCGAGATGAAAACCATGGTTTTCTTAGTTGATATCATTTTTAATATGAAAATCCTCCATCTTTCCATATTTTGGGCCGTTAAAGTTCTACGCAATTCATTTTATTGCTTTTAGTGAATCACCAATTTTATTACTTTAAATAAAAGGTGTGCAAGTGGGTGGTTTGCATTTTTCATATATTTATGGGCATATGGATGTGTTGCTTGTGGGTAACCTTTTGGTTCAAGCTGTTTCATTAATTTGTTGTGGCTAAGAGTTTAAAGTAGTAGGGGAGGAGTTTATGGACTGCACTTGTGGTATCAATAATATGGCTTGAAACTTGAGTTGGATTGCCCAAGAAGAGCTTGTTTGAATTAAATTTGGGGTGTAAAGACTTGGACGGTTGAGCTTGCAGTGCACTTTTCAATATTGTGCTGCTCATTCTTCCTTCTTCCTATTTGAAACGCCGCTCGTAACCGCTCTCAACCAATGTGAGGCTGACCAACTTAGAGAATCTAATGGTAGCCCAAGCCCGATTTCTAGAGCTGTCCAATCGGGCTATGGAGGCACACTTTCGAAGACTCATGGAGGACCGACAGATTGATATGAAGGCTTTACCACCATTCCCATCGACACCTCCCGAGTTCTAAGCTTATTTTGGTCAATCTTCACATCAGTCTGGTGAAGAAAGTGAGCGCGACGACGACGACGACTCCTCCGCATCAGACGCATAGGGGAGTACCTGTCCTTTCCATTTTATATTCTTTTTGTATTTATTTCTTAGTCTATGATCATGCAAGTTTCATGTAGTTGCATGCATTGAGGACAATACATCTCTCAAGTTTGGGGGGTGTATAATTCTCGGTCGTAGGTTTGTTTTCCATGTTTTGTTTAGATTGCATATCATGTCAAATTTTGCCTATGAAAATTATCTTGTTTCAATCCATTTTGATGAAATATGTGCAAGGTTGAGAAAAACTTTAACTTGAAATCGATTTCATGAAAAATTAGAAATTCAGGCTAAGGATTATGTGTTAAGGAAATTTGCAAGTAACATGTGTATGAATTGGACTAAATCTCATAGTACATTGTTATAATTCAATTTCATGCTAATCTTTTCAACTGAAATGATAAGAATTGAGTTAAACAAATGTGAACCACGTGCTTTGAGGAAATTAATGGTCTCGGAAATGGTCATATTTCACAAAAATTTTCTTGCATGTCAAGTACCCCAACCAAGTCATCGAAACAATAAAAGGGGGTGATTGACCTAAGCTAAGTAACCGGGACTTGGCATCAACAAATGTCAAGGTTCGCGTAAAAAAGCAAAGGAAAATCATAGTAAGAACACTTTAAAAAGAAAACTTTCCCCTGATACCCTGAAATATGGTGAGGGGAGCCAAAAAAAAAACAGATATCCGGATATCCTGAAATATGGTGAGGAGAGTTTTGTAATAAGTTTGGGGGAGGAAAGAATGTGCAGTTAGGCAAAATGGAATCCAGTGAATGATTACCATGTTCTTTGACCAGTCAGTTCATCTTAAACCTTGGTTCACCTGTTTTGTATTGATTTTCTAACAAGTTTCTTTTGATCAAGAGGAAGATTAGCATGTCGAATTATCACTTTGTACTAGGATTACCATCATCTACATGTGACTTGGTTTGCGAACGATAAATGAATATGTATGTCCTGTTTTGAGAAATGGATGATTTTTCAAGTTTAGATTATTCTCGATCATGTTGAATAGAAAGATGGATTGTTGGAAGTATAATGGGAATCAGGTTGAGTTGATGGAGTCCAAATTTATTCATTCATTCTTTCATTCATTCATTCATTGTGTTTGCATGTGTTGCTCGAGGACTAGCAATATTTAAGTTTGGGGGTGTGATAACTCGTAAAAATATGAGTTATCATGACCTATTTTAGACTATTTTTCCGTGTTAGTACAAGAGATTAGGTTTAGTTTGCATCCATTTAGCTAAATTTTCACTCGCTTTGCATTTTAGGAGCATTGTGTAGTTTTTATGTATTTTTAGTATAAATTTGGCATTTTTAGTCCATTTATTTAGTTTATGTAATTTTTATAGGAAGGATGGAGAATTACAAGCATGCGAGCAAGTCGAATGCAGAACAGAGCCAAGTGAAGGAGCACGGGGTTGGCGCCCAGTGGTGCCCAGGCGCAATTCTACAGGCCTTTACCAGAATCTCCAACACGCAAGCAAAGTTCTAAAGATTTTTGAAGTCACAAGTCCATTGATTCCAGGTAGTTGGCGCCTAGGCGCCAAGGCATGAAGTCCTAGGGTTTCCAGAAAGGTTTCTAAGTTACGCAGTGATGCAAACCAAGTGCTTGTCGTTAAGAGCACTGTGATCACCAGTTTAATTTAAATTAACCGAAACACATTAAAGCTACCACTATACGAGTGATAGTGTAGAATAATGGTGAGTCGGGTCGAATCCACAGAGAGGCGATGTAGTTTTGAATTGTTTTCAAGAGAAAGAAAAGAAGGTATAAAGAAGAGAGAGAAAGAAAGAAGAGAGAAAGAGGAGAGAGAGAAAGAAAAGAGAGAGAAAGAGAGAGAAGAAGAAATTAGATAGAGAAAGAGAGAAGAGAGAGAGAAGAGAGAGAAAAGAAGAGAGAGAAAAAGAGAAAATAGAAGAAATTGGAGAGAAAAGAAAATAAGACAAGAAGCTAAAAGAAATTATAATTAACTAGCAACTTAATTAAAACTATTCTAAGAAAGCAATAAAAGTTATGAAATTTAACTATTAAAGCAGGAAAGAAAATTACATTAAATTTAATCTAACAATTACAAAGCATAAAATAAAGCAGTAAATCTAATCTAAAAATTAAAACTACAAATTAAAAATTAACAACTACGAAGCACTACAAATCATAAAGCAATAAAATAAAATTTACATCACCCGAATATGGAGAGAAAAATCTCCACGTAATAGAAAACTATATTGCTTGGCCCCACCTCCTTGCTACGGGGTCCCACCAAATGGGTCCCACCCAAGGGGTATGTGGGGTATGGGGGTGTGTGTTTTTGGGATGAGTGAAGGCTCCTTTTATAGTTGTGGGAGGGGCCCTCCCTCCCTTGTGCAATCCGATGTGGGATTCTCATCCCGTCGCTTGCCTTGTATTTTCATCACGCCCTTTTGCCGTTTTGCCGCAGCTCCCTTTTCTCTGCATCGCTCTCTCTCTTCTTCGCCTTTGACTCTCCAACCACCTAATATGGTTCCGTCCATGTCGCCCACGGCAGCAAGATTACATCTTTCGATTGGTCCCTTCGGCGGAAATCCACAATCCTCACCCAATTCGCCGCCGTCGATTCTCTCCTCTCCCTCTCGCCCTCGGTCGCCGCTGCTGGTGCCATTGATGGGTTAAAATGCTTGGCCAGTACATGAATTAATGGGCTGCCTTGCTGCTTGAATTTGGGGAAAATTCTGGAGCGTCGATGGCTGTTTAGTCGGTTCAGTCGTGCGTGTGGCCGAAAGTGGCTGGATGTTCGATTGCTTGAAATCAGTCCTCATTGCAACAAACTGACAATGCTTGAAATTGGGAATTAGCTTAATTGATCGTGCGGCAGCCGTTTTCTTCAAGTGTGCGTGAGTTTTGGTCTTCAAGAGAAACCTAAAATTGTCGTTTGAATGTTGGTAGTTCAGATGAAGAATGGGATTCGGGCAGCATGATTCGAGGTGGGATTTGAAGGAATAATGGCTGGGATTTTGTTGAAATTTCTGGTTTCATGAACAATAGAGAGGTAGCACAGATTCTTTCGGTGTTGCCGAAATGGGGCTAAGATCGACGTTGTTGAGATGGAGGATCTTTCCAGGCTTGGCAGCTAAACGGCCACCGGACAGTTGCTGAAATTAAAGGCCGCAACTGCTTCCTTCTTCGGAATCAATGGGTTTGTTTTTTTGGCAGCTAGTTGGTTTGGGGAAGATGGAGAGCTGTTGCCCCTAGTTTCGGTGCTGATTGTGGAGAGAACCAGAGCTGCTGGGATTGTGCGAAAATGGAAAATGCAGGGGCTACCATCGGTGCTGCTGGTCGATTTTCGGCGGTTTGAAGATGGGTTGCTCGTTGAATGCTCCTGGTTGGAATCTGTGGTTCGGAGCAATTGGGTTTTAATGGCTTGGATGGATTTGGGCGCTGGATCGCTGGTGATGCGTGCCTGCTGAATTTGCATGGCTGCCGGTTCTGCTGATGTAGTTGAAAAAGGGAGGTAGCAATCCGTTTTGAAATTGCTGGATTGATTCATGTCAATCAATCGGATAGTGGCTTTGCCGGACTCTCTCTGGTCGGACGACTGGTTGGGGAAGACGATGGAGATCGGTTTTAATGTCTGCCCAGAATCGTGGCTGCCGGCTTTGATGGAGAAGGGCTCGCCGGAATTGTCTGGATGGCCGTGACGGTTCTGTTGAAGAAGCTGCTGGCAGATGACCGTAGTCGACCTAGACGAATGCTGAATCGTTGCTGCCATGGCTGCCGGATTTGGGGAAGATGCAGGCCGGAGCTGCTTGGATCGGCTGCTTGGAGGTGGCGCAAGTGCTGCTGCTGCCGGTGGGGACGGACTTTTGCTGGAGCTTCTTGGATTGGGCGTTTTGGGGAAGATGGAGCACCGTAAAATGGTGCTCCGGCGCTGCACAACTGCGTGTACTCATGCAGCGAGTTTAAATATAATTTTAATAATTTCCATAATGACACGTATCATCTTAGTTTAATCTTTTAATTTATTTTATATAATACTTTACTTTGTTCCTAATATAATTATAGTTATATATTTATGATTTTCCAATTAGATAGTCTTATAATTTTGCCTAAATTATATTAATATGCTAATACATATTTTAACGTTAAAATGTTCTAGGGGATTTAGAATGTTACAAAATGACCCATTTTATAGCAAAATTAAATATTCTATTAAAAATATGGTTTTCATGAAATTCCACTTAAAACATGTATTTAATTAACGTTTTAATACTTAACGGTGTGAATTTAATATAAAATTAAATGAAAATTTTTAGACTTATCACACCCCCCAACTTAAACATTGCTAGTCCCTTAGCAATGGAAATAGTTTAATATATAATTCCTCTTTTTTTTTTTTCATAGTGTACTACTAATTTTGATAAAAATCTAGGTGCATTGCTAATAATGATAGTAAGCTTTAGAAGAAAATTTTCTTTAGTAAATATGAGTAAAAATATCTCATGATGCATAAAAGAGTATATAGCACGTGTATTTGTGTTTTAATGAGCAAATGGGCATTTGATAAATAAGTCATTTTCAACTCATCCAATCTAAGCAACATTTGTATCAAAATTATGATAGTGACAGTTAATAATTTTTTTATTTTTTTATTTTTTTTTTCAACATTTTTTTTTCTTCCCCTCACCATATTTCAGGATATCTAGGGATTTTCTCTTTTTTTTTCTCTTTTTTTTTTCTTTTTATTTTATTTTTTTTATTTTCCCCTCACCATATTTCAGGATATCTAGGGATTTTTTTTATTTATTTTATTTTTTTATTTTTTTATTTATTTTACTCTCCCCTCACCATATTTCAGGGTATCTGGGGATCTACGATAGATATATTTTAACTAGCAACTATCAATTGCAATGATATTAAATGTTACTTGCTTAGATGAGAGAAAAAAAAATTATATTATCATGGTGCCCACATGGTTCATTGTTGTGTAAGTGCAATTAGTGCTAATAAAAAATTTTGAAAATACCATGAAAATATTTTTACAAATATAACTAAATACAGTTTGCTTCTTCACTTACTACCAAGCATAGCAAGTGCACTTTGATTTATCTCTATTTTTTTTTGGATATTTTCTAGAATTTTTTTTTTCTTATTAATTTTTTTTTTTAATTTTTTTTTTATATTATATATATTTTTAAATAAATCACGTTAAGCAAACCAGACCCCCCCCAACTTGAATAGAGCTATCTTTGATAAACATGCACAAAATATATAAATTCATGAAAATAAGATAGCAGGAAAAGAGACAACCTGGGGTGTAAGGATCTGATTAATTTGCTACAACTTTCTCCTACAAAAAGAAAAGAAAAGGTATATATATACACATGTTGGGTTGCCTCCCAACCAGCGCTAAGTTTTACGTCTTCAGCCAGACATAATGTTTAATGTTATCCAATTCCTGCTCTATTAAAATTCTTAACACTATGTAGATTATTTATCATTTTCATATGTTCATGCTCAAGCGTTGTGAAGATTAATGAGTTATCAATGATGTCCAATATGTAGCACTCTTCAATTTGATCTAAATTATTTATTGAACTGTTACCTGATGAGAGCATGATTTTATTTTGGGTTAAACAGGATTCCGTTTGACTACATAGCTCTTTAAGAAATTGACTATAATTTGGAATATATTGAATAACATCAAAGAGCGAAATTTTAACTTGAACCTGTTTAAACATTTGAATCATCTCTTCCTTTTTCATTAGTTCATCTATGCTAATGAGCTCATTTTTAAAAGTACTTGAAATAACAGGTATGTACTTTTCAAAATTTTCATTAATAATTTCATTTTCATCTCCCCCCAACTTATCCTCAATAGACTCTTTATTTCTCACCTCACCATTAATTTGGCTATGATCATCAATCTCCTCAATATTTTCTTGATCTTTTTCTCCTTCAAATCTATCATTAATTAATTTTCCATTATTTTCTATAATATTTTCTTGATTATGAAGAGAGAAATTCTCGTTAAGTGTATGATCTGAGAAACCATCACTACATAATGTTGTAATTATTACCAAATTTTCAGACAATAAATTTTCTGATAGTAATTGATCTGATTGAGTTTGATAATCAAAATGATTTACTGGAGTGATAGTTGATTCATTAGGTTCCTCTCCACATAATGTATCAATATATTCATCATTTATTTTCAAATTCTCTTTCTTTTGACCTAGCTTTTGTTTGTTAAGGTATTCAGCTTCTAAAGCAGTTTGAAATGCTAAGTCATTTTCAAAATATGGATTTTCTAATGGTATTGAATTTGATTGAATTTGAAAATTCGAGTAATCAATTAGATTATCAATTTGATCTGCATGATCTGTCGTCCTAGAAAATGATTGTTGGTCGGAAAGGAATTGTTGATCTAATCTTTCGAATCCTCCCTCTACGTCATCTAAGTGAGGAGGTTGTTGATAATCTTCTTGCTCTAATGAAAAATTTGAAAAGTCCTCTTGTGGGCAGCAGTCTTGCAAATACATATTTTTATAATGTTCAACTCGATTTACGCACTCTGCAAATCTATTTGCTATGTTTTGAAAGCCATTGAGAATAATATTTTGCATTTTTTCAAATCTCTCATCATAATTATATGTTTGATGAAAAGATTGGTTAATAGGTTGAGGTGATGAAAAATTTTCTTCAGGATATGCAGATGGCCCATATGTATTTTCATAATGATTAGATTGATATTGATAATTTGAAAATTGACTTTGCTCAGGTGGCCACTGGGTTTGTAGATATGGAGGGTAAGGTTGCATTTGTTGATTTGTCCAAGAAGTATTAGGACAACTCAATTCTGAGTTATATGTATATGAAAATGAATTGTAATCAGGTGTAGGGAACTCCTGAAAATCTTGAATTTGTTCTTGATATGGTAAAAATTGAGTCTCATTAGAATATGTCATTTGAAAAGGAATTGATGTATTTAAGAACGAACTGTTTGAGTTTTGATAGGCAAGTATATCATTAATCTTTTGGTTTAATTCTTCTAACTTACCTAACTGATGATCAATAAAGTTCATGTCCATTCTTTAATTTTAGTTTTTTTTTTTTTTTTTTTTTTTTTAAAAGCAGGAAAGAATCGAAATTGGTAATCCAAAGTTCAAGTGCAATAAGTAAAGAAAGCAGTAAAGATTATACTATTGAAAGCAAGTAAAGGAAATTTAAAACAACTAATAAAACAATTCAAACCTCAATACGCCTCCCCGGCAACGGCGCCAAAAACTTGATGCAAACCAAGTGCTTGTCGTTAAGAGCACTGTGATCACCAGTTTAATTTAAATTAACCGAAACACATTAAAGCTACCACTATACGAGTGATAGTGTAGAATAATGGTGAGTCGGGTCGAATCCACAGAGAGGCGATGTAGTTTTGAATTGTTTTCAAGAGAAAGAAAAGAAGGTATAAAGAAGAGAGAGAAAGAAAGAAGAGAGAAAGAGGAGAGAGAGAAAGAAAAGAGAGAGAAAGAGAGAGAAGAAGAAATTAGATAGAGAAAGAGAGAAGAGAGAGAGAAGAGAGAGAAAAGAAGAGAGAGAAAAAGAGAAAATAGAAGAAATTGGAGAGAAAAGAAAATGAGACAAAAAGCTAAAAGAAATTATAATTAACTAGCAACTTAATTAAAACTATTCTAAGAAAGCAATAAAAGTTATGAAATTTAACTATTAAAGCAGGAAAGAAAATTACATTAAATTTAATCTAACAATTACAAAGCATAAAATAAAGCAGTAAATCTAATCTAAAAATTAAAACTACAAATTAAAAATTAACAACTACGAAGCACTACAAATCATAAAGCAATAAAATAAAATTTACATCACCCGAATATGGAGAGCAAAATCTCCACGTAATAGAAAACTTTATTGCTTGGCCCCACCTCCTTGCTACGGGTCCCACAAAATGGGTCCCACCCACTTGCTACGGGGTCCCACCAAATGGGTCCCACCCAAGGGGTATGTGGGGTATGGGGGTGTGTGTTTTTGGTATGAGTGAAGGCTCCTTTTATAGTTGTGGGAGGGGCCCTCCCTCCCTTGTGCAATCCGATGTGGGATTCTCATCCCGTCGCTTGCCTTGTATTTTCATCACGCCCTTTTGCCGTTTTGCCGCAGCTCCCTTTTCTCTGCATCGCTCTCTCTCTTCTTCGCCTTTGACTCTCCAACCACCTAATATGGTTCCGTCCATGTCGCCCACGGCAGCAAGATTACATCTTTCGATTGGTCCCTTCGGCGGAAATCCACAATCCTCACCCAATTCGCCGCCGTCGATTCTCTCCTCTCCCTCTCGCCCTCGGTCGCCGCTGCTGGTGCCATTGATGGGTTAAAATGCTTGGCCAGTACATGAATTAATGGGCTGCCTTGCTGCTTGAATTTGGGGAAAATTCTGGAGCGTCGATGGCTGTTTAGTCGGTTCAGTCGTGCGTGTGGCCGAAAGTGGCTGGATGTTCGATTGCTTGAAATCAGTCCTCATTGCAACAAACTGACAATGCTTGAAATTGGGAATTAGCTTAATTGATCGTGCGGCAGCCGTTTTCTTCAAGTGTGCGTGAGTTTTGGTCTTCAAGAGAAACCTAAAATTGTCGTTTGAATGTTGGTAGTTCAGATGAAGAATGGGATTCGGGCAGCATGATTCGAGGTGGGATTTGAAGGAATAATGGCTGGGATTTTGTTGAAATTTCTGGTTTCATGAACAATAGAGAGGTAGCACAGATTCTTTCGGTGTTGCCGAAATGGGGCTAAGATCGACGTTGTTGAGATGGAGGATCTTTCCAGGCTTGGCAGCTAAACGGCCACCGGACAGTTGCTGAAATTAAAGGCCGCAACTGCTTCCTTCTTCGGAATCAATGGGTTTGTTTTTTTGGCAGCTAGTTGGTTTGGGGAAGATGGAGAGCTGTTGCCCCTAGTTTCGGTGCTGATTGTGGAGAGAACCAGAGCTGCTGGGATTGTGCGAAAATGGAAAATGCAGGGGCTACCATCGGTGCTGCTGGTCGATTTTCGGCGGTTTGAAGATGGGTTGCTCGTTGAATGCTCCTGGTTGGAATCTGTGGTTCGGAGCAATTGGGTTTTAATGGCTTGGATGGATTTGGGCGCTGGATCGCTGGTGATGCGTGCCTGCTGAATTTGCATGGCTGCCGGTTCTGCTGATGTAGTTGAAAAAGGGAGGTAGCAATCCGTTTTGAAATTGCTGGATTGATTCATGTCAATCAATCGGATAGTGGCTTTGCCGGACTCTCTCTGGTCGGACGACTGGTTGGGGAAGACGATGGAGATCGGTTTTAATGTCTGCCCAGAATCGTGGCTGCCGGCTTTGATGGAGAAGGGCTCGCCGGAATTGTCTGGATGGCCGTGACGGTTCTGTTGAAGAAGCTGCTGGCAGATGACCGTAGTCGACCTAGACGAATGCTGAATCGTTGCTGCCATGGCTGCCGGATTTGGGGAAGATGCAGGCCGGAGCTGCTTGGATCGGCTGCTTGGAGGTGGCGCAAGTGCTGCTGCTGCCGGTGGGGACGGAATTTTGCTGGAGCTTCTTGGATTGGGCGTTTTGGGGAAGATGGAGCACCGTAAAATGGTGCTCCGGCGCTGCACAACTGCGTGTACTCATGCAGCGAGTTTAAATATAATTTTAATAATTTCCATAATGACACGTATCATCTTAGTTTAATCTTTTAATTTATTTTATATAATACTTTACTTTGTTCCTAATATAATTATAGTTATATATTTATGATTTTCCAATTAGATAGTCTTATAATTTTGCCTAAATTATATTAATATGCTAATACATATTTTAACGTTAAAATGTTCTAGGGGATTTAGAATGTTACAAAATGACCCATTTTATAGCAAAATTAAATATTCTATTAAAAATATGGTTTTCATGAAATTCCACTTAAAACATGTATTTAATTAACGTTTTAATACTTAACGGTGTGAATTTAATATAAAATTAAATGAAAATTTTTAGACTTATCACACCCCCCAACTTAAACATTGCTAGTCCCTTAGCAATGGAAATAGTTTAATATATAATTCCTCTTTTTTTTTTTTCATAGTGTACTACTAATTTTGATAAAAATCTAGGTGCATTGCTAATAATGATAGTAAGCTTTAGAAGAAAATTTTCTTTAGTAAATATGAGTAAAAATATCTCATGATGCATAAAAGAGTATATAGCACGTGTATTTGTGTTTTAATGAGCAAATGGGCATTTGATAAATAAGTCATTTTCAACTCATCCAATCTAAGCAACATTTGTATCAAAATTATGATAGTGACAGTTAATAATTTTTTTATTTTTTTATTTTTTTTTTTCAACATTTTTTTTTCTTCCCCTCACCATATTTCAGGATATCTAGGGATTTTCTCTTTTTTTTTTTCTCTTTTTTTTTTCTTTTTATTTTATTTTTTTTTATTTTCCCCTCACCATATTTCAGGATATCTAGGGATTTTTTTTTATTTTTTTTATTTTTTTATTTATTTATTTATTTTACTCTCCCCTCACCATATTTCAGGGTATCTGGGGATCTACGATAGATATATTTTAACTAGCAACTATCAATTGCAATGATATTAAATGTTACTTGCTTAGATGAGAGAAAAAAAAATTATATTATCATGGTGCCCACATGGTTCATTGTTGTGTAAGTGCAATTAGTGCTAATAAAAAATTTTGAAAATACCATGAAAATATTTTTACAAATATAACTAAATACAGTTTGCTTCTTCACTTACTACCAAGCATAGCAAGTGCACTTTGATTTATCTCTATTTTTTTTTTGGATATTTTCTAGAATTTTTTTTTTCTTATTAATTTTTTTTTTTAATTTTTTTTTATATTATATATATTTTTAAATAAATCACGTTAAGCAAACCAGACCCCCCCCAACTTGAATAGAGCTATCTTTGATAAACATGCACAAAATATATAAATTCATGAAAATAAGATAGCAGGAAAAGAGACAACCTGGGGTGTAAGGATCTGATTAATTTGCTACAACTTTCTCCTACAAAAAGAAAAGAAAAGGTATATATATACACATGTTGGGTTGCCTCCCAACCAGCGCTAAGTTTTACGTCTTCAGCCAGACATAATGTTTAATGTTATCCAATTCCTGCTCTATTAAAATTCTTAACACTATGTAGATTATTTATCATTTTCATATGTTCATGCTCAAGCGTTGTGAAGATTAATGAGTTATCAATGATGTCCAATATGTAGCACTCTTCAATTTGATCTAAATTATTTATTGAACTGTTACCTGATGAGAGCATGATTTTATTTTGGGTTAAACAGGATTCCGTTTGACTACATAGCTCTTTAAGAAATTGACTATAATTTGGAATATATTGAATAACATCAAAGAGCGAAATTTTAACTTGAACCTGTTTAAACATTTGAATCATCTCTTCCTTTTTCATTAGTTCATCTATGCTAATGAGCTCATTTTTAAAAGTACTTGAAATAACAGGTATGTACTTTTCAAAATTTTCATTAATAATTTCATTTTCATCTCCCCCCAACTTATCCTCAATAGACTCTTTATTTCTCACCTCACCATTAATTTGGCTATGATCATCAATCTCCTCAATATTTTCTTGATCTTTTTCTCCTTCAAATCTATCATTAATTAATTTTCCATTATTTTCTATAATATTTTCTTGATTATGAAGAGAGAAATTCTCGTTAAGTGTATGATCTGAGAAACCATCACTACATAATGTTGTAATTATTACCAAATTTTCAGACAATAAATTTTCTGATAGTAATTGATCTGATTGAGTTTGATAATCAAAATGATTTACTGGAGTGATAGTTGATTCATTAGGTTCCTCTCCACATAATGTATCAATATATTCATCATTTATTTTCAAATTCTCTTTCTTTTGACCTAGCTTTTGTTTGTTAAGGTATTCAGCTTCTAAAGCAGTTTGAAATGCTAAGTCATTTTCAAAATATGGATTTTCTAATGGTATTGAATTTGATTGAATTTGAAAATTCGAGTAATCAATTAGATTATCAATTTGATCTGCATGATCTGTCGTCCTAGAAAATGATTGTTGGTCGGAAAGGAATTGTTGATCTAATCTTTCGAATCCTCCCTCTACGTCATCTAAGTGAGGAGGTTGTTGATAATCTTCTTGCTCTAATGAAAAATTTGAAAAGTCCTCTTGTGGGCAGCAGTCTTGCAAATACATATTTTTATAATGTTCAACTCGATTTACGCACTCTGCAAATCTATTTGCTATGTTTTGAAAGCCATTGAGAATAATATTTTGCATTTTTTCAAATCTCTCATCATAATTATATGTTTGATGAAAAGATTGGTTAATAGGTTGAGGTGATGAAAAATTTTCTTCAGGATATGCAGATGGCCCATATGTATTTTCATAATGATTAGATTGATATTGATAATTTGAAAATTGACTTTGCTCAGGTGGCCACTGGGTTTGTAGATATGGAGGGTAAGGTTGCATTTGTTGATTTGTCCAAGAAGTATTAGGACAACTCAATTCTGAGTTATATGTATATGAAAATGAATTGTAATCAGGTGTAGGGAACTCCTGAAAATCTTGAATTTGTTCTTGATATGGTAAAAATTGAGTCTCATTAGAATATGTCATTTGAAAAGGAATTGATGTATTTAAGAACGAACTGTTTGAGTTTTGATAGGCAAGTATATCATTAATCTTTTGGTTTAATTCTTCTAACTTACCTAACTGATGATCAATAAAGTTCATGTCCATTCTTTAATTTTAGTTTTTTTTTTTTTTTTTTTTTTTTTTTTTTTTTAAAAGCAGGAAAGAATCGAAATTGGTAATCCAAAGTTCAAGTGCAATAAGTAAAGAAAGCAGATAAAGAAAGCAGTAAAGATTATACTATTGAAAGCAAGTAAAGGAAATTTAAAACAACTAATAAAACAATTCAAACCTCAATACGCCTCCCCGGCAACGGCGCCAAAAACTTGATGCAAACCAAGTGCTTGTCGTTAAGAGCACTGTGATCACCAGTTTAATTTAAATTAACCGAAACACATTAAAGCTACCACTATACGAGTGATAGTGTAGAATAATGGTGAGTCGGGTCGAATCCACAGAGAGGCGATGTAGTTTTGAATTGTTTTCAAGAGAAAGAAAAGAAGGTATAAAGAAGAGAGAGAAAGAAAGAAGAGAGAAAGAGGAGAGAGAGAAAGAAAAGAGAGAGAAAGAGAGAGAAGAAGAAATTAGATAGAGAAAGAGAGAAGAGAGAGAGAAGAGAGAGAAAAGAAGAGAGAGAAAAAGAGAAAATAGAAGAAATTGGAGAGAAAAGAAAATGAGACAAAAAGCTAAAAGAAATTATAATTAACTAGCAACTTAATTAAAACTATTCTAAGAAAGCAATAAAAGTTATGAAATTTAACTATTAAAGCAGGAAAGAAAATTACATTAAATTTAATCTAACAATTACAAAGCATAAAATAAAGCAGTAAATCTAATCTAAAAATTAAAACTACAAATTAAAAATTAACAACTACGAAGCACTACAAATCATAAAGCAATAAAATAAAATTTACATCACCCGAATATGGAGAGCAAAATCTCCACGTAATAGAAAACTTTATTGCTTGGCCCCACCTCCTTGCTACGGGTCCCACAAAATGGGTCCCACCCACTTGCTACGGGGTCCCACCAAATGGGTCCCACCCAAGGGGTATGTGGGGTATGGGGGTGTGTGTTTTTGGGATGAGTGAAGGCTCCTTTTATAGTTGTGGGAGGGGCCCTCCCTCCCTTGTGCAATCCGATGTGGGATTCTCATCCCGTCGCTTGCCTTGTATTTTCATCACGCCCTTTTGCCGTTTTGCCGCAGCTCCCTTTTCTCTGCATCGCTCTCTCTCTTCTTCGCCTTTGACTCTCCAACCACCTAATATGGTTCCGTCCATGTCGCCCACGGCAGCAAGATTACATCTTTCGATTGGTCCCTTCGGCGGAAATCCACAATCCTCACCCAATTCGCCGCCGTCGATTCTCTCCTCTCCCTCTCGCCCTCGGTCGCCGCTGCTGGTGCCATTGATGGGTTAAAATGCTTGGCCAGTACATGAATTAATGGGCTGCCTTGCTGCTTGAATTTGGGGAAAATTCTGGAGCGTCGATGGCTGTTTAGTCGGTTCAGTCGTGCGTGTGGCCGAAAGTGGCTGGATGTTCGATTGCTTGAAATCAGTCCTCATTGCAACAAACTGACAATGCTTGAAATTGGGAATTAGCTTAATTGATCGTGCGGCAGCCGTTTTCTTCAAGTGTGCGTGAGTTTTGGTCTTCAAGAGAAACCTAAAATTGTCGTTTGAATGTTGGTAGTTCAGATGAAGAATGGGATTCGGGCAGCATGATTCGAGGTGGGATTTGAAGGAATAATGGCTGGGATTTTGTTGAAATTTCTGGTTTCATGAACAATAGAGAGGTAGCACAGATTCTTTCGGTGTTGCCGAAATGGGGCTAAGATCGACGTTGTTGAGATGGAGGATCTTTCCAGGCTTGGCAGCTAAACGGCCACCGGACAGTTGCTGAAATTAAAGGCCGCAACTGCTTCCTTCTTCGGAATCAATGGGTTTGTTTTTTTGGCAGCTAGTTGGTTTGGGGAAGATGGAGAGCTGTTGCCCCTAGTTTCGGTGCTGATTGTGGAGAGAACCAGAGCTGCTGGGATTGTGCGAAAATGGAAAATGCAGGGGCTACCATCGGTGCTGCTGGTCGATTTTCGGCGGTTTGAAGATGGGTTGCTCGTTGAATGCTCCTGGTTGGAATCTGTGGTTCGGAGCAATTGGGTTTTAATGGCTTGGATGGATTTGGGCGCTGGATCGCTGGTGATGCGTGCCTGCTGAATTTGCATGGCTGCCGGTTCTGCTGATGTAGTTGAAAAAGGGAGGTAGCAATCCGTTTTGAAATTGCTGGATTGATTCATGTCAATCAATCGGATAGTGGCTTTGCCGGACTCTCTCTGGTCGGACGACTGGTTGGGGAAGACGATGGAGATCGGTTTTAATGTCTGCCCAGAATCGTGGCTGCCGGCTTTGATGGAGAAGGGCTCGCCGGAATTGTCTGGATGGCCGTGACGGTTCTGTTGAAGAAGCTGCTGGCAGATGACCGTAGTCGACCTAGACGAATGCTGAATCGTTGCTGCCATGGCTGCCGGATTTGGGGAAGATGCAGGCCGGAGCTGCTTGGATCGGCTGCTTGGAGGTGGCGCAAGTGCTGCTGCTGCCGGTGGGGACGGACTTTTGCTGGAGCTTCTTGGATTGGGCGTTTTGGGGAAGATGGAGCACCGTAAAATGGTGCTCCGGCGCTGCACAACTGCGTGTACTCATGCAGCGAGTTTAAATATAATTTTAATAATTTCCATAATGACACGTATCATCTTAGTTTAATCTTTTAATTTATTTTATATAATACTTTACTTTGTTACTAATATAATTATAGTTATATATTTATGATTTTCCAATTAGATAGTCTTATAATTTTGCCTAAATTATATTAATATGCTAATACATATTTTAACGTTAAAATGTTCTAGGGGATTTAGAATGTTACAAAATGACCCATTTTATAGCAAAATTAAATATTCTATTAAAAATATGGTTTTCATGAAATTCCACTTAAAACATGTATTTAATTAACGTTTTAATACTTAACGGTGTGAATTTAATATAAAATTAAATGAAAATTTTTAGACTTATCACACCCCCCAACTTAAACATTGCTAGTCCCTTAGCAATGGAAATAGTTTAATATATAATTCCTCTTTTTTTTTTTTCATAGTGTACTACTAATTTTGATAAAAATCTAGGTGCATTGCTAATAATGATAGTAAGCTTTAGAAGAAAATTTTCTTTAGTAAATATGAGTAAAAATATCTCATGATGCATAAAAGAGTATATAGCACGTGTATTTGTGTTTTAATGAGCAAATGGGCATTTGATAAATAAGTCATTTTCAACTCATCCAATCTAAGCAACATTTGTATCAAAATTATGATAGTGACAGTTAATAATTTTTTTATTTTTTTATTTTTTTTTTTCAACATTTTTTTTTCTTCCCCTCACCATATTTCAGGATATCTAGGGATTTTCTCTTTTTTTTTTCTCTTTTTTTTTTCTTTTTATTTTATTTTTTTTTATTTTCCCCTCACCATATTTCAGGATATCTAGGGATTTTTTTTTATTTTTTTTATTTTTTTATTTATTTATTTATTTTACTCTCCCCTCACCATATTTCAGGGTATCTGGGGATCTACGATAGATATATTTTAACTAGCAACTATCAATTGCAATGATATTAAATGTTACTTGCTTAGATGAGAGAAAAAAAAATTATATTATCATGGTGCCCACATGGTTCATTGTTGTGTAAGTGCAATTAGTGCTAATAAAAAATTTTGAAAATACCATGAAAATATTTTTACAAATATAACTAAATACAGTTTGCTTCTTCACTTACTACCAAGCATAGCAAGTGCACTTTGATTTATCTCTATTTTTTTTTGGATATTTTCTAGAATTTTTTTTTTCTTATTAATTTTTTTTTAATTTTTATTTTATATTATATATATTTTTAAATAAATCACGTTAAGCAAACCAGACCCCCCCAACTTGAATAGAGCTATCTTTGATAAACATGCACAAAATATATAAATTCATGAAAATAAGATAGCAGGAAAAGAGACAACCTGGGGTGTAAGGATCTGATTAATTTGCTACAACTTTCTCCTACAAAAAGAAAAGAAAAGGTATATATATACACATGTTGGGTTGCCTCCCAACCAGCGCTAAGTTTTACGTCTTCAGCCAGACATAATGTTTAATGTTATCCAATTCCTGCTCTATTAAAATTCTTAACACTATGTAGATTATTTATCATTTTCATATGTTCATGCTCAAGCGTTGTGAAGATTAATGAGTTATCAATGATGTCCAATATGTAGCACTCTTCAATTTGATCTAAATTATTTATTGAACTGTTACCTGATGAGAGCATGATTTTATTTTGGGTTAAACAGGATTCCGTTTGACTACATAGCTCTTTAAGAAATTGACTATAATTTGGAATATATTGAATAACATCAAAGAGCGAAATTTTAACTTGAACCTGTTTAAACATTTGAATCATCTCTTCCTTTTTCATTAGTTCATCTATGCTAATGAGCTCATTTTTAAAAGTACTTGAAATAACAGGTATGTACTTTTCAAAATTTTCATTAATAATTTCATTTTCATCTCCCCCCAACTTATCCTCAATAGACTCTTTATTTCTCACCTCACCATTAATTTGGCTATGATCATCAATCTCCTCAATATTTTCTTGATCTTTTTCTCCTTCAAATCTATCATTAATTAATTTTCCATTATTTTCTATAATATTTTCTTGATTATGAAGAGAGAAATTCTCGTTAAGTGTATGATCTGAGAAACCATCACTACATAATGTTGTAATTATTACCAAATTTTCAGACAATAAATTTTCTGATAGTAATTGATCTGATTGAGTTTGATAATCAAAATGATTTACTGGAGTGATAGTTGATTCATTAGGTTCCTCTCCACATAATGTATCAATATATTCATCATTTATTTTCAAATTCTCTTTCTTTTGACCTAGCTTTTGTTTGTTAAGGTATTCAGCTTCTAAAGCAGTTTGAAATGCTAAGTCATTTTCAAAATATGGATTTTCTAATGGTATTGAATTTGATTGAATTTGAAAATTCGAGTAATCAATTAGATTATCAATTTGATCTGCATGATCTGTCGTCCTAGAAAATGATTGTTGGTCGGAAAGGAATTGTTGATCTAATCTTTCGAATCCTCCCTCTACGTCATCTAAGTGAGGAGGTTGTTGATAATCTTCTTGCTCTAATGAAAAATTTGAAAAGTCCTCTTGTGGGCAGCAGTCTTGCAAATACATATTTTTATAATGTTCAACTCGATTTACGCACTCTGCAAATCTATTTGCTATGTTTTGAAAGCCATTGAGAATAATATTTTGCATTTTTTCAAATCTCTCATCATAATTATATGTTTGATGAAAAGATTGGTTAATAGGTTGAGGTGATGAAAAATTTTCTTCAGGATATGCAGATGGCCCATATGTATTTTCATAATGATTAGATTGATATTGATAATTTGAAAATTGACTTTGCTCAGGTGGCCACTGGGTTTGTAGATATGGAGGGTAAGGTTGCATTTGTTGATTTGTCCAAGAAGTATTAGGACAACTCAATTCTGAGTTATATGTATATGAAAATGAATTGTAATCAGGTGTAGGGAACTCCTGAAAATCTTGAATTTGTTCTTGATATGGTAAAAATTGAGTCTCATTAGAATATGTCATTTGAAAAGGAATTGATGTATTTAAGAACGAACTGTTTGAGTTTTGATAGGCAAGTATATCATTAATCTTTTGGTTTAATTCTTCTAACTTACCTAACTGATGATCAATAAAGTTCATGTCCATTCTTTAATTTTAGTTTTTTTTTTTTTTTTTTTTTTTTAAAAGCAGGAAAGAATCGAAATTGGTAATCCAAAGTTCAAGTGCAATAAGTAAAGAAAGCAGTAAAGATTATACTATTGAAATCAAGTAAAGGAAATTTAAAACAACTAATAAAACAATTCAAACCTCAATACGCCTCCCCGGCAACGGCGCCAAAAACTTGATGCAAACCAAGTGCTTGTCGTTAAGAGCACTGTGATCACCAGTTTAATTTAAATTAACCGAAACACATTAAAGCTACCACTATACGAGTGATAGTGTAGAATAATGGTGAGTCGGGTCGAATCCACAGAGAGGCGATGTAGTTTTGAATTGTTTTCAAGAGAAAGAAAAGAAGGTATAAAGAAGAGAGAGAAAGAAAGAAGAGAGAAAGAGGAGAGAGAGAAAGAAAAGAGAGAGAAAGAGAGAGAAGAAGAAATTAGATAGAGAAAGAGAGAAGAGAGAGAGAAGAGAGAGAAAAGAAGAGAGAGAAAAAGAGAAAATAGAAGAAATTGGAGAGAAAAGAAAATGAGACAAAAAGCTAAAAGAAATTATAATTAACTAGCAACTTAATTAAAACTATTCTAAGAAAGCAATAAAAGTTATGAAATTTAACTATTAAAGCAGGAAAGAAAATTACATTAAATTTAATCTAACAATTACAAAGCATAAAATAAAGCAGTAAATCTAATCTAAAAATTAAAACTACAAATTAAAAATTAACAACTACGAAGCACTACAAATCATAAAGCAATAAAATAAAATTTACATCACCCGAATATGGAGAGCAAAATCTCCACGTAATAGAAAACTTTATTGCTTGGCCCCACCTCCTTGCTACGGGTCCCACAAAATGGGTCCCACCCACTTGCTACGGGGTCCCACCAAATGGGTCCCACCCAAGGGGTATGTGGGGTATGGGGGTGTGTGTTTTTGGGATGAGTGAAGGCTCCTTTTATAGTTGTGGGAGGGGCCCTCCCTCCCTTGTGCAATCCGATGTGGGATTCTCATCCCGTCGCTTGCCTTGTATTTTCATCACGCCCTTTTGCCGTTTTGCCGCAGCTCCCTTTTCTCTGCATCGCTCTCTCTCTTCTTCGCCTTTGACTCTCCAACCACCTAATATGGTTCCGTCCATGTCGCCCACGGCAGCAAGATTACATCTTTCGATTGGTCCCTTCGGCGGAAATCCACAATCCTCACCCAATTCGCCGCCGTCGATTCTCTCCTCTCCCTCTCGCCCTCGGTCGCCGCTGCTGGTGCCATTGATGGGTTAAAATGCTTGGCCAGTACATGAATTAATGGGCTGCCTTGCTGCTTGAATTTGGGGAAAATTCTGGAGCGTCGATGGCTGTTTAGTCGGTTCAGTCGTGCGTGTGGCCGAAAGTGGCTGGATGTTCGATTGCTTGAAATCAGTCCTCATTGCAACAAACTGACAATGCTTGAAATTGGGAATTAGCTTAATTGATCGTGCGGCGGCCGTTTTCTTCAAGTGTGCGTGAGTTTTGGTCTTCAAGAGAAACCTAAAATTGTCGTTTGAATGTTGGTAGTTCAGATGAAGAATGGGATTCGGGCAGCATGATTCGAGGTGGGATTTGAAGGAATAATGGCTGGGATTTTGTTGAAATTTCTGGTTTCATGAACAATAGAGAGGTAGCACAGATTCTTTCGGTGTTGCCGAAATGGGGCTAAGATCGACGTTGTTGAGATGGAGGATCTTTCCAGGCTTGGCAGCTAAACGGCCACCGGACAGTTGCTGAAATTAAAGGCCGCAACTGCTTCCTTCTTCGGAATCAATGGGTTTGTTTTTTTGGCAGCTAGTTGGTTTGGGGAAGATGGAGAGCTGTTGCCCCTAGTTTCGGTGCTGATTGTGGAGAGAACCAGAGCTGCTGGGATTGTGCGAAAATGGAAAATGCAGGGGCTACCATCGGTGCTGCTGGTCGATTTTCGGCGGTTTGAAGATGGGTTGCTCGTTGAATGCTCCTGGTTGGAATCTGTGGTTCGGAGCAATTGGGTTTTAATGGCTTGGATGGATTTGGGCGCTGGATCGCTGGTGATGCGTGCCTGCTGAATTTCCATGGCTGCCGGTTCTGCTGATGTAGTTGAAAAAGGGAGGTAGCAATCCGTTTTGAAATTGCTGGATTGATTCATGTCAATCAATCGGATAGTGTCTTTGCCGGACTCTCTCTGGTCGGACGACTGGTTGGGGAAGACGATGGAGATCGGTTTTAATGGCTGCCCAGAATCGTGGCTGCCGGCTTTGATGGAGAAGGGGCTCGCCGGAATTGTCTGGATGGCCGTGACGGTTCTGTTGAAGAAGCTGCTGGCAGATGACCGTAGTCGACCTAGACGAATGCTGAATCGTTGCTGCCATGGCTGCCGGATTTGGGGAAGATGCAGGCCGGAGCTGCTTGGATCGGCTGCTTGGAGGTGGCGCAAGTGCTGCTGCTGCCGGTGGGGACGGACTTTTTCTGGAGCTTCTTGGATTGGGCGTTTTGGGGAAGATGGAGCACCGTAAAATGGTGCTCCGGAGCTGCACAACTGCGTGTACTCATGCAGCGAGTTTAAATATAATTTTAATAATTTCCATAATGACACGTATCATCTTAGTTTAATCTTTTAATTTATTTTATATAATACTTTACTTTGTTCCTAATATAATTATAGTTATATATTTATGATTTTCCAATTAGATAGTCTTATAATTTTGCCTAAATTATATTAATATGCTAATACATATTTTAACGTTAAAATGTTCTAGGGGATTTAGAATGTTACAAAATGACCCATTTTATAGCAAAATTAAATATTCTATTAAAAATATGGTTTTCATGAAATTCCACTTAAAACATGTATTTAATTAACGTTTTAATACTTAACGGTGTGAATTTAATATAAAATTAAATGAAAATTTTTAGACTTATCACACCCCCCAACTTAAACATTGCTAGTCCCTTAGCAATGGAAATAGTTTAATATATAATTCCTCTTTTTTTTTTTTTCATAGTGTACTACTAATTTTGATAAAAATCTAGGTGCATTGCTAATAATGATAGTAAGCTTTAGAAGAAAATTTTCTTTAGTAAATATGAGTAAAAATATCTCATGATGCATAAAAGAGTATATAGCACGTGTATTTGTGTTTTAATGAGCAAATGGGCATTTGATAAATAAGTCATTTTCAACTCATCCAATCTAAGCAACATTTGTATCAAAATTATGATAGTGACAGTTAATAATTTTTTTTTTATTTATTTTTTTTTTCAACATTTTTTTTTCTTCCCCTCACCATATTTCAGGATATCTAGGGATTTTCTCTTTTTTTTTCTCTTTTTTTTTTCTTTTTATTTTATTTTTTTTTATTTTCCCCTCACCATATTTCAGGATATCTAGGGATTTTTTTTATTTTATTTATTTATTTATTTATTTATTTATTTTACTCTCCCCTCACCATATTTCAGGGTATCTGGGGATCTACGATAGGTATATTTTAACTAGCAACTATCAATTGCAATGATATTAAATGTTACTTGCTTAGATGAGAGAAAAAAAAATTATATTATCATGGTGCCCACAGGGTTCATTGTTGTGTAAGTGCAATTAGTGCTAATAAAAAATTTTGAAAATACCATGAAAATATTTTTACAAATATAACTAAATACAGTTTGCTTCTTCACTTACTACCAAGCATAGCAAGTGCACTTTGATTTATCTTTATTTTTTTTTTGGATATTTTCTAGAATTTTTTTTTTCTTATTAATTTTTTTTTTAATTTTTATTTTATATTATATATATTTTTAAATAAATCACGTTAAGCAAACCAGACCCCCCCCAACTTGAATAGAGCTATCTTTGATAAACATGCACAAAATATATAAATTCATGAAAATAAGATAGCAGGGAAAGAGACAACCTGGGGTGTAAGGATCTGATTAATTTGCTACAGCTTTCTCCTACAAAAAGAAAAGAAAAGGTATATATATACACATGTTGGGTTGCCTCCCAACCAGCGCTAAGTTTTACGTCTTCAGCCAGACATAATGTTTAATGTTATCCAATTCCTGCTCTATTAAAATTCTTAACACTATGTAGATTATTTATCATTTTCATATGTTCATGCTCAAGCGTTGTGAAGATTAATGAGTTATCAATGATGTCCAATATGTAGCACTCTTCAATTTGATCTAAATTATTTATTGAACTGTTACCTGATGAGAGCATGATTTTATTTTGGGTTAAACAGGATTCCGTTTGACTACATAGCTCTTTAAGAAATTGACTATAATTTGGAATATATTGAATAACATCAAAGAGCGAAATTTTAACTTGAACCTGTTTAAACATTTGAATCATCTCTTCCTTTTTCATTAGTTCATCTATGCTAATGAGCTCATTTTTAAAAGTACTTGAAATAACAGGTATGTACTTTTCAAAATTTTCATTAATAATTTCATTTTCATCTCCCCCCAACTTATCCTCAATAGACTCTTTATTTCTCACCTCACCATTAATTTGGCTATGATCATCAATCTCCTCAATATTTTCTTGATCTTTTTCTCCTTCAAATCTATCATTAATTAATTTTCCATTATTTTCTATAATATTTTCTTGATTATGAAGAGAGAAATTCTCGTTAAGTGTATGATCTGAGAAACCATCACTACATAATGTTGTAATTATTACCAAATTTTCAGACAATAAATTTTCTGATAGTAATTGATCTGATTGAGTTTGATAATCAAAATGATTTACTGGAGTGATAGTTGATTCATTAGGTTCCTCTCCACATAATGTATCAATATATTCATCATTTATTTTCAAATTCTCTTTCTTTTGACCTAGCTTTTGTTTGTTAAGGTATTCAGCTTCTAAAGCAGTTTGAAATGCTAAGTCATTTTCAAAATATGGATTTTCTAATGGTATTGAATTTGATTGAATTTGAAAATTCGAGTAATCAATTAGATTATCAATTTGATCTGCATGATCTGTCGTCCTAGAAAATGATTGTTGGTCGGAAAGGAATTGTTGATCTAATCTTTCGAATCCTCCCTCTACGTCATCTAAGTGAGGAGGTTGTTGATAATCTTCTTGCTCTAATGAAAAATTTGAAAAGTCCTCTTGTGGGCAGCAGTCTTGCAAATACATATTTTTATAATGTTCAACTCGATTTACGCACTCTGCAAATCTATTTGCTATGTTTTGAAAGCCATTGAGAATAATATTTTGCATTTTTTCAAATCTCTCATCATAATTATATGTTTGATGAAAAGATTGGTTAATAGGTTGAGGTGATGAAAAATTTTCTTCAGGATATGCAGATGGCCCATATGTATTTTCATAATGATTAGATTGATATTGATAATTTGAAAATTGACTTTGCTCAGGTGGCCACTGGGTTTGTAGATATGGAGGGTAAGGTTGCATTTGTTGATTTGTCCAAGAAGTATTAGGACAACTCAATTCTGAGTTATATGTATATGAAAATGAATTGTAATCAGGTGTAGGGAACTCCTGAAAATCTTGAATTTGTTCTTGATATGGTAAAAATTGAGTCTCATTAGAATATGTCATTTGAAAAGGAATTGATGTATTTAAGAACGAACTGTTTGAGTTTTGATAGGCAAGTATATCATTAATCTTTTGGTTTAATTCTTCTAACTTACCTAACTGATGATCAATAAAGTTCATGTCCATTCTTTAATTTTAGTTTTTTTTTTTTTTTTTTTTTTTTTTAAAAGCAGGAAAGAATCGAAATTGGTAATCCAAAGTTCAAGTGCAATAAGTAAAGAAAGCAGTAAAGATTATACTATTGAAAGCAAGTAAAGGAAATTTAAAACAACTAATAAAACAATTCAAACCTCAATACGCCTCCCCGGCAACGGCGCCAAAAACTTGATGCAAACCAAGTGCTTGTCGTTAAGAGCACTGTGATCACCAGTTTAATTTAAATTAACCGAAACACATTAAAGCTACCACTATACGAGTGATAGTGTAGAATAATGGTGAGTCGGGTCGAATCCACAGAGAGGCGATGTAGTTTTGAATTGTTTTCAAGAGAAAGAAAAGAAGGTATAAAGAAGAGAGAGAAAGAAAGAAGAGAGAAAGAGGAGAGAGAGAAAGAAAAGAGAGAGAAAGAGAGAGAAGAAGAAATTAGATAGAGAAAGAGAGAAGAGAGAGAGAAGAGAGAGAAAAGAAGAGAGAGAAAAAGAGAAAATAGAAGAAATTGGAGAGAAAAGAAAATGAGACAAAAAGCTAAAAGAAATTATAATTAACTAGCAACTTAATTAAAACTATTCTAAGAAAGCAATAAAAGTTATGAAATTTAACTATTAAAGCAGGAAAGAAAATTACATTAAATTTAATCTAACAATTACAAAGCATAAAATAAAGCAGTAAATCTAATCTAAAAATTAAAACTACAAATTAAAAATTAACAACTACGAAGCACTACAAATCATAAAGCAATAAAATAAAATTTACATCACCCGAATATGGAGAGCAAAATCTCCACGTAATAGAAAACTTTATTGCTTGGCCCCACCTCCTTGCTACGGGTCCCACAAAATGGGTCCCACCCACTTGCTACGGGGTCCCACCAAATGGGTCCCACCCAAGGGGTATGTGGGGTATGGGGGTGTGTGTTTTTGGGATGAGTGAAGGCTCCTTTTATAGTTGTGGGAGGGGCCCTCCCTCCCTTGTGCAATCCGATGTGGGATTCTCATCCCGTCGCTTGCCTTGTATTTTCATCACGCCCTTTTGCCGTTTTGCCGCAGCTCCCTTTTCTCTGCATCGCTCTCTCTCTTCTTCGCCTTTGACTCTCCAACCACCTAATATGGTTCCGTCCATGTCGCCCACGGCAGCAAGATTACATCTTTCGATTGGTCCCTTCGGCGGAAATCCACAATCCTCACCCAATTCGCCGCCGTCGATTCTCTCCTCTCCCTCTCGCCCTCGGTCGCCGCTGCTGGTGCCATTGATGGGTTAAAATGCTTGGCCAGTACATGAATTAATGGGCTGCCTTGCTGCTTGAATTTGGGGAAAATTCTGGAGCGTCGATGGCTGTTTAGTCGGTTCAATCGTGCGTGTGGTCGAAAGTGGCTGGATGTTCGATTGCTTGAAATCAGTCCTCATTGCAACAAACTGACAATGCTTGAAATTGGGAATTAGCTTAATTGATCGTGCGGCAGCCGTTTTCTTCAAGTGTGCGTGAGTTTTGGTCTTCAAGAGAAACCTAAAATTGTCGTTTGAATGTTGGTAGTTCAGATGAAGAATGGGATTCGGGCAGCATGATTCGAGGTGGGATTTGAAGGAATAATGGCTGGGATTTTGCTGAAATTTCTGGTTTCATGAACAATAGAGAGGTAGCACAGATTCTTTCGGTGTTGCCGAAATGGGGCTAAGATCGACGTTGTTGAGATGGAGGATCTTTCCAGGCTTGGCAGCTAAACGGCCACCGGACAGTTGCTGAAATTAAAGGCCGCAACTGCTTCCTTCTTCGGAATCAATGGGTTTGTTTTTTTGGCAGCTAGTTGGTTTGGGGAAGATGGAGAGCTGTTGCCCCTAGTTTCGGTGCTGATTGTGGAGAGAACCAGAGCTGCTGGGATTGTGCAAAAATGGAAAATGCAGGGGCTACCAGCGGTGCTGCTGGTCGATTTTCGGCGGTTTGAAGATGGGTTGCTCGTTGAATGCTCCTGGTTGGAATCTGTGGTTCGGAGCAATTGGGTTTTAATGGCTTGGATGGATTTGGGCGCTGGATCGCTGGTGATGCGTGCCTGCTGAATTTCCATGGCTGCCGGTTCTGCTGATGTAGTTGAAAAAGGGAGGTAGCAATCCGTTTTGAAATTGCTGGATTGATTCATGTCAATCAATCGGTAGTGGCTTTGCCGGACTCTCTCTGGTCGGACGACTGGTTGGGGAAGACGATGGAGATCGGTTTTAATGGCTGCCCAGAATCGTGGCTGTCGGCTTTGATGGAGAAGGGGCTCGCCGGAATTGTCTGGATGGCCGTGACGGTTCTGTTGAAGAAGCTGCTGGCAGATGACCGTAGTCGACCTAGACGAATGCTGAATCGTTGCTGCCATGGCTGCCGGATTTGGGGAAGATGTAGGCCGGAGCTGCTTGGAGGTGGCGCAAGTGCTGCTGCTGCCGGTGGGGACGGACTTTTGCTGGAGCTTCTTGGATTGGGCATTTTGGGGAAGATGGAGCACCGTAAAATGGTGCTCCGGCGCTGCACAACTGCGTGTACTCATGCAGCGAGTTTAAATATAATTTTAATAATTTCCATAATGACACGTATCATCTTAGTTTAATCTTTTAATTTATTTTATATAATACTTTACTTTGTTCCTAATATAATTATAGTTATATATTTATGATTTTCCAATTAGATAGTCTTATAATTTTGCCTAAATTATATTAATATGCTAATACATATTTTAACGTTAAAATGTTCTAGGGGATTTAGAATGTTACAAAATGACCCATTTTATAGCAAAATTAAATATTCTATTAAAAATATGATTTTCATGAAATTCCACTTAAAACATGTATTTAATTAACGTTTTAATACTTAACGGTGTGAATTTAATATAAAATTAAATGAAAATTTTTAGACTTATCACGCAGCTCCAGAGAGTTGGCGCCTAGGCGCCAATACGCATCCGTACGCCCGCAGATTTCTGCACATGTGCTGCGCAAGCTACCCATTATAAATAGAAACCTAGGACTGCTTGCAAAGGAGTTCCGGATGACATATGGGAGAGATCAAAATAGGGAGTAGTTGCTGTGGAGAAAGGGAGAAACACAAAAGCTTCAAGGACGGAGAGAAGAGCAAGTGGAGATCCAAGCTATCACTGCAAATCCATTGAGTTTCATCTCCTTTTCTCATCTATCTCTTCTTATTTGTTATTCTCCTTGCTTGGGATGTTTATAACTCGATTTTAATGGGAATTGAAGTCATGTTTATGGGTTGAACCTTCCTATGGTGGGAGATATGTAGGATTTGAATTCATAGCTTATGATATTAGGTTTTTTATGCTTGAAATAATAATATAGTTGTGCTGTGACATATGTTGCTCGAGATTACCTTTATATATTATGCTTAATGCATTTACAAGCTTTGCGACCTTGTGGATTGATCTAATATTTAGATTCATGCTTGGAAAAGTGGGATTTGAATGAGATCCATATATAAGGCGTAGGTATTCTAACTCATGTTGTGTTAGATATCAATATGGATGGGAATATACATATTAACCCTGTGTAATCATGATTAGGTTATATGATTATCAACCTTGTTTTACTTGTATGCATGGGAACATAGCATATGACTAAAACTTGGTTAGGTTTGTATGTGTTGGAAGACATATATGAATATGAATGAACCTAGATTAGTAATCTCTGCACAACTAACTTAATTGGAACCAAATAACATAGCTATGATTCAATGAATTCATATTCTCACCTATCTTTATCATCTCAAGGCAATCTTAGCAATATTCCATCCCACTCTAGTCATTTACTGCTTTGCTTAGTTTAGTTTAATTCAATTCTTTGAAACCAAATTTCGTTCCTTTTACCAATTCACTCAGACACTTGAGATTTAAGGTGTTAATCCGTTTAACACAATCCTCATGGGAATGATACTCTACTCACACTTTATTCCTTGACACGGCACGTATACTTGTGTAAATAGTGAGCAATATAATAGACATATACGCAGCTCGTCAGTTAGTTACCCCCTTCATTATTTATGCAAAATCCTAATAGGTGTAATATATAATAACCAATATACTATATATACACATAACTCAACCCTAGGTCTCAAGAAACAAATGAATTAACATTGAATTATTGAGATAATGAATTTAAGGGTTAATAACCGAACACACACACACACACACTCAATGGGGAATAAATATGTGCACTAAAACATCACATTCAAGCATAATTAGGCACAAGCATGCATTTTACATGAAAAAATTACCTCAATCACTTCATTTGAATATGTTAGTATGGCTAAAAGCTACAAAATCAACTACTTGGCTAACTCAAACATTCATATGTTACTTGTAAATCTTAAAAATTCCATCACATAAAAGCTTATTTAATACATGTTCATGGTAAGAAATTTTCAAAGTTTTTATAAATTTAGTTTCAATTTGAAAATTTCTTGAACATTGCAAGCATTTTTTTAGATAGATTGCAACTAACTAATTATCACAAGCAAGATTTCACATGTTATAAGACCTAAAAACACATATATAATATGACTACCTACATGTTATATACATATATATGAAAATAGAACAGAACAACATACCCCCCAACTTAAGTAATGCATTATCCTCAATGCATGAAAACTAAAATAAATGCAAGTGCTAATACTATGCAAATGCAAGTATAACCATACAAACTGAAAAGAAAAGAAAAAGTAAGGTGACTCCCCAGTTATCAAGAAGGATGGACTGCTCATCTTCGTCGCTCTCTTCTTCTTCTTCAGTTGGCGGATAAATAGATAATTTTGGAAATGGATGATAACTCGTATTTTTACGAGTTATCATGGCCCATTTCAGACTTGATTCGTGTGTTAGTTCGAGAGATTAGGCTTAGTTTGCATTCATTTAGCTTAATTTTCATCCGCTTTGCATTTTAGGAGCATTAATTAGCTTTTAGGCATTTTTAGCATTATTTAGGCATTTTTAGTTCATTTATTTAGTTTTTCCATCTTTTACAGGAAGGACTGGACATACAAAGGCAAAGCGGACGAATCGAATGCAAGCTAAGGCAACCAGAGGCAGATGGATGGCGCCCAGGCGCCGCCCTACGTGCCTTGGCCATTTCCTGCACACACAACCTACAACATGGCTTCCAGAGAGTTGGCGCCTAGGCGCCACTTTATCTACATGAAACCCAAGTCAGACGATGTTGAAGCCTCAGGTCAGGTGTTGCCTCCAGAGAGTTGGCGCCTAGGCGCCAGCAAGGGGCACCCAGGCGCTAGGCATGATCAGCCACAAGGGGTTAAGAAGAAGCTCCAAGCAAGAACAGTCCAGGGAGTTGGCACCTACGCACCAGCCAGGGGCACCTAGGCGCCAGTACATGAATTTATAGGGTTTGCAGAATGTGTCCAAGTTGCCCAGCACACAAGGAGCTGGCGCCTAGGTGCTAATACGCATCCGTACGCGAATATTCCAGTGCGTAAGCTGCGCAAGATGGACTCTACATATAGTTCCTAGGGGTTCGCGCACGGGAGAGATATAAGAGAAAGCTCAGAGACGAATTGCCAAGCAAGAGAAAGAAGAAATCAAGATTGAAGCACGGATTGAAGGGAGAATTCAAGCCCCATTGGTGGAAACCGCCGGAAAACAGTTTTCTCTTATTCTTTCAAATTTTCTTTCTCTGTTGTTATGGATACTTTTTATATGGATGTATTGGATGTTACGATCATGTCTTTGAACTAAACCTCCATTAGATGGATAGTTAGGATGATTTGAATTCTAAACTATATTGTTTCTTGGTTCTTAGAATATTCAGAAATAAGTATTTAATTTTATACATGATTATGTATGATTTACCTTGGCATGTGTGGATTGAATGCTTTTTACAAGATTAGCTACCTTGTAAGATGATTTAATTGCTTGATTTATCCTTGAAAGAGGAAGATCTCAGCCGAATCCATGTGTAAGGCATAGGTTTCGACTTTTGTATAAGGAGAGTTGTTTAACGGATAGGAATATACCGTTAAACCCTGTGTAGTCATTATACAGGTTATGAACTTATCAATTTTACTTTATTTAATTGCATGGGAACATAGCAATTAAATAGGGTGTAATTAGCTTTATATAATGTTGGAAGACATATATAAAGATATATGAACTTAGGCTAGTAAATCCATATGCAATCCAATTAAAAAGAACCAAAGCAATATAGTTTAGATTCAAGGATTCCGAGCTATCCATCTGCCATCCCTAATCAGTAAACCCGTTTAAAGTATCCAGTAGTCTCGTAATTTCTAATCTGACTTACCTTTGAAATCGTTAGTTGAGTTAAATCACAAACCCAAAATTTTCCATCCATCGAAAGCAGTTTAACTAATTAATAATTCGGTTAACAATTCCTCGTGGGAACGATACTCTACTCACTCTTTATTACTTGACACGGCACGTATACTTGCGTAAATAGCGAGCATTTTAATTGACATATACGCAACTTGTCAAGTTTTTGGCGCCATTGCTAGGGAATTGTTAGCTAATTATTTTTAGTTTTATTGCTTTCTTGTATAATTCTGTAGAATAGTTTATTTTCATAATTTCTTTTAGCTTAGAATTTCTTTTTCTTTCTGCTAATTCAATTTCATTGGTTTTTGCAGATTATTCACAAATTGCATGCGCCGAGGCAGAGCAAGAAAGGAGATTGTTATTCCTTTTGATCCGGAACCCGAACGAACTTATTTGAGAAGGCGTCGCAAGAGCAGGGAGGTAAGAAACCAACAGCATACGATGGAGCGCATCAAGAATCAGGATGAAAACGTTCATGCAAATCAACAGGAAAACCAAAGGATCGAGATCCCGAATCATCCACCTCAAGATGATTTGGACCAACCCATTTGGGATCAAATTGTGGTTGGTCAAAATGTTGTTCAGACTAGCATTGCACCTCCTCCGATTGACACCAACAACTTTGAGATCAAGCCGGTGATTTTCCAGATGCTCCAGTCTATCGGGCAGTTCGGAGGTTTAGCATATGAAGATCCACACCGCCATCTGCGGAATTTTCTGCAGATTATGAACACATTCAAGCAAAACGGAGTCTCCGACGAAGCAATGCGGCTTAGAACTTTTTCATTTTCTCTGCGTGATTGAGCCTCTGAGTGGCTAGACTCTTTGCCACCGAACTCCGTCAACACATGGAATGACTTGGCTCAGAAATTCTTAGAAAAATACTTCCCGCCTGCCAAGTTAGCCAAGCTGAGGATGGATATAGTCTCGTTCAAGCAACACGGAGAGAAGACCTTATCAGGGGCGTGGGATTGTTTCAAAGACCTACTTCGAAAATGTCCACATCATGGAATTCAGCCGTAGGTCCAAATTCAGATTTTCTATAACGGTCTCCAAGATTCCACCCGTCACATTGTGGATTCTTCATCGAACGGTTCTGTGCTATGAAAAAGTTATCAGGAATCATACTCCCTACTCGAAAATATGGCGGCCAATACTTATCAACTGCCATCTGACAGGAGCCGAGGTGGGGGTCTACTTCAACTGGACGCGGTTTCATCGATAAAGGCCCACATCGACGCTTTATCTCGGCAAATCCAGAACTTATCCAGGCCAGCCAATGTCAGTGCATTAGGGGTGTCTACACCACAGCAGTCGACAGCAGCAGACATTTGTGTTGGTCCCGAGTTAATGGCAATTACCCAAGAGGGGAGGGGTGAATTGGGTATTTAAAATTTTAAAACTCAAACAGAAATTTTACCCCGGATTAATCTAGTCCCCTTTATAAAGAAATAAATGAAAGCAATATAGTGCTGAGAACAGAAATAAAAGTCAATAAGCAAGATTTTATAGTGGTTCGGGCAACCTTCCCTACTCCGCTCTTCCAAGCTCACACCTCTTGTGACTTGGGTTCTACTATATATATTTCACAAATACAACTAGAGCCGCTGGTCTCTTCTAGATTCCAGCTCTAGGGGGCATCAACAATTCACAACACAAGTAGGTGGCGAGTTCCACTCCAATCACACACTACTTTGCTTACACTTGATCTTAGTTACCCAAACTAAATCAAGTTCAATACAACAAGAAAAAGTAAAAGAAAGTTTCTACACATTACTAGTGTGTAGAGGCAGATTTGGCGCAGAGAAGAACTTGTAAAGCAGTCTGAAAGATTCAACGAGGAGCTCTTGGCAGTTTGAAAGCAAGGTTCTTCTTCTAGATGTTGGCTTGTTCACTTAATGCTCTTAGAGATGGGAGTTATGCTCATTCAATGAATTCTCAGCTACCCTCCACGTTCATATTGAATGCCTTTTATAATTATTGAGGGAATCCAAACGTTTGGAAGTAGGTGGCGCATATTTAATGCGCCAACGTTCGAAAATTTCCAACCGTTGCGACACAAGTCGAAGGTGGAGTCGACTTCGGGTGCGACTTCGGCTGTTCACAATTACTTCAAGTTCCAGTCTAGGTCGACTTGGTCCTCGACTTGACCCAAGTCGCAGGTGAAGTCGACTTAGGGTGCGACTTCACTTCCTCAACTTGCTAGTTGAACTTGAAATTCTTTAGAATGATTTGCTTGCTTGAATTTCTTCATGTTTGATTGTTCTTCTACCAATTTATATTACTTAAGACTCTTTATAATTCTTCTATCTTAAAACATTTGATTCCATGTCTTGAGTCTTGAATCTTGGAATGCATAGAAGATGTCCGAGCATGTATTCATGATCCAGCATGATGGATTCATGCAACCCTGCTGGCTTTGATCTTCATTTGATCTTCATTTGATCCAAGTCGAGTGTTTGAGTCGACTTGGCCTTTATCTTCACTCGAGTCTCGCATTGAGTCGACTAGATCTGCAAGTTCCGCACTAAAGTCGAAGCTGGAGTCGACTTGGTCTGCGACTTCACCCAAGTCGCATGCGGAGTCGACTTGGGATGCGACTTCGGTAGCTCTCGTCCCCGATTTCAACTCTGGACAGAAAATCATGGTTGAAGTCGATGATGGAGTCGACTTGGTCTGCGACTTCACGCAAGTCGCATGCGGAGTCGACTTGGGATGCGACTTCGGCAGCTCTAGTTCTTGATTTCAACTCTGGACAGAAAATCATGGTTAAAGTCGATGCTGGTGTCGACTTGGAAGTCGACTTGACCTATCATGCTTCATTTGCTTCATTTTTATAACCTTTAATCATCTCCACACACATGTTAGTAACCAAGACTTACTCAAATTGATTTGTTAATCATCAAAACATAAACTTGGCTTATTTTCCACATGTTTCCAACAATTTTCACGTGGTGTGGCGAATTCAGCCATCCCAGTAGTGAATGTGCCTCTAACTTGGAGTCCATTAATTACGAGGAAAATTTCTAGAGAAACCCAACGAATTAGTATGGAAACAACTATAACCCAAGCTGGAGAAATCATCCCAATTTCTCATGGAATAACTAGACGAGGCCGAATCAGCCGTCGGGATTCTCGCAGCAGCCATCGCAGCAACAACCTGCAAGACCAATGCAGTTCAATCCACCACCGTGAGAAGAGAAGAAATCAGATCTGGAAAATCTCTTCATGCAATTTATGTAATCCCATATCACGACGAAAAGGAACCTGGAAGCTCAAATAGGCCAACTGGCCTCAGCCCTAAACAATCGACCTCAAGGTTCATTACCGAGCGACACCGAGCAAAACTCGAAGGGAAAACGCAAAGAACAGGTCCAAGCAAACACATTGTGTAGTGGAAAGCTGTTACCCCATGCAATTTCACCGGAATCGGTAACTGAACCCGCTAATCCTCTGATTCAGTAGTCGCAGGAGCTAGAAGAACCAGTTACTACCCAGAAGCAATCGGATGTTGAAATTGCAACGAATCCAAGGCCGCTTCCTCCATTTCCTCAGTGATTCAAAAAGCCTAAAAAGGAGGGCCAGTTCAAGAAATTTCTTGAGGTATTGAAGCAGCTACACATTAATATACCTCTTATCAAAGCCTTGGAACAGATGCCAAGCTACGCCAAATTCATGAAAGACGTGCTATAAAAAAAGGCGATTGACGGAATTCGAGACGGTGGCACTAACAGAGGAAACCAGTGCGAGAGTGCAGAGGAAGCTGCCTCCTAAACTCAAGGACCCAGGGAGTTTCACCATTCAATGCACGATTGGAGACCAGTACTTCGGGAGAGCCCTATGCGACTTGAGAGCCAGCATTAACCTCATGCCCAAGTCCATTTTCAGAAAATTGGGCCTCGAGGAAGCTCGACCTACCACAGTGACGCTGCAACTGGCAGATCAATCCATCACGTATCCGGACGGTATCATCGAAGATGTCCTTGTCAAGGTAGACAAGTTCATCTTTCCTGCTGATTTTATTATCCTGGACTATGAAGAGGATCGAGATGTGCCAATTATTCTCAGTCCACCTTTTCTCACAATGGGCAATGCGATAATCAATGTATGAGCCGGAGAATTAACCATGCAGGTGCAAAATGAAAAGGTTACATTCAACGTACTCAAGTCAATACAAAGCCCAACGGATCCAGAGGATTGCTTAAGAATTGATTTAGGCAATTCGAAAGTTCAAAAGTTTCCCGAGATTGGTATTAACAAGGACACAGAGGAGATTGCAACTAAGGGTCACAAATTATCTGCATATGTCAAAGACTGACTCATTGGTTATGTCGGGTTTGAACAATTGACCGAGCCGTTGGAAAGTCAAGACATGGATATTAAAACCAATAATGGAATAGGGGAGTTTACATTTGATAGAACTGCAAATTTTCATGTCAAAAGACACCAACCCCATCGGCCGGAAAATAAAATTTGGCGTAATTTTATGGACCGATGGGCTAAGATCAGATCTGAACTTCCAGGGTGCATTCCGAATGGCTGGGAATTCGAGGTGATGAAATTGAAAATGGACTGAATAACAGGAACGTCGAACTGAGGACGTTAAGCTTAGCGCTGAATGGGAGACAACCCATTGATTAGTTATAGTTTGATTTGTATTTTTGGTTTTATTCTTGGTTTTTGGTTTTTATTTTTACCTTTGCAAAAAAAAATATCGGCGCCTAGGTGCCGCAGGGGGGCGCCCCGGCGCCATGATGAACTCTGCGAAGAACACAGGCGCCTAGGCACCACTTCTTGGCGCCCCGGCGCAGGGTCGTGGACAGCGCGACCCGTACGAAACTATAAAGTTCGGGTTAGGGTTCTAAACCCTAACCCAAGCCCCGGCGCCGACCCCTCTTCCTCCTTTTTCATTTCCAACCATTTCAACTTTGATTTCAAGCCATTCCAACTCGAATCAAATTGCATTTCATCAAGGATTCACCCTACCTTTTCATCCATTCCAACCATTCCATTTTCTTCCCTTTTCTCTTTTGCTTAGATCCATTCAAATCCATCTAAAAATCCGGTTTTTCTTCACCAAATCCTAGGTTTAACACCCACATTGAAGTTTCCATCACTTTCCCCTTGATTTGGGCTCCATTTTGAGCCCCATTGTCGTTGTTTACCCGTCCGGCGCCGGAAACTAATTGACAGCAGGTTGGCGCCTAGGTGCCACTACCCCTACGCCCTGGCGCCAATGCAGAAGACAGGCTACTTCAGAATTTCAGGCGGAAAGCTTTGTGGGTAAGAATTTCTTCATTTTTGGTACATTCCAAGTGCTTTGAAGTGATTTACTACCTGTTTGAGTAGAATATTGGATTGGATTGGTGAATTTTGTGGATTGATCTGCAGATCAGAGAGTGATTTGGGTTCAGTTTGTGGATTGGTCTTCGGTTTGGTTTGTGGATTGATTTGCTTGGAAGTGGTTGGTGCTTGTTTGGTATTGGTTGAACAGTGATTGTTTTTGGCGCATTTTGAAGTTTGGCTTGTTGTGTATCGGCTTGTTGGACTGCTTGGTTGTGTTGAGATTTTGTTTTCAAGGGCTGTTTGAGATTGCTTGGGTGCAACATGGCTTCTTCATCATCTGCTAAGAGAAAGAAAGTATAGGAGCCCATCAAATTCGACGCCAATAGATTTGTGTCCGCTAAGACTTTCAAGCGCTACACAGACGCGCTTCAGAAAAGACATCTGATTCCAGAGAGAGGAATCAAGATAGATGAGTTTTTCGACGCCCCACTGCTTAACTTGCATACTAGAGTCTGGCAGCAGTTCGTGGCGCAACCCTCGCCCTCTATTACTCCCATGGTCAAGGAGTTCTATGCTAACGCAGTGGAACACGAGGAGGGGCGGGTGAAAGTCAGAGGCAAGATCGTCCCTTTTCATGCGGAGGCGATCAATGCTTACTATGGGTTGACGCCTTTTCCTCATCCAGACGAGTACGAAGCATTTCTGGAAGGCGAAGACCGAGATGCCAACTCCATTACCAGGCCATTTTACCAGAGGCCACCGGTTTGGAAGTCCACAGGCGGGCAACTAACTTCCTTCAAGCGGAGCGACATGCTGTCTCACTGGAGGATGATTTTTCATTTCATCTCGGCCCGGATGATGCCATCGACCCATGTCAGTGAGGTGACAATGGACAGAGCGCTGCTACTCCATGCTATCTACAGCGGCATGGCGATCGATGTGGGCCGCCTCATTTATCATCAGATTTGCCCCTGCGCGACTGCACCTCGAGGCAGCTATTTCTTTCCATCTCTCATCACCGGACTCTGCAAGCGGGTCGACGTCAGATGGGAGCAGACGGAGGAAGTCCTAAACTGTCAGGCAATCATAGACGACCTCTCCTACCGCACCCAACCCAGGGTTCTCACCGCCACCACGCGCTCCAGCTCAGCTCCATCTGCAGCGGGTCCCTCCTCGCAGCCGCTATCTACAGCCGAGCGACTAAGCAACCTGGAGAATCTGGTTGCTGCCCAAGCCAGATACCAATGTCGGCATGACCTGGCGATGGAGGCCTACGTAGGGCGGATCGCGGAGGACTGCCAGATCGACATCTCCAACCTCTCGCCTTTCCCACCAACGCCACCAGAGGTCCGAGCCTGCTTCGGGCAGCAGTCTCAGCCCCAGCCCGATGACGAGGCCGACGAGGACGAGACGGAGTCTGATTCTTGAGGTGAGTCCCAGTCCTTTATTTTTGCTTTTCTTTTCTTTTATTTTTACTTTTCATTATATTTTCATTTTTAGTTCATCTTAGGATCATGCATTGAGGACAATGCATCTCTCAAGTTTGGGGGTGTATAATTCTCAACCATAGGTTAGTTTTTCATTTTAATTTTTCATGCTTTATTTTATATTGCATGTATGTCAATTCCAGCTAATGAAAGTTGTCTTTGTTTCAATTCATCTTATTCTGAAAATGTGCAACGTTGTGATTAATGTTGACTTGAAATTGAATTCATGAAAAAAATGGGCCATTCAGATTAAAAACAAGTATAAAAACAGGTTGAAAGTAACATGTGAAAGAATTAAAAGGAATTTCACAATGCATTGTTCTAATTCAATCACAGGCATATCTTTCAGACCGAGATAATGAAAATTGAACTAAATAAATGCTGACCAAGTACTTCAACGGGTTCAAAAATGGTATTATTTCACAAGAATTATCAAACGTGTTCAATACCCCTAACAAGGCATTAAAAAATAATTTTTAAAAGGGGGTGGTTGACCTAAGCTGAGTAACCGGGACTTAGCATCGACAAATGACAAGGTTCGCGTAAAAAAGCAAAGGAAAATCACAGCAACAATGCTTTAAAAATGAAAATTCTCCCTAGATACCTTGAAATATGGTGAGGGGAGCCAAAAAAAATAGATCTCCAGATATCCTGAATTATGGTGAGGAGAATTTTTGCAATAAGTTTGGGGGGAAAAGAATATGTAGTTGTTAGAGATTGAATTCAGTGGCTTGATACCATTTGCTGTAACCAGTATATTCAGTTTAATCCTTGGTTTTCTTGCGTTCATTAATTTTCTAACCCATTTTCTGATCAAATGAAAGATTAACTTGTTGAAATATGACTTTGCACTTTGGAATCTTAGCATCCACATGTACTTTGGTTGGAAAAAGAAAATACATGCCTTGTTTGTATAATGAAGGATTTTTCAAGTTGAATTAGTCTTGACCTTGTGAGATGGCTAAGAGGATTGATCAATGCATAACAGGAATCAAACGAAATTGACAAAGTCTGCAGGCATTCATTAATTCATTAATTCATTCATTCATACTGTTTGCATGTGTTGCTCGAGGACTAGCAACATTTAAGTTTAGGGGTGTGATAACTCGTATTTTTACGAGTTATCATGGCCCATTTCGGACTTGATTCGTGCGTTAGTTCAAGAGATTAGGATTACTTTGCATTCATTTAGCTTAATTTTCATCCGCTTTGCATTTTAGGAGCATTAATTAGCTTTTAGGCATTTTTAGCATTATTTAGGCATTTTTAGTTCATTTATTTAGTTTTTTCATCTTTTGCAGGAAGGACGGGACATACGAAGGCGAAGCGGACGAATTGAATGCAAGCTGAGGCAACCAGAGGCAGATAGATGGCGCCTAGGCACTAACCATTGGCGCCCAGGCGCCACCCTACGTGCCTTGGCTATTTTCTGCACACACAGCCTATAGCATGGCTTTCAGAGAGTTGGCGCCTAGGCGCCACTTCATCTACATGAAACCTAAGTCAGACGATGTTGAAGCCTCAGGTCAAGTGTTGCCTCCAGAGAGTTGGCGCCAGGCATGATCAACCACAAGGGGTTAAGAAGAAGCTCCAAGCAAGAACAGTCCGGGGAGTTGGTGCCTGGGCGCCAGTGCATGAATTTCTAGGGTTTGCAGAATGTGTCCAAGTTGCCCAGCACACAGGGAGTTGGCGCCTAGGCGCCAATACACATCCATACGCGAATATTCTAGTGCGTAAGCTGCGCAAGATGAACTCTATATATAGTTCCTAGGGGTTCACGCGCGGGAGAGACAGAAGAGAGAGCCTAGAGACGAATTGCCAAGCAAGAGAAAGAAGAAATCAAGATTGAAGCACAGATTGAAGGGAGAATTCAAGCCCCGTTGGTGGAAATCACCGAAAAATAGTTTTCTCTTATTCTTTCCAATTTTCTTTCTCTGTTTTTATGGATATCTTTTATATGGATGTATTGGATGTTACGATCATGTCTTTGAACTAAACCTCCATTAGATAGATAGTTAGGATGATTTGAATTCTAAACTATATTGTTTCTTGGTTCTTAGAATATTTAGGAATGAGTATTTAATTTTATACATGATTGTGTATGATTTACCTTTGCATGTGTGGATTGAATACTTTTTACAAGATTAGCTACCTTGTAAGATGATTTAATTGCTTGATTTATCCTTGGAAGAAGAAGGTCTCTGCCGGATCCATGTGCAGGGCATAGGTTTCGACCTTGTGTATGGAGAGTTGTTTAACGGATAGAAATATACCATTAAACCTTGTGTAGTCATTATACAGGTTATAAACTTATCAATTTCACTTTATTTAATGGCATGAGAAAATAACAATTAAATAGGGTGTAATTAGCTTTATATAATGTTGGAAGACATATATAAAGATATATGAACTTGGGCTAGTAAATCCATATGCAATCCAATTAAAAAGAACCAAAGCAATATAGTTTAGATTCAAGGATTTCGAGCTATCCATTTGCCATCCCTAATCAGTAAACCCGTTTAAAGTATCCAGTAGTCTCGTAATTTCTACTCTGACTTACCTTTGAAATCGTTAGTTGAGTTAAATCACAAACCCAGAATTTTCCATCCATTGAAAGCAGTTTAACTAATTAATAATTCGGTTAACAATTCCTCGTAGGAGTGATACTCTACTCACTCTTTATTACTTGACACGGCATGTATACTTGCGTAAATAGTGAACATTTTAATTGACATATACGTAGCTCATCAATGGACGCAATTCAGACATGTCCATTCCAAAATTCCAATCGATTGCTTAAAAGTTAGCTTGAATAGCCATAGCGATGCCCACACATACCATGTGTGTCTTGCTGACTTTTCCCTCATATTGCTTAGCTACTTAGGAATTAAATGCTGGTCATGAACTAGTCGTGAGGATTGCTGCAACAGGTCAGGATGTGGGGGTTGAGCACCTCATACATGCGATTCTTTAGTTATCTTGTCAATAATTTATTCATCCATAATAGAGAGGTAAGGCAAAGCTCCTTGGTGTCTCAAAATTGAACTCTAGATCAGCAGAAAAGTCCAGTAATGAGAGATGGATACCATAGACTGCTACATGTGGCTCTAGCAGTGCTCAAAATGTGATCATAAATGAAACGCCCAATGTCCAACACTTTCAAGTGAGAATGGCATATAATGAAATAGCTCGGTCGAGCTTCATGTCATTGACATGAGATGAAAGAAGCAGTTTGGCCGAGATAAAATAGATCCACGCTTTGGCAAAGTTCCTTAAACTCGTCTGTTTAAAAGAATAAAGCTGATCATTAGTAGCTGTCCAAATAGGCAGTTCGAAACACGAGTGTTGAGTCATTTCAGCAATGTTTCGTTCCATGCTTTGTGCATATTGTGTTTATCCATAGAGATGATCAATATCCTGTACGCCATAAAAAGCATTGATCTTTGCGAGGTGGTACCCTGAATAGTGACCCATCCCTGATCATGCTCAACAATATTAGCATAACATTTCCTAATTAAAGGCACAATGGTTGGATCAAGTTGAGAGAAAAATTGTTGCCATTAGCGGGAGTTAGCAATAAGCTTAAAGTCGTTAGGCATTCCATTTTAAACTACGCTCAAGCAAGAGTGACTTTTCAACATTGAATTAGATATCTCATGTAAACTTGTTTAGACACAAAAATATGAGAATCATAACCACTGAGGCCATGGATTTCTTGCGCTTTGACTTTGATGATGATGCCATAGTTAAATGAAGGAGGCAATACACTTGGACAATTTAAAGCAAATAAGACACAACCACTTGTGAAGTTCCAATGAAATGCAAATGTCTCTATACCCCAAGTATGTTTAGAACACAAACGACTAAAATCCAACTCAAGCACCGCATAAGCATGTTCAACTCCAGTCTTATTTAAAAATCAACACTAAGTTGAGTCATAACAAAGATCAAAGTCTCCTTTCACCACTTAAAACCTTTAAGCTCACTAAGACAATGGTGTAAACATAAAGCAGGCAATATCAAGATTCAAGTAACATGCCAACACTCCAAACCATATTCTCAAGCTTATAAATCATAGGTAGCCAAGCCAAAACCAACAAGTCTTCATTCATCCATGCAAATCTTCAACCAATCAAAAGAAGAATGAAATAGTTGTTACTTGAGGCTAGTTAGCAGTCTTTCTTGATAGATTTGAAGTGCTTAAACCTACTGCCACATGGTCATTGAAAGAAGAAATTGAAGAATGGCAAGTGGGGTGAAGAGTAGCCAGATGAGGGGGAACAACTCTAGTAGCCGCGACTCCCAAAACTAGTGACCGTGGCCACCAACAATAGGGATGAGAAAGAAGAATAGGGGAGGAGAAGAAAGAAGAAAAAGAAAAGAGAGGAGAGGAAGAAGGGAAGAAGAAGGAAGGAGAGGGGAAAAATGAAAAAGGAGGAGAGGGAGGGAAGGAAAAGAGGAAGAAATAAGGAAGAAAAGAAGAGAAATGGAGATGGAAATGGAGAAGGGAGAGGGAAGAAGGAAGAAAATGGAAATGGAGGGGGAGGGTAGTCGTAGAAAGTCACCAGGGCGCCCAAAAATGGTGGCCATAGCCGGTGAGGAAGAGAAGAGGAAGAAAAGAGAAAAAGACAGAAAAAGAAAGAGGGAAGAAGAAAGGAAAGGGGGAGAAGGGAGATGGGATTAAGTGAGAAGAAAGAGGAAGCTAGGTGTGGTTGGGTGGAGGGGGAAGAGAGAAAATAAAAGAAAGGAGGGAGATGGGGTAAGAGCCAGCTAGGGTTAGACGGTGGCCGTGTTGCTGGCGATGTTATCTCGATGGGGGGCTAATTTTTTAGTTTTTGAAAAAGGGTGCCATGACTCCCAATTTGGTGGCCATGGCCACCATCCCTTTGCTTGAATTCTTGAGATTTGCATTTTCCTTGAAAACTTTGTGTCAGCTCTCCCATAATTGAACTACGGCCCCACGTTAATTGCGTTGAAACCCTTTGAATGATCATTATAGAGCTGATTCGCATTAATTGAAAATTCCAATAATTGAATTGAGATTGTTCCATCATAATCATTTTTAGTTTGTTCTTTAACACTTATGAAGTGAGCAAACTCAAACTGAGTTGTTGATGACTTGTTTCCTCTAGCTTCCTTCAAAACCATTTAAACCATGTTCAAATTGCACTTCCCTGAAAATTAATAGAACTTGCCATTTTTCCATTCTTCATCAATCGACCACACCTTGAACTATATTTCCTAGAGGATTCACAAGAGGGGTTGAAATTTTCAGTTCATTCATCAAAATCTACACTTTGAATCGTATCCCCCTTGATTTCAAACTTCCTATTTTACTTTTGTAACTTGATTACTTCAATTGGATGCTCTATGAAACGATTGAATTGGGGTTGTTGAAGTCTTTGGCTAACTCTAAGCTAGTGGGATTCATATTTGAATTGAAATTTTGAAGATCATAAAACTAAATGAATTAGAATTGACTAAGTGCAGAGTCAAACTCCAATTGACCCATATGCTCTCAAAGGAATGATCTTCTCATGTTTTCCTGCTTCAAGACACATATGGTAGATCATAAACTCTTGCTTTAGATTAAAAAAAATGATAATAGGTCGTTTCTCATTCAGCGCTAAGTATAACATCCTCGGCCTGACATCGCCTTAGTGATCAACCAATTTCTGCTCTATCGAATTTCCTTCCATGCAGGTTATGCACTAGAAATTTAGATCTCTTCTTAGCCTCCTCAAATGGATCGATTAACCTCTTTTCTTGTATTTCATAGAGGCTATAGAAGAGTTGTTCAAGGTCTTGTATAAATGATGACTTTAAGGTATTGCTTTCTAAGAATATGCATTGATCGATCAAGTATTGATGTTCTTGGACTTCTGGAAAACCAAATAGAGGTGCAAAAATGTAATAATTTTCAATTCCTTTCATCAAAACAACCTCTAGTTCTTCATCGGTTTCCTCAACTTTCTTACTCTTCATTGACTCAGCTAATTGTTCGAGAAAAAATTGAGGAGTAAATTGTGTTATCACATTATAGGATATCTCTTCATTGATGCTCGGAGTAACTTCACAACCTTGTTCTAACTCTTCTTTTGAATTTTTTACAATATAACCACAAGAAGCTTCTTGATGCCAACTTTGGATTATAATAGCCAATTGCTCCACCTGTTTATATGTTCTCATTAAATTGCATCTAACTTTGCATGAATTACAAGAACATGTCTCCTCAAAGATGACTTGTTCTCAGATGGTGATGGTCCCATGCTTGAGGTGCTTGAAATTCCATCGGCATCATAGACTCTTATTGTTGTGGGTCTCCATGATGGTCCCGTGCACCAGTGGATGTTCAGCATAGCTCAAGGTTTTTGAATACATAGATTGATCATCTGGAGCATAACTAAAGTTATCCATCTAAATAATGAATGTTGAGTAATAAGTACATTGATTTGAAAAATGTCCCTCTCCTCTACTCAAATCTCAATAATTCACATTAGCATAGTTCATGCTTGAAACTTGATTATCAAGAGCTGCACTTTGAGCTGGAGGTGCCCATGTATTATTCAGCTCATGGACACCCGAAGTTCTTAGTGTTGCAAATTCTGCATTTACCCAATGGTAAACATTTGAAGCCATTGAAAATTATAATAAAGAAGCACTTGAAACAAAATTTTATTAAAAGCAAAGAAAGAAAGAAAATCTATATAGAATATATACAAATTCATAGAAGACAAATGAAGTTGTTTGGTACTACATTTAGAGCACCAATCCTTGGCAATGACACTAAAAACTTGATGAACTGCGTATATGTCTAATTAAAATGCTCATTTTAATGCATACTGATCAAATAATAAAGAGTGAGTAGAGTATTGTTCTCATAAGGATTGTGTTAAACACAATATACCTTCAAAATTCAATTGTCAAAAGTAAATTGGAGATTAAATGAAGGTTGAAATTGCAAAAATAGAAGTAAACTTAACTACGTTAACAGAAATTAACTGAAATGGAGTGGATACTATTGAGATTGCCTTGAGAGGATTAAGATGGATGACAACATGAATTCATTGACTAATAGCTTTGTCAAATTGGTTCCTTTTTAAGTTAGTTGTGCAGAGATTACTAATCTAAGTTTATTTATATTCATATGTCTTCCAACACATACAAACCTAACCTGTTTTAGTTATTTTCTATGTTCCCATGCAGCTAAGTAAAATAAGACTGATAACCACATAACCTAATCAAGATTACACAGGATTAATAGGTATATTCCTATCCATATTAACATCCAATACAAAAAAGAGTTGAAAAACTTATGCCTTATATATATATCTCATCCAAAACTCACTCTTTTAAGCATAGATTTGGATATTAAATCAATATACAAAGTTACAAAGCTTGTAAATACATTATGCATGATATAAGGGTAATCTCAAGCAACACAAGTTACAACACGATCATATTATCATTCAAGTATAAGGAAACTAAATAACATAGTCTATAATGTCAATTCTGTTGGAATTTAAGGAAAATTAAGCACAATCCATGTTTTGATGATTAACAACTCAATTTGAGAATCATTTAAGTGCTAATGTGGCTGCTAAGTGATGTCAAGATTCATATAATCAAAGTTCAAAAGGATAGCAGGACAAGTCGCATGCCAAGTTGACTCAGGCATCGACTTAGGTCAAGACGATACTCAAGTTGACTCCAGGATCGACTTCAAATGCCCCAAAATCGACAACGCTAAAATTGTGACTCCGAGATAGGCAAAGTCGCAACCGAAGTTGATGCCACCTACCACCAAAAGTTTGAATTTACTTCCCTTTATTTAAGGAGCTTCAAGTGAACGAGAAAGGTTATTGAATGAACGTTGATTGAGCTCATCTTCCGCTTCCTCTAGCATTTAAATGATCTACAAGAAGTTTTTGAGAAGAACACTGCATTCAATTGCTGAAAGCTGAACTGTCTCATCTCCAATTGCTTCTACAAGTTCTTCTTCGTACTTGAATCTGCCCACACATCTGTAACATGTAGAATTCTTGTTTATTATTTCATCATTTGTTATTCCCACTTGGTTTAATATTGAAGGCTGAAACTTAGTGAAGGCAAAGTAGCATGTGATTAGAATGAAACTCATCACCTACTTGTGTTGAGATTGTATATGCCCTCTAAAGCTGGAACTTAGAAGAGAGCGGGTGCTCTTGATTATATTGAATATACAATAGTGGAACCTAAGACATAATGGGTGTGTGCTTGAAAGAGTGGAGTAGGAAAGATTGCCCGAAACACTATATATTATTGTCTCTTGCGTGGTTTAATTGTTTGCATTTTATATTTTAACTGCACCCTCTCATTCTACCTCACTGCATGTTTTATCAAGGGAATTAAACTTACAAGGGGCTAAACTTCTAATTACAAAAAGAATTTTTAAGAACCCAATTCACCCCTCCCCTATTGGGTTTTGCCACAAACTCGGAACCAACAAGTAGTATCAGAGCAGGTCTTTAATTTTATACCAAAGAGATCTTCTTAATGACATCCCAATCAACTTCCACTCCTGTATTTGCTAAGGGCTAATCATTTATAAGGCTACCATTGTTTGATGGAAGTAACTTCAGTTGCTGGAAGTTGAGAATGAAATAACTCATCATGGCTACTGATATAGATTCTTGGATTGCTATCCAAGATAGAGTTACTCTACCAATTTGTGAAAGAGCCTCTGCATGATCTAAAGAAGAGGTTAAGACTGTAAAAAGCAATGTCAAAGTCATCAACTCCCTCTTTTGTGCTCTTACAACTGCTGAATATAATACGGTATCCTCACGTCAAATAGCCAAAAAAATATGGGATACACTGACATCAATTTATGAAGGAACTTCTCAAGTCCAAGGGATGAAAAATAATATATTGATTGGAGAACTAGAAAGCTTTGAAATGCTAGATACTGAAAATGTATTTGAAATATTTGCTAGCTTTCCAAGGTTATTAATGCATTAAAGGGTCTTGGAAAAGCAATATCTGAATTGAACAGGTCATGAAGATTTTAAGGGCTCTACCTGAGTCGTGGTGTAACACCCGGACCCAAGTAGAATTTGTATTCATATATTTAGATTGAATTTATGATTTATGTGAGATTTGATTCATTTATGAATGATTTTCATGATAATATTTTACAATTAAGAATTTGATTAAAAATAGAGGTTGGAACAAATTGCTATGGTCAAGTGGCTTATTAAGGATTATGAATGGATAATGTGTCATAAATAATTATCTTAATTATCATGATTTAATTAATGGAAAAGAGAAGGGTAATTATGGAATTAAGTTGGGATATATTAGGAAATTCATAACTTGACGCCGGTAAGGCGGGTTGAGGTGAAAATTGAGAGATAGGCACAAAATTTTATGCTCAATCTTATGGATGGATTGGATTGAGAAAACGTGATGGGATTATGGAGATAATTATTTAATTTCATCTTAATCCAAGGATGAACTTCAAATGACTATAGCTTGAGATGGAAACATCGTTTTGAGGTGAAATTTAAAATGAACGGTTAAAATGACTTGCTTAATATTATGAGTGGAATGGATTAGGCTAATTACCATGGAAACATGCATTGTCACAAAAGGAAAAAATAATTTTGACTCTTGTGCAAGTAATCATGGGATTTGAGATCATAATCATGAGACAAAGTCAATGCTCATGTGAGATGTCAACCTTAGAGATTTTTGGCTTGATTTTCTTAATTATTAAAAATGACAAGATCAAGGATAATTGCAGTGCATTTAAGAATGCATTAAGAGGCTTGCAATGGTGGCAAGCACGAGACGTCCAAGGAGGGGATAAATGAGATTTTGTGATTTTTCAAAATTTCCAAATATAACACATAATCACCTAAGCACATGGGGTCATTATGGGAGCTGTAGATTGAGCAGATTTTTACCACAAAATGACAAATGCTCTGCCACATGGTCGACCAAGGGAGAAACTTAAGGGATAAATGGATTTTTGAGATTTTATGGAAGATAAATATGTAATTTACATGGAGCTAGTTGAACCATGTCAAATGGGCATCAATTACCCCAAGTGAGATGGAAAGTGGGTCCCACAAACCCAGCAAAAATTTCAAGGGGCGGGAACATAGGGACGTTCAACTTTGGGGAAAAATCAAAAAGAGAAAAAAATCACGAAGGAGCAAAGCAAGGAGGAGACATCCACTTTTTAGAGGAGAAATCAAAGGAGAAATTTCCAAGCCAAGAACACCCAAGTATATTCAAATCCCAACAAGGGAAAGGAAAGAAAAAAGGAGGAAGAAAAGAGGAGGAGAAGGAGAAACAAAAAGAAGGATTCAAGTTAGGAGAAGTTGGATTGAATCCAAGTAAGTGTAACTTGAATTTTGATTCATTAAAATCCAAATTCTCTACCTTTATTTATGGGTCATAAATATGATTCATAAAGAACCCCTAAGGAAATATTAATGAAACTCTTGAGTTGAATATTGATTAAGAGTTTTTGCTTATCTATTGAAATTAGTTGCAAATATGGGAGCAAAACCTAGAAGAAATGAAACAGAAATTTAAAATATGAAAAAAATAGTAAATGGATGAGTTTTAGCGTGAAAATTTGTTTGAAAACTCTTGATAGGGTGATTAAGGAACGATCAAATTTTCAGCTCAAAAGGGTAAGAATATTGTAAATTAAAAATACAAAAAATCAACCTGAATAGGGTTGCACGAGTGTCAAGATCAACTGCACCAAATTATTTTTAATAATTTTTATACAAGGTATTTTGAGCTTAAAATTTTATATAATGCGGAAGAAATCATGAGTAACACTTGAAAAAATAAAAATTAGTTTTTGAAAGGTATAAATATACCTAATAATTAACGTGATTTGAACTATCTGAAAATAGATGTTGCTGTCTAGCAGGGTAAAAATACCGAAATAAATATAAATACTTTATATGTTTTTCTATAAATATTTATTTTAGTTAATTCATATAGTTATGAAGGTATGATAGAAATTTCAGATTTAAATTCCTTGATTTGGTTATGATTCAAAAATTAGAGAGATTAGTGTATCTGATTTCAGCATTATGGACAGATTTAGGAATAAATCAAAATAAATGTTAAATTCCAGATTTTTGGGATGGAATTTAACTTATAATGGGATATAAACAAGTATAATAAGTGATTATGAGTATTTAACCTATTAGAGGTAAATTTTAGAAAGAATATAGCTTAGGGTTTCGTATATGACCCAATTTTTATGTTTTTATGATATGTATGAAACATGAATTATGATAATGAGTTTATGAATGATTTAGAGGGTAAAGTACCCTGAAATATATGTACTTTGGATGACCAAAATAAATGGAGAAGAAAGACCCAAATTTTATAATTTTATGTGAACGAGGAGGCAAACACGCAAGGAGTGTCCAGAGATGATTATGGCATGAATGATAAATGGCAAGTGCAATCCATATGGATGAATGATTGCTATGAAATTTGATCTATGTATAAAATGAATTGTGGGTTGGAAAACTGTATGTGTGCAAGAAAATGGAAATGTTATGAATTCAATGTCATTCTTATGTATAGGTAAAGGCAAAGAAAAGATTGAGTAAAGATCAAGGCAAGCAAGGTAAGCAAACAATTTTCTAAATACTTCTTGTTTTTGGATTTGCAAAGGTATGATTTAAATTCTTATTAATGTGTTTAAGGATGACCATTCCTTTATCTCGTTTTACAATGAAATGATATTTCTCTAACTGATTTCTATAATGCTTTCTCAAGTATTCTTCGCAAATGATGATACATGAATTTGTGAATGGAAAATCATGCTGGTATATCATGACAAGTATCATGTTTATGAAAAGTTCATGTTCACAAGCATTAGGTTTACCTTGAAGGTAGTAAGAGGACCAAGGTCCTCCTTAGGTGTGTCCAAGTCGCTAAGAAGAGGGCCGAGGGCCGGTGTCGCCTCCCTGAGTGGGAGAGAGGAATGAGCCGGATGGTTGCCTAGTTAGCTTCCGTGCAATAATATCATGTTTTGAAATGATGCATAGCATTGTTGTGGCGCCCCAAACCGAGACGTCACTTCCTTACCTCAAGACCTTATTGATTGGTAAATGTGAATCAGGATTGTTGCCCTAATAGCGTGGCGGGTTCTTAATTGGATCTTGTCCAAATTTTTTTCGATTCATTCATCATTCATTTCTTTACATTCTACATCATTCTTTATACAAGTGACGATATATTTGTAATAATATTTCATAATTTTGTTCATTACATCTCTTTATACTTTTCTACAATGGTATTTACATTCCATACATCAATACATTCAATCATTGAGTCACATAGAACTTATAATTCTACATAAGTTCACTTATCAGTCAACATACCTCAGAACCTTAAACCATGCTTTCCCGTCCCTTATAGCCCACGTGGCTACCATCACGTACCTTCCTCATTTGCTTAGGCTCGCAATCTTCTGAGTTTCCCGGTACCTATCTAAGGTTTGGGAAAACAAAACGTGAGTGATAACTCAGTAAGCAAGCATTTTATTATTAGGGCAAAACTTCCTTTAAAACGTTTTTCTTAAACATCTTGAACATCTTTTTACTTGAGGACATTCATATGTCCTAAAACATAATCATGAAATCCTTATTCATAAGGACAGTTCCATGTCCTTAGACATTATAATAAAACATACATTCTTAAAATCATTTACAAGTCACATCTGGGCCTATTAAGGCAAAACATATGTGTTTTACCTTCTTAATTAACTTTCTTTAGTCTTGTGTGAACATTTCTAATGTTCCAAGACATTTATATAAAACCATCTTTTACCAGTGAACATTCTATGTCCAAAACATTTTTCATCATAAAATCCTTTAGCCAAGAGACATTTGATGTCTTAAAACATTTTTCATATAGCTTCCTTGGCAATGGACATTCTTATATCCAAAAACGAGTTTGACATAAATCATTTTCATAATCCCTATATTGGGGCTTGTTTATAACAAACAAGGCATATAAAATACATAATTCATTTTTATAAAATGCATTTGTTCAAAATTGTTTCCTTCCATTCCTGTTATTTACACCTTTGTGTAAAATATCCCATTTTTAGGGTAATCATTTCATAAAAATCCCTTTAGGGTAACTTTCATAAAAATATACTTTCATGTCCCAATCTTTAGGATTTTCAAAAGCAAAACATAAAGAAATGCATTTCTCTCTATCCAGTAGTGACACTTAGCAAGTGATCACTCTACATTTTGGAAGAGAATCCATACTTAACAGCACGCTATCCAAACAGTTGTTCTTTCATCCTGCTCCCATCTCAGGGAGGGCGCCGCTGGCCTCTTGCCATCCCTTAGCGACTTGGCCTTATGTAGAGTGGGCCCCGACCATCCCGATTGTGCTCTCCAACCAGCCTATTTCTTATACTGGTGCACCATACATCATCATGACGGACCGCAATCCGTTTGGTTTAAAGTATCACAGACCGCAGCCCATGTCCTTTAAAACCGGGATCAGAAACCGCAGCCTGCATCCATAACTTGAAAAACATTACAGACCGAAGTCTGTGTCTTTTTAAAACAAGTCATTTTGAAAAATACATCACAGACCGCAGTCCGTGTCAACTTGTAAAGCGAGCGCACCCACTTAAACAAGTTGTTCTTTGAAATTTAGTTTTTTTAAGATGACCTTCCTTAAATTTTTTTGGAAACATTTTGAGTAAAATATTTTGATAAACATTTAAAATATTTGAGAAAAATCATACATCTTAAAATCCTTAAAAGAACTTCAAAACTTTTGAATTTTCAAAAATAAATCATATATTTACTAACATTTTCTTGGTTTCCATTTCGGGGCCTTTTGCTCACAAAGATTATGGAATTATACCATGTCCTTCTTAACCATCCTAACATCAAATTATTGTCCACATTACTATCTTATTATTTTTACATAGAGAGGGGATTGCATAGTCATTTGCATGCGATTTAGTAACCTGAAATCAAACCATTTTATGAAATCAACTTATGAGGTTGGTCATCCTTAAAACCCATTAAACCACATCCGTATAAATATTCTTCAAAATATTTTCAACATAGATTTCCTTATCTAAAGAAAATCAAAACTTTTTCGAATATCATTTCCAAAACATACGGGCTATGTCCAAATTATCCTTTGTAATTAAATATCATGACGTAGAAAACCAATCTTTTTCATAAATCATATATTCTTTTTCTTTTTCTTTTTATAAACTTAATTATTTATCATAAAATATCATAAGAGAACTAAAAGCTTATCTGATAATTTTTCTTTGTGAAAAAGGAAAAAAATTTCCTTTTCCTCATAAAATACTTTTGAAATAACCTCAAAAAGAACTTGCTTGCTTATAAGAAAATTTTTAAAACTATAAGCATAAAACATAAATCTTTTGAAAATGTCATCATGTAGAATTTGCCTACTCGTAAGTAAATTCCTCAATCCATTAACATCAAGTATTGCCAATCCATGGCAACACTTGTGATAAAACATTTATCTTAGAAAAATATTGCTTGCTTCCCATGAAGTAAACCTTGAGGCTCTTCCTTAAAGCCATCATTTTTCAAAACTTATGGTTTTGCATTAAAGTCGTCATTTTTCAAAGCTTGTGGCTTTTCATTAAAGCCATCATTTTTAAAACTTGTGCTTGTCCATTCGATAAAACATAGTCATAAACATTTCAATTGCATCAATCACATAGGAAGAAAAGCATCATTTTAGAAAGTTCGCTTGCTTACTTAAGATCGCCATAATCCCTTCCTTCCATTCTTTTCCTTGCTTTTGCCAAGATAAATGAAAATAACATTTCATTTATTTACATAAACTTCAAATACATAAATCCCTTAGGTTTTCCAACCTACATAAATTCATTTGGACTTAGCTTAACCCACTTGTCCTTCAAGTTGGGTATTCATACTTAACACATAGCCTATACATATCAATCATCCATTCATTTATTTTAATACCCTTATGTAGGGTAAACTTACATACATGTAATAAACATTCATTAAATTATCATTTTGAGGTTCATTATCTCTATTTATCATTTTTTAACATATTTTTTATTTTCCACACATTGGTGCTCAATATAAGCACTTAATTAACAACTTAGGCATCATATAATAATCTCAAAATTTGAGATTATCATTATTTACTTAAACAGAACCTTAATCCACGTTTTTCATCACTTCTTTATGCATTTTTTCATTTTTAATAATTTACATAACCCATTCATCATTTCCTCATGCATATCTCTCCATACGTGTCCATTTCTCAACACGTAAATCATGTGTTTCTTAAAATTTTTCAATACAAAAACTTGTCCATTATTTTAGCATAATTAAACCACTTAATTAACATATAATTTAGGGTTTAATTTTTATATTTAATCCATTCATCTTAGGGTTCCAAAACAGCAACATTAGAACCCGTTTTTCATCATTTCAACGCCTCTTTTGACACTTAATTCAAAATAGTTTTCTAATTACTTAATTCCAATAATTAATCATAATTTTTTTAACCCAAATTTAGGGTATTAACACATATTTAAAACCCAAAATTCGTTGGCTTGCATAACAGCAACATTTCTACACATTTTGGGTATCCATTTGCCCCGTTTTGATGTGTCCAAACATATACCCATAAAATCAGATTTAGGGAAAATCATTTCCATTCATTTCGAACGTCCATCATACTCTAAATTTAGGTTATTTTACCCTCTTAATCATCCATAAATTATTTGGGCACATTCATGTATCATTTTTAACACAAAAACATAAAAATCGGGTCATGTGTGTAACCCTAAGTTCCATACTTTTTAAAATTCATTACTTAAGCCCAAATCAACTTATATAATTCATCTAATCATGAATCATCATATAATCATGAACATCAAAACAGCAACTTCACATAGGGTTTAAGAAAATTTCAGTTATGATTTTCAACCCAAAATCAAGGGGCATACTTACATGTATTGGATCAAACTTGAACCAAATTTCCATAGCTTGCATCCCATTCTTTTCTCCATTTTTCCTTCTCTTTTTCTCCATTTTTCCTCCTCCTCAAGCTCCTGGAAAATGGACATGCATTGCTGGGAATTTTAGGGGGTTTTTCCCTTTGACTTTTCTCTCTCTCATCCCCTTACACCATATGGACGTGCACTTTATATGTGGCTGGAATTTTCCAACTTTGCGTGACCCACTTTCCACATCACTTAGCAGCTAATTAAAGCATGATTATCCCCCTTTTCTGACATGGAAAAATATGGACCAAGTAAATTATCAATTTATTTTAATAAAATCATTAAAAATCCATGTCATTAATGGACAAAATTTGCCCACATAATGCAACGTCCCCTTGCAGCAGCTTTTGCAAAAAATTTTCAACTAATTTTTACTTTAATTAATGGCTAATTAACCACCCTAGCTAATAGCCTACTTAGGGGTCATTTATCATATTTTAAAAACTAATAAAAAATCACATTTCTGCCTTGGACGTCCACTTTTCCAAGTTGTCCATTTCATGCTCATGCAATTCAAAGTTAATTGCAGCAACTTTTGTGCCATTTTCCACACCTAATTTCCACTTTAATTCATGGGTATTTAATTACCCTAGTTAGAAGCTCATTTAGGGGGGTCAAATTAGCTATAAAAAAATAAGAAAAAATCCAAAAAGCTGCCTTTACCGTGACCTCTCTCTTGCTCCATAATGCTGTCCACTTGGTGGGGTCCACTTATCATGGATTTATTGGCATTTTCTTGCCACAAAAGTCAACCCAAATCTCATTCACTATTCACCCTAGCTACCTAGGTCATTAAAATATATATTTTTCTTTTTTTTAAAATTCAAAAATCCCATACAATAGTCCCTTGATTGTCCATGTGTGGGCCACTTACATTGTCTCACTCGAGCTAGCTGATTGGCTCCTTAATTATATCATTAATCACTTGATTTAATCATGGATTATGTCATTTTAAATAATCCATAAAATCCACTTGTCATTACCTCCTTTTGCCACCTCATTTATGCCATTAATCATATAGTTAATCACCTTACTTTAACATAACCATAAACTTACTTTTCGGTGCATAAAAATCAATAATTATACACCCATTTTCGTGCAACCAATATTCCTTCATCATTTGCTTAATCCAATCCTCTCATGCATGGATCTCATAATTTTAACCGTTTATTTCAAATTTCGTCTCAATCCGATTTTTCTAGCTCAATTTATGCTCATTTGAAACCATCTTTAGATTTTGATGGTGATGATCGATTTTGACCTTAATTTCATAATAATTTTTATAATTCATCATTTTTCATAACATTAAGCACAAAATTATGTGCTTACCTTTCAATTTTCATCTTGATCCGCCTTTCCGGCGTCGAGTTACGCATTTTCTAGCATTTGCTACCTTAATTCCATAATTAACATCATAATCTCCATTAATTAAACCATAATATATGAGGTAATTATCCTCAATATATCAATATTCCTTAATCCTCATTAAGTCTCTTTAATCACATTGGCTCATATCAGCTTATATTGATCATTCATAATCACTTGCCCTACTTGCAATTGGAAATCATTCATAATTCCACTAAATTATACTTCATTCATATTTATATGCCAATTGCATAGAAATAAACCTTACTTGGGTCCGGGTTTCACTATTGCATTAGTCATGATGTTTCAATAAAAAAGGTTTTCGTCCTATTGATAGTTGATCACTTGATAAGTGTCTTCTATTAAAATGGAATGAAATGCTTTTATGCAAAAGCTGCGTTCAAAATGAATTGCCTGAAAACTATAGCTTGCTTATTGAGTTTCGACTCATGTTTTGTTTTCCCAATCCATAGACAAGTGAAAGGATTGATGAGGCAACGGAGCAGGGAAGACTCTACAAATGATGGATTTTGTGATGTTACACATGGCTACATAAATGAATGAATGATTGTTTAATGAATGGATGAGTATATATCTGATGGAATTATGTTGTATGTTAATATTACATACCGATGTCACAAATTGAGATATTGAACGCAAGTATGGAAATTCTATGATGAATAAATAAAGTATTAATTTTTATACCATAAATATGTACGAATTATGTGATATGAAACAACCAAGTATATGTGTAATGCCCCTATAATGAGAAATCAAATATGCATATGAGGGCCTCGACTCCTAAGGAGTCAAGAATTTCTTCGTGTGACAGGGCAACAATCTTGATCATGTTTACCAATCGATAGATCTTGGAGTAAGGTTGTGACGCTCGGGACGGGGCGCCACATGTGGGCTCCAAAGATCATGACTATTGAAGAGGCAAATGACTTGAATACTTTAAGACTGGAAGATCTTATCAGTTCACTCATGTCACATAAGTTGATAAAGAAAAGAAATAAGGAGTAGCACACAGGAAAAAGGGTCATTGCTAAGGGCTGCATCGAACTCAGATGAATCCACATCGTCCTTTCAAAAATGATGATGAAGAAATCACCCTACTTATTCGGAGATTCAGAAAGTTTGTGAGAAAGGAAAAAAAACTTCGGATTCAAGGAGAGAAATAGAAAAGAGAAAAAGAAGGAAATAACCAATGCTATAAATGTGGTGGAGTGAGACATATGCAAGCTCAATGTCCCTCAATGTCCTACACCAAAAGAGAGTAAGATAAAAGAACGACGAGAGAAGAAAGATAGAAATGAAAATAGAAAATTTCATAAAGCTAAAGGAAGAGGAATGTATGTAAACGAGGAAACATCAACAACGAGCTGCTCGTCAAATGAAGACAACGATGCAACAAACTTTGCTGCATAGCAAGAGTAGAGGAAGAACTCGATATGGTCTGTCTCACTGCAACGGAAATTATAGATTGACAAACCGCCTCAACAAACTATACAAGCAGTGATGAGGTAACCACCAAACTCAATCACTCAAATAACAAGTCTATTTATTCTTCTACACATGATTGTCTCAAATGTGCTGAATTAGAGGAATTACAATAAGTATATGATTAATTGTATGATAAAATAAAAAAACTAGAAAATAAATTCACATTAAAGAAAAGACAATGTGATTCAGCTATTATTGTGAATAAAAAGCTAGCTGAAAAGGTCAACCACCTAACAAATGAAAATAATGCTTTAACTAACAAGGTAGAAAGACTAAAGAAAGAAAATGAGTTTTAAATGAATCATTAGCTAAGTTCTCCAATCTAGGGAAAAGTGCGAAAATGTTCTTGAACATGACTAGCCAGAACAACAAAAAAGGACTTGTATATTCCAGATTTGAGAATGGTGAAAGCAGTAAATCAAATGCTCCAAAGCTTGGTAAAATCAAACCAAGCTCACTCTTCTTAAACCGAGAATGGGTCACGTCACTTGGACAAAAAGACCAATCTGGGAACCTCCTACTACATGGATTCCCACTCCAACAAGGGCATGCAATTTCTGCAACAAGATGGACCACAAAATTTATTAATGTAAAATAAAGAAATTATATGACCATGATGTAAAACTGGTTTGGGTACCAAAAAGCATTGGATTTATGTCTTCTAAAGTAGAACAACGTAGACTCCAATAACTCACTAACCTAAATGGACCATAAATGGGTACCAAAGAGATAAGTACTACATTATTTTGTTTTACAGATATGTCTTAAAGCAAAGGCCGACAATGTATGGTTCATGGATAGTGGTTGCTCAAGACATATGATAAGAGAAAGAAGATTATTTCACAAAATCAAATCTTGTAGTAAAGGGACTGTTGCATTTGGAAACAACGAGAAAAGTATAATAAAAGGTAAAGAAAATGTTTACGGTATTTTAAATGCATATATTGAGGATGTACTATTTGTTGAAGGACTCAAACATAATTTAATGAGCATTAGTCAACTATGTGACAAAGACTATAAAGATGTATTTGAACCTTCTATATGTAATGTTTTTGATGAAGACCACATAATTTTTAGCGGCAAAAGATATGAAAATGCATATTCGGTTTCCCTTGATGAACTTGATGAAAAATGTCTCATAGCTATTGAGAATGATCCATGGATATGACATAAAAGGCTTGGACACATAAATATGTCAAATGTTAAGACTTTGTGGAAAAAAGCCTAGTAGAAGAATTACCAAAGCTCAAATATGACAAAGAAAAAATCTGCAAGGCATGTCAACTATCCAAGCAACCTAAAATGTCATTTTCCTTCAAAAAGAAAATTTCAATGACTAGGCCACTTGAACTATTACATATGGATTGATATGGGCCATCTGACATTTTGACTCTTGGAGTAAAAAAGTATGTTTTGTCATTATTAATAATTTTTCAAGATTTACATAGATAATACTTTTAACTAGCAAAGATGAAACCTTCTCAATGCTTGTTACTTTTTCTCATTTGGTGCAAAATGAAAAGTAAAATACAATCATATCCATTAGAAGTGATCATGATGGTGAATTTGAAAACAAACGGTTTATAAAATTCTGCAATGAGAAATGAATTCATCACACATTCTATGCACAAGGACTCCCCAACAAAACAAAATAGTTTAAAGGAAAAATAGAACAATACAAGAGATGACTAGAACTATGCTAAATAAAAGTAAACTATCCAAAAAATTTTGGGGTGAAGCTGTAAGTACAGCATGCCATGTACTGAATTGAGTTACTATAAGAGCAATCTTGAAAAAGACCCCATATGAGTTATGGAAAGGTAGATAACTAAATATTTCATATTTCCATGCTTTTGGTTGTACTTTCTATGTGCTGAATAATGGAAAAACAAACTTAAAAAAATTAGATGCAAAAGTGATGAGGTAATATTTCTTAGATATTCATCAAATAGCAAAAGTGTTTTCAACAAAAGAAATCAAGTAGTAAAAGAATCAATACATGTTGTATTTGATGAATTCAATCCTAATCCCAAAAAGAAGGATGAGTTAAGGGATGCAGATGACATATCAAAGAATTCTGAAAATCCACATTTAGAAACAAAGCAAGATCAATCCATGGATGAAAAGGTAAGTGAAGGTAATGACTCTTAACAACCTCAAAAGATCTGAAATTCAAAAATGATCATCCAATTGAATAAGTAATTTGCAACGTATATGAAGGAGTAACAACAAGAAGATCTAGACATAATATTTGTGGAGATTTTACTTTTATGTCAAAAATAGAGTCAAATTCAATTGATCAAGTTCTTAATAATGAAAATTGAATTTTGGCAATGCAAGAAGAGCTAAACCAATTTGAGAAAAATCAAGTATGATACTTAGTTCCTAAACTGAAAGATTGCACTGTTATTGGTACCAAATGGGTTTTCAGGAACAAACTAATGAAAGTGGACTTGTGGTGAGAAACAAAGCCAAACTTGTATCCAAAGGATATTCTCAAGAAGAAGGAATTGATTTTGAGGAATCATTTATTCTGGTGGCTAGATTAGAAGCCATACGCATCTTACTAGCCTTTGCTTCTCACATGGATTTTAAATTATTTCAAATGAATGTGAAAAGTGTATTTTTGAATGGATATCTAAATAAGGAAGTATATGTTGAACAACCTCCTGGTTTTGAAGAGAAAGATCAATAAAAATTTGTTTTTAAATTAACCAAAGCATTGTATGGACTTAAACAAGCACCAAGAGCTTGGTATGAAAGGTTAAGCAAATTTTTGATTGATCATGATTTTCAAAGACGAAAAGTTGACACAATATTGTTTATCAAATATAAGGGTAAAGATATATTAATTGTTCAAATTAATGTGGATGATATTATATTTGGTGCTACTAATGAAACTCTATGTCAAGAATTTTCTGAGATTATGTAGAGTAAATTTGAAATGAGCATGATGGGCGAGCTAAACTTCTCCCTTGGACTACAAATTAAGCAACTAGCCGAAGACATCTTCATAAATCAGTCCAAATACTTCAAAAAAATGCTCAAGAAGTTTCAAATGCAAAATAGCAAAAAGGGAAAACACACTCATGAGTTCAACCATCAAAATTGACAAGGATGAAAAAGGTAAAGCAGATGAACAAAAGTTGTATAGAAGCATGATATGATCTTTATTATATTTAACTGCATCTAGACCGGATATTTTGTTCAATGTTTGTATGTGTTCAAGATTTCAATCATATCCCAAAGAATCATATTTAATAACTATAAAAGGAATCTTCAGGTATTTAATTAATACTACTAATTTAGGTCTATGGTATTCAAAGGGTTCAACATTTGATCTAATCGGCTACTCGGATGCAGATTTTTCCGGTTACAAGGTAAATAGAAAAAGTACTAGTGGAACATATCAGTTTCTTATAAACATGATAGTCTCATGGTTTTCGAGAAAACAAACTAGTGTTGCTCTATCTACTGCAAAAGCCGAATATATTGCCGTTGGGAGCTGTTGTGCCCAACTACTTTGGATGAAACAACAACTTAGAGATTATGGAATTGAATATAAATATATACCAATTAGATGTGATAATATAAGTGCAATATGTTTAACTAAAAATCTTATACTGCACTCTAGAACTAAACACATAGATGTGAGACATCATTTCATTAGAGAACATGTTGAAAATCATGATATTTGCTTAGAATATGTTAAAACTGATGACCAAATTACAAATATTTTTACCAAACTATTAGCAAAAAAATCATTTTACAAATTAAGAATGATATGAGTATGATTGATATTGATTAGGAATATGATATATTGCAATTAAATAGAGGGAATAGAAAATAGCAAGTGCATCTAACTCAAGTCGGAAGAGCCAAGTCGACTCGGTTCATCCCAAGTCGACTTCGGATGAACAAAGTCGACTTCGACTAGGGTTTGAATTCCACTTCGGGGAGTCATTTTGGCTACCCCGTGCCTACAAGAGGTAGGGGAAGTCCCCCCTTTCTCTCCATCTCATCTCTCTCATTCTCTCCCATTCTCTTCTCCAAAACTTCTAGACCTATCTATACCACCAAGATCTTGTAATCCCAAACCCATGGCACCCAAGGCCATTTCCAAACTGAACAAACTACCCGTTTCAAGACCGTCTAGATCACAAACAGGGGAGGACATGCCTCGAAGACAAATGACCCCATTCAAGAGAGTCCGAGAAGAGGCTATAGCGTCCACAGGTTGACGGGTTAGGTTTCATGAAGGTAATCCATTGTGGCGCCCCGAACCGAGGCGTCCACATAGTCCTTACTCCGGGATCTTGTCGATTGGTAAATGTAACTCAGGATTGTTGCCCTGATCATGCGGTGGGTTCTTAATTGGATCTCGTCCAATTTTTTTTTCTTTTCTTTCATCACATAAACATATACTCATCATCATTCATAATAGACTTATCCATATCATCATAAATCATCAACTTCTCATATTATTCATCACTTCATAATTTCATACAACCTATGTCTTTTTGATCATATCCCATGAGGGCATTTATTCATACAAAATCTACTAACCTTTGTAGATTCCTTTTTTCCTTTAGTAACTCATGCTCTTCATTTCTTGGCTTTCCCTACACCTGTCTGAGGTTGAGAAAACAAAACATGAGTCAAAACTCAATAAGCAAGCATTTGTCATTTTAAATGCATTCCTCTCCATTCGGTAGAGACACTTACCAAGTGATCAACTACCAACGGAATAGAAACCTTTTCGTAAACCATTTTTGGAAACCTTTTCATAAACCACTCATAAAAACCATTCATGTAAACTATTCGTAAATGCATTTCTCTCAATTAGATAGGAGACACTTAGCAAGTGATCAACTAGCAATGGAATAGAAACCTTTTCATAAATATTGGATGTGCAAATGCTTCCTTTTCACTCCTGACATAAACCTTCGTGTGTGGGTACGCTAGCCTAGGGAACATCTCACATAGCATGGTCCAATACGCCGGCTGTGTGGCTCCCCGAACCGAGGCGTCCACATAGTCCTTACTCCAAGATCTTATCGATTGGTAAACGTGACTCAAGATTGTTGCCCTGATCACGCGGTAGGTACTTAATTGGATCTCGTCCAATTTTTTTTCATTTCTTTTTCATTTCTTTCATCACATAAACATATACTCATCATCATTTCATGTCTTTGCATTCTACACCATTCTTCATTTATAATAGACTCATCCATATCATCATAAATCATCAACTTCTCATATTATTCATAACTTTATAATTTCATACAACGTATGTCTTTTTCGCCATATCCCATTTGGGCATTTATTCATACAAAAATCTACTAACCTTTGTAGATTCCTCTTTTCCTTTAGCAAAACATGTCTTTCATCACTTGAATTTTCCCTCCACCTGTTTGAGGTTGGGAAAACAAAACATGAGTCGAAACTCAATAAGCAAGAATTTTTCATTTTAAATGCATTCCTCTCCATTCGGTAGAAGACACTTATCAAGTGATCAACTAACAATGGAATCGAAACCTTTTCGTAAACCATTCTTGTAAATCATTCATGTAAATCATTACGTATCATACATGTGCACATGTCCATGAACATCACATGATATCAATATGCCGGCATGACTTTTCATAAAAACTCATAAACATTCATCATTTCAAAATATTATAGGAAAGACCACCCTTAAACACATTTCATAAATACTTGATAATAAAATCACATTTTCAAAGTTGTTCTTGCTTACAATGAAGCAATAAAATATTTTAAAAAGTTTGCTTGCTTACAATGAAGCAATAAAATCACATTTTAAAAAAGTTTGCTTACTTACCTCCTCAGTCGGTGTCCTCAACCTTCTCCTTCCCTTTTCCCTATAGAAGGAAAATGGATATTTCATCCATCCATTCCATGTCTTAGGTTGCTTTCCATGCTTGCTTTACAACCATTCATTACTTCATTCCCATAGAGGTTAATCTTATAAAGATATTTGGTCATTACTCATTTATTTTAGGCTAATTCAATCTTAGCCATTGATCTTTGATGAGGATGAATTTGGACCATTGATTTTGGTCAAAAAGCTCCCCCTACCCCTACTGTAGCTCTGATTTTCATTTATTATTTATTATTTTAATTATTAAATTTAATAAAAAGTCAAATTTACAATTAATGAAAAGTAGAGCTACTTTTTGATCTCCAAATGACATTTCATCTTGACCTTTGATTCATGATTTTTGATCAATATTGGACCACTCATCATGTTCATCATCATATTTTGGCCATCCATAAAAAATTTCATCTCAATCCGACGTCCGGATTGCAAGATATGAATTTTTCTTCATTTTCTTCACAAAAATCCAAAAAAATCCGAAAATTATTATTTTAATCCAAAAAGCACTTTTGTCCTTTAGTGGGAAGCTTCCTTTTTCGTCTTTTATGATTAAGTTAATCCAAAGTGATTAACTTAACATATTCCTTAATCCCACGTTTCACTATTCACGTGCATTATTCATCCGAATTTCATAAATAATTATTTTAACGTCTATTCCCACTTATTTTCATATTTCATGAATATATATTTCATAAATATATTACCTAGGGTTTACAACCCTAAGGTTTTATACACGTGTCTAAGATTGGGGTTTCACATCCATTGACCTCTACACCCTGAGAAGAGGAAAATATAGAATCTAGTGACAGCTCTGAGTTGGGTGGAAAAACAAAGGGGATCCCCACTCAACGGGGCCAAGTTCTCAAAATGCCCACAGATTACTTCAGAACTGAACGCCAGCACAGTAGATTCTATCGACATTTTTATGAGAGGAAGACATTTTTGCCCAAGATCCTTGATTTCAAATTTCTACAAGAATACGAGTTTGGAATTGAGGAGCTGTTAGATTTTCAAGGATGGACTGAGTTTTTAAAGGAGGAAGACAGGATAAATCCCGACCTGACCAGGCTATTTTACTATTTATGGGATCAAGAGTACCTCAGTACTTACGTCAAAGGGGTCAAGATAAGTCTAGGGCTCGTACATGGAATATGCAAAAGGAATGCCATTAATCGAATTGGCAACATTCTAGGAGTATCTAGAGGTGATAAACCCCTTCCCGAAGGCCTATCTCTACACAAATGTACAACCAGCTCACCAATAGCAACAAGTACCATCCAGGGATCAAATTCTTGCATTACATGGATCTATCCCCAATGTTATGGGTTCTACGGTTGTTGATTGCCCACTACATCTACCTCAAAGGAGGAGGTCGGAATCAACTTAACGCATAGGAAGCCGAAATCCTATGGAAGGTCGCAAATAGGGTCAAAGTAAGTCTTCCTGGACTATTTTTTGGAGGCCCTCAAGCTAAAAAAAGAAAATCTATGCGGAGTTCTACCTTATGGCATGTGGATTATCAAGATCTTAGCCCATTACCTTGTTGACCTGGAAGGTGAGCCGTTTGAAGTGTTAAAACCAACAATTGCCATCAACCATGCCCTCCTGACTGGGATGAAAATTGATGTGGAGGCATTTCTAGCTGAACGACTATGAGAGCGAATTTAAAATTGTTGGTCCCAAGTTGATGGCAACAACCCAAGAGGGGAGGGGTGAATTGGGTATTTTAAAATTCTTTACTTAAACAGAAAATTTTTCCCTTTTTAATTTAATTCCCTTAATGAAATAAGCAGAAAATATAGAGAGAAATAAAACAGTAAAACGTAGATAATCAAGCCACACCAAGAGACACAGTTTTATAGTGGTTCGGGCAAACTTCCATACTCCACTCTTCCAAGTTCACATCCGTTGTCACTTGGGTTCCACTATTGGATTTCAAATACAACTAGAGCAGCAGCTCTCTTCTAGATTTCAGCTATAGGAGGCTTGCACAAATACAACACAAGTAGGTGACGAGTCACACTCCAGTCACAATACTATTTTGCCTTCACTTGGTTTCGATTTCCAATATCAAACCAAGTGATAAACATAAATAATGAATCAACACAAAGAACTACACTTTATAGATTCGTGTAGGCAGTTTGTGGCGCGTAGAAGAACTTGTAGAGAGAGTAGAATGTTCAACAATGGAGCTTTCAGCCAGTTGAAGCACAGTTCTTCACTTGGAGTTGGTGTAGATCACTTTAATGCTAGAGAGAGTGGAAGGTAAGCTTATTGAATGCTTCTCTAACCCCTTGCACTGTTGGAAACAAGTGTTGGAATCAATGACAAAATAAGAAAAGTCTATGTTTTGATAATTAACAAATTCAATTTGAGTAAGTTCTTACTACTAACATGTTTTGTGAAATGTTTAAAGGATATAAAAATGAAAAATATGAAGTATGACAGGTCAAGTCGATTCTCAAGTCGACTCAGGCATCGACTTAGGTCAAGTCGATCCCCAAGTCGACTCCATATGCAACTTCAAACGGAAAAAAACTTCCAGCGCTGAATTTGGGCACAAGGATAGGCGAAGTCGCAGTCGAAGTCGACTCCACCAGCGACTTGGGTGAAGTCGCAGACCCAAGTCGACTCCAGCATCGACTTCAAATGCAATTTTATGGCCAGCACTGAATCTGAGGAGCAAGAGTTGCCAAAGTTGCACACCAAGTCGACTCCATCTGCGACTTCAGTGAAGTTGCAGACCCAAGTGGACTCCAGTATCGACTTCGACGAACCCAAAATCTCCAACACTGAATTTGGAAATTCAGAAAGCGAAGTCGCATACCCAAGTCGACTTCGCATACGACTTGAGTGAAGTTGGAACCCAAGTTGATCCAAACATTCGACTTGGAACAAAATGTAGATAAATCAAGTCCAAGAAAAGATGATTTACATGAATAAATCATTCAAAGTCAAGGAATACTCATTTGGACATTTCTACGAACTCCAAGATTCAAGTATTCCAACTTCAAGACATGAAGTTAGAAGATTTCAAGAAAAGATAATGACACTAAGTTACAAGTAAAAGAAATTAGTGGAAGAACAATTAATGTGAAGAAAATCAAGCAACCGAGGTCACTTTCAAGGATTTCAAATTCATCAAGCGAATATAGAAAGTGAAGTCGCAACCGAAGTCAACTTCACCTGCGACTTGGGTCAAGTTTAAGACCAAGTCGACCTAAGGAGGAACTTCAGGAGGTTACCGAAGACCGAAGTCTCACCCGAAGTCGACTCTAGTCTGCGACTTAGGTGAAGTCGCACCCGAAGTTGACTCCATCTGCGACTTGGGTTGCAACGTTGGCGCATTAAATACGTGCCACCAACCTTCAAACGTTCAAATTTCTCTCACCATTATAGATAGACATTCAAATGAATGTGAAAGCAAGAAGAAAGAGCAACTACTGAGATCCAAATTCTATCTTCTCCTAGCTTTGAGTGATCTATAAAAGTTTTGAAGGAAGAACGAGCTCCAACTTGCTGCATGCTCCAACGCTGATCAAATCGTCTCTTCTACGAGTTCTTCTATGTGCTGTAACTTGCCTACACAATCTATAAAGTGTAGATCTCCTTTCTTTACAATTTGTTATTTGGTTTTGATACTTGGTTTGATGTTGGTGTTTCAAACCAAGTGATAACAAAGTAGCGGTGTGACTAGAGTGGGACTCGTCACCCACTTGTGCTATGAATTGTTTATGCCCCCTAGAGCTGGAATCTAGAAGAGAGCAGAGGCTCTAGTTGTATTTGTGAAATACATAGTGAAACCCAAGTCACAAGGGGTGTGAGCTTGGAAGAGTGGAGTAGGGAAGGTTTCCCGAACCACTATAAAATCTTGCCCATTGCTGTGATTTATATTTTTGTTTTGATTATCTTATTACTCTCCATATTTTCCATTTGTTTCAGTAAGGGGACTGAATTAAACCGGGGCAAATTTTCTGTTTAAGTGAAAAATTTTAAATACCCAATTTACCCCTCCCCTCTTGGATAATTTCCATAAACTTGGGACCAACAAGTGGTATCAGAGCAGGTCTTTGAGTTTAAACCAAAGAGATCTTTCGAAATGACACCCACTTAACTTCCACCCCTGCTTTTGCCGAGGGCCAATCTTTCACTAGACCACCTCTATTTGTTGACACTAACTTCAGTTATTGGAAGTTAAGAATGAAACAATTGATCATGGCTACGGACATTGATTCTTGGATTGCTATCCAAGATGGCGTTGTGTTGCCTACCGATGAAAGAGCCTCCGCATGGTCCGAGGAGGAAGTAAGAGTTGTTAAAAGCAACGCGAAAGCCATGAACTCCTTCTTTTGTGCATTAACGACATCTAAATATGATAGAGTGTCATCATGCCAAACTGCCAAAGAGATATGGGATACATTGACATCCATTTATGAGGGAACTTCTCAAGTCCAAGGGACAAGGAGAAATATTTTGATTGGAGAATTGAAAAGTTTTAAAATGCTAGGGATAGAAAATATTTCAGAAATGTTTGCTAGATTTTCTAAAATTACTAACGCCTTGAAAGCGCTAGGAAAAGCAATTTTTGAATCTGAGCAGGCAATGAAAATTCTAAGGGCGCTACCCGAATCATGGACTCCAAAGATTACAGCTATTGAGGAAGCAAAGGACCTCAATACACTACGATTAAAAAAGACCTTATAAGCCCAGTCATGTCACATGAGCGAATAAAAAGGAGAAATGATGAGCAACATAGGGGCAAAAGAGCTATTGCCTTAAAAGTCGCACAAGATTCGGACGACTCCACCTCATCCTCACAAAATGATGATGAGGAAATTGCCTTACTTACAAAACGATTCAGAAAGTTTGTAAGGAAAGGAAGGAATTTCAAAAGCTTTAAAGAAAGAAATTCTAAGGAGAAAAAGGAGGCAACAAAATATTTTTAGTGTGGCAGTATGGGGCATATGCAAGCCCAATGCCCAATGCCCGAAGAAACCAAAGCAAAGGAGCGAAAAGAAAAGAAAGATTGAGGTGATAATAAAAGATTTCAAAAGATCAAAGGAAGAGGCATGTATGTAAACAAGGAAGTATCCACAACATGCAGTTCCTCAAGTGAAGAAAATGAGGTTGAAAACTGTGCAAGGATTTGTTGCATGGCAAATATGGAAGATTCCAACATATGTCTTGCAATGACGGAAATTTTAGAGGATCAAACCACTTCAACAAATTGCACAAGTAACAAAGAGGTAACCTCCAAACAAAAATCTTTTTCTATTTTTTCGTCTACAAATGACTGCCTCAAATGTGCTGAATTAGAAAAACTTCAACAAGCCTATGATTCAATATATGAGGAAATAAAAAAATTAGGAAATAAGTTCGCAATAAAGAAAAGATAATTTAACACAGTAACTATTGTGGATGGAAAGCTTGCAGAAAAAGTTGATCATTTGACAAGTGAAAAGAATACTTTAACAAATGAGTTAGAAAAACTCAAAAAGAAAAATGAATTATTAAATTAATCGCTTGCTAAGTTTTCTAATCCTGGAAAAAGTGTCAAAATATTTTTGAAAATGACCACCCAAAGTTGTAAGAAAGGACTTGGGTATACCACATTTGAACAGGGTGAAAATAGTAAATCGAATGCTCCAAGGACTCATAGAAACAAAGCAAAACCCATTCAGGCTAAACCTAAGACGAATCATGTGGTTTGGATCAAAAGACCAACTGGGAAGCCAACTACCATATGGCTTCCCACTCCTAGACTCCTAGGAGCTTGTAATTTTTGCAACAAGATAGGACACAAGGTATATCAATGCAAAATGAGAAAATTACAAAACCTTGATGCAAAATTGGTTTGGATGCCCAAGAGCAATGGATTTATGTCTTCAAAAGTAGATCAACGTAGATTCCAATGGATTGTCATCTTTCTACTCCTCGGCTCACATTCAACCCACTCCACCCATCCGACAGACTCCATATCCAATATCGGCAATTCTATTTGCTAAATCTCAGATTTTTTATCCCTATTTTTGATCTATTGACAAAAAGAGAGAGAATAGTTGAGTTTCTACTTTTTAGGTAGTCGAGTCATGGGTTGGATAGCTTGTATCTATAGGTTTGCATGTTTGCATTTTGTATGAAATGATTTTGATCATATATGAAAAAGTTTGTTTATGTTCTGTTTTCGTACAAATTGAAATGGTTGAATGAATGGTCTTAACTTATGACCTATATGATATATGCAAATGTAGAAAATGAAATATGTATGTTAATTTTATTAAGTTTAAAATGCAAATGGCCTATGATTATCCTAAAATACTAAAACAAGATAAAATGGTATGTTTTAAAGACATTGAAAGGTATAAACTCAAATCGGTTTTGTCAATCATCAAAAAGGGGGAGATTGTTGGAAACAAGTGTTGGAATCAATAGCAAATAAGCAAAGTCTATATTTTGATGATTAAAAAATTCAATTTGAGTAAGTTTTGGCTACTAATATGTTTTGTGAAATGTTTAAAGGATATAAAAATGAAAAATATGAAGTTTGACAGGTCAAGTCGATTCCCAAGCCGACTCAGGCATCGTCTTAGGTCAAGTCGATCCTCAAGTCGACTCCACATGCGACTTCAAATGGAAAAAACTTCCAGCGTTGAATTCGGGCACAAGGACAGGCAAAGTCGCAGACCTAAGTCGACTCCAGCATCGACTTCAAATGCAATTTTATGGTCAGCGCTGAATCTGAGGAGCAAGAGTTGCCGAAGTCGCACACCAAGTTGACTCCATCTGCGACTTGGGTGAACGCCAGTATCGACTTCGACGAACCCAAAATATCCAGCACTGAATTTGGGAATTCAGAAAGCGAAGTCGCATACCCAAGTCGACTTTGCATACGACTTGAGTGAAGTTGGAACCCAAGTCGATCCAAACATTCGACTTGGAGCAAAATGAAGATGAATCAAGTCCAAGACAAGCTCATTTATATGAATAAATCATTCAAGATCAAGGAATACTCATTTGAACATTTCTACGAACTCCAAGATTCAAGTATTCCAACTTCAAGACATGAAGTTAGAAGATTTCAAGAAAAGATGATCATATTGAGTTACAAGTAAAAGAAATTAGTGGAAGAACAATTAATGTAAAGAAAATCAAGCAACCAATGTCACTTTCTAGGATTTCAAATTCATCAAGCAAATACAGAAAGTGAAGTCGCACCCGAAGACTTCACCTGCGACTTAGGTCAAGTTCAAGACCAAGTCGACTTGAGGAGGAACTTGAGGAGGTTGCTGAAGACCGAAGTCGCACCCGAAGTCGACTCCAGTATGCGACTTGGGTGAAGTCGCACCCAAAGTTGACTCCATCTGCAACTTGGGTTGCAACGTTCGAAAAATTTGAACGTTGGCGCATTAAATACGTGCCACCAACCTTCAAACGTTCAAATTTCTCTCACCATTATAGATAGACATTCAAATGAATGTGAAAGCAAGAAGAAAGAGCAACTACTGAGATCCAAATTCTATCTTCTCCTAGCTTTGAGTGATCTATAAAAGTTTTGAAGGAAGAACGAGCTCCAACTTGCTGCATGCTCCAACGCTGATCAAATCGTCTCTTCTACGAGTTCTTCTATGTGCTGTAACTTGCCTACACAATCTATAAAGTGTAGATCTCCTTTCTTTACAATTTGTTATTTGGTTTTGATACTTGGTTTGATGTTGGTGTTTCAAACCAAGTGATAACAAAGTAGCGGTGTGACTAGAGTGGGACTCGTCACCCACTTGTGCTATGAATTGTTTATGCCCCCTAGAGCTGGAATCTAGAAGAGAGCAGAGGCTCTAGTTGTATTTGTGAAATACATAGTGAAACCCAAGTCACAAGGGGTGTGAGCTTGGAAGAGTGGAGTAGGAAAGGTTGCCCGGACCACTATAAAATCTTGCCCATCGCTGTGATTTATATTTTGTTTTGATTATCTTATTACTCTCCATATTTTATATTTGTTTCAGTAAGGGGACTGAATTAAACCGGGGTAAATTTTCTGTTTAAGTGAAAAATTTCAAATACCCAATTCACCCCTCCCCTCTTGGGTAATTTCCATGAACTTGGGACCAATATGCACGTCCTCTTGAGTCCTCATTTATAATGGAAGAGTAAATTTAAACATTTGGTGGAGTCGCATGTGGAGTCGTTTGGTATGCGACTGCATCCAAGTTACACGGTGTAGTCGACTTCAGATGTGACTTCACCTAAGTCGAAGGCTGGAGTCGACTTCGGGTGCGACTTCGGTCTTCAGCTTCCACTTCAAGTTCCATCTCCAGGTCGACTTGGTCTTAGACCTGACCCAAGTCGCGGGTGAGGTCGACTTCGGGTGCTACTTCACCATCCGTGTGTATATGTTGGAACTTTGGATTTCTTACAAGTGATCTTGATACTTCACTTTCCTCTCTTATCTTATTCTTCAATTTATATTCTTGGTTTTCCTTGTTTAGTCTTGAGACTTAGCATATAGCTCTTCTCTTGAGAAGTTTATCCTTATGGCCTTGATTTAGGATGATTTGCCTTTATGATTTTAGCCTCTAATCTTTAGTATATATAATTGTTCCTTTAATGATATTCAACTTTGAAGGATTCTGACATAGCCATTTGCTTGCTTGGGTTGACTTTGTCTGCAACTTCACTCAGGTCGCATTTGGGTTGATTTGAGGTTCGACTTCACTCAAGTCGCATTGTGGAGTCGACTTGGAAATGCGACTTGACTTTGAGGATTCAAAGTCTTTTGCATACTGTACTCAAGTCGCATCTGGAGTCGACTTAGGTCTGCGACTTCACCTAAGTCGCAAGTGAAGTCGACTTCGACTGTGACTTCACCTAGCTCCGAGTCCCAAATTCAACGCTGGAACATTTAATGCATCTGAAGTCGCTTCTGGAGTCGACTTGGGAATCGAGTTCACCTAAGTTGATGGCCGAGTCGACTTGGGACTGCGACTTGGTCTTCTATGTTCTAAAGTTTGAATTTTAAACCTTTAACAACACTTAGCAACCGCATTAGTACCCAATTAATTCTCAAATTGAGTTATTAATTATCAAAACATGGATTCTGCTTAATTTGCCTTAAATTCCAATAATCTCTCCCTTTTTTAATATTGACAAAACCAATTTGAGATATGTCTTTCATTTTCTTTCAAAAGTGATGTATTATACTTGTTTTGGTAGTTAGAATATACATATTGCATTATCATTAAATTCCAGGTTCAAAGGAATCAAAACACTATTTCAGGCTCAAACAAATTCATGTAAAGTACATTAAATCATTCAATCATTGAAATTTCAAACACCAACAATTTGAAACAAAACCATGTCATCTATTCAATCATTTACATACATTATGATTCAAAAAGAAAATGACCTATATGTACATGCTACCCAAACCCAAAAACAGACTAAGTCCTAAACCTAGGACAACCCTCTCAGATCTTAAATCTCTCTTCCCCTTTTTGACAATGAGTCAAAAAGAAGATAGGGGAATCGGGATTTTGAAAATTGAAAAGCGGTGATTGGGTAGGAGGGAGAATGGGTAGGTGGAATAGGTCAGATGTGGGCTGACAAATAAAAAGATGAGAAATCCTGAACAGTGGGTTCGACTCACACAGATTCTCCAAAATATGGATCGATCTCAGGTAAACTCGGAAACGGGTGACAACGATTGCTTCCCGACGTGAGTTTATACTTGATTGTTCTCAACTCTCGATCCATCCTATCTTGGCGACTGTGTATCTCCATCATCGCCGTATGTATTGCCACCAACTGTTGGTTAAGTTTGTCTTCCATCTGCTCAAGATGATCCTGGATGGTGTGAGCTGAAGCAAATCAGTCGGGTGAGTGTGGATGAGGATTTGGAATCTGTGAATCCCGTGGAGAACAAGATCCATGTGACTATGGTGATACGGGCTCAGCAGGTGCATGAGGCGGAGAGGGTGCTGGCTCGGGCTGTGGTGGTTCCTCCCCCTCAGGATGACCACTTACTTCTGCAGGTTGATATGCATGTCCTATTCTTTCCCATAGCCACTCGGCCCTGAAATCCTCTAGATTTATCTTCATTTGGGTTAGGAGAGCTCGGCTGATGGCATTTGTGGGCTTTAAGACCTCGAATGGTTCCCCATCCAAATCTACGCTAAAGAAACTCAAAATATTGGTAATCCACGTTCCATAAGGCAGAACTCCTTGTGGATTTTCTTTCTTAAGTGCCAAAGCTTCCAAAAGTAATTTGGGTAGGCTGACCTTGACCGGATTGGCCACTTTCCACAAAATTTGAGCCTCTTGGGGATTCGACTGATTGCGGCCTCCACCCTTAGGATATATGTAGTGTGCAATCAGTAGCCAGAGAGCTTGTAGCCTGGGGGATAGATCTATATAGTGAAGAAATTTTATCCCTGGATAGTACTTGTTGTTGTTTGTCGGTTTGGTTATACATCTGTATAAGGGACAACCCATATGAAATCCGTTCATTTTCTTCGGGGACCTCTAAGATGTTAGCAATCCGATGAATGACATTACTCTTGCATTGTGGAACCCAGCCTCCTCAGGCAATACACGTGTCACCTAGGGTTGTAAACCCTAGATTTTTATAATAATTTTTATGATGAATAAAATTCATGAATTATATTCACAAGTATGTGTATTGGAGATTGAAATGATGCAATAAAAAATTTAACCCACGTGAATAATACATATGATCAGTAATCTAGGGATTAAGACACGTGATTAAGAGTTAATCACTTGGATTAACTTAATCACAAAAAGATGAAAAAGGATATTTAATCACTACAGGATGAAATAGCAATACTTTTTAATATTTTAATAGAATTTCGGATTTTAGTAAAAATAAATAAAAATTCATAAATTGCAATCCGGATGTCGGATTTAGATGAAATTTTTTATGGATGGCCAAATATTTATGATGAACATGATGAATGGTTTAATATGTAATGAAAATCATGAATCAAAGGCCAAGATTTAATGTAAAAAAGTAGCCCACTTTTTCATTTATTTTTTGATTAATTAAAAGTCAAAATCATTAATTAAAAATCATTTTAATTATATGCAATTGTGCTCAAAGTCCAAAAGGGGGGTTGGAAGTGTAGGGGCTGTGGGATTTTGAGCCAAATCTAATGGCCCACAATTGATCTTATCATGTAATCAATGGTTGAGATTAATTAGTTTAAAAATAATTAATTTTAATTAATTTAAAAAATCATTAAATAGGGCTGCTATAGGGGGCGTGAGCAGTGTAGGAAAGAAGATGCACAAAGCTCCAAGAGTTGCATGGGATTTGAAGAAAAAAATTAGAATTTAATACCTCAAGCAAGGGGGTAAATTGTAATTTGATGAAAAATTGAGGAGTATAAATAGGGGCAAGGTGAGAATGTCCAAGGCACCCCATTCTCAACTCAAGCTTTAGAAATTCAAGTCTCTCAGCTCCCAAATTCGTTTTAGGTTGTGAGAGAAAGAAGAAGAGAAAGTTAGAGAGAGAAAGTGTGAAAAGAAGAAGGATATCTCCACTCCGGGTAAGTGAATTATACCTAAATTTCTTTTGAATGTTAGGTGAGGTAAAACCTTTCTTAGATAATATTTAAACATAAGAAAATAAGTATATTTATAATGCTTAATTGGAATTATATCAAAACATCAAAAATTTGGAGCAAAGGTAGAGCATTCAGGAAGATAACATATGATATGTGTAAATAATGCTCCAATATTGATAAAAGATGATTTATGATGAATTTTTATGATAATTATGATGTTGGACTGATGATATATTAATCTCATAATTTTTGGGTTTAAGGATTATGCTTAAGTGAATTTATGATAAATTTTAGTATATAGAGAAAGTAATTTAATTGGCCCAGTTAATGATAATAAATTTATAATTCATGAATTTTTCCATGATATACTAGACATAAGCTATGTCATAGTATTTTTTATTTTTGGAACTCATGAACAGTAACTAACACATTATGAACAGTAACTCAGACAGTAATCATGAACAGTGATGTGAATAGTACTATGAACAGTAAATGACGTGATTTTTGGAGAAATTTAAGATAAATATTTATAAAAGAATTTATGGATAAAAAATCCATAAAAGGAGATAATGACAAAAAATTATAGAGCATACATGGGAAGCAACATGAATGGAATGAATGAAATATCCTTTTTCCTTGAATAGGAAAAGGAAAAGGAAAAAAAAAGTCGAAGACACCGACTGAAGAGGTAAGCAAGTTATATGCTTTCTAAAATATTTCTAAATGATTGCAAATTGTTTGCTCACATGTTTTGTGAATTATATTTAAGGATGACCACTCCTATAATATTTTACATGAAATGATTGCTAACTACTTGTTAAATACTTTTATATAATATTTATGATTTATAAATATCATGTCGGCATGTGTTAAATACTTTTATATAATATTTATGATTTATAAATATCATGTCGGCATGTGTATGTAAATGAGCATGGTGCAAGAGGAATAGGTCATAGTTGAGGTAGTAAGCGGACCGGATGTCTCCCTCTCTATCGCCAAGTCGCTTATACAGGCCCAGGCCGGCGGCGACCTCCCTGAGATGGGAGCATGTATGGGATGGGCGCCTAGCTAGCGTCGCATCTGAATGGATGTCATGAATGCTATGGATGCATTGCATTTGCATTTTATGAAATGCATGAAAAAGATTAAAAAAAATTATGTATGGTTGCTTACTGAGTATTATGACTCACTCATGTTTTTTTCAAACGTCAGATAGGAAATGATGATGAAGTTAGCATGCAAAATGACATGCAGATTTTGATATAAATGTTGTATATGTAAATTTTTATGTAAAGACAATGATGGAAAATATCTTTTCAGTGATGATATTTATGAACAGACTATGATCAAAAGTCTGATTTGTAGAGAATATTTCAAGTTGATTGAGTGATGATAACTCTCCATGTATTGATGTTATATATATTAAAAAAATCCTGCCGTGTGGTTAGGGCAACAATCCTAAGTCACGTTTACCAATAAAAAATGGTCCTGGAGTAAGGCTTCTAGGCACCCCGATTCGGGGCGCTGCATGCATGTAGCACTTCCTATTCCCAGATTAATTTCAATCCCCTTGACATATGTGTTGTAATATTCCTGATCCCATAGGTAGTAGAATAGTCTGGTTAGATCAGGATATATCTGATCATCCGCCTTTAACAGTCCAGTCCACCATTGAAAATCTAGCAACTCTTCAATTCCAAACTCATAATTACTTAGAAATTTGAAATCAATGATCTTCGGAACAAAAATCTTATGCTCATAAAAATGCTGATAGAATCGACTATGTTGCCGCTCGGTTCTGAAGTAGTCTCTAGGCATTTTTAGAACGTGCCCCTTCTGTGTCGGCGTCTCTTGCATATTTCCAGCCGATTCGGTGTCACTGCTTGAGTCTGTAGATGAATCCTCTTGTCTAGGAGCGGATGTAGATGGATTTCCTTCCCGAAAGCGTACACAGCTCCCCGCAATGCAGTAGTTTCTTCCCGAACCCGTTTAGACGGCGTTCATTGCCGTTAGGGCACTCCCTCGCTAGTGTTGGACTGGGATGACCTGGATATGGGTAATTTAGAAGGTTTGGCAACTGCTTGTGGTGTGCCGTTGATCTTGAGTAGATTATTTAAGGGTTTTTGGAGGTTTTAATGAAGGCTGAGAGAGAGAGAGAAAGAGAAGGCTTGAGAGAGAATGAGAGAGAGGAGGAGATGGCAGTGGCAGCGATGGTAGTGGTAGCAATGGCAAGAGAGAAAGAGAGACGATTTGGCAGTACAAAACACGAGGAGTAGAGAGGGGAGAAGAGAGAAAACAGAGGCTCGGTGCAGGAGGAAATGAGAAAGAAGAAGAGGAGAAGGAAAGAAGAAGAAGAGAGGGGCGATGGCGCGACAGGCGAAGTGACGCGCTGGAGTCAACATTGCCCTAACTGAAGTAGACTTCGCCCTGTCCAAAGTCCACTTCGTCTCTGTAGAGTCAACTTTGGTGAAGTGGACTTGGGCGGATTGGAGTCGACTTGGTTTCTGTGTTCTTTCTAATTTGCTCCCCCTATCATATTATGCTCCTAATAAATCTCAATCATACCCATATCATTTTCAATCTTGTAAAATGGTTCCTTTGCTAATGGTTTGGTGAAAATATCAGCAATTTAGTCTTCAGTTTTAACATACTCTAGACAAATATTATGATTTTCAACATGTTCTCGGATGAAATGATGTCTTACATCTATATGCTTTGTTCTAGAATGCAACACGGGATTTTTAGTCAAACAGATAGCACTTGTATTATCATATCTAATTGGAATGTCATGATAATCAATACCATAATCCTTAAGTTGTTGTTTCATCAAAAGTAGTTGGGCACAACAACTCCCGGCAGCTATGTATTCGGTTTCCATTGTAGATAGAGCAACACTAGTTTGTTTTCTTGAAAACTATGAAACCAACATATTTATAAGAAACCGACATGTTCCACTAGTACTTTTTCTATCTACTTTGTAACCGGCAAAATCTGCATCTGAGTAGCCGATTAAATCAAATGTTGACCCTTTTGGATACCATAGTCTTAGATTGGTTGTTTTGATCAAATATCTAAAACTTCTTTTTATAGCTATTAGATGTGATTCTTTTGGACTTCATTGGAATCTTGAACACATACGAACACTAGATCTTGATGGTTGAACTCATTGGCGTGTTTGCTCCTTTGCTATTTTGCATTCCAAACTTCTTCAATATTTCCTTGACATATTTGGACCGGTTTATATAGATTCCTTCCGCTAGTTGCTTAATTAGAGGTCCAAGGAAGAAGTTCAACTCTCCTATCATGGTCATTTCAAATTCATTCTGCAAAATCTCAGAAAATTCTTGGTACAGAGTTTCATTAGTAGCACCAAATATTATATCATCTACATAAATTTGAACAATTAAAATATTATTTTCCTTATATTTAAAAAATAATATTGTATCAATTTTCCTCTTTGAAAATCATGATCAATCAAAAACTTACTTAACCTTTCATACCAAGCTCTTGGAGCTTGTTTGAGTCTATATAATGCTTTGGTTAATTTAGAAACAAATTTTGATTGATCATTTTCTTCAAATTCAGGAGGTTGTTCAACATATACCTCATTATTTAAATAACCATTCAAAAATGCGCTTTTCATATCCATTTGAAACAATTTAAAATCCATGTGAAAAGTAAAAGCTAGTAGGATACGTATGACTTCTAATCTAACCACAGGAGCATAAGATTCTTCAAAATTAATTCCCTCTTCTTGGGAATATCCATTGGCTACTAATCTGACTTTGTTTCTAATCACAAGCCCACTTTCATCTAATTTATTCCTAAAAGCCTATTTGGTACCAATAACTGTGCAATCCTTGGGTCTAGGAACTAAGTGTCATACATTATTTCTTTCAAATTGATTTAGCTCTTTTTCTATTGCAACAATCCAGTTTTCATCACTAAGAGCTTGATCAATGGAAGTTTGTTCAATTTTTAACATAAAGGCAAATTCTCCACAAATATTGTGTCTTGACTTTGTAGTTTTTTACTTATTCATAGATATTGCCAATAACTTGCTTCATTAGATGGTCATTTTTTGAATCTTAAATCAATTGGAGGTTTATAGGGATTATTACCTTCACTTGCCCTTTCCTCCATGGAATTCTCTTACTTTGTTTTGGCTTCTCCTTGTTATTCTAGTCGTTCCACTTTTGGATTCCTTGATGCCTCATCTGTATCACTCAATTCATCCTTCTTTTTCGGATTTTGGTTAAATTCATCAAATACAACATGTATTGATTCTTATACTACTTGATTTTTCTTGTTATAAACTCTATATGCTTTGCTATTTGATGAATAACCAAAAAATATTGCCTCATCACTTTTGACATCTAGTTTTCCCAAGTTAGTTTTTCATTGTTCAACACATAGCATGTACATCTAAAGGCATGGAAATATGATATGTTTGGTTTTCTACCTTTCCATAATTCATATGGGGTCTTTTTCAAGATAGCTCTTATGATAACACGATTTAATACATTGCATATTTTACTTATAACTACACCCCAAAATTTTTTGGACAATTTGTTGTCATTTAGCATGGTTCTAGCCATCTCTTGTATTGTCCTATTTTTTCTTTCAACTACCCCATTTTGTTGGGGAGTTCTTGGTGCAGAAAATATGTGGTAAATTACTTTCTCATTACAAAATTCTATAAATCGTTTATTTTCAAATTCACCACCATGATCACTTCTAATGGTAATGATTTGATCTGTTTTTTTATTTTGCACCAAATTTGAAAAAGTGACAAACATAGAAAATGCTTCATCTTTGCTAGCTAAGAGAATTATCCAGTAAATCTTGGAAAACACCAACTATAACAAATATGTACTTTTTCCTATAAAGAGTTAAAATGTCGGATGGCCCGTAAAGATCCAATGCAATAGTTCAAGTGGCTTAGTTGTTGAAATTTCCTTTTTGGTGGAGAATGACATCTTGGGTTGCTTTGATAGTTGGAAAGCTTTACAAATTTTTTCTTTGTCATGTTTAAGCTTTGGTAACCCTTCCACTAGGCTCTTTTTTCACAAAGTTTTAATGTTTGACATCTTTATATGTCCAAGCCTTTTATGCCATATCCATAGATCATTTTTATGGCTATTAGATATTTTCATTAAGACAAACCAAGTATACATTTTTATGTCTTTTATCACTAAAGACTATGTGATCATCATCAAATATATTGCATATAGAGGATTCAAATACAACTTTATAGCCTTTATTACATAATTGGCTAATACTCATTAAGTTGTGTTTGAGTCCTTCAACAAATAGTACATCCTCAATATATGCATTTGAATTTCCATAAACATTTTCTTTACCTTTAATTATACCTTTTTCGTTGTTCCCAAATGCAACCGTTCCTTCACTACACAGTTTGATCTTGTTGAACAATTCTCTTTCTCTCGTCATATGTCTTGAGTAGCTACTATCCATAAATTACATGTTATTGGCCTTTGCTTTAAGATATACCTACAAAAATAAAGTCATGTGGAGCTTATCTTTTTGGTACCAATTTTATGGGTCCATTTGGGTTAGTTAGCCATTAGAATCTACGTTGTTTTATCTTGGAAGGCATAAATCCAATGCTCTTTGGTACCCAAACCAGTCTTGCACCAATGTTATACAATTTCCTTACCTTGCATTGATATACCGTGTGTTCTATTTTGTTGCAAAAGTTATATGCCCTTGGAAGTCTTAGAGTGGGAATCCATGTAGTGGATGGTTCCCAAATTAGTCTTTTAGTCCAAGCAACATGATTCTTTTTGGTTTAGTATAGATGGGTTTTGCTTAGTTTTTAAAAGTTCTTGATGATTATATTTGCTACATTCTCCTTTCTCAAATGTAGAGTCCCAAGTCCTCTTTTGTTGTTTTGGGCGGTCATATTTAGGAACATTTGACGCTTTCCCCTTGATTAGAGAACTTAGCTAATGATTCATTTTCTTTCTTTAGTCATTCCACCTCATTTGTCAAAGTATTATTTTCATTGGTTAGGTCATCCACTTTTTCTGCAAGTTTTCCATTCACAATGATTATTGAATCATATTATCTTTTCTTTATTATGAATTTATTTCCTAATTTCTTTATTTCTTCATACAATGAATCATATGTTTGTTGTAATTCTTCTAATTCAACACATTTGAGACATTCATTTTTAGCAAAGAAAATAGAATGAGTTTTTAGTTTAGAAGTTACCTGACGAGCTGTGTATATGTCTATTAAATTGCTCGCTTTTTACGCAAGTATACATGCCGAATTAAGTAATAAAGAGTGAGTAGAGTATCGTTCCCGCGAGGAATTATCTAACTAGAATTATTAATTAGTTTAACTGCTTTCGGTGGGTAGAAAAATCAGAATAGAGTCCACAGAATCGCTGGAATACTAGAAACGGGTTTATCAATCGGGAATGATAGATGGATAGCTCGGAATCCTTGAATCTAAATTATATTGTATTGGTTCTTTTTCATTGGATTGTGCATGGATTTACTAGTATAAGTTCAATAATCTTTATATATGTCTTCCAACATTATATAAAGCTAATTACACCCAATTCAATTGCTATGTTCCCATGCCATTAAATAAAATAGAATTGATAAGTTCATAACCTGTTTATTGAGTACACAGGGTTTAACGGTATATTTTTATCCATTAAACAACTCCCCTTAACAAAGAGAAAACCTATGCCACACACTGATTTATCAGAGATTTTCCTTTTCCAAGGATAAATCAAGCAATTAAATCATCTTACAAGGTAGCTAATCTTGTAAAAAGCATTAAACCATATGTGCAAGGGTAAATCACACAAAATTATATAAAAAATTAAAAATTCATTCCTGAATCTCAAAGAACCAATACAAAATAATTATATATGAATTCATCCTAACTGGCCATCTAAAGGAAGTTTTGTTCAAAGACATGATCATAAAATCCTTTACATCCATTATTGTAGTATCCAGAAAAACAGAGAAAGAAAAATAGAAAGATGAAGAGAAAAATGGTTTTTTGGCGGTTTCCACTAACGGGGTTGAATCTTCTCTTCAATCCGCATTTCGTTCGAGTTTTCGTCCTTCTTTGGCTGTCTATTTCGGCTCTGTGCTCTCTCTTCTCACGCGCGAACCCTAGGTTTCTATTTATAAAGTGGATTTGCGCAGCACACGTACAGAAATCCGTGCGTAAGAATGCGTATTGGCATGCCCCTGGCTGGCGCCCAGGCGCAAACTCTCTGTGTGCTGGGTGACTTAGAAACTTTTATGGAAACCCTAGGAATTCATGCCTTGCCGCCTAGGCGCCAACTCCTTGGATGCTTCATGACTTGGAACTTTTCCTAGAACACCTGTGTGATCATTCTTGGCGCCTAGGCAACAACTTCCTGGAAGCTATTATGAATGGTAGCCTCAAAACCCTTTCAGACTTGTCTGCAGGTTGGTGAAGTGGGGCTTGGGCGCCCCTAGCTAGAGCCTAGGCGCCAACTCATTGGAAGCTACTGGTTGTTGGATTGTGCTGGAGTTCTGGCAAGGGCATGTAGGTTGGCACCTGGGCGCCATCCACATGCCTCGTGACTTGGTCTCGTTCTGCATTCTACTTGCCTGCATGCCTTCATATTGAAAGTCCTTCCTGCAAAAAATGAATAAACCAAATAGATGGACTAAAAATGCCTAATTTATGCTAAAAATGCATAAAAACTAAATAATGCTTTTAAAATGCAAAGTGAGTGAAAATTAAGCTAAATGGATGCAAACTATGCCTAATCTCTTGGACTAACGCGCAAATATAGTCTGAAATGGGTCATGATAACTCGCATTTTTACGAGTTATTACACCCCCAAACTTAAATGTTGCTAGTCCTCGAGCAACACATGCAAACATAATGAATGAATGAATGAATGCGGACCTTATCAACTCTGTTTGCTTCCCGTTATACTTTGATCAATCCATTTATCTATTCAACAAGGTCAAGAGTAATCTAAACTTGAAAAATCATCCATTACATAAAATAGGGCATGCATTTTCATTCTTAAACCAAGTTACATGTGGGTGACAAAATTTCTTAGTACATGGTCATAATTCAACATAATCTTCCATTTGATCAGAAAACTGGTTAGAAAATCAGGGAAAGCTGGCAAACCAAGGTTTAAGCTGAACTAACTGGTCACAGAAAATAGTAATAACTCACTGGATTTAATTTTTTCCAACTGCACATTCTTTTCCCCCCAAATTTATTACAAAATTCTCCTCACTATATTTCAGGTTATCTGAAGGTCTCTTTTTTTTTTTTTTGGCTCCCCTCATATTTCAGGGTATCTAGGGAGAATTTTAATTTTAAAGTGTTATTACTGTAATTTTCCTTTTCTTTTTTATGCGAACCTTGCCATTTGTTGATGTCAAGTCCCGGTTACTCAGCTTAGGTCAATCACCCCCTTTTTATTGTGCTTTGTTAGGGGTACTAAACATGCCTGTGTAATTTTTTTGTGAAATATTACCATTTTTGAACCCATTAATTCCCTTAAAGTACTTGGTCAGCATTTATTTAATTCAGTTCTCATCATCTCAGTCTGGAAGATTGACATATAATTGAATTAGAACAATGTATTATGAAATCCTTTTAATTCTTTCACATGTCAATTACAACTTGCTTTTATACCTGGTCCTTAATCTGAATTGCCCATTTCTCATGAATTCAATTTCAAGTCCACATTAATCACAACCTTGCATATTTTCAATAAGATGGACTGAACAAAGATAACTTTCATTAGCTGGAATTGACATAATATGCAAAACATGAAAAACTAACCTATGGTCGAGAATTATACACCCCTTAAACTTGAGAGATGCATTGTCCTCAATGCATGATGACCTAGTAGACCTAATAAAGAAAATACAATAGAAAATAAAAATAAAGAAATAAAAAATGGAAGGACTGGGACTCCCTCAAGAATTAGACTCGGTGGCGTCCTCGTCCTCATTGTCGCTATGCTGTGGCTGGGATGGCTGCCTGAAGCAGGCTTGGAACTCTAGGGGCGTCGATAGGAAAGGCGGGAGAGTCGAGGCGTCAATATGGTGGTCTTCCATCAGCCGTCGAAAGTGGGCCTCCATTGCCCCATTAGATTGCTGCAAAAACCTAGCCTGAGCTGCTATCAGGTTCTCCAAGTTGGTCAGTCGCTCACTGGTAGTCGGTGATGCAGAGGAGGGTCCTGCTGGTGAAGCTGCTCTGGGGCGCATTGTGGCGGTGTGGACTTGTGGTTTGGTGCGGTAGGAGAGGTCGTCAATGATCGCCTGACAATTTAGGACCTCCTTCGTCGGCTCCCATCTGACTCCCGCCCTCTTGTAGATCCCGGTAATGAGTGATGGGAAGTAGTAGCTGCCCTAGCGTGTGGTCGCACTGGCGCAGATCTGGTGATAGATCAACCTACCCAGGTCGATCGTCTTCCCGCTATATATAGTGTGAAGCAGGAGTGCCCTGTCCATCATCACCTGCTGACGTGCGTCGATGGCATCATCCAGGCCGAGATAAAATGGAAGAACATCCGCCCGTCATACATCATCTCGCTCTGCTTGAAAGAGGTAAGCTGCCCACCCGTCGATTTCCAAGCCAATGGCCTTTCGCAGATATGCTGGGTGATGGAGTTGACGTCTTGGTCTTCTCCCTCCAGAAAAGCCTTGTACTTGTCCGGGCGATCGAAAGAACGCAACCCGTAGTAGGAGTTGATTGCCTCAGCATGGAATGAGACGATCTTGCCCCGAACCTTAATCCTCCCCTGCTCATGCTCCACTGCATTTGTATAAAACTCTTTGACTACTGGGGCATTTGCAGGTTGTGGCTGAGCTAAGAATTTCTGCCATCCTCGAGCGTTCAGGGCATTGATGAAGTTGTCGAAGAATGATTCTATCTTGATTCACCGTTCCGGAATCAAATGCCGCTTTTGAAGCGAGTTTGTGTACCACTTGAACGCCTGAACGGACACGAACCTGTTGTCATCAAATTCCGCTAGCTCTTGAATTTTCTTTCTCTTGGCAAACGGCGAGGAAGCCATGTCTCTAACAAATAGTCTCGAACAATCCTCGCAAGCAAAAATCCAACACAAACCACACAACCCAACCTCCAAAAATGCAACAAAACAGTCCACAAACAATCACCAAGCCAACCTCCGCAAACCAATCACCAAGCCAACAATCACCGAGCTAATCCACAAGACTAACCACAGAAGCCAACCTTAAATTCACCGACCAATCCACAAAAACCCACCAATTCAATCCAATCTTCCACCCAAACAATCACCAAGTCACTTCAAATCAATGAAAATGCACCAAAGATGGAGAAATTTTACCCTCGTAAGCTTGCCACTTGAAGAAATGCACGATCGCTGGTTCTGCACTGGCGCCGATACGCGGGGTAGTTGCGCCTAGGTGCCAATCTGCTAATAGCGGTTTCCGGCATCGGTCGGAAGAAATGAAGATTTTAGGGCTTGAAATGGAGCCCAAATCAAGGGGGAAATGATGAGAAATCAAGTATAAGTGTGGGGCTTAGGATTTGGTGATGAAAAACTGGATTTTTGGTTGGATTTGGGTGGATCTAAGATAAGGGAAAAAAGGAGAAAATAGAATGGATGGAATGGAGGGATGATTCCTTGATGAAATGGGGTTGGATTTGATTTGAAATGACTTGGAATCAAAGGCAAGATCAAGAGCAATGAGAAAAGGGGAGGTTTTCAGGGCCTGGGCATGGGGTTAGGGTCATGTGTCCATAACCCAGCGCCGGGGTACCAGTTCATGCTCTGTGTTCTTCGGGATCTTCATCATGGCGCCGGGATGCCTCCATGTGGTGCCTAGGCACCGATGTTCTTTAGCAAATTTTTTTGAATTTTTTCTCCCAGCTGCTTCCAAGCATGAGCTTTATGAAATTATGCTCCAAGTCGTTTTCTTAAAAATTAAAAATAAAAATAAAAACAAAAGCACAAATCAAAATGAAAATGAGTAATGGGTTGCCTCCCATTCAGCACTAAGTTTAACATCCTCAGCCTGACATTCCCGCTGTTTAATCTTCCTTCAATTTCACCACCTCGAACTCCTTAAGTCTCTTATAAAGACTATACAGGTGTTCGTCGTGGTTTTGAATTGACAATGGCTCTAGGGTTTTGCATTAGTCCATTGAGTCATGCCAAGTCTGACTTTCCAGCATATGGAATAGAGGCATTTGAATATGATAATGTTCATCTTTCTCAATTGTATCCTCCTCCATTCCTTCATCGACTTTTTCTTCCATTTCCTGACTTTCTATCGATTCTGCCAACTGTTCACACATGATATAAAGAGCGAATTATTCTTCTGTTATTTTGCATTCCTCATTTAATGCAATTTTCTTTAAGTTCTCCTTATTATTAGTTGGAGAAGAATTTTGAACCTCTGAATTGACCATATCAATCATGTAACATTCTTCTGAATCATTCGGGCGTTGCATCGCCTTGAGCACATTGAAAGTAACTTGTTCATTTTGTACTTGCATGGTTAATTCTCCGGCTCGTATATTAATGATTGCATTTCCTGTTGCAAGGAAACGCCGACCTAGGATAATTGGCACATCATGGTCTTCTTCATAATCTAGGATAATAAAATCTGTAGGAAAAATGAACTTGTCCACCTTAACAAGAATGTCTTCAATGATGCCCTCTAGATATGTCATTGACCGGTTCACCAGTTGCAGCATGACTGTCATTGCCCATGCCCAGTTTTTTGAAAATCGACTTGGGCATGAGATTAATGTTAGCTCCCAAGTCACATAGGGCTCTCCCGAAGTATTGATTTTCGATTTTGCATGGGATAGTGAAACTCCATGGATCCTTGAGCTTGGGAGGCAGCTTCCTTTGCACCATAACACTAGTTTCCTCTGTTAATGCCACCGCCTTGAATTCCGTCAACCGCCTTTTCTTTGACAGAATGTTTTTTCATGAATTTGGCGTAGCTCGGCATTTGTTCCAAGGCTTCAACGAGAGGTATATTGATGTGTAGCTGCTTTAATATCTCTAAAAACTTCTTGAATTGGCCCTCCTTTTTATTCTTTGTAAATCTCTGAGGAAATGGAGGAGGCGGCCTTTGATTTGTGGTGATTTCAGCATCCGGTTACTTCTGAGTAGTGTCTAGTCCTCTGTCTCTTGAGACTGCTGAATCAAAGGACTAGTGGGTTTAGTTACCGCTTCTGGTGGAATTGCATCGGTAACTGCTTTCCACTATGCAATGTGACTGCTTGCACCTGTTCTTTGCCTTTTCCTATTAGATTTTGCTCTATATCGCTCGGCAATGAGCCTTGAGGCCGGTTATTAAGGGCTGAGGCCAGTTGGCCTATCTGTGCTTCCAAATTCCTGTTCGTCGTGATCCGGAATTGCATGAATTACATAAAGAGATTTTCCAAATCTGATTTCTTCTCTTCTCACGGTAGTGGATTGAATTGAGCTGGTCTTGCTAGCTCTTGCTGCTGGGGCTGTTGCGAGAATCCAGGTGGCTAATTCGGCCTCGTCTGGTTGTTCCATGAGAAATTAGGATGATTTCTCTTGCCTAGGATGTAGTTGTTTGCATATGGATTTGCTGGGTTTCTCTAAAAATTTCCCATGTAATTAATGGAGTCTAGATTGGAGGCACATTGATCACTGGGTGGTCGAATTCTCCACACCACATGCAAATATCTGCTGCTAACGGTTGTTGTGGTGTAGACACCCCTACTGTATTGATGTTGGCTGGCTTGGAAAGATTCTGAATCTGCCTGGATAAAATGTTGATGTGGGCTTTAATCGATGAAACTGCATCCAGTTGGAGTAGACCCCTACTTCGACTTCTGTCATATGACAGTTGATATGTGTTGGCCACCATGTTTTCAAGTAGGGCGTATGATTCTCGGCAGCTTTTCTTCAGCAGAGAACCGTTTGACGATGAATCCACCATATGATGGGTGGAATCCTGGAGACCATTGTAGAAAATTTGAATTTGAACCCATGGCTAAATTGCATGATGCGGGCACTTCCGAAGTAGGTCTTTGAAGCGATTTCATGCCTCTGATAGAGTCTCCTCTCTATGTTGTTTGAATGAGACTATATACATCCTCAGCTTTGCTAACTTGGCAAACGGGAAATATTTCTCTAGAAATTTCTGAGCCAAGTCGTTCCACGTATTGACAGAGTTCGGGGGCAAAGAATCTAGCCACTCCGAAGCTCTATCCCTCAGTGAAAATGGAAAAGTCCATAGCTGCATTGCCTCATCGGAGACTTCGTTCTGCTTGAACGTGTTCATGATCTGCAGGAAATTCCACAGATGGCAGTAGGGATCTTTAGAAGATAATCCCCCCAAACTGCCCAATGGACTGGAGCATTTGGAAAATCACCGGTTTGATCTCAAAGTTGTTGGTGTCGATAGGAGGAGGTGTGATGCTAGTTTGAACTAGATTCTGGCCAAGCGCAATGAGATCCTAAATGGGTTGGTCCAAATCATCTTGTGGTGGATGAATTGGAACTTCAATCCTTTGGTTCCCCTGTTGGTTAGCGTGAACGTTCTTGTCCTGGTTCTTGATGCGCTCCATAGTATGTTGTTGGCTCCTAGCTTCCTTGCTCTTGCGACGTCTTGTCAAATAAATTCTTTCGAGTTCCGGATCAACAGGAATAACAATCTCCTTTCTGGCTCTGCCTCGGTGCATGAAAAAATGAGATTAATCTGCAAAAACCACTTCGATTGAAACTAGCGGAAAAATTCTAAACTAAAAGAAATTATGAAAATGAACTATTCTACAAAATTGTACAAGAAAGCAATGAAACTAACAATAATTAGTTAAACTAATTCCTTGGCAACAACGCCAAAAACTTGACGAGCTGCGTATATGTCTATTAAATTTCTCACTTTTTACGCAAGTATACGTGCCGAATTAAGTAATAAAGAGTGAGTAGAGTATCGTTCCCATGAGGAATTGTCTAACTGGAATTACTAATTAGTTTAACTGCTTTCGATGGGTAGAAAAATCATGAGTTTTTGAATTTAAAACTAAAGCTAACAAATGCAATAAGAAATCAGAATAGAGTCCACAGAATCGCTGGAATAGTAGAAACAGGTTTATCAATCAGGAATGGTAGATGGATAGCTCGGAATCCTTGAATCTAAATTATATTGCATTGGTTCTTTTTCATTGGATTGTGCATGGATTTACTAGTCCAAGTTCAATAATCTTTATATATGTCTTCCAACATTATATAAAGCTAATTACACCCTATTCAATTGCTATGTTCCCATGTCATTAAATAAAGTGGAATTGATAAGTTCATAACCTGTTTATTGAGTACACAGGGTTTAACGGTATATTCCTATCCATTAAACAACTCCTCTTAACAAAGAGGAAGCCTATGCCCCATACACGGATCTAGCAGAGATTTTCCTTTTCCAAGGATAAATCACACAATTAAATCATCTTACAAGGTAGCTAATCTTATAAAAAGCATTAAACCACATGTGCAAGGATAAATCACACACAATCATATAGAAAAATTAAATATTCATTCTTGAATCTCAAAGAACCAATACAATATAATTAGATATCAATTCATCCTAACTATCCGTCTAAAGGAAGTTTAGTTCAAAGACATGATCATAAAATTCTTTACATCCATTATTGTAGTATCCAAAAAAATAGAGAAAGAAAAATAGAAAGACGAAGAGAAAACTGATTTTTCAGCAGTTTTCACCAACGGGGTTGAATCTTCTCTTCAATCCGCATTTCATTTGTGTTTTCGTCCTTCTCTGGATGTCTATTCCAGCTCTGGGCTCTCTCTCTTCTCACGTACGAACCCTAAGTTTCTATTTATAAAGTGGATTTGCGCAACACACGTACAGAAATCCGTGCATACGGATGTGTATTGGTGCTTATGTGCTCCTGGCTGGTTGTAACGCCCCATTCATAAAAATACTCAATAACTAATCAACGGCGCTACACAATCTAAGAAAAATTCGGCAGCATCTCCCCATAACATACAAGGGGTAATATGGAATACATGACCTGATATTCATTACATTTCCATCTGTAACATTCAATCCTATTTATATACTTGCATCTTCATATAATAAGAACATTCATATAGAAGGAAATCATTACATATTTTCCTTACATAACAAACAGATATAATAGTCATGCATATGTGCATCAACAAGGATTATAATCCAATCTAAAATACCAAATACATTATAGTTGTCAAAACGAATCCGCCTAAGTAATTGTCTACATATATGATTATCAAAAGAGCACAAGTCTAAAAGAACTGAAATCAACATATTGTGCTAGGGTCTCTCATGTTTGATCTTCAACTTGTCCCATCCTTAAGTTCCCCTTCTGACCTGCGATCTAAAAGCACAATAACAATGATATGAGTCTAAATAGACCCAGTAAGTAGATAGTGGTTAGCACAAAGTGCAAATAAGCATAATGATGGATACTCATACAGTGATGAAGCTAATACACATGGGTCCAATACCCACTCCCAAGATCGTATACATATAACCATACACACAAATTGACCAACACAACCAATCATCTACTCATGTCCATCAAGGGTCATGAACAACCCTCTCCTCATGTCAATCAGGGGCCATGAACAACCCTTACAACCAACTATTTGAGATAACGCATCATACATAACAGACAATGAAACACATCGCAAACCACGCATACAACATCAACACAATTCAGATACAACACATAGATCTGTCACACAAGCATTTTATCAAACACATGATAGGTGCGAAATGAAAGAACCTTCAATTCATACTCTCGATTGGGGCAAATCAATTCACGTCACATTCCAACAATATAACAACTGCTAAGAAGTCTTTTACATCATAGAAATCACGCATTCAAAGTAAATTCACCATGAACCCTAACTGTTACGAACTCTACGCCTAATACCATGGAGTCGTTAGAAGCTATACATTCCCTCTAGCCTCGCATCGCGTTTAACATAAAATTTCATCACTAAATCGAGAAGGGGCGACATCTACTTACTTGAATCGAAATTTCCCCCAAAAACAGTGCTCCAGACTTAGACGGAGAGATTCGGAACTTCCACGATTCGAGTCGATGATTCTCAAACAGTCGGTAGAGCTTCTTTGAATGAATCCGTGGCTAGCCCGAACTGAATGGTGGGGAAAGAAGAGAAGACGCAGAGAACGGAAAGAGAAGAAGAAGGAAGATAGCCGGGTGCGGGATGAAAAAAATGAACCCTAGCGCGCGCGGGCTTCCTTTATTACTGAATCCCTATCGGGTCGGGTCGGAACATGGATCGGGTCTAATTGCAATTAGTAATTTACTCTCCCACTCAGACGAGGGAAACAATAGTCATAGTGCCCATCAATGGAACGCTAATCATACATGCACATATGCACTATACATCTCCTAAATGTCGTGTCCATGTATGTTATGTATCCATTAATATCGTAAAATTTTTACTAGCATGTTCATAAGTTACCTCATAAATAGAGAAAAGTTATAATAAAAATAGAATAAAATACCTGGTCCTCACACTGGTGCCCAGGCGCCAACTCTCTGTGTGCTGGGTGACTTAGAAACTTTTCTAAAAACCCTAGATGCTTCATGACTTGGAACTTCTCCTAGAACACTTGTGTGATCATGCCTGGCGCTTAGGCGCCAACTCCCTAGAAGCTATTTTGAAAGGTGGCCTCAAAACCCTTTCGGATTTGTCTGTAGGTTGGTGAAGTGGTGCCCGGGCTCCCCTAGCTGGCGTCTAGGCGCCAACTCACTGGAAGCTACTGGTTGCTGGATTGTGCTAGAGTTCTGGCAAGGGCATGTAGGTTGGCGCCCAGCTCCATCCACATGCCTCGTGACTTGGTCTCATTCTGCTTTCTACTCGCCAGCATGCCTTCATATTGCCCATCCTTCCTGCAAAAATGAATAAACCAAATAAATGGACTAAAAATGCCTAATTTATGCTAAAAATTCATAAAAATTAAATAATGCTTCTAAAATGCAAAGGGAGTGAAAATTAAGCTAAATGGATGCAAACTATGCCTAATCTCTTGGACTAACACGCAAATATAGTCTGAAATAGGTCATGATAACTCGCATTTTTACGAGTTATCATTACCGCTTCACTACTTGTGCAGTTTGTTGAGGTGGTTTGTTCCTCCAAAATTTCTGTTGCAGTGAGACAAAGGTTGCTATCTTCTTCCATTATAGCCATGCAACATATTCTTACACAATTTGCGGCCTCATTATTTTCATTTGATGAGATACAAATTGTGGATGTCTCTTCATTGACATACATCCCTCTTCCTTTAGCTTTTTGGAATTTTCTATTTTCGCCTCAGTCCTTCTTTTCTCGTCGTTCCCTTGTCTTGTTCTCCTCGGGTGTGGGACATTGGGCTTGCATGTGCCCCATTCCTCCACACCGGTAGCACTTTGTTTCTTTTTTTTGAGAAGATGAGGTGGACTCATCTAAAATTTGTGTGGCCTTCAGGGCGATTGCTGTTTTGCCTTTATGTTGCTCCTCGTTCCTCCTCTTTATCAACTCATGTGACATGAGTGAGCTGATAAGATCTTCTAGCCTTAGTGTGTTTAGGTCCTTTGCTTCCTCAATGGTCGTGATCTTAGAAGTCCACAATTCAGGTAGCGCCCTTAGAATCTTCATAACCTGCACAGATTCAGAAATAGTTTTTCCGAGACCTTTTAGTGCATTAGTAATTCTTGAGAATCTAGCAAATATTTTAGAAAGATTTTCGGTCTCAAGCATTTTAAAGCTTTCTAGCTCTCCAATCAGAATATTTCTTCTCATCCCTTGGACTTAAGAAGTTCCCTCATAAATAGAAGTTAGTGTATCTCATATTTTTTTGGCGATTTGGCATGAGGATACCCTATCATATTTAGATACAGTTAGAGCATAAAAGAGAAAATTCATAGCTTTGGCATTGCTTTTTACAACCCTAACCTCCTCCTCAGACCATGTGGAGGCTCTTTCATCAATAGGTAGTACAACATCATCTTGGATAACAATCCAAGAATCTATATATGTAGTCATGATAAGTTGTTTCATTCTTAACTTTCAGTAACCGAAGTTATTCCCATGAAAAAGAGGTGGCCTTGTAAATAATTGGCCTTCGACGAATGCAGGGGTGGAAGTTTGTTGGGATGCCATTGTAAGATCTCTATAGTTCAAACTCAAAAACCTGCTTTGATACCACTTATTGGTCCGAAGTTTATGGCAACAACTCAAGAGGGGAGGGATGAATTGGGTATTTTAAAATTCTTTACTTAAATAAAAAATTTTCTCCCTTTTTAATTTAATCCCCTTAATGAAACAAGCAGAAAATATGGAGAGAAATGAAGCAGTAAAATATAGATAATCAAGCCACACCAAGAGACACAGTTTTAAAGTGGTTCGAGCAATCTTCCCTACTCCAATCTTCTAAGTTCACACCCGTTGTGACTTGGGTTTCACTATTGAATTTCAAATACAACTAGAGCAGCAGCTCTCTTCTAGATTTCAGCTCTAGGGGGCTTGCACAAATATAGCACAAGTAGGTGACGAGTCACACTCTTGTCACAATACTACTTTACCTTCACTTGGTTTCGATTTCCAATATCAACCAAAGTGGTAAAAACAAATAATGAATCAATAGAAAGAACAACACTTTACAGATTCATGCAGGTAGTTTATGGCGCGTAGAAGAACTTGTGGAGAGAGTAGTATGTTCAGCAATGGAGCTTTAAGTAAGTTAAAGCACAGTTCTTCACTTGGAGTTGGTGTAGATCACTTTAATACTAGAGAGAATGGAATGTAAGCTTATTGAAGGCTTCTCTAACTCCTTGCACGTCCTCTTGAATCCTCTTTTATAATGAAAGAGTAAATTCGAACGTTTGGTGGTAGGTGGCACGCATTTAATGCGCCAACGTTTGAATTTTTTTGACCGTTGCGAACCAAGTCGCATATGGAGTCGACTTGGTATACGATTGCATCCAAGTCACACGGTGGAGTCGAATTCGGATGCGACTTCACCCAAGTCGCAGGCTGGATTCGACTTCGGGTGCGACTTCGGTCTTCAGCTTCCACTTCAAGTTCCATCTTCAGGTCGACTTGGTCTTAGACCTGACCTAAGTGGCAGGTGAGGTCGTCTTCGGGTGCTACTTCACTATCCGTGTGTATATGTTGGAACTTTAGATTTCTTGTAGGTGATCTTGATACTTCACTTTCCTCTCTTATCTTGTTCTTCAATTTATATTCTTGGTTTTTCTTGTTTCATCTTGAGACTTATCATATAGTTCTTCTCTTGAGAAGTTTATCCTTGTGGCCTTGATTTAGGATGATTTTCCTTCTTGATTTTAGTCTCCAATCTTTAGTATATATAGTTTTTACTTTAATGATATTCAACTTTGAAGGATTCTAACATAGCCATTTGCTTGCTTGGGTTGACTTGGTCTGCAACTTCACTCAAGTCACATACTTGGGTCGACGTGAGGTTCGACTTCACTCAAGTCGCATTGCGGAGTCGACTAGGAAATGCGACTTGACTTTGAGGATTCGAAGTCTTCTACATGTTGTACTCACGTCTCATCTGGAGTCGACTTGGGTCTGCGACTTCACCTAAGTCGCAAGTAAAGTCGACTTCGACTACGACTTCACTTGTCTCCGAGTCTCAAATTCAATGCTGGAACATTTAATGCATCTGAAGTCGCTTTTGGAGTCAACTTGGGAATCGACTTCACCTAAGTTGATGACAGAGTCGACTTGGGACTGCGACTTGGTCTTCTATATTCTGAAGCTTGAGTTTTTAACCTTTAACAACACTTAGCAACCGCATTAGTACCCAATTAATTCTCAAATTGAGTTCTTAATTATCAAAATATGGATTGTGCTTAATTTTCCTTGAATTCCAACAAAAACAAATTCCAAGACATTCTCGCTCAATAAGAAGTACCGGAAGCTCATCCTGAGAGGGAGGATATCCCTAGACATGATCCCATTCCATCTTCACCTCTAGCACCTCCTGTTCCTGCTTACCTCGCATTACGTGGATCATGTTCCCCTCATGGATCACGGGCAACTGATCACTTCGCCCACTTCCCAGATCAGCCGCCCACCTCAAAAGCTATCGTTGAGTACCTACAATAGATGGAAAGCCAGATATCTCAAGAGTCAAGCAATATCAACATCGCTTTGATGGAAATACACAACCCACAAGACAAGTTGGATCAAGACATGACTGCAATCAAGTACCAATTTGCCTCGGGGAGTCGCCATGGAAGACTCATTCCTAGCCTTCTCGATTTTGATCCATATTGGGGCGAATTGGTCAAAGCTGAACCCACCATTCGGGCTCCGTCGTCCCCATTTTCCTCGGCTTGCACCCATCCTATCCCTCCTTCTCATCCCATCATCTATCCCATTACAACTTTCCAATTTCATAAGTCTCGCTTCCCTTACATCCTATTTTGATGTCTTGACAAGAAGGGGGGGAGAGAGAGAGACTACTAGGACTTGTTTGGTTGAGTAGTATATACATTTGAATAATTTTTGTATGTCTTTACATTGACATGTACAAATTTTTGCTTTGAATGAAAATTTATTTTGTTATATTTTTGAAATTGAATTGTTTGATTGAACTGTTATGATTTAAATTGAATTGTCTGAAATGTTGTATAACAAACATGTTGATAACTGAATTCAATACAAAGTATTACCTATGACTTGAAATTCCTCTTAAGTTTAATAACAAAAATGAAAGGTTTATCTCAAATTAGTTTTGTCAATCATCAAAAAAGGAAAGATTGATGGAATTTAAGGCAAATTAAGCACAATCTATGTTTTGATGATTAACAACTCAATTCGAGAATCTTTTAAGTACTAATGTGGTTACTAAGTGATGCCAAGGTTCATATAATCAAAGTTCAAAAGGATAGCAGGACAAGTTACATGTCAAATCGACTTAAGCATCGACTTAGGTCGAGACGATACCTAAGTCGACTCCGAGATCGACTATAAACACCCTAAAATTGACAGCACTGAAATTAGAAATCCGAGACAGGCGAAGTCGCAACCGAAGTCAACTCCACTTATGACTTAGGTGAAGTTACAATGTCAAGTCGACTCCACCTGCGACTTGGGTGAGCCTCGACAACAGGCTTTGAAAATATCAGAGTTAAGTCGCACATCAAGCCGACTTCATTATGTGATTTGGGTGAAGTCGCATCTCAAGTTGACCCCAGTATGTGACTTAGGTGAAGTTGTACTCCAAGCCTACTTAAGCCTGCGACTTGAGTATAAATCACCATCAAATTGGTTCTAAAGATGTTTGTTAGAAAATGGAAGTCAAAATCAAGAGGCAATCACAACCATGATTCAAGGCCACTGAAGAGGATTCTATCAAGAGACCAAAGTATTCTATAAACTAAGCATCATGATATATATCAAGGACAAGAATATCAAATGAAGATCCAAGTATTTGAGAAAAGAAGAAAGAAAGGCCATGCATAACAAGTAGATCACAAGAAAAGTTTTGAAGTTCCAACAAGACATATGACTAGTGAAGTCGCATCCGAAGTCGACTCCACCTTCGACTTGGGTCAAGTCTGAGCATGGAACTTGAGTTGGAAGTTGAAGGCCGAAGTCGCTTCCAAAGTCAACTCCTGTCTGCGACTTGAGTGAAATCGCACCCGAAGTTGACTCCACTCTGCGACTTGGATGAAGTCGAATCCCAAATCTACTCCAAGTGCGACTTGGCTCATAATGGTCGGAAAAATTTGAATGTTGGCGCATTCAATGCGCACCACCTACTACCAAACGCTTGAATTTACTTCCCTTTATTTAAGGAGCTTTAAGTGAACGAGAAAGGTTGTTGAATGAACATTGATTGAGCTCATCTTCCACTTCCTCTAGAATTTAAGTGATCTGCAAGAAGCTTTTCGAGAAGAACACTGCATTCAACTGCTGAAAGCTGAACTGTCTCATCTCCAACTGCTTCTACAAGTTCTTCTTCGCACTTGAATCTACCTACACATCTGTAACGTGTAGAATTCTTGTTTATTATTTGATCATTTATGTTTTCCACTTGGTTTATTATTAGAGACTGAAACCAAGTGAAGGCAAAGTAGCATATGATTGGAATAAAACTCGTCATATGTTCGTAATCTCACCACAAGTGCATGGGTCGTAGATCGTAGTAATAAATTATCGATCCACAGGGAATTCGGGACTATAAACTTTGCTTTTAAAATTCTTTCGTGTCAGATATGAGAAGAATATAGTAAATCAATGGAAAAGAAATAGAAAAATGGGAAGAAAAAATTAAAAATTATAACGAGTAGAGAAAACGAGTGTACGAGTACCTAGGGTCTAGGATTTTACATGCATCTTTTACAATGGGTAGTGGTATAATTATTTAATCGTGATATTGTTTGTTAAAGGAGAACAAACTCTAATTTATCTTTGCACCTTCTCTCAAAACCTACAAGGCGTACCTTAATTTTCTTAACCACCTATTCTCATGCGATTAAGTTAATTAGAATCCATTAAGTTCTGTGGTTTGTTCATAGAATTCCACAAGGTCATCATGCCTATTCTCATGCTCTTAGATTTCCAGGTTTAATATGTTGATTATCGTATATTACGTTTCCATCTCTCAGTTCCATCACCTAATATATGGAATTATGCTAAAGTACAAACCCATGTACAAAGAAAACATTAAAATCACAAGATATTAAATTACAACAATATCCACCATAAATAAATTGAAAACTCACACCACGCTACATTGTATGCATGCTATATCGTAAACCCTAGATTTAGGATTTAGCCGAGCATGTTTAAGTTCAAAATAAAATTCAAATTCAAATCCATCTTAAACAAGATAATTAAAATTAAAAAGGAAAAAAATAGAAAGGCTTATTAGTTTGAAGCTCTCGATGGTGTGTCGGCCGCTCCCCGCAACTCGCCGGTCCGCCTTTTTCCCGTGCTCTCCACCTCCTTGCTCTCTCTCTCTCTTTCTCTCTCTATGGAATTTTGCCCGTAGACTCTGCTGCTCTGAAATTTCTTCTACTGGAATCTCCTCTCCACTCGGGTCCTAGCATGCTCCTCTATTTATAACAACCTATTTGCGTGAATGGAAAATTGTGTGTTAAGCTCCACAAGTTGAATTTCAAAGGGATTACAACTGCGCAAGTAAATGGCTTGGTTTGAACGGTGTAATATATGGAAGGCTTGGATTCACGCATTGACAAGCTGCGTATATGTCTATTAAAATGCTAGCTTTTAACGCAAGTATACGTACCGAATCAAGTAATAAAGAGTGAGTAGAGTATCGTTCCCACGAGGAGTTTGTTTAAGTTAGATTATTAATCATTTTAATTATTTTCGGTGAGTAGAAAATTTTGAGTTTTGAATTTAAAACTAAAACTATCAAACGCAATAAGAAAATAGAACAGAGTCCACAAAATAACTGGAATACTAGAAACAAGTTCGTAAATCAGGGATGACATATGGATAGCTCGGAATCCTTGAATCTAAACTATATCGCATTAGTTCTTTTTCATTAGATTGTTCATGGATTTACTAGTCCAAGTTTAATAATTTTTATATACGTCTTCCAACGTATATAAAGCTAATTACACTCTATTTAATTGCTATGTTCCCATGCCATTAAATAAAGTGGAATTGATAAGTTCATAAACTGTTCATTGACTACATAGGGTTTAACGGTATATTCTTATCCATTAAACAACTCCCCTTAACAAAGAGGAAACCTATACCCTACACATGGATCTAACAGAGATTGTCCTTTTTCAAGGATTAATCAAGCAATTAATTCATCTTACAAGGTAGTTAATCCTGTAAAAAGCATTCTACCACATATGCAAGGGTAAATCACACACACAATCATATAGAAAATTAAATATTCATTCCTGAATCTTGAAGAACTAATACAATATAGTTAGATATCAATTCATCCTAACTATCCATCTAAAGGAAATTTAGTTCAAAGACATGATATAAAAATCCTTTACATTCATTATAAAAGTATCCAGAGAAACAGAGAAAGAAAAGTAGAAAAATGAAGAGAAAACTAGTTTTCCGGCGGTTTCCACCAACAGGGTTGAATCTTCTCTTCAATTCGCGTTTCGATTGAGTTTGTTCCTTCTCTGGTTGTCTATTCTATCTCCCCGCTCTCTCTTTTTCGTGCGTGAACTCCTAGGTTTCTATTTATAATGTTGATTTGCACAGCACGCGTATAGAAATCCGCATGTACGGATGCGTAGTGGCGCTTAGGCGCAAACTCTGTGTGTGTTGGGTAACTTAGAACCCTGTCTGGATGCCTTAGGAATTCATGCCTTGGCACCTAGGCGCCAACTCCCTGATTGTCTAATGACTTCGAAACTCTTCGAGGTACACCTGCATGATCATGCCATGGCACTTAGGCGCCTAGGCGCCCAAGCTGACCCCTGGGCATCAACTCCTTGGAAGTAATTTGTTGCTGGATGTGCTGGAGTTTTGGCAAAGGCATGTAGGGTGGCACCTGGGCGCCAATCCCATGCTCTCTCACTTGACTCTATTTTGCATTCGACTTGCCCGCAAGCCTATAAATTGCCCGTCGTTCCTGTAAAAAATGAATAAACCAAATAAATGAACTAAAAATGCCTAATTTATGCTAAAAATGCATAAAAACCATGTAATGCTCCTAAAATGCAAAGCGAGTGAAAATTAAGTTAAATGGATGCAAACTATGCCTAATCTCTTGGACTAACGCACAAATATAGTCTGAAATGGGCCATGATAATTCACATTTTTACGAGTTATCACACTCCCAAACTTAAATGTTGCTAGTCCTTGAGCGACACATGCAAACACAATGAATGAATGAATGAATAAATGAATGAATGAAAGAACCTGTCAATTCAACCTGCTTCCCATTATGCTTCGATCAATCCATTTATCAGTTCAACAAGGTCAAAGGTAATCTAAACTTGAAAAATCATTCATTACATAAAACAGGGCATGCATTTTCATTCTTAAACCAAGTTACATGTGGATGACAAAATTTTCTAGTACATGGTCATAATTCAATATGCTAATCTTCCACTTGATCAGAAAAACTGGTTGGAAAATCAATGAAAACAGGCAAACTAAGGTTTAAGTTGAACTAACCGGTCACAGAAAATGGTAATCATTTACTGGATTCAATTTTTTCACAACTGCACATTCTTTCCCCCCCAAACTTATTGCAAAATTCTCCTCACTATATTTTAGGATATCTGGAGATCTATGTTTTTTTTGCTCTCCTCACCATATTTTAGGGTATCTGGGGAGAATTTTGATTTTAAAGTGTTATTACTGTGATTTTCCTTTGCTTTTTTACGAGAACCTTCCCATTTGTTGATGCCAAGTCCCAGCTACTCAGCTTAAGTCAATCACCCCCTTATTATTGTTCTAATGCCTTGTAAAGGGGTACTGAATATGCTTGTGTAATTTTTGTGAAATATTACCATTTTTGAACCCATTAATTCCCTTAAAGTACTTGGTCAGCATTTATTTAATTCAGTTCTCATCATCTCAGTCTTGAAGATTGACATATAATTGAATTAGAACAAGGTACTATGAAATCCTTTTAATTCTTTCACATGTCATTTGCAACTTGCTTTTATACATGGTCCTTAATCCGAATTGCCCATTTTTCATGAGTTCAATTTCAAGTCAACATTATTCATAACCTTGCACTTTTTCAGTAAGATGGATTGAATAAAGATAACTTTCATTAGCTGGAATTGACATAATATGCAATGTAAACAAAATATGAAAAACTAACCTATGGTTGAGAATTATGCACCCCCAAACTTAAGATATGTATTATCCTCAATGCATGATGACCTAAGATGACCTAATAAAGAAATACAAAGTAAAATAAAGAGAATAAATAAATAAATAGTAAAAAATAGAAAGGACTGGGACTCCCTCAAGAATCGAACTCGGTGGCGTCCTCGTCCTCACTATCGCTGCGTGATAACTCGCATTTTTACAAGTTATCATGGCCCATTTCAGACTTGATTTGTGCGTTAGTTCAAGAGATTAGGCTTAGTTTGTATTTATTTAGCTTAATTTTCATCCTCTTTGCATTTTAGGAGCATTATTTACTTTTTAGGAATTTTTAGCATTATTTAGGCAATTTTAGTTCATTTATTTAGTTTTTCCATCTTTTACAGGAAGGACGGGACATATGAAGGCAAAGCGGGCGAATCGAATGCAGATTGATGCAAGTCAGAGGCAGGTGAATGGTGCCTAAGTGCCAACCATTGGCGTCCAGTAGCCACCCTACGTGCCTTTGCTATTTTTAGTACAAACTCAGAATACAACATGGCTTCTAATGAGTTGGTGCCTAGGCGCCACTTCATCTACATGCAAACCAAGTTCACACGTTGTTGAAGCCACAAGTCAGGCATGCTTCCAGGGAGTTGGCGCCTAGGCGCCAGGCATGATCAATCATAAGGTTTGAAGGAGAAGCTCCAAATCATGGAATGTCCAGGGAGTTGGTGCCTAGGCACCAGACAGGGGCGCCTAGGCGCCAATATGCATCCGTACACACAAACTTCTGCGCAAAGGGACTCTATAAATAGTTCCTAGGGTTCGCATGCGCAAAAGGGAGAAAAGAAAGCCCGGAGATGAACTAGAGAGCAAGAGAAAGAGGAAATCAAGATCAAAGCTCGGATTGAAGAGAGGAATCAACCCCGTTGGTGGAAACATCCGAAAAATAGTTCTCTTATTCTTTCCAATTTTCTTTCTCTACTTTTATGGATACTTTTCATATGGATGTATTGGATATTAAGATCATGACTTTGAACTAAACCTCCATTAGATGGATGGTTAGGATGATTTGAGTTCTAAACTATATTGTTTCTTGGTTCTTAGAATATTCAGGAATGAATATTTGATTTTTTATATGATTGTGTATGATTTACCTTTGCATGTGTGGATTTAATGCTTTTTACAAGATTAACTACCTTGTAAGATGATTTAATTGCTTGATTTATCCTTGGAAGAGGAAGATCTCTGTCGGATCCATGTGCAAGGCATAAGTTTCTCCTTTTGTGTAAGGAGAGTTGTTTAACGGATAGAAATATACAGTTAAACCCTATGTAGTCATTATACAGACTATGAACTTATCAATTTCACTTTATTTAATGGCATGAGAACATAGCAATTAAATAGGGAGTAATTAGCTTTATATAATGTTGGAAGACATATATAAAGATATATGAACTTGGGCTAGTAAATCCAAGTGCAATCCAATTAAAAAGAACTAAAGCGATATAGTTTAGATTCAAGGATTCCGAGCTATCCATCTGCCATCCCTAATCAAAAAACCCGTTTAAAGTATCCAGTAGTCTCGTAATCTTCACTCTGATTTCTCATTGTAATAATTAGTTTAGTTAAATCATAAACCCAGAATTTTCCATTCATTGAAAGCAATTTAACTAATTAATAATTCCGGTTAACAATTCCTCATGGGAAGGATACTTTACTCACTCTTTATTACTTGATACGGCACGTATAATTGCGTAAATAGCGAGCATTTTAATTGACATATACGCAGCTCGTCAAGTTTTTGGTGTCGTTGCTGGGGAATTGTTTTGCCAATTTTTTTAGTTTTATTGCTTTCTTGTATAATTCTGTAGAATAGTTTACTTTCATAATTTATTTTAGTTTAGAATTTCTTTTTCTACTAGTTCAATTTCATTGGTTTTTGCGGAGTTATCTCAAATTGCATGCGCCGAGGAAGAGCCGGAAAGGAGATTGTTATTCCTTATGATCCGGAACCCGAATGAACCAATTTGAGAAGGCGTCGCAAGAGCAGGGTGGCTAGAAACCAACAGCATACTATGAAGCTGTGGCGCCCCGAACCGAGGCGTCACATTTGTCCTTACTCCAAGATCTTGTCGATTGGTAAACGTGAATCAGGATTGTTGCCCTGATCACGCGGCAGGTACTTAATTGGATCTCGTCCAATTTTTTTTTCATTTCTTTTTCTTTCATCATATAAATATATATTCATCATCATTCATAATGGACTTATCCATAACATCATAAATCATCAACTTCTCATATTATTCATCACTTCATAATTTCATACAACCTATGTATTTTTCATCATATCCCATTAGGGAATCTATTCATACAAAAATCTACTAACCTTTGTAGATTCCTCTTTTCCTTTAGCAACACATGTCCTTCATTTCTTGGCTTTCCGTACACCTGTCTGAGGTTGGGAAAACAAAACATGAGTCGAAACTCAATAAGCAAGCATTTTTCATTTTAAATGCATTCCTCTCCATTTAATAGAAGACACTTACCAAGTGATCAACTACCAATGGAATAGAAACCTTTTCGTAAACCATATTTCGAAATCTTTCATAAACCATTCATGTAAATCATTCGTAAATGCATTTCTCTCCATTTGATAGGAGACACTTAGCAAGTGATCAACTATCAATGGAATAGAAACCTTTTCATAAACATTGGATGTGCAAATGCTTCCTTTCCACTCCTGACATAAACCTTCGTGTGCGGGTACGCTAGCTCAGGGAACATCTCACATAACATGGTCCAATACGCCGGCTGTCTCCGACTTGGCCTCATCAAGAGGAACCTCTCTTCCTCTTGACGCCTACATGGTTCCTACATGCATGACTTTTGATTTCCCCAGCGTTATATACCTCTTACACCAGGTAACTTGTCATTCTCATGTAGAGAATTATTTGCACCATCCCTTAAAAATATCTTTTCAAATACATGCTTTCCTTTTCAATCCATGTATGAAAATGCAATGCATTCATTCACACATAACATTCCTTTGCCTCCACCTCTAGGGAGGACGCCGTCGGCACACAGCCCATACGACTCGGCAATAATGAAGGGGGACCCTCTGATCCGCTTTCTACCTTCCACCAAAGCCTCTTCCTTATACATCATACATGTGCACATGTCCATGAACATCACATAATATCAATATGCCGGCATGACTTTTCATAAAAACTCATAAACATTCATCGTTTCAAAACATTATAGGAATGGCCACCCTTAAACACATTTCATAAATACTTGAGAATAAAACATATTTTCAAAGTTGTGCTTGCTTACCTTTGCTTTGCTTCAACCTGACTCCTTTATCCTTTCTTTTCATTTTCCTATACAAGGAAATTGGATATTTTATCCATCTATTCCATGTCTTAGCTTGCTTCCCACGCATGCTTTACGATCACATATTACCTCATTTTCATAGAGGTTTTCCTTTTATAAATACTTGGTCATTACTCATTTATATGAATTTTTATCCATAAATCCTTTAAAAATTCCATCCATATATCCTCATAAATATACAAAAATAAATCTCAATTTTTTCCCAAAATACGCTGTTCACTGTTCATAATTACTGTTTATGTCACTGTAGCAGATTACTGTTCATCATCACTGTTCACGTTACTGTTCACCCGAGGTTACTGTTCACAGAGACGTGGTTACTGTTCATGGGTTCCAAAAATTGATATTTTTTCGAAAAAAAAAAAATACCATGACATACCTTATGCCTAGTATATCATAGGACATTTCATACATTTTGAATTTATCATCATTTACTTGACCAAAAAAATCATTTTCTCCATATACTAAAAATCAACATAAATTCACTTAAGCATAATCCTTAATTCCAAAAATCATGAAATTAATATATCATTATTCCAACATCATATTTATCATAACCATACATTCCAAATCATCATTTATCAATTTTGGAGCATTATTTTCACATATCATATACTATCTTCCCGAATGCTCCATCTTTGCTCCAAATTTTCGATGTTTCGGCATGATTCCAATTAAGCATTATAACTTTACTTATTTTCTCATGCTTAGGCATTATCTAAGCATGGTTTTACCTTACTTAACATTCAAAATAAGTTTGAGGAGAATTCACTTACCTCAAGTGAAGATATCCTCCTTCTACTTTCCCTTTCTCTCTCTAACCTTCTCTTCTTCTTTCTCTTCAAGGCTAAAACGTGTGGGGCAAGGCTTTGGCTTGATTTTGCTCACTTGGAGCTGGGATTTGGAGTGCTTGGACGTTCACCCCATGTTCCCCTTTTATAGGCATGTATTTTTTACATATTTGCAATTTACCCCCCTTGCTTGAGGTGTAAATTTGCAAATGTGTTTTTTTCTAATTTTAAAAGGTGCATGGAGCCTTGTGCAGCCACCCTACTACTGTTCACGCCTCCCCCTATGGCAGCCCTATTTTCCTTGATTTTTTATTTATTAAAATTATTTAATTTAGGCTAATTAAATCTTAGCCATTGATTAAAGATGAGATTGATCATGGACCGTTGATTTTGGTCAATGCCTAGCCTGCCATGCTCCTGCAATAGCTGCTGCTCATTTATTATTTTTATTTATTAATTATTTATTTTATTAAAAAGTCAAAAGTAACATTAATGAAAAAGATAAGTTACTTTTTGATCTTCAAATGACGTTTAATCTTGACCCTTGATTTGTGATTTTCATCACATCTTAGACTGTTCATCATGTCCATCATGAATTTTTATCCATCCATAAAAAATTTCATCTCAATCCGATGTCCGGATTGTAAGATATGAAATTTTCTTCATTTTCCCTCAAAAATCACCATTAAATCCGAAAATATTAAAAAATCCAAAAAGTGGCTATTTTGTCCTTTTGTGGGAAGTTTCCTTTTTCGTCTTTTATGATTAAGTTAATCCAAAGTGATTAACTTAACATATTTCCTTAATCCCACGTTACTATTCATATTTCACTATTCACGTGCACTATTCATCCGAATTTCCTGCATAAGTATTTTAACCTTCATTTCCATATATTTCATATCCATCAATATATATTTCTCAAATATATTACCTAGGGTTTACAACCCTAGGGTTTTGTACACGTCTCAAAGATCGGGGTTCCACAATCCTCCCCCCCTTACATTAGGTTTCGTCCCAAAACCTGTCTTTTTCCATCATGCTTTTGCTGCACAATTTTCATCTCATCAATCATCAATCATTATCAATCATCAACCATCTCCAATAAAGAGCTCAGTATCCACTGCTCTCTTCCCATATACACATAACATATATGTGTAAAATTAATTTTATAGCAAAGATTATCTTTGCATCATAACATCATTAATCTTTTTCAAAAGTCAGAAGAGACTTTTGATAACTTTCTATTTTGTATGGAGGAAATTCCTTCCTCTTCCTTGCCTATCTTTAAATGTATTGAGTTTGAAAAATAATTCCAAACAATTTCCTTTTCTTCTTCAATCTATGACATTACAATTTTATATCATGATGTACATTCATCTCTCAATCATTGCTATGATATAACTTCCCGTGGTATCATACCTTTTCTTTCTTTTCGTTTTGCTCCTTCTATACTCATCTACCATTCCTTGATATGATACCATTCTTATCTCATCATAAAAAAATCATAGCTTCATAAATATAGACATTATCTTTGCCTATCCATCAATTCATATTTTAATACCAATTTTTGTGGTATTATTCCTTTTCTATTTATCAATCCTTGTTCTAGTATCACACTCTGTGATATCAGACTTATCCTTTCATCATCATTTATTTTCTCCTTCTTCCGCCTATTTACCAATCCTTGCTCTGATACCAATTTTTGTGGCGCCCCGAACCGAGGCGTCACATTTGTCCTTACTCCAAGATCTTGTCGATTGGTAAACGTGAATCAGGATTGTTGCCCTGATCACGCGGCGGGTACTTAATTGGATCTCGTCCAATTTTTTTTTCATTTCTTTTTCTTTCATCATATAAATATATACTCATCATCATTCATAATGGACTTATCCATAACATCATAAATCATCAACTTCTCATATTATTCATCACTTCATAATTTCATACAACCTATGTATTTTTCATCATATCCCATTAGGGAATCTATTCATACAAAAATCTACTAACCTTTGTAGATTCCTCTTTTCCTTTAGCAACACATGTGTGGCGCCCCGAACCGAGACGTCACTTCCTTACCTCAAGATCTATCGATTGGTAAATGTGAATCAGGATTGTTGCCCTGATCACGCGGCGGGTTTTTAATTGGAATATGTCCAGAATTTTTTTCGATTATTCATCTGTCATCATTCATAATCTTGACATGACAATCATCATACATTGCGACATTTCACTTGTAATAAAAATCATCATTTCATTCATAGCACCTTTATATGCCTGTCGTTATACACTGAATCATTGTATAAATCATACTTTCATACATTCAGTCATTAATTCACATGGAACTTAGAACTCTAGCTAAGTTCGGATATACATAAACACCTAGTATCTTTTCATGCCTTCCTGCCGTGAAAGTTTTCTTAACTTAGGCATCACAATTTACATCCATACATCCATACATTCAACCATTGAATCATTTTTAGAACTTAATATTCTTATTAAGTTCACATACACATTAGCTTACCTTAGCATATTTATGCTTTTTCATTCCTCATAGCCTTCAAGGATATCATCATGTACCTTCCTCCATGTCTGAGGTTCGCAACCTTCTGAGTCTCCTCAGTACCTGTCTAAGGGTTTGGAAAACAAAACGTGAGTGACAACTCAGTAAGCAAGCATTTTAGGGCAAGGCTTCTTGAAAACCTTTTTCATAAACATTGGGAATACCTTGTTCCTGAGGACATGCATATGTCCTAAAATACCATCATGAAATCCTTTATTATAAGGACAATTTCATGTCCTTGAATGCTTTCATAAAGCATTCATTCTTAAAATCATTTACAAGCCGCGCCTGGGCTTGTTTAGGCAAAACATATACATTTTACCTTTAATGATGAGTTTCCATTAATCTTATATGAACATTTTTAATGTTCATAGCCATTACATGAAATCATTCGGTTGTCAGTGGACATTTTCCGTCCAAAACAACATAAATACTTAGGCAACGGAGACATCTCATGTCTCAAAACACCATTAACATAAACCATCATAAAATTCCTTAGCCAAGAGACATTTTATGTCTCAAAACATCATTAACATAAGCCCTCATAAAATCCTTTAGCCAAGAGACATTTCATGTCTCAAAACATCATTCGCATAAGCCATCATAAAATCAAGAGACATTTCATGTCTCAAAACATCATTCGCATAAGCCATCATAAAATCAAGAGACATTTCATGTCTCAAAACATCATTCGCATAACCTTATTGGCAATGGACATTCATATGTCCTTAAACATCAATCACATAAGCCTTTCTCGGCAAAGGACATTCTTATGTCCAAAAACATTCTTTATTTAGGCTCTCTTACAAATGAACATAAATCCTTTTCATAATTCCCCGTCTTGGGGCTTGTTTATAGCAAACAAGGAAAACCATTTTCATGAATGCATTTGCATAAACACATTTCCTTTAATTCTTGTTATTTACACTTTTTGTGTAAAACCTCCTTTCTTTTAGGGTAACCATTTCATAAAAATCCCTTTAGGATATTTTCATAAAATCATATTTTCGTAACCCAATCTTTGGGCTTTTCAGAAATAAAACATAAGCAAATGCATTTCTCTCCATCAAGTAGTGACACTTAGCAAGTGATCATGCTACCTTTTGGAAGAGAATCCTTAACAACACGCTAGCCAGGCGGCTGTTCACTTATCCTGCTCCCATCTCAGGGAGGGCGCCGCTGGCACTCCTGCCATCCCTTAGCGACTTGGCCTTATGTAGAGTGGGCCCCGGTCATCCCAACCGTGCTCTACAACCAGCCTATTCCTTGTACCGGTGCACCGTACGTTATCCTAACGAACCGCAGTCCGTTTTGGTTTGAAGAACCACAGGCCGCAACCCATGTTCTTTTAAACCGGGATCACAGACCGCAGCCTGCATCCATATGCACAAAAATCTTAGACCGAAGTCTAAATTTTACAATTATTTTCAAAAACACATCACAGACCGCGGTCTGTGTCAACTTGTAAGCGAGCGCACCCACTTTAACAAGTTGTTATTTGAAATCCAGTTTTAGGATGACCTTCCTTAAATTCCTTTAGAAAAGTTTTGAGTAAAATATTTTGATAAACATTTGAAATGTTTGAGAAATAATACATCTTAAAATACTTTTAATAAAAGAATTTCAAATCCTTTGAATTTTCATAAATAAATCATATTTTCCTCTAATATTTTCTTGGTTTCTATTTCAGGATCTTTTGTTTACAAAAGTTATGCAATTATGCTATCCCCTTGTCCTTCACCTAAAAATTTAATAATTGTCCACATATCAATCATTTTCACATAGAGGAAAATTGCATAGTCTTTTGCATGCCATCAAGCAACCTGAAATTAAACCATTTTATGAAATCAACCATAGGAGGTTGGTCATCCATAAATCCCTTTCAACACATCCGTAGAAACATTTTTCCAGCATTTTCAACATAGATTTCCTTATCCAAAGGAAACCAAAACTGTTCAAATATCATTTCAAAACATGTGGACTATGTCCAAAACGTAATTTAATATTGAATTATCTTGACCTAGTAAAACAAATCTTTTTCATCATTGTTATTCGCGAGTTATTGTAGAAATAACTCAAAACTCATTTACCAAACATATTTTGTGAAAAAGGATAAAATTCTCTTTTTCTTATAAAATGCTGTTGAACAATATCATATAGAACTTGCTTCCTCAAAAGCAAATTCTTAAAACCATCAATATCAAACATGAAATCCTTAAAACATTAGCATAGAGAACTTACTTACTCTTAAGCAAAATTTCTCAATTCCATTAACATGAAGCATTCCCATCCTTGGCAACACTTAGGATAAATTATTTATCTTAAGAAGTGTCGCTTGCTTCCCATGAAGCAAACCTTAAGATTTTTCATTAAAGTCATCATTTTTCAAATCTTATGGCTTTGCATTAAAGCCGTCATATTCAAAACTTGTGCTTGCCCATTCGTAAAAACATAAGCATAAACATAGACATTTCAATCATATCAATCACATAGAAAGAAAATGCATTTTAGAAAGTTTGCTTGCTTACCTGAGATCGCCATAATCCCTTTTTCTTCCATTCTTTTCCTTGCCTACATGAACATAATATGGTTTTTCATACATTTCTTGTCATTGCATTCCATTTAGTTTTCCAACCCATTTTCATTAACATATATCCTTCATAATTCATCATACACATATATGGCTTAATTTGCATATATTAGCACCATTTTCACACATTTGGCTATCACATATCATAGCCTATACATATAACATGCACATAACCCTAAAATTAGGGTATTCATTTCAATATCATAAAAATTCATTCCATATGCATCATTCATAGCTTTATTAAGCTTACTTTGCAATTTTTCCCATTTTTCCAAAAATATACATACGGGTGTTTCTTCTATGTACATAGCATTGCCTAAACTTCATAATTCAAATCCAAACTTTTGGATTAATAACATGTCATTCCAAACAGATCCATAAACATGTATTTCATCTCATTTTCATGCTTTTTTGCATAAAATCACTTTTCATAAATCATTCATCACCCGTTTATCATTATCCCTTCACATAAGCTCATTTAGCACTTAACCATGATGCATTTCTTAAAATTTCTTAACTCAGAAATTTAATCCATTTTCCAGCGGATTAATTACCCTTTAATACCACTTTACTTAAGGTATTTTTATGAGGTTTAAATCCATTTTTCATAGGTTTCCAAAACAGTTAGTTCGGAACCCACTTTTAACCCGTTTAACGTGTCCTTTGACACATAACCTTAGGTCATTATATAAATCCGAAATTCCAGAATATAATTCCACTTTTCTTGATCCATATTTAATGATTTAACACATAAATCAATTTGGATCATTTATACATAGGTTTCATATTTATTTTTTATTTCTTTCTCAAACTAACCACATATGCTGAAATCAGGCGTGCTGAAATCTTAAAATCTTGAATTAATATCAAATCAAGTATTTTTGATCTGAAATTTCTACCATACCTTAATAACTTCATCAATTAACTTTCATGAAAGTTTCAGCACGAAATATTAACATTACATATTTATTTCCAGTCAGCCTGAATGACGTTATTTATGGGGTCTATTTAAACCCATAAAAACCTCATTTTTAATTTTTTCCTGTTATCAAAAATATGTCTTGTACATCCTGTAAAATTTTCAGCCCGAAAAACCTTGTAGAATTTATTAAAAATCCTTTTCTACGGCTGATCCTATAACCCGTTTTACCCTGTTTGGGCTAATATTCACGGATTTTTAATTTCCAACATACATATCCTTTTCAGCTGAAAATTGGGTCTTTCCTTAATCATAGCATGAGGATTGTTCTAAAAACTTTTCATGCCAAAAATCATCCATTTACTGTTCCGACCATAATTTATTTTTCAGCATCATTTGCTTTACAGATTTGATGCATAAAAATCAAATAATCATATACTTACTTGAGCAAATGAGAAATCTCTCCTTTTCCCCCTTCTTTTCCCTTGGTTTTCCTTCCTCCTTGCTGGCCAATTTGGGGACGTGAGCTGCTGTTGCTTGGGGAAGGAATTTCCAGCACTTAGAGAATTTTCCACCTCTTCATTTCCCTCTCTACGTGCAATGCCTTACATGTTGCTGGAATTTCCAGCAGTGGGGCCCACATTTTGCTGCAATTCCACATTCCTTCAATGCTCCTCTATCTACTTTATGAGGTGGATTAATAGGGGCTAAGTAAAATTGCAACTTTTACTATTTTACAAATTGAAAAATCTGCATCATCTTTGACCGTCCAATTATCCTTCTTTACTTCGCCCTTAAGTAACTTGTTACTAGCTCTCCAAGAAAGCCATTTCTCATGATAATTAGCTTAATCCATTCCATTCATCTCATAGATTTCATAATTTTATTCCATCGTTTCAAATTTCATCTCAATCCGACGTTTCTACGTCGAGTTATGACCACTTGAATATATCTTTTGGATTTGGGAATAAAAATAATTAATTATCACCCTAATCACATCATGATTCCCTTAATCCAATACATTCAACATAAACATCTCATAATTTCATTCAACCGTTTCAAATTTCATCTCAATCCGAGTTTCCTAGCTCCCGTTACACGCGTTTGAAGTTAACGGTTGAAATGAACTTAGACTTAAAAAAATTCATAATTCTCATTTCATCAAGAATTTTCATGATCTTTTCATTCCATAATACCAAGCCTAATATTAACAATTTTCATCTCAAATTTCACTTGAATCCGCCTTTTAGGCGTTGAGTTATGAATTTTCTAATATTTTCCTTCATACTTGACAATTTCCATCATTATTTCCATAATTCATTTTAAATCATGAAAAATTATTTTTCATGATATAATCACACACTTAAATCACAAATAATTCATTCTAAACTCATTATCTCATTTAGGCTCAAAATGCTTAATCACATCATTAATGCTAACCCATAACCCTAATTGCCATAATTAGCAAAAGTCATAAAATACCTTCATAATTCCATGATTCATAAATAATCATCAAATACATGTTCAATGCATACATATGGCTTACTTGGGTTAGGGTTTCACAACATGTCCTTCATTTCTTGGCTTTCCGTACACCTGTCTGAGGTTGGGAAAACAAAACATGAGTCGAAACTCAATAAGCAAGCATTTTTCATTTTAAATGCATTCCTCTCCATTTGATAGAAGACACTTACCAAGTGATCAACTACCAATGGAATAGAAACTTTTTCGTAAACCATATTTCGAAATCTTTCATAAACCATTCATGTAAATCATTCGTAAATGCATTTCTCTCCATTTGATAGGAGACACTTAGCAAGTGATCAACTATCAATGGAATAGAAACCTTTTCATAAACATTGGATGTGCAAATGCTTCCTTTCCACTCCTGACATAAACCTTCGTGTGCGGGTACGCTAGCTCAGGGAACATCTCACATAACATGGTCCAATACGCCGGCTGTCTCCGACTTGGCCTCATCAAGAGGAACCTCTCTTCCTCTTGACGCCTACATGGTTCCTACATGCATGACTTTTGATTTCCCCAGCGTTATATACCTCTTACACCAGGTAACTTGTCATTCTCATGTAGAGAATTATTTGCACCATCCCTTAAAAATATCTTTTCAAATACATGCTTTCCTTTTCAATCCATGTATGAAAATGCAATGCATTCATTCACACATAACATTCCTTTGCCTCCACCTCTAGGGAGGACGCCGTCGGCACACAGCCCATACGACTCGGCAATAATGAAGGGGGACCCTCTGATCCGCTTTCTACCTTCCACCAAAGCCTCTTCCTTATACATCATACATGTGCACATGTCCATGAACATCACATAATATCAATATGCCGGCATGACTTTTCATAAAAACTCATAAACATTCATCATTTCAAAACATTATAGGAATGGCCACCCTTAAACACATTTCATAAATACTTGAGAATAAAACATATTTTCAAAGTTGTGCTTGCTTACCTTTGCTTTGCTTCAACCTGACTCCTTTATCCTTTCTTTTCATTTTCCTATACAAGGAAATTGGATATTTTATCCATCTATTCCATGTCTTAGCTTGCTTCCCACGCATGCTTTACGATCACATATTACCTCATTTTCATAGAGGTTTTCCTTTTATAAATACTTGGTCATTACTCATTTATATGAATTTTTATCCATAAATCCTTTAAAAATTCCATCCATATATCCTCATAAATATACAAAAATAAATCTCAATTTTTTCCCAAAATACGCTGTTCACTGTTCATAATTACTGTTTATGTCACTGTAGCAGATTACTGTTCATCATCACTGTTCACGTTACTGTTCACCCGAGGTTACTGTTCACAGAGACGTGGTTACTGTTCATGGGTTCCAAAAATTGATATTTTTTCGAAAAAAAAAAAATACCATGACATACCTTATGCCTAGTATATCATAGGACATTTCATACATTTTGAATTTATCATCATTTACTTGACCAAAAAAATCATTTTCTCCATATACTAAAAATCAACATAAATTCACTTAAGCATAATCCTTAATTCCAAAAATCATGAAATTAATATATCATTATTCCAACATCATATTTATCATAACCATACATTCCAAATCATCATTTATCAATTTTGGAGCATTATTTTCACATATCATATACTATCTTCCCGAATGCTCCATCTTTGCTCCAAATTTTCGATGTTTCGGCATGATTCCAATTAAGCATTATAACTTTACTTATTTTCTCATGCTTAGGCATTATCTAAGCATGGTTTTACCTTACTTAACATTCAAAATAAGTTTGAGGAGAATTCACTTACCTCAAGTGAAGATATCCTCCTTCTACTTTCCCTTTCTCTCTCTAACCTTCTCTTCTTCTTTCTCTTCAAGGCTAAAACGTGTGGGGCAAGGCTTTGGCTTGATTTTGCTCACTTGGAGCTGGGATTTGGAGTGCTTGGACGTTCACCCCATGTTCCCCTTTTATAGGCATGTATTTTTTACATATTTGCAATTTACCCCCCTTGCTTGAGGTGTAAATTTGCAAATGTGTTTTTTTCTAATTTTAAAAGGTGCATGGAGCCTTGTGCAGCCACCCTACTACTGTTCACGCCTCCCCCTATGGCAGCCCTATTTTCCTTGATTTTTTATTTATTAAAATTATTTAATTTAGGCTAATTAAATCTTAGCCATTGATTAAAGATGAGATTGATCATGGACCGTTGATTTTGGTCAATGCCTAGCCTGCCATGCTCCTGCAATAGCTGCTGCTCATTTATTATTTTTATTTATTAATTATTTATTTTATTAAAAAGTCAAAAGTAACATTAATGAAAAAGATAAGTTACTTTTTGATCTTCAAATGACGTTTAATCTTGACCCTTGATTTGTGATTTTCATCACATCTTAGACTGTTCATCATGTCCATCATGAATTTTTATCCATCCATAAAAAATTTCATCTCAATCCGATGTCCGGATTGTAAGATATGAAATTTTCTTCATTTTCCCTCAAAAATCACCATTAAATCCGAAAATATTAAAAAATCCAAAAAGTGGCTATTTTGTCCTTTTGTGGGAAGTTTCCTTTTTCGTCTTTTATGATTAAGTTAATCCAAAGTGATTAACTTAACATATTTCCTTAATCCCACGTTACTATTCATATTTCACTATTCACGTGCACTATTCATCCGAATTTCCTGCATAAGTATTTTAACCTTCATTTCCATATATTTCATATCCATCAATATATATTTCTCAAATATATTACCTAGGGTTTACAACCCTAGGGTTTTGTACACGTCTCAAAGATCGGGGTTCCACACGTCGAAGCCCTGGAACAGATGCTTAGCTACGCCAAATTCATGAAAGATATGCGATCAAAGAAAAGACAGTTGAAACAAGTGCGAGGGTGCAAAGGAAGTTGCCTCCAAAACTCAAGGACCCAGGGAGTTTCACCATCCCGTGCACGATTGGAGACCAGTACTTCGGGAGAGCCCTATATGACTCAGGAGCCAGTATTAATCTCATGCCCAAGTCCATTTTCAGAAAATTAGGCCTAGGGGAAGCCCGAACTACGACAGTGATGCTACAACTGGCGGATCGACCCATCACATATCCGGAAGGCATTATCGAGGATATCCTTGTCAAGGTGGACAAGTTCATCTTTCCCACTGATTTTATTATCCTGGACTATGAAGAGGATCAAGATGTGCCAATTATTCTCGGTCGGCCTTTCCTCACAACGGGCAACACAATAATCAATGTACGAGCCGGAAATTAACCATGCAGGTGCAAAATGAAAAGGTTACTTTCAACGTGCTCAAGTCTATACAGAGCCCAACTGATCCAGAGGATTGCTTACAGATTGATATGGGCAATTCAAAGGTCCAAAAGCCTCCCCAGACTGGTATTAAAAAGGACCAAGAGGAGATCGCAACTAGGGGCCGCAAGTTATCTGCCATGTTAAAGACCGACTCGTTGGTTATGTTGGGTTCGAACAACTGACTGAGCCGGTGCAAAACCAGGACAAGGAAATTAAAGCCAACAATGGAATAGAGGGGGCTACAATTGATAAACCTGGATGTTTTCATATCCAAAGACCCCCTACCTCATCTGCCGAAAGGGAAAATCAGGCATGACTTTACGGACCGATGGGCTAAGATTAGATCTGAACCTCCAGGTTGCAGTCTGAATGGTCGGGAGTTCGAGGCGGTGAAATTGAAAATGGACTGAACAGCAGGAACATTGGGCTAAGGACGTTAAGCTTAGCACTGAATGGGAGACAACTCATTGCTTAGTTTCAATTTGATTTGCAATTCTGTTTTTGTTTTTGTTTTTTTTGGGTTTTCATTTTTATTTTCAGGAAAATAACTTGGAGCATAATTTCATAAAGATCATGATTGGAAGCAGCCAGAAAAAATTGTAAAAAAATTTTATGGAAGAAATCGGCGCCTAGGCGCCATGAAGAACAACCCGAAGAACACGAGCGCCCCAGCGCCGGGTAGTGGACAGCGCGACCTGGACACCCTATAAAGCAAGGGGTTAGGGTTCTAAACCCTAAATCTCACGCCCCGGCGCCAAAACTTCCCATTTTTCATTTCCTAACATTCCCACTTCGATTTCAAGCCATTCCAACTCAAATCCAATTGCATTTCATCAAGGATTCATCCTCCCATTTCATCTATTCCAACCATTCCATTTTCATTCTTTTTCTTCTTTGCTTAGATCCACTTAAATCCATCCAAAAATCCATTTTTTCAACACCAAATCATAAACAATACCCCCACATTTGGTTTTCCATCATTTTCCCCTTGACTAGGGCTCCATTTTGAGCCCCATCACCTTCCCTTTTCCGTCCGGCACCGGAAACCGGTTGACACCAGATAGGCGCCCCGACACCACTACCCCCGCGCCCCGGCGCCAGTTTAGAGACAGCACAAGTTCAAATTTTCAGGTGGAAGGCTTTTGTGGGTAAAAACTTCTCCAACTTTGAGATATTTTCTTTGCTTTAAGGTTGTTTGGTGATTGTTTGGGTGGAAGTTTGGATTGGATTTGTTGATTAGACTGCAGATTGGAGATTATTTTGGGTGGATTATTTTGCATTGGTTGGTGCTTGAGTAGCTTGGTGATTTGGGTGGATTGTTTGGTATTGGTTAGTCGACTTGTTGTGTATTGGATTTTGGATTGCTTGGTCGTGTCGGGCTTTCGATTGCAAGTGAAGATATGGCTTCATCATCATCGGCCAAAAGGAAGAAAGTACAGGAACCCGTGGACTTCGATGCAAACCGATTTGTGTCAGCCAAGGCCTTCAAGAGCTACACAGACGCGCTCCAGAAAAGGTATCTGATTCCGGAGAGAGGAATCAAGATAGATGAGTTCTCCGACGCTCCACTCCTCAACTTGCACGCTCGAGTTTGGCAGCAGTTCGTGGCGCAACCCCCGGCCGCTATTACTCCCATGGTCAAGGAGTTCTATGCCAATGCAGTGGAACACGAGGAGGGGCAGGCGAAAGTCAGAGGCAAGATCGTCCCTTTTCAAGTGGAGGCGATCAACGCCTACTATGGGTTGACGCCTTTTCCTCATCCAGACGAGTATGAGACATTTCTAGAGGGTGAAGACCGAGATACCGACTCCATTACCAGGCCGTTTTGCCAGAGGCCACCGGTTTGGAAGTCGACGGGCGGGCTGCTAACCTCCTTCAAGCGGAGCAACATGCTGTCTCACGGGAGGATGATTTTTCACTTCATCTCGGCCTGGATGATACCGTCGACCCACGTCAGCGAGGTGACAATGGATAGAGTGCTGCTTCTCCATGCCATCTATAGGGGGCTGATGATCGATGTCGGGAGGCTAGTATACCATCAGATCTGTGCCTGTGCGACCGCACCCCGGGGTAGCTATTTCTTTCCATCCCTCATCACCGGACCCTGCAAGCGGGCCGGCATCAGATGGGAACTGACGAGGAGGTCCTGAACTGTTAGGCCATCATAGACGATCTCTCCCACTGCACCCAGCCCCGGGTTCGCACCGCTACGACATGGCCCAGAGTAGCTACCGTAGCGGGACCATCCTCACAGCCGCTATCTACGGCTGAGCGGCTAACCAACCTGGAGAATTTGGTTGCCGCCCAAGCCAAGTACCAGCTGCAGCATGACCGGGCGATGGAGGCTTACCTACGGCGGATAGCAGAGGACCGCCAGATCGACATCTCCACCCTCCCGCCTTTCCCACCAACGCCGCCAGAGGTCCGAGCCTGCTTCGGGCAGCAGTCCCAGCCCCAGCCCGACGACAAGGACAACGAGGACGCGACGGAGTCCGATTCATGAGGGAGTCCCAGTAGTTTCATTTTGTTTTTATTTTATTTTATTTTTGCTTTTCATTGTATTTTCATTATTAGTTCATTTTAGTTCATCATGCATTGAGGACAATGCATCTCTCAAGTTTGGGGGGTGTATAATTCTCAACCATAGGTTAGTTTTTCATTTTAATTTTTCATGCTTTATTTTATGTTGCATGTATGTCAATTCCAGCTAATGAAAGTTGTCTTCATTTCAATCCATCTTATTGTGAAAATGTGCAAGGTTGTGATTAATGTTGACTTGAAATTGAATTCATGAAATAATGGCTATTCAGGGTGTGTTTGGTTTCATACAAAACATGTCAATGAAAACTTTTCAATCAAAAACTTTTCACTCTCCATAACTACCTTATTTTTTAATTATTTTTTCACATTTTCCTATATAAACAACCCTACTTTTCAATCATTTCCACACAAATACTCATACAACTACCCTATCTATTTTAACTTTATTCTCTTTACACCTCATAATTACCCCCTATCATATCACATCATTTTCTATCAACTTGACAACTTCTACTCTGAAAAGTTTTCATCAAAAAGTTTTACCTCCAACCAAACACACCCTCGGATTAAAAACCAAGTATAAAAAGGTTGAAATTAACATGTGAAAGAATTAAAAGGAATTTTATAATACATTGTTCTAATTCAATCACAGGCATATCTTTCGGATCGAGATGATGAAAACTAAGCTAAATAAATGCTGAACAAGTACTTTAATGGGTTCAGAAATGGTATTATTTCATAGGAATTACTCAAACATGTTCAATACCCCTAACAAGACATCAGAAAAAAAAAGGGGGTGGTTGACCTAAGCTGAGTAACCGGGACTTGGCATCGACAAATGACAAGGTTCGTGTAAAAAGCAATGGAAAATCACAGTAATAACGCTTTAAAATGAAAATTCTCCATAGATACCCTGAAATATGGTGAGGGGAGCCCAAAAAAAATAGATCTCCAGATATCCTGAAATATGGTGAGGAGAATTTTTGTAATAAGTTTGGGAGAAAAAGTATGTGTAGTTGTTAGAAATTGAATCCAGTGACTTGATACCATTTGTTGTGACCAGTATATTCAGTTTAATCCTCGGTTTGCTTGTATTCATTAATGTTCTAACCAATTTTTTGATCGAATGGAAGATTAACGTGTTGAATTATGACTTTGCATTATGAAATCTGAACATCCACATGTAACTTGGTTTGAAAATGAAAATGCATGCCTTGTTTGTGTAATGAAGGATTTTTCAGATTAGATTAATCTAAACCATGTGAAATGGATAAGTGGATTGATCAAAGCATAACAGGAAGCAAACGGAGTTGACAGAGTCTGTGTGCATTCATTGATTGATTCATTCATTCATTAGGGTTGCATGTGTTGCTCGAGGACTAGCAACATTTAAGTTTGGGGGTGTTATACTCGTATTTTTATGAGTTATCATGGCCCATTTCAGACTTGATTTGTGCGTCAGTTCGAGAGATTAAGCTTAGTTTGTATTCATTTAGCTTAATTTCCATCCGCTTTGCATTTTAGGAGCATTATTTATATTTTAGGTATTTTTAGCATTATTTAGGCATTTTAAGTTCATTTATTTAGTTTTTTCATCGTTTGCAGGAAGGACGGGAAAAATGAAGCAAAGCAGGTGAATCGAATGCAGATTGATGCAAGTCAGAGGCAGGTGGATGGCGCCCAGGCACCACCCTATGTGCCTTGGCTATTTTTCAGCACAAACTCAGAATACAGCAAGACTTCCAGTGAGTTGGCACCTAGGCGCCACCCAGGGGCGCCTAAGCGCCACTTCATATACATGCAAACCAAGTTTAGACGTTGTTGAAGCCACAAGTCAGGCATGCTTCCAGGGAGTTGGCGCCTAGGTGCCAGCTAGGGGCGCCCAGGCGCCAGGCATGATCAATCACAAGGTTTTAATGAGAAACTCCAAATCATGGAATGTACAGGGAGTTGGCGCCTAGGCGCCAATACGCATTTGTACGCGCAAACTTCAGTGCGTAAGCTGCGCAAAGGGACTCTATAAATAGTTCCTAGGGTTCGCATGCGCAAAAGGGAGAAAAGAAAGCCCGCAGATGAACTAGAGAGCAAGAGAAAGAGGAAATCAAGATCAAATCTCGGATTGAAGAGAGGAATCAACCCCGTTGGTGGAAACATCCGAAAAATAGTTCTCTTATTCTTTCCAATTTTCTTTCTCTACTTTTATGGATACTTTTCTTATGGATGTATTGGATATTAAGATCATGACTTTGAACTAAACCTCCATTAGATGGATGGTTAGGATGATTTGAGTTTTAAACTATATTGTTTCTTGGTTCTTAGAATATTCAGGAATGAATACTTGATTTTATATATGATTGTGTATGATTTACCTTTGCATGTGTGGATTTAATGCTTTTTACAAGATTAACTACCTTGTAAGATGATTTAATTGCTTGATTTATCCTTGGAAGAGGAAGATCTTTGTCAGATCCATGTGCAAGGCATAGGTTTCTACCTTTGTGTAAGGGGAGTTGTTTAACGGATAGGAATATACCGTTAAATCCTGTGTAGTCATTAGATAGGCTATGAACTTATCAATTTCAATTTATTTAATGACATGGGAACATAGCAATTAAATAGGGTGTAATTAGCTTTATATAATGTTGGAAGACATATATAAAGATATATGAACTTGGGCTAGTAAATCCATATGCAATCCAATTAAAAAGAACCAAAGCAATATAGTTTAGATTCAAGGATTCCGAGCTATCCATCTGTCATCCCTAATCAGAAAATCCGTTTAAAGTATCCAATAGTCTCGTAATCTTCACTCTGATTTCTCATTGCAATCGTTAGTTTAGTTAAATCATAAACCCAGAATTTTTCGTTCATTGAAAGTAGTTTAACTAATTAATAATTTCGGTTAACAATTCCTCGTGGGAATGATACTTTACTCACTCTTTATTACTTGACACGGCACGTATACTTGCGTAAATAGCGAGCATTTTAATTGACGTATACGCAGCTCGTCACTGCGCTGCGGATGGGACTCCTGCCCGAAGCAGGCTCGAAGCTCCGGGGGCGTCGATGGGAAGGGCGGGAGAGTCGAGGTGTCGATCTGGCAGTCCTCCACAATCCGATGTAGATAGGCCTCTATCACCCTGTCGAACTGACGCATATACCTGGCTTGGTCCGCTACCAAGTTCTCCAGGTTTGTCAGTTGCTCGCCCGTGAGTAGTGACTGAGTAGAGGGTCCCGCTGGTGGAGCTACTGTGGGGCGCATCGTGGCGGTGCGGGCTCGGGCCGGGATGCGGTAGGAGAGGTCATCTATGATCGCCTGACAATTCAGGACCTCCTCCGCCGGCTCTCATCTGACTCCTGCCCGCTTCCAGAGCCTGGTGATGAGGGATGGAAAGTAGTAGCTACCCCGGGGCACTGTCGCACAGGCACAGATCTAGTGGTAGATCAGCCTGCCCAGATCGATCGACATGCCGCTGTAAATAACGTGGAGCAGGAGCACCCTATCCATCGTCACCTCGCTGACGTGCGTCGACGGCATCTTCCGGGGTGATATGAAATGAAATAGCATCCTCCCGTGATAAAGCATATCGCTCCGCTTGATGGAGGTAGGCTGCCCGCCCGTCGACTTCCAGACTGGTGGCCTCTCGCAAAACTGGCGCATAATGGAGTCAATGTCTCGGTCTTCTCCCTCCAGAAAAGCCTCGTACTGGTCCAAGCGATCGAAAGAACACAACCCATAGTAGGAGTTGATCGCCTCAGCATGAAATGGGACGATCTTGCCTCTGACCTTGATCTTGCCCTGCTCATGTTCCACGCATTAGCATAGAACTCTTTGACCACCGGTGTAATAGCGGGCTGAGGCTACGGCAAGAACTTTTGCTAGCCCCGGGCATTTAGGTTGAGGAGTGTGATACCTAGAACCAAGTAAGGCTTATGTATATGCAATTGGTATATAAATATGCATCATGTATGAGTTAGTTTTTTTTTTTTGATTAAAATGTATGAGTTAGTTGAATTATGAATGATTTCCATTGGAATATTGACGATTTAATTTCAATTAGGACAAATGATTATGAATGATGAATATAAGCTGATATGGGTCAATGTGATTAAAGAGGCTTAATGAGGATTAAGGAATGTTTATATATTAAAGATAATTACCTCGCATATTATGGCTTAATTAATGGAGATTAAGTTGATAATTATGGGTTTAAGGTGGTAAATGCTAGAAAATGCATAACTCGACGCCGGGAAGGCGGATTAAGATGAAAATTGAAAGGTAAGCACATAATTTTGTGCTTAATATTATGGTAATGATGGATTATGAAAATAAGGATGAAATTAGGGTGAAAATTGATCATCACCGTTTAAAATTTCAAATGGTCATAACTTGAGCTAGAAAAGTCGGATTGAGATGAAATTTGAAATGAACGGTTAAAATTATGAGATTAAGGTTATAGAAGGGTTTGATCAATCTAATCATTCTAAGATTAAGGGTACACGAAATTGGGATAAACTCTTTTGACTTTTGTACCAAAAAGTGATTAGCATTTATGTTAAAGTTGAATAAAATAATTAAATAAATAAAGTCAAAAAAGAGGTGTTAAAAGGAGATAATGACACATGGATTTTATGAATTATCTAAAATTAAAAAATCCATGAAAATATCCCCTGCATTAATGTGGAAATTAAGGAGCTAATGACTAGCTTAAGGGAGAAGCATAGAGGAGGCATAGAGTGGACGGCTATGAGCTCCAAAAAGTGGATTTTATATTTTTTTTAATTATAAAATCCACACCTAAGTCAACTAGAGAATCAAGGTAAATAAATGAGTAATTACATGGGGTTGAAAATTCGGACCAAATATGTCAAAATCAAGGCATAAGGATATGATCATCAAGTGGACAGATTTGGAGCAAGGGAGAGATGTGGACAGTCAAGGCAGCTTTTGGATTTTTTTGTGATTTTTTAAATGCCAAATGGACAGCTAAGAAAGCTAATTACTAGGGTAATTAAATGGCCATCAAATAAAGCTGCATTTTTGTTGAAAAAAATGCAAAAGGCAACAGCATATGGACGTTGAATGCATGGACAGCAAAGGGAGCAAGGATGGCATGCACGTTCGAGGGCTGAGATTTGATTTTTTGTGAATTTTTTAATTATGCTAGGTTGACCCCTAATTAGGCTATTACCTAGGGTAGTTAATTATCCATTAATTAAAGTAAAATGGTGTGGAAAATCGTGCAAGAGCTGATGCAAGTGGACCCCACCCAAGTGAACAGCTTTATTTAAAAGCTGGATATAGCTATGGCAAACAAAATCCGAAAATAATATTAAATGATTAAATATGTGGCTGAAATTTTTTGAGTAAACTATAGGGTAAATTTGAAAAACTTTACCCTCAATTTTGGGTCGAAATTGTAAAGGAAAAATAGAAAACGAAATGCCTATATAAGCAGGCAGTGTGGACGTTCCAGATTTCTATTTGGGAGAAAAAAAATTAAAAATAAAAGGGGCAGTGGTTGGAACGATCCAAGGGAAGAAACCATGAAAAAAATAAGGTGATTTCAAGTGCTCAAAGGAGGGATTACCAATTAATCAAGTAAGTATATGTTAATTTTGATTTTATACTTCAAATCTGGAAGTTATATGATGTTATAAACCAAAATATGAAAGAAATAGTAAATGAAGGTTTTTTACCATTAAACGTTATTTAAAATCTCATTATATGATGATTAAGGAACGGCCAATTTTTCAGCTCAAAAGAGTAAGTCTGTTGGAAATTAAAAATCCAAGAAAATCAACTTGAACAGGGTTGAACGGGTGTCAGAATCAGCGGCACCAAATGATTTTTAATAATGTTTATACAAGGAATTTTGGGCTGAAAATATTACAGGATATATAAGAAATATTGGGTATGATATTAAAAAATAAAAAGGAGGTTTTTATGGGTATAAATATACCCCATAATTTACGTCATTAGGGCTGACCCTAAACTCACAACACTGTCTAGCACTGTGAAAATGACAAAATAAATATATAATGTTAATATTTCATGATGAAATATTTATGACGGTGAATTCATGTACTTATTGATGTATAATAGAAATTTAAGAATTAAATACCTTGATTTGATTATAAATCAAGATTTAGAGATTTCAGTACGCATGATTTCAGCATATGTGGACAGTTTGAGAAAAAAATCAAAAAGAAATACGAAACCTATGTAGAAATGATCCAAATTTATATATATGTTAGTCAAGAGTGTAAAAAAGGATTATGGATAGCAAAGGTGATTTATAATTGATATGTATAGGTTATTTGCTAAGTATGAGTACCCGACTTGAAGGACAAGTGGGTCAAGCTAAGTCCAAATGAATTTATGTAGGTTGAAAAACCTAAGGGATTTATGTATTTGAAGTTGATGTGAATAAATAAAATATTATTTTTATTTATCTAGGCAAAGGCAAGGAAAAGAATGGAAGAAAAGGATTATAGCTATCTCAGGTAAGCAAGCAAACTTTCTAAAATGATATTTTCTTTCAATATGATGATGTATGATTGAAATGTTTATGTTTATGTTTTGACGAATGGGCAAGCACAAGTTTTGAAAATGAAGGTTTTATTGCAAAGTCACAAGTTTTGAAAATGACGGCTTTAATGAAAAGTCGTAAGTTTTGGAAAAGAATGGCTTTAAGGAAAAGCCTCAAGGTTTGCTCATGGGAAGCAAGCAACACGTTTTAAGATAAGGATTTTATCATCAGTGTTGCCAAAGATTGGCAATGCTTTATTTTAAAAGGATTGAGAAATTTACTTATGAGTAAGCAAGTTCTCCATGATAATGTTTTCAAAAGATTTCACGTTTTATGTCGATGGTTTTTATAAATTTGCTTATAAGCAAGCAAGTTCTTTAGGATGTTGTTTCAAAAGTATTTTATAAAAAAAAGATAATTTTGCCCTTTTTCACAAAACAACAAATGTAAATAAGTTTTGAATTTCTCTTATAATGTTTAATGATAAATAATCATGTTATAAAAAAGAAGAAAAAAAGGAGATTTGATTTATGAAAAAGATTTATTTTGCTAGGTCTTGATAATTAAATAATAAATGATGATTTGGACATAGTTCATATGTTTTGAAATAATATTTGAAAAAGTTTTGATTTCCTTTAGATAAGGAAATCTATGATGAAATTTTTTTGAAAAATATTTATACGGATGAGTTGAAGGGGATTTACGGATGACCAACCTCCTATGTTGATTTCATAAAATGGTTTGATTTCGGGTTGCTAAATGGTATGCAAAAGATTATGCAAGCCCCTTATGTAAAAATGGTATACTAGATAGGTGGACAATAATTTGATTATTAGGGTGGTTGAGAAGGGATAGCATGCAAAACTTTTGTGAGCAAAAGGCCCCGAAATGGAAACCAAGAAAATGCTAGGAAAAATGTGTAATTTATTCTTGAAAATCTAAAAGTTTTGAAATTCTTTTATTAAAAGGGTTTTAAGGTGTGTTGTTTCTCAAACATTTTAAATATTTGTCAAAATATTTTACTCAAAATGTTTCTAAAAGAGTTTAAGGAAGGTCATCCTAAAATTAGATTTCAAATAACAACTTGTTAAAGTGGGTGCGCTTGCTTACAAGTTGACACGGACTGCGGTCTGTGATCTGTTTTTAAAAATAATTTTTAAAGATATAGACTTCAGTCTTAGATTTTTTGTGTGTTATGGATGCAGACAAAGGTCTGTGATCCCGGTTTAAAAGGACATGGGTTGCGGTCTGTGGTTCTTCAAACCAAACGGACTGTGGTTCGTCATAATACTGTACAATGCACCGGTACAAGGATCAGGCCGGTTGTAGAGCACGGTTGGGATGACTGGGGCCCACTCTACATAAGACCAAGTCGCTAAGGGATGACAGGAGTGCCAGCGACGCCCTCCCTAAGATGGGAGCAGAATAATAGAACATCGCTGGCTAGCATGCTGTTAAGGATTCCCTTCCAAAAGGTAGCATGATCACTTGCTAAGTGTCACTACTGGATGGGGAGAAATGTGTTTGCATACGTTTTGCTTTTCAAAAGCCCAAAGATTGGGATATAAAAGCATTTATATGAAAAAGTTATCCTAAATTGGATTTTTATGAGCTATTATGTATAAGTTATCCTAAAAAAAAGGTGTTTTACACAAAAGTGTAAATAACAAGAATAAAAGAAAATATTTTTATGCAAATGCATTTATGGAAATGATTTATGTATCTTATATGCCTTGTTTGTTATAAATAAGCCCCAAGACGGGGATTATGAAAATGATTTATGTCAAACTTATTTTTGGACATAAGAATGTCCATTATTAAAGAGCCTAAATGAAAAGTGTTTATGGACATGAGAATGTCCAATGCCAAAGTGTTTTAAGGAAAGGTGTTTTTGGACATATGAATGTCCATTGCCAAAGAAAGCTATGTGAAAAATATTTCGAGATATTAAATGTCTCTTGGCTAAAGGATTTTATGATGGAAAATATTTTGGACGTAAAACGTCCACTGGCAAAAGATGCTTTTATGTAAAGGTCTTTGAACATTAGAAATGTTCATCTAAGATCAAAGGAAATTAATTAAGGAGGGTAAAACATATATATTTTGCCTTAACAAGCCCAAACGTGGCTTGTAAATGATTTTAAGAATAAATGTTTTATGATAATGTTCAAGGACATAGAATTGTCCTCATGAACAAAGGATTTCATGATAATGTTTCAGGACATATAAATGTCCTCATGAAAAAGGTGTTCAAGATATTTATGAAAAAGGTTTTCAAGGAAGTCTTGCCCTAATGATAAAATGCTTGCTTACTGAGTTGTCAATCACGTTTTGTTTTCCCAAACCTTAGACAGGTACCGGGAAACTCAAGTGGTTGCGAACCTAAGCAGGAGAAGAAAGGTACGTGATAGTAGCCAAGTGGGCTATAAGAAATGGGATAACATGGTTTGAAGTGCTAAGATATGTTGATGTATATGAACTTATTTATAATTATAAGTTCTATGTGATTCAATGATTGAATGTATGTATGTGTGGAAATGTAAATGTCATTGTAGAAAAGTATGAAGAGATTCTATGAATGAGATGATGAAATTTATTACAAGTGTATTGCCGCTTGTATGATGTATGATGTTGATTTTAAAGAAATGATTGATGAATAATGGTGCGAAATGTAAATATATGAATGAGTGATGTAGAATGTGAAGAAAACGATGATGAACGAAAAAAAAAATTTGGACGAGATCCAATTAAAAACCCGCCGCGTGATCAGGGCAACAATCCTGATTCACATTTACCAATCAATAAGGTCTTGAGGTAAGGAAGTGACGTCTTGGTTTGGGGTGCCACAAGGAGAGAAGCGTCAGAGAATGCATCGACCTTGATTCCCCTTTCCGGAATCAGGTGGCGCTTCTGTAGCGAGTCCATATACCGCTTGAAGGCCTGAGCAGACACGAACTAGTTGGTGTCGAATTCCACCGGCTCCTGAATTTTCTTCCTCTTGGAAGATGACGAGGGAGCCATGTCTCCAATAGATAATCGCCTCAAACGAACTCGCAAGCAAAAGTCCAAAACCAACCACACAAGCCAACCTCCAAAAATTGCACAACCAGCTCCAATTCCCCTTCCAATCACCAAAATTAACCAATCCAATCCAATCCTCCACCCAAACAATTACCAAGCAACTTCAAATCAATCGAAAGACCCCAAAGATGAAGATATTTTACCCCCAGAAGCTTGTCACTTGAGAATCTAGAAAGTTACTGATTCTTCACTAGCGTCGAGGCATGGTGGGGTGGCACCTAGGCGCCGCTCTACAGACAATGCTGTCCAGTGCTGGTCAGAAGAAAAGATGAAGATCGGGCTTGAAATGGAGCCCAAAAGAAGGGGGAAATGATGGGAAACAACGTGTAGGGGTGGGGCTTAAATTTGGTGATGAAAAACAAGATTTTTAGGTGGATTTCGATGGATCTAAGAAAAGAGGAAAAATGAGAATGAAATGGAAAACAGAATGGATGGAATGGGGAGGTGATTGCTTGATGAAATGGGGTTGGATTTGAGTTCAAATGGTGTGGAATCAAGGGGAGAATGGGTAGCAATGAGAAAGAGGGGGATTTTCGGCGCCGGGGCTTGGGGTTAAGGTTCCAAACCCTAACCCGAGTCTTATACAGGGCACCACCATGCTGCGCTGGGGCCCCAGTTCATCGCTCTGTGTTCTTCGGGATCTTCGTCACGGCGCCTAGGCGCCGATGTTCGTCAGTAATTTTTTGAACTTTTTGCACCCAGCTGCTTCCAAGCATGATCTTTATAAAATTGAGCTCCAAGTCATTCTCCTAAAAAATAAAAATAAAAACAAAAATAAAAACATAAATCAAAACGAAAATGAGTAATGGGTTGCCTCCCATTCCTCAGCCCGACGTTCCCGCTGGTCAATTTTCTTTCAGTTCCACCACCTCCTTGGAATGTTGAAAATCATCTCCCAGATAATGCTTTAGACGCTGCCCGTTCACGACAAAACCATTGCCGGATGCCTCGTTGAATATCTCCACTGCTCCGTGCTCAGTCACCTTTATCACCACGAACAGACCCGACCATCTGGATTTGAACTTTCCTGGAAACAATTTCAACCTAGAATTGAAATGCAGAACTCTCTGACCTAGCTCGAATCTCCGTGGTAAAATCTTTTTGTCATTCCATTTCTTCACCTTTTCTTTATAGATCTTGGCATTTCATAGGCTTGCATTCGGAATTCGTCCAACTCATTGAGTTGCAACAATCGACGCTCCCCTACTTATTGCATGTCCAGGTACAATTTTTTAATCTCCCAATACACATTATGTTCCAACTCCAGTGGTAGACGACAGACTTTTCCATAAATTAGTTGATAAGGAGACATTCCAAACTGGGTTTTGTAGGCATTTTGATACGCCCATAGTGCGTTGTCCAACTTAATAGACTAGTCGACCCGATTATTTTCTCTAGAATTTGCTTTAATTCTCTGTTGGCCAACTCGATTTGTCCATTGGCTTGTGGATGATAAGTTGTCGTCACCCTGTGACGTACACCATATTTATGAAAAATTGCTATGAACTGCCGGTTGCAGAGATGAGATCCTCCGTCACTAATGATCACCCGGGGCGTGCCGAAATAAGTAAAAATGTTCTTCTTGATGGATTTGATAACTGTTTTGGCATCGCCTACTTGAGTGGGAATCGCTTCTACCCATTTAAAAATATAATCAACAGCCACTAGAATATATTGGTTTCCAAAGAAAGGGATGAATGGACCCATGAAGTCGATACCTTAAACATCGAATATTTCCACTTCAATGACATTAGTGAGAGGCATTTCATGTCTTTTGGAAATATTACCTGTCCACTGGCATTGATCGCATCTTTTGACATAGAAATGGGCGTCCTTGAATAAAGATGGCTAGTAGAATCCCGATTGAAGTATTTTCGCCGTAGTTTTACCTCGTTGGAAGTGGTCCCCATACGGTGATGAATGACAGCTCTGCAATATTGATTCCTATTCACATTCTAGAATACATCTCCGATATAAATGATCTGGGCATTGCTTGAACAAATGTTGATCATCCGAGAAATAAAATTTCACATCATGGAGAAATTTCTTCCTTTGGTGTGAATTCAGCTCCGGAGGTAACAACCCACTAACGATATAATTCACAAAGTCTACGTACCATGGTGGACTACCTGGGCAGATAGAAAAGAGCTGCTCATCCAGGAACACTTCCCAAATCTGCTCCGTGTCTTGGGGTGGCTGGGATCTTTCGATGCGGGATAGATGGTCAGCGACCTAATTTTCAGCTCCCTTCCGGTCTTTGATTTCGAGGTCGAACTCCTGTAGCAATAGGACCCACTGGATCAAGCGTGGTTTTGCATCCTTTTTCTCGATCAAATACTTGATGGTTGAATGGTCTGTGTACATGATCACTTTGGTGCCTACCAGGTAGGCTCTGAATTTATCGAATACAAATACCACCACTAGCAATTTCTTTTCTGTTGTGGTATAATTCATTTGTGCCTCGTTCAGGGTTTTACTGGTGTAGTAGATGGAGTGAAAAACTCTATTCTTTTGCTGGCCAAGGACCAATCCCACTGCGTAGTCGCTCGCATCACACATCAATTCAAATGGGAGGTTCCGTTTTAGAGAAATAATGATTGGCGCAGATACCAATCTCTTTTTCAGTTCCTGGAATGCCTCCATGCGTTCATTGGTGAATTCGAATGGTGCGTCTTTCTCGAGTAGCAAACATAGCATCTTGGTTATCTTGGGAAAGTCTTTTATGAACCGGCTGTAGAACCCCACATATTCCAGAAAATTATGAATGCCTTTGACTGAGGTGGGTGGAGGCAATTTCTCGATCGTCTCGATTTTATTTATGTCCACTCCGATTCCCTGTTTAGAGACCCGATGACCAAGTAAGATGTCCTCCTGTACCATAAAGTGACACTTTTTCCAGTTGAGAACCAGGTTTGTATCCTCACAACGCTAGAGCATCTTTGATAAGTTGGCCAAGTACTCGTCATAGGAATTTTCGAATATCAAGAAATCGTCCACGAATACCTCCAAGAAGTCCTTCACCATGTTAGTGAAAATGACCATTATACAACGTTGAAATGTCCCTGGGGTGTTGCATAGGCCAAATGGCGTTTGCCTAAATGCGAACATGCCATATGGACATGTGAATGTAGTTTTTCTTGGTCCTTCGGTGCTATCATAATCTGATGATAACCTCAATAACCATCTAGAAAGCAATAGAATTTTCGCCCCACTAACTTGTCTAGCATCTGATCAATGAATTGGAGCAGAATATGATCCTTTCGGGTGGCTTTGTTCAGCTTGCGGTAGTCCACGCAAAGTCGCCAACTAGTAACTATCCTGGTTGGGATCAACTCGTTGTTCTTGTTGGAGACGATCGTTATACCACCTTTCTTCAGGATGCACTGCACCTGGCTAACCCAAGAGCTGTCGGAGATCGGGTATATAACATCTGCATCTAGCCATTTGATGATCTCATTTTTGATCATTTCTTTCATGATTGGGTTCAACCTTCTCTGCACTTTAATAGATGGCCTGGAATTCTCCTCCACTTGAATTTTATGCATGCAAAAGGACGGGCAGATGCCTTTAATATCGGCGATGGTCCATCCTATGGCCTTTTTGTTATTTTTGAGCACTCTTAGTAGTTTTTCTTCATGCACGGGATCCAATGCAAAAGAAATAATCATCGAGAATGAGAATTCTGCTCCTAAGTAGGCATATATGAGGTGCTTTGGCAGGGGTTTTAGCTCCAGAATAGGCGGCTCTTCAATCGATGGCTTCAACTATTTAAAGGATTCTGGTTTGAGCTCTAGCGATTCGAATTTCTGCGAGTATCATGAAAAAGTCGGAGATTGCTGCAGGTAGCATATCGTCTCTGCCGAATCATCGTTAGATTCATTGATTTCTCCAACCAGCAATGCTTCCAGGACGTCTTTGAAAGCTGAGACTTAGAATTTAGCCTGAACCACCGAATCCACCATGTCGATCATTAGGCATTCGTCTGGATCATTTGGTAGCTGCATCCCTTTGAACACGCTAAAAGTAATGTGTTCGTTCTAAATCCGCATGGTTAGCTCTCCAGCCCGTACATCAATGACAGCCTTGCTTGTTGCGAGGAAAGGTCGACTTAGAATGATTGACACGTCTTGATCTTCTTCATAATCCAGGATAATAAAATTTGCAGGAAAAATGAACTTGTCCACCTTGACAAGAACATCCTCAATAATGCCCTCCGGATATGTCATGGACCGGTCCGCTAGTTGCAGCATTACTATCGTAGATTGGAGGCACGTTGATCACTGGGATGGCTGAATTCTCCACACCACGTGCAAATATCTGCTGCTGATGGCTGCTGTGGTGTAGGTGCCCCTATTGCACTGATGTTGGCTGACTTGGATAAGTTCTGAATCTGTCTGGATAGAGCGTCAATGTTTATCGATGAAACTACATCCAGTTGGAGTAGACCCCCACTTCGGCTTCTGTTAGATGGCAGTTGATAGGTGTTGGCCGCCATGTTTTCAAGTAGGGTGTATGATTCTCGGTAGCTTTTCCTCAACAGAGAACCGTTTGACGATGAATCCACCATATGACGGGTGGAATCCTGGAGATCATTGTAGAAAATTTGGATTTGAACCCATGGCTGAATTCCATGATGCGAGCACTTCCGGAGCAAGTCTTTGAAACGATCCCACACCTCTGATAAAGTCTCCTCCCCTTGTTGTTTGAATGAGACTATGTCCATCCTGAGCTTGGCTAACTTGGCAGGTAGGTAATATTTCTCCAAGAATTTCTAAGCCAAGTCATTCCATGTATTGACAGAGTTCGTAGGCAAAGAATCCAGCCATTCCAAAGCTCTATCCCTCAGTTAAAATGGAAAGGTCCGTAGTCGCATTGCCTCATCGGAGACTCCATTCTTCTTGAACGTATTCATGATCTGCAGGAAATTCCGCAGATGGCGGTGTGGATCTTCAGAAGACAATCCCCCAAACTGCCCAATGGACTGGAGCATTTGGAAAATCACCAGTTTGATTTCAAAGTTGTTGGTGTTGATAAGAGGAGGTGCGATGCTAGTCTGAACTGCATTCTGTCCAAGCACAATGAGATCCCAAATGGGTTGGTCCAAATCATCTTGTGGTTGATGAATTGGAACCTCAATCCTTTGGTTCCCCTGTTGGTTTGCGTGAATGTTCTCGTCGTGATTCTCAATACGCTTCATGGTATGCTGTTGACTCCTAGCTTCCCTGCTCTTGCAACACCTTCTCAGATAAGTTCTTTCGAGTTCCAGATCAAAAGGAATAACGACCTTCTTTTCGTCTCTGCTTTGGTGCATGCAAAATGAGATTAACCTGCAAAAACTACTTCAATTAAAACTAGCGAAAAAATTCTAAACTAAAAGAAATGATGAAAATAAACTATATCTACATAATTGTATAAGACAGTAATAAAATTAACAATAATTAGTTAAACCAATTCCTCAACAACGGCGCCAAAAACTTGCGAGCTGCATATATGTCTATTAAAATACTCAATTTTAACGCAAGTATACGTGCCGAATCAAGTAATAAAGAGTAAGTAGAGTATCATTCCCACGAGAAATTTGTTTAACTGGAATTATTAATCAGTTTAATTGCTTTCGATGAGTAGAAAATTCTGAGTTTTGAATTTAAAACTAAAACTATCAAACACAATAAGAAAATAGAACAGAGTCCACAGAATAACTAGAATACTAGAAACAAGTTCGTAAATCGGGGATGGCAAATGGATAGCTCGGAATCCTTGAATCTAAACTATATCGCATTGATTCTTTTTCATTAGATTGTGCATGGATTTACTAGTCCAAGTTCAATAATCTTTATATATGTCTTGCAATATATATAAAGCTAATTACACCCTATTCAATTGCTATGTTCTCATGCCATTAAATAAAGTGAAATTGATAAGTTCATAACCTGTTCGTTGACTACATAGGGTTTAACGGTATATTCCTATCTATTAAACAACTCTCCTTAACAAAAAGAAAACCTATACCCCACACATGGATCTAGCAGAGATTGTCCTTTTTCAACGATTAATCAAGTAATTAATTCATCTTACAAGGTAGCTAATCTTGTAAAAAACATTCTACAACATATGCAAGGGTAAATCACACACATAATCATATAAAAATAAAATATTCATTCCTAAATCTTAAAGAACCAATACAATATAGTTAGATATCAATTCATCCTAACTATCCATCTAAAGGAAATTTAGTTCAAAAACATGATATAAAAATCCTTTACATCCATTATAAAAGTATCTAGAGAAACAGAGAAAGAAAAGTTGAAAGATGAAGAGAAAACTGGTTTTTCGTCGGTTTCCACCAACGGGGTTGAATCTTCTCTTCAATCTGTGTTTCGATTGAGTTTGTTCCTTCTCTGGCTGTCTATTTCGTCTCCCCGATCTCTCTTTTTTGCATGCGAACCCCTAAGTTTCTATTTATAATGTTGATTTGCGTAGCACACGTACAGAAAACCGCGCGTACGGATGCATAGTGGCACCTAGGCGCCACCCTCTGGAATCTAGGCGCCAACTCTCTGTGTGCTAGGTAACTTAGAAACCTGTCTGGATGCCCTAGGAATTCATGCCTTGGCGCCTAGGCGCCAACTCTTTGGTTGTCTAATGACTTGAAAACTCTTCAAGGTACACCTGCATGATCATGCCATGGCGCCTAGGCGTCAACTCCCTGGAAGCAATTTGTTGCTAGATGTGCTGGAGTTCTGGCAAAGGCATGTAGGGTGGCGCCTGGGTGCCAATCCCATTATCTCTCCCTTGGCTCTGTTCTGCATTCGACTTGCCCACACACCTGTAAATTGCCCATCCTTCCTGCAAAAAATGAATAAACCAAATAAATGAACAAAAAATGCCTAATTTATGCTAAAATGCATAAAAACCATGTAATCATCCTAAAATGCAAAGCAAGTGAAAATTAGGCTAAATGGATGCAAACTAAGTCTAATCTCTTGGACGAACGCGCAAATATAGTCTGAAATCAGCCATGATAACTCGCATTTTTACGAGTCATCACGCATGGATTGAAATAACATCTAGGCGTGAATTGCGTAAGGCTTGATCAGTGCATGGATGTTCTAGTTGCTTGAATTAAAACGGTGGACTGTTTGGTGGCAGGACTTGAATAACTTGACATGGACAACTAAAATAAATGATCATATTCTTGCTAGAATTGCATGATCTTGGATGGTCATGATTGAAAGGAAGGCTTAGATTTGATTTCTGCATGGCTGGATTAACTGCATGTGTTGATAGCTGCTAAATTAAATTAGAAGGCTAGATTGCAAGGATTCTGGAAAATCTGGATGGTAGAATATTGCTGGAATTTTTCTGGATGTGGTCTTGTCGTGTGGATGACTTTGTTGATTTGCTAATGGGTGAATTTCTGGATAACTTTGGACAATGGAAATCATATGCTATTTTGATTTGCTAAACGACCTGGATCCTAATATTAGGCCATTGATTTTTTGGTGGATTTTTAAACCAAAAATCTGGACGGTAATTAGCTGAAATAAATGGACGGTCTAGATTTAATTGGACGGTTTGACGGTTGGATGTTTCAACATAGGATTTACAGCCTGGATGGTTTGGATTTTTTTGGATGGCCGATTTACGTGGGGCCCATTTGCTGAAATTGCAAACCTTGTGGGGCCCACTTGAACTTACAAACCTACATAAAAAATATTTAAATCATTAAGTCATAAAAAAATCATTAGTGGGTTATCACTATAAAATCATTTCAAGTCCATTTAATTTCATGGTAACAATTAAAATATAATTTCAAGCCAAAAGATTACAAAAATTATTTAAATAACTTGAAATTAATATTTAATACCAAAATATTGCAAAACCACATTTTAGAGAAAATTTCTCATTAAACTCAATTAATTACCCACCAGATTGATTTAAAATGCCCAAAAAATATTTTATTAATTTTTAATTATCATCACCTACTTGTGCTAACCTTGCCAGTAAGAGTTTCTATCTTACTGCCGGTCCCAAGCCCAGAAAAAAAGTGAGGGTTGGCATGTCAGGCTGGCAGCCGATGCCATTAAAAATCACCGCCACATCTCTTATGGGTTCTAAAAATATATTAAAAATTGTTAATGCTAGGGCGTCCCCTGTAAGCGAAGCGCTGCAGCGGAGCCCGGCTGTAGTGAGAAATGAGCAAGGGTTTCTACGGTGTTTCTCCAGAAGCGACACGCTACATCAGAGCCCGGATGTAGTGAGAAATGGGCAAGGGTTGCTTGCGCGTCCCCCCGGAAGCGACGCGCTACAACAACGTTCGGTTGTGGCGAAAAGTCGACAAAGGTTCCCATGCCTCTATGGACGTGGTTTAGGGAAGAAGGTAATACCAAAACACAAGGTCCGTTTTGCCTCGTGGAATGTTGGGACTCTTTCAGGGAAAAGTATAGAAGTAGTAGATGTTATGAGAATGAGAAAAATTAATATAGCATGCCTTCAAGAGACTAGGTGGAAAGGAAAGAAGGAGAAAGAGATTAATGGATTCAAATTATGGTATATAGGAAAGGATGATAATAGAAATGGTGTAGGGATAATAGTAGATAACAATTTTATAAATAAAGTTGTAGATGTCAATAGAGTAAATGATAGAATTATCCAAATAAAACTTGTATTAGGTGCAGAGGTCTTAAATGTGATTAGTGCTTATGCATCACAAGTAGGATTAGATGATAGAATCAAGAAACAATTTTGGGATGACTTAGATAGTATTATGCAAAGGACATCTAACCAAGAAAAAGTTGTGATAGGTGGAGATTTAAATGGACATGTAGAAAAGGAAAAGGTAGGATAGGAGAGAAGTCATGGTGGTTTCGGCTTTGGAATAAGAAACGAAATGGGGAATGTCATTTTGGACTCTGCTATATGTTCCAGCCTCGTGAGAAAAATATAATTCATTTCAATATTCATTCTTTCTTGGTTGAATGTAAGATTGTTTTCCCTGCGGCTTTGAGAATAAATGCTTAATTAATTTTCCAGCAAAATTTTAAAGCATCCAATTCTTTAACCGAGTCCGAAAAAATACATCACAGAAATATTTTGCATTGTGTTCCACATTCTGATTTTACATCTCTAACGAGAAAACCCTTGATTAAAAGAGCTGAATACAATGGTCCATAAAAAAAATGCTTAACAATAATGAAGTGCGTAGAAGATCCTTCTACGTCTTTACAAGTGCACGAAAAATTGTGTCTAACAAAAATATAAAGATAAATGAGTACACTTCGCCCCGCGCCGTGACTCGAATGTGAAGTATATGACGCCACGCGCCGTGACTCGAATGTGAAGTATATGACGCCACGCGCCATATCTTAAATATGAGGTACATGACGCCGCGCGCCATGACTTAAATATGAGATACATGACGCCACGCGCCATGACTTAAATGTGAGGTACATGACGCCACGCGCCATGTCTTAAATGTGAGGTTCATGACGCCACGCGCCATGACTTGAATATGAGTTTACGCTTAGCCCGTCGACCAGCGATGACTCGGTTTGGGAACTAGTGAGGGGCCCGTCGGCTACACTAGTGACCCTACACAGCAAACTAAGTGCGCTCTTAGCTTCTGGATTTACACAGCAGACCAGCGTGTCCCGCTTTCAGCTTCTGTACTTGTACAAGAAACTAGCGTCTCCTGCTTTCAGCCTCTGGATTGAACAATTGGGTGGTTTTACCAAGAAATGGATTCAACCGAATTTAAAAAGTATGTTTGGGTCATTTTTGACCAATTAAAAAGGTTTGGGCCCAACTGGGCTTGTTAAAAAGAGTTTGGGCCTTCTTGGGCTTTTTGGAGGATTTTAAGCTATCTCAGGCTTTTTGTAGATTTTTGAGCCATCTTGGGCTTTGTGGAGATTTTTGAGCAATCTTGGGCTTTTTGGAGAGTTTTGAGCCTATTGAGGCTTTTTGGAGAGTTTTGGGCCATCTTGGGCTTTTTGGAGAGTTTTGAGCCATCTTGGGCTTTTTGGAGATTTTTGGGCCATCTTGGGCTTTTTTGGAGAGTTTTGGGCCATCATGGGCTTTTTGAAAAGTTTTGAGCCATCTTGGGCTTTTTCGGACATTAAGGCTCGGATTGAAGAATTTTTGGGGCCTATTGAGGCTCGGTTTGGGCAAAGAGGTCATTCACCCGTGTATCAACTTAGCACACTTCCCGGAGAGTATTTTCTCGGGGAGAAGTACATAATTATATATATGTATTTGAAAGTCTTCCAAGATGTATGTGTATTTAAAATATATATATTTTTGGATGCCCGCGGGACATCTATATAATTTTAGAAATCAAAATCTTAATTTTTGGATGCCCGCGGGACATCTATATAATTTTAGAAATCAAAATCTTAATTTTTGGATGCCCGCGGGTAATTTTAGAAATCAAAATATCAATTTTTGGATGCCCGCGGGTCATCTATGTAATTTTTAAAAATCAAAATCTTAATTTTTGGATGCCCGCGGGACATCTATATAATTTTAGAAATCAAAATCTTAATTTTTGGATGCCCGCGGGACATCTATATAATTTTAGAAATCAAAATCTTAATTTTTGGATGCCCGCGGGACATCTATGTAATTTTTAAAAATCAAAATCTTAATTTTTGGATGCCCGCGGGTCATCTATATATTTTTAGAAATCAAAATTTTAATTTTTGGATGCCCGCGGGACATCTATGTAATTTTAAAAATCAAAATCTGAATTTTTGGATGCCCGCGGGACATCTATGTAATTTTAGAAATCAAAATCTTAATTTTTGGATGCCCGCGGGTCATCTATATAATTTTAGAAATCAAAATCTTAATTTTTGGATGCCCGCGGGACATCTATGTAATTTTAAAAATCAAAATCTTAATTTTTGAATGCCCGCGGGTCATCTATATAATTTTAGAAAACAAAATCTTAATTTTTGGATGCCCGCGGGACATCTATGTAAAATATTGATTTTTTTTGGATGCCTTTGAATATATATGTGTATTTTGATATATTTTATAGAAAATACTCATATATCAATTTTTATTTTTAAAGGAGAAAATATACTTAACCCGTGTGTCAATTCAACCCGCCAGTCGGGGAGTATCCACGTTGGGAAAAGTAGTTTTTTGAAAATAATATATATGTATATATATATTTATATATATATAATATACACATATATATTTTTATTTTATTTTTTAAAAGAGAAAATATACTTAACCTGTGTGTCAATTCAACCCGCCAGTCGGGGAGTATCCACGTTGGGAAAAGTAGTTTTTGAAAATAATATATATGTATATATATATTTATATATATATATAATATACACATATATATTTTTATTTTATTTTTAAAAGAGAAAATATACTTAACCCGTGTGTCAATTCAACCCGCCAGTCGGGGAGTATCCACGTTGGGAAAAGTAGTTTTTGAAAATAATATATATGTATATATATATATAATATACACATATATATTTTTATTTTATTTTTAAAAGAGAAAATATACTTAACCCGTGTGTCAATTCAACCCACCAGTCGGGGAGTATCCACGTTGGGAAAAGTAGTTTTTGAAAATAATATATATGTATATATATATTTATATATATATAATATACACATATATATTTTTATTTTATTTTTAAAAGAGAAAATATACTTAACCCGTGTGTCAATTCAACCCGCCAGTCGGGGAGTATCCACGTTGGGAAAAGTAGTTTTTGAAGATAATATATATGTATATATATATGTATATATATATGTATATATATATGTGTATATGTATATATATATTTATATATATATATGTATATATATATTTATATATATATAATATAAGAAAGAAACTCTCCTCTTTTTTTTTAACTAAAAGAAAAAAAATATCTGGAGAACTCACGTTCTCTCTTCTTTGAGCGCGGGAGAGCTCCCTTTCCCCGTCTTCGTTGTTCGCTCAAAGTTCTCTCCTCTCCTCCCCGTCTCGAATGAAGGGCCGAATGCGGCTATTTATAGGTTTTCTGCCGGCTCGGGATGGGTTCAGCGGCTACTGTAGTTCCCGCGGAACTTCATTGTCGCGGAACTGTAGTCGCGTGGAACTGTTTCAAAAAAAGCGTTCCCGCGGAACTTCGTTGCTTGGGCGCCAAGCTACACTTGCGCGGAACCGCTTTCCCGCGGAACTGCTTTCACGTAGAGCACATCTGTCCCTTCCTTTCAGAGCTTCTTCCCGCTCTCTCTTTCTGCTGAAATGGAAGAAGGCCCGCACTCATCGCGGTTCGCCGGAGATCGATTGGCCAACGCCAGGCTCTCATTCGCCGCTTTTCAGCAGTTGCCGATCATTTCCGAGAAGACCAAAATCGCCGCAGCTGCGGCTCCGTCTTCATCTTCTTCACTCAATCTACTCACATGATTTCCACATCATCTGCGCACCGCACCAGAAGCTCCACCATCTTTCCTGCCCAGGGCACGCCACCAATGGATCATTTTGATTCCTTCTGCAACACCGTCAAGGACGTCATCTCCCCGCTCGAATCCGGATTCCGCCGCGCCGCCGACGATCTGCGCAATGATTTCTTCTCCCTAGAGCTGATTGCCTTCGGTGCGGCCTTGAACCTTCCCAAGAAGTTTCGGTACGCCTGAGCCAGGTTGCCGGCCACCGCAATCCGCAGCTCCTGCCCCCGATGTAGATTCACAATGATAATGCCCCCTCTGCTCGTTGGGATCGAAGCCAGCGGAGTGGTCGAGGGTGCGAGGGGGAACATCGACAGGGTAGACGGAGGGGTCGGTGCTGCGGAGATCGGCGCTGGTGACATCGAGGGTCTGGTCGGAGGTGCAGCGGATGAGGTATATGATCGACGCGATGCGGCCGTTGTGGGTCCAGAGCTTCGCTTCCACGACATTGCATTGAAGGTCGGCGAGGACTGCAAAGACCACCGAGAGGAGGCCGGGGCGGTCGGTTCCTGTTAGCTCTAACGCTGTCAGGCTGTCGCAGCCGTTGGTTGCCTAAATTTTGCTGGTTGCCAGAGATTGTTCGAGGTAGCTGATGAAAATCCATCCCATTCTTTTCGGCAGCACGAAAGAGAAGCTCTGCAATAAGATACTGAGCAGGGTCTCCTTCAGGGACATTTTCCATAAACCATAAAACATGGGAGATGACTTCTTTATTGCTGAAATACTGATAAAGCCCGTCAGAAGAAAGGACCAAGAAGCGATCATTTGAGCAGAGCCGGTGGTGACAAACAGCAGGAACCCAGCTGAGGTATGGAGTAGTCCCAATATACTCAATCTGAAACATCTCAAGCAATGCTTCATTGCATTTAGGCTTCTTGAGAAATCCTGCACCAAATGCTCGAGTCACCTTCAGCTGTCCTTTAACTCTATCATTCACAATAGCTTGATTCCATGAGTAAGGATTTAGATAAAGGCCCTTTCCGTTTTTCCTCACATGAAAAGGGCCAACTTCTTCGGCAACTCTATAAGCAATGGAGGAGCGTCCAGGTCCTCCATTAAGCCGAAGCACAAAGGGTCTTTGCGGAAGGGTCTTCCACAGCTTCGAAGGACTAGTAGAAGAGACTCCTCGCTGGCTCCTCATTGACAGTGACGTAACCCGAATAATGGGCAAAGGTCACATTGATCGAATTTTCTCCTGGAAGCCCCGAAACTCTGTCTTTCTTCGCATCGTCATTGATGTTCGCGCAAACCAATCTCCCAGAGGTCCCATGAACGGCGATGACGATGATGAGACGAAAAAGAAGCGGAAGATAGACTGAGGAAGCAGTGCAGATGAACTGCTGCCTCTTCTTCTCCTCCATGTTTGAAAGGGTTTCGGCCTCTGGGAGCTGGGATTGCTCTACTTCCGATGCACTTGTTTTACGAAAATTCATTTGCTGTTGAGAAAACTAATCCCCTGTTGCAAAAACCCATCTGCCACTGCTAACCTTTTCCGTTCTTGCTTCCGACCGGCAAGCGGTAGCTGCCGTAGTTTGTCTTCTCTATGGCGGTCTTCTTAGTTTTTTTTTTTTTTTATTATTATTATTATTGTTATTGTTATTATTATTTATTTATTATTATTATTATTATATTTTCTTTTGTACTTTGACTGCATACGGAAAGATGTTTTAAAATTCATGATTTAGGGGCTCTATTATATTTTGTTGTCTCTTTTATCGTTATTATTATTATTATCATTATATATTTTGCTCTTGTTTGATCAACCGCGCATTTTCTTTCTTTTCTTTCTCTCTCCTGCTTTTATATATTTATAAAGACTTTGGCTATCTGCGATCCCATAGTAAATCTTCCCTTTATTTATTATTATTATTATTATTTTTGAAATCAATCATAATAGACTCATGGTTTTAAAAAATATATATATATATACCTCATCAAATGCCCCCTCAGGAATTATGCCATCGTGGGCTACTTTTAGAGGCGTGATTCCTGACATGTTGGCCGGCAAGCTTTTCTTGACTCTTTTTCTGGTTGGAATAATTCAGTGTGTTGAGACTTCCTCTTTTTTTTTTTTTTGCAGCTAGGCATAGTGCTTCAAGAGCTTTAAAAGTCAACAAGCTAAGTGGATATTTATGCTTAATGAATTTCACTTAATGACCACCTTTATTTTAGGCCATATATATTCCCCCCCTTTTTTTTCTCTCTCTTTTTTTTTTCCTTTATTTTATTTTATATTTATATTTTTTGACGGCTACTGCTTGATTTGGGTACTTAAAGCATAAGCAATTTTATACTTTCGTAGAAAAGCCATAATGTGCGGTAGTTCTCTCTCTCTCTTTTTTATTTATTTATTTTATTTTATTTATTTTTATTTTATTTATTTCTTTATTTATTTTATTTATTATTTATTATTTATTATTATTATTATTATTATTATTATTATTTATTTTATTTTTTTTACATCTCTCTTTTTTTTGGACAGCTGCCTTAGTTGTCGAAGTATCTGATGACGATGCTCATGGCGGGGAGAATTTGACACCAATAGAGCCGTTACCTGTTTCTCCTACGTCACCAGGTATTTGTATTTTGGCTTTTCGCCTAGTTAACTTGCTGTTCTGACATCATGGCTTATACTTTTCAGCCTTAGGACCTGGTCGCTCAGGTGGTCCTCACTTTAGTTCAACTGGTCCTAGTACTGGCGCGAGCTCAAGTGGGGCTCGTCAGCTCCCCGACGTCAAAGATCGCTTTTTGGATCCTCTGCACCATTTCTTTTCAACTTTCAAGGTGATCGGGGCGGAGCAGTTAGAGCAGCGGGATCTCAAACACTTGAGGCGCGCAGTAGCACAATTCAAGGGATGCATCGTTTCTTCTTTGGGGGACATGAATTCTCCTGATGATATCACCAATGCATTGGATATTTGTGAAGATTTTTCCATAGTCCTGGATAGGCTCCAACTTCGCATTTCTGGTTTTGGTGACGTCATACTCTCACTTGAGAAATTGCGTGCTCATTGGCGCGAGCTTGAGGCTGCTGCACGACCCTTGGTTTCTGCGGAAGATCTAGCGTCCGCGGAAGTCGACCTCACCAAATGTAGAGACAGTCTTGCTCACCTCAAGGAACGTAACTTCCAAGTCGCAAAGGAGATGGAAGATAGAAAGATGATTGCCGAGGAGATTCGAGCATCCATAGCAGCCAAACAGGCCGAGGTTCGTCGTATTGTGACTTCTATCTTTGTGGATAAAAGCAGGCTCAATTCGTTGACTTTTACCTCCAACAAACTTCAATCCGAAGTTGACCTCTTCAAAGTAAAAATTGATTCAGAAAGTCGGGATATTTCTACTATGGAGGCTAAGGTCGAAGAGTTGCGGGTGTATACAGTCCCTCTCGCCGATGTAGTGAATTCTATCCGGGTTTTAAAAGAGTCCCTTCCCTCTACCAGGGGGACTGTAGAGATTCTCTTGCAAAATTTTGATATATGACTTTCTTTGTAATTTTATGGATAGTATCTTTTTAAGTAATTCCCATTCATGGTTGCTTTCACTTGATTTCCGCAATTAACAACTTCATATGTGCCATTGCCATGGACTGTCTCAATGATGTAAGGCCCTTCCCATTTAGGCTCGAATTTGCCGGTAAGTTTGCCCCCGGCCATAAGCTCTGTGCGTAGCTTTAGCACCAAATCTCCTCTTTTGAATGAGCGATGTCTCACGACTTTATTGTATGCTTCGACCATTCGAGCTTGATAGAGTTCGATCCGTTGTCGCGCTTGAACTCGTTTCTCGTCTAGTGCCTCAAGCTCGTCGAAGCGAAGTTTAGCTTGTTGTTCAGTAGTTAACCCAGAATGGATGGCAACCCTCAAAGATGCTAACTGAATTTCCACTGGCAAAACTGCCTCCGTGCCGAAGAGTAATGAATATGGTGTTGCTCCCGTTGCAGTTCGATGTGTGGCTCTGTAGGCCCACAATGCTTCGGGTAACCTCTCGTGCCAATCACGCTTATTTTTCACAGTGGTCCTTTTGAGGATTCGAATAATATTTTTGTTGAATGCCTCTGCTTGACCATTTCCTTGTGGGTAATAAGGCGATGAGAACACTTGCTTGATTCTAAACTTTTGGCATAACTGATTCACTTTGTCATTTTTGAATGGCGTGCCATTATCTGAGGTGATTTTATAGGGAACACCATAACGGTAAATGATTTTGTGCTTGATAAATTCAACCACCTCTTGCGCTCGGACTCTCTTGTAAGCTTTAGCTTCTACCCATTTGGAGAAATAATCCGTAGCGGCTAAAATATATAGGTGTCCTTTAGATGACGATGGGTTTATCGGACCGATAATATCAAAGCCCCACCAAGAGAAGGGCCACGAGATAGGTGCTGGAGACATTACTGAAGCAGGAATATGATAAACATCTCCATGCATTTGGCAGGCTTCACAGGATTTTGCAAAATTGATGGAGTCTTGGACCATTGTGGGCCAATAATAGCCCAACGTTTTGATCCTATGATAAAGACGACGTCCAGATTGGTGGGCGCCGCATTCGCTGGAGTGCGTCTCTTGAAGAACTTGACAGGTGTCATTCCGTTAATACAGCGAAGCCAAAGCCCATCAAAAGCAATCCGATACAAATCGTCTTGAAACACAGTATATCGTAAAACAGCCTTTCTTAATGACTTCCTTGCGTTTGGATCATCTGGTTCAATGCCATATTTGAGGTAGTTAATGATAGGGATGCGCCAGTCATCATTGTTTGTAGTGACCTCGGACACACACCATCCAACTTGATCTACTTGGAGCTCTTCATCATCTTCTAATCTTTGTACTCGAATTGTCATGTCATCAAGCTCATTGAAAGCAAGGATACTGGCTAACTTTGATAATGCATCAGCAACTACATTTTCTGACCGAGGAACATGCTCAACCGAAACCATTTCGAATTTTGCCAATAAAGTTTGAGCTTTGTCATAATATTTTCGTAAATGGGGCTGATGTACTTCGTATTGATTATTTAACTGTTTGATAACCAATTCAGAGTCCCCAAATATTCGCACAAATAAAATATCTGATTGCAGAAGAAGTTCCACGCCGATGAGTAAGGCCTCGTACTCAGCTTCATTATTTGTTGTGCTTCTTCCAAGAAAATATGAGTGCAGGAATAAGTCTTTATGAGGGGAGACTACGACAATTCCAACACCAGCTCCGGATGGCTTGTAAGCGCCATCGAAATACATTTGCCACATTGGATCATCATTTGCGTAAAAAACCTTCTCATGAGGTAGGTTTTCTAAGATGGGAAATTCTTCTTCAAGAGGATGGGCTGCTAGGAAATCTGCCAATACTTGCCCTTTCACTGCCTTTCGTGGCACATATTTGATATCAAACTCAGATAGCAGAAGTGACCATTTTGCTAGGCGTCCTGAAAGCATTGGTTTAGTGATCAGGAACTTGAGGGGATCAGCCTTCGATATAAGTATAATCTGATGCGCGAGGAAGTAATGTCTTAGCTTTTGTGCCACAAAAACCAATGCTAGACAGATCTTCTTGATCGAGGAATAATTGCATTCAGCTTGCAATAATCGTCGACTGAGATAATAGGCGGCTTGTTCTTTGCCTTGGGCGCCTTGGGCATTTTCTTGTGCGAGCAATGCCCCCAGTGATTGTGGGCTGGCAGCAATATAGAGAATGAGTGACTTTCCTTTTACTGGAGTTGTCAAAACAGGAGGATTTTGCAGCAATTCTTTGATGGCTTCAAAGCCTGTTGGCATTTTGCGTCCCATTGAAAAGTCGCATCTTTTCTCATTAACTTGTGAAAGGGCTGGCAGCGGCCGGACAAGTTGGAGACGCTGGATATACGACAATTGGCCTTGCAAACTCCTAAGTTCTCTGAGGTTTCGTGGAGGCGGCATATTTTGAATCGCTTCTGTCTTAAGTGCATCGACCTCGATTCCCCTTTGGTGGATTATGAATCCGAGGAATTTTCCGGATGATACTCCGAATGCACATTTGAGAGGATTCATCTTGAGATCATACTTTCTTAGACGCAGAAATACCGACCTCAAATCTTCTTTATGCCTATTGTGACCTTCAGATCTTACAACCAGGTCGTCGACATAACATTCAACATGTTTGTGTAACATATCATGAAATATCTTTTGCATAGCCCTTTGATAAGTTGCGCCAGCATTCTTAAGACCAAAAGGCATGACTTTGTAGCAAAAGACACCCATCGGTGTTCGAAATGCTGTTGCGGCTTCATCTGCTGGAGCCATCTTGATTTGATTATATCCTGAATATCCACCCATAAAGGAGAATGTGTCGTACAGAGCTGTGCTGTCGATTAGCAAATCAGTGAAAGGAAGAGGAAATTCATCTTTAGGGTATGCTTCGTTTAAATCTAGAAAATCTACGCAGATGCGGATCTGCCCATTTTTCTTTTTGACGGGAACAATGCTAGAAATTCATTTCGGAAATTTGATTTCCCGAATGAATTGAGCATCAATGAGTTTTTCAACTTCCTTGATGATTTGTTCTTCAAGCTCTGTCGAAACCTTCTCGGAGCTTGCTTGACTGGCTTTTTATCCCGCGAAATATGCAGATGGTGCATTGCAACCGCGGGGTTGAGTCCTGGCATTTCGGAATACCCCCAAGCAAAAACATCTTTGAATTCACTTAAAAGCTGCCTCAATGCCGCCTTTTCTTTTTCGGCCAGGTTTTTGGCAATAAAGATGGGTCTCGGGTTCTCCTCAGTCCCGAGATTGAATTCCTCAAGTACGTCAATAGTAAGCTGCCCTCCATCCTCAATCGCAGGTGGAGCGTCCTCTGGTTCCATTAATGCCTCTTCATCATTGTTGGAGTCATCACTTGTGGAGACGCAGTAGGTGGTGGCGAAGTTGCCGTCTTCTTCTTCTTTATACCCAAGGCCAAGTCGTTTGTTTCCCTTTTGATAACCAGGGGGTCTTTCGGATAACGGGATAGGGATGTCACTTCCGAGGCCTGATAAATGTGGTTCATCGGGATAGAACCCCATCAAATCCATAATTTTCTTGCTTTCTCTGCTATAGCGATGGAAATCCCATTTCTTGAGCTTAGCCGTGGGCAAACAAGAGGATTTGTTAGGGCTACCGTAAACCTTGCCATATTGCTTTATGAAATGTTTTTGGGCAAATTTTTCATCTTGAGGTTCCTGCACACTTGGAGCAGATACATTAAACCCCACGAGCATTGCTAAAACCTCATCGAGCGTTTCCTTAGGTTTTTGATTTTGGTGAGCGGCCTCAGTGGCCATTCCGTCACTCTCACAGCAAAGTGACTTGGCTTCCTCATTGGCCTGATTCTGGAATCTCCGAAGAGCTTCCAGATCCACCTCAAACCTAGGGGAATTGGCTCGAGGCGGTTTAGCAACCTTTTTCAGGACTTCGAGGTCCAAGTAGAACCGTGATCCTGCAGCAGTGTTGCAATAGCTGGTAGGAGGTGGTATGGTTGCCCCCTGTCGTTGTCGTGGTAGTGGATGTACTGGATCGAGGCTCATATTTTCAAATTTGGTTTGAAATTGAGTCCTTGGTTCTGTCGTTCCTCGTCCATGACCGCGCCCTCGACCACGACCTTGACTTTCCATCTTCTCACCCTTTGAGAATATGTCTGTGCTTACTGGGGCGGGGGGAGCCTGAGATACCTCCTGCTGTCCTTCTAGTGTGGTTGGTTCAATTGATTTCATTGATGTGTTGACAGCAGATGCCAAGTCATAATACTTAGCATCAGAGTAAAATAATTCCGCCGTTGCGAATGGTTTATGGTCAGCAAAAATTCTTTTTTCGACTCCATCCTTGCAGTACTTGAAGCATTGATGCACCGTTGATGCGATGATCTTATTACTGTGGAGCCAAGGCCTTCCTAACAGCAAGTTATATGAGGTCGGAGCATTAATCACGAAGCATGGGATTTCGGTGCAGAAATCTTCTATGCTTAGTTCCAACTCAATCAGGCCCATGGCCTTTTGAGTCCCTTGATTAAACCCGTGAATCACCACACTAGTGTCTTTTAGCGCTGATGGAGAAATTCCGATCCTCTTGAGTGTTCGAAGGGGCAGGATATTGATTGCAGACCCGGCATCGATCATGATTCTGTTAACCAGCTCACCGGCTAGGTTGCCCGTAACATATAAAGGTCGGTTGTGATTAATGTCTCCAAGCAACATATCTTCATCAGTGAATGAAATGACCTCATCACATTCAGTGGCGTCGACCAGGTAAGCAAGACGAACATTTTCATCTGTCAGAGCATCAACCAGTGCATCCCTGGCTTCTTGTGACAACTGCAAGGCATCGTAAATACTGAGTCGAGCAGGGAGTCGCTTCAAGTGTTCAAGCACATCATAGTTTACTGAGGATTTCCCTTGATTGGCTGGTATGTGATGTTCTGGCTGCGTACGATTTTCTTGTGCCGGGGCTTTACCCTTGTTTTCTGGTGTAATTCGACCAGATCGAAGAATTGCCAGAACATCCTCTTCAACTTGCACCATATTGGAAGAGGTAGAGTCCTGAATGTTTGTAGCCAATGTTCGTAGTACATCCGAGAAAAATGGCTGTATTTTTGGGATTTCAGGAAAGTATCCACTCATTGACTTGATGCACTGATGAACCATGATTTCTTCTTTGTCGAATTTTTGGTTGATTATTCTGCAGTTTATCCATCTCAAGATGTAGTCATATTGAGACTCTCCTGATAGGGGGTGCATGACTTCTATCATCTCTGGAGGGAACTCTGTTTCATATTCATAGAATCTTAGGATAAACATATCAACGAACTCTTCCCAAGAACCAAATGCTTCTTCGGGGAGTGAGGAGATCCAGAGAAGAGCACAACTGTCATGGGCCAAGCTCAAAATAAAGTGCTCGAGTGCAAACTCTTCTGTTTGCCCCATTTGACAGACTGCCAACGAATAATCAAATAAGTGCGGCAACGCGTACTTATGATTCTCGTGGAATAACTGAATATGCGGCCAATCATAGCTTAACTCCCTAGTTAAGAAAGGGAACACTCGAAGAATGGGCGCATCGTTTAACTGCAGTACGTGCAGAACTTGGAGTTGATTTGTCCTCCCAAAACCTTCAGCGTCGCTAAAAATTACCTCTTGTTTGAAGCCTTCGTTGCTGACCCATCGGATTGCCTTTATGAAAATTTTGGCTCCAAAGGTCTTGTACCCGTTGTCAGTCGGAGGGCATACAGCATCCGAAAGATACTTCGTGACCATTTCAGGTTCAGGCAACCATATAGCCAGGGGGTCGCTCCATGTACTGTCTCTGAGATAATTTACATAATGAGCAGTGGATTCTTGACTGTATTGTATTTTCCTTAAGTAATTACTAGGGAACTGCTCTCTTTGTCTTGACAGGAAGCGGACCAAGAACGCATCTATCAAGATGACCCACTCGGTAATTTCTTCGATATGATTATCTTGGTACCAAGACATCACTGATTCCCCCAGTGAGTACCGGAAGTATTCCACTCTGGTTTCCCAAGATGCTGGCAAAAGTCGAGATTCTCGCAAATACGTGATGATGTGGTTTACCGGTGACATCCCAACTTCAAACTTGGTGTAGTTAGGGATAGGCACCGAGGCAGTTCTTCGCCGCTTTGCAGGCTTGGACGCAGATGCATTTATAAGATAGCAAGTTTCAGTTTCTCCGTTGTTGCTATCTAGGTCCCAAAACAGACCATTCTCACATGGAGTTGTATTTGGTAACTCCTCGAGAATGTATCTTTCTTTTTCTGGTCGAGGTGATCTTCCAGCAAGCCGTTGATAGAATGGGAGTAGCAACTCGGGCTGAAAAAGTCCATGATCATGAATGGTTGCACCCGTGAGGATTGCCTCAAATGCCTTGAGAAGAAAGGGAGAATGGCCTTATCCCTTATTCTTTTGTCTTTTCTGCATAAATTTTTGAGACATCTTTTTGTCCGTCTTAGGCTTGGTGGTTTTCGAACCACTTCCCAATCACCCTTTTCTGCTATCTCAATTGTCACAACATTTGATGAAGCTTGCGCTGGAGGACTGAGTTTTATAACCCCCTTGTCGATGTAATCTTGCAATATTGCTTGGAGATCCCAACACTTCTTAGTGGGGTGACCGACATATCGGTGGTAACTGCAATATCGCTGGTGAGAAGTGCGTCCAACTTCTTTTGGCCTTTTTGGGGCGGGCAACTCGAATAGCTCGGTCGACATGAGGTGCTGGAATAGCGTCTCCACATCATCTTCCCCGAAGGCGTATTGGATTTCCTCTCTTCGGAAGGGTTTTACAGGCTGCTCTTTTACTGCCTAATTGGTTTCTCGGGCTGATGGACTGATTGACGGTTCCTTGGTGATGGTGGTTGATGGGAACCTGATGTCTTGTTGCCTTGAGTTTCCATAGCCCATTTCATACGCTTAATCTCTTCCAGGAGGTCATGAATGAGCTGAGACTTGGGTGTAAGAACCTCTTCTTCTTCGCCCACCATGTAAGATGCTTCAAATTGGCCTCTTGGGAGGGCGGCCCTAATCCCTTCAGGATGAGAGAGGCTACAGAATGGCGCGTAATGGGCATTGTGGCTGCCCTTGACCGGGTTAACATCTCCGAAGTTTTTGAAGTGTTTGGCTGGGTGAAGTCCACCATGTTGACCTCCGTCGTCTGGAGGAGATGTCGCCTCCTTTTAGCTTCTCTCTTGGGGTGCGGCATCCGATGCTCTCCTCGGAATGGGGCCACAGTAGGCGCATAAGTCATATCCTCCCTCAGTCTGATCAATGAGGCGAATTGATTTTTGTGTATGAAATCAGGGATCAGCCTGAGCACCGAACGTGGATACGTCGTATGGCGCTTCTGAGGATACTACCACTTGTTAGAGAGTCTTGGTTTTTGAGGCGCTCTCAATTTGCGAGTGTTCTGTAGTGGCTTCTTTTGCGGCCTACCCCTTTGTCGGGGGTGTGAGAACAGCCTATACCTTGGCCCTGGTGGTAGTGGTGGCGAAGCCTTCAAGTTTAAACGGGAAGTTGTTTTCCCGAACTGCTTTTTTCTGCTGCGCTTTTCTCCTTGGTTTCCTTGATGCATGATGAGGAACCGTCAATATGTTGGCAGTCTCATAGTGACCTGGAGATTTGACTCTAGCTTATGAGCTAGATGGAACATCGGTTGACTGATGGGGCGAATGCGTCGGGTCAGGGATGACAAATCGCAAGGTGCCTAAACCGGATCGGACAACAATAGGTCCTTGCGGCTTGAATTGGTCATCCCCTCCATCGGCCAATGAAGCATCCAGCTGAGAAAACTTGGTCTGTCTTCTTGACTTCTTCCGCTCTTGGGTGTCAACTTGGCTAGGTCGGGGGGCTAGGTCAACAACCCTTGAGGCAGCCCGACCGAATTGGCGAGTGATGGTGCATCGAAAGGGATTTGGCACAGTTTTGCTCCCTTTTCGGGGAACATTAGCTTCTGGTCGGCTAGTTGGCGCTAGCCGAGTTGCAGTAGATTGTCTCGCAGACCTTTTCATGGAACGGGACTGCAAAACAGGTTGTCCTGCAGGCTGTTGTGCTGCTGGTTGGGCTGATGCATCAAACCGACGGGCGGACTTTTTGGCATAGTCCGACTGTCGAGCAGGCGGGCCCATTTGGATTGGCGCCTGCAGAGACTTTGTTGGTTGAATAGGAGTGGTCTTCGAGCCTTGAACAATAAGTGGCTCCTTAAGTAATGCAGATCGGTCTCTTCTTTGCTTTATCGCTGCAGGAGAGTAGTCGACGTGTCGATAGACACGGTGCTCCGGCTTCTCTGGTATGCGAATAAAGTGATGTGGGATAGCCGCATCCATGTGATCTGGCTTAGAAATAACAAAACCGCCATTAGGCAGGAATCCGAAAGCCATTGAATGCGCCATGAAATCTGCAAAGGAGCATTTTAAAGTGTTAACAGTGAGAAATTAAATAAGCATATAAAGACCATAGTTTTCAGCTCTTAAAGATGAAGGGAGAATGTTTCACGTCGGGTTCACCATTTGTTCCGGCCTCGTGAGAAAAATATAATTCATTTCAATATTCATTCTTTCTTGGTTGAATGTAAGATTGTTTTCCCTGCGACTTTGAGAATAAATGCTTAATTAATTTCCCAGCAAAATTTTAAAGCATCCAATTCTTTAACCGAGTCCGAAAAAATACATCACAGAAATATTTTGCATTGTGTTCCACATTCTGATTTTACATCTCTAACGAGAAAACCCTTGATTAAAAGAGCTGAATACAATGGTCCATAAAAAAAATGCTTAACAATAATGAAGTGCGTAGAAGATCCTTCTACGTCTTTACAAGTGCACGAAAAATCGTGTCTAACAAAAATATAAAGATAAATGAGTACACTTCGCCCCGTGCCGTGACTCGAATGTGAAGTATATGACGCCACGCGCCATATCTTAAATATGAGGTACATGACGCCGCGCGCCATGACTTAAATATGAGATACATGACGCCACGCGCCATGACTTAAATGTGAGGTACATGACGCCACGCGTCATGTCTTAAATGTGAGGTTCATGACGCCACGCGCCATGACTTGAATATGAGTTTACGCAAAGCCCGTCGACCAGCGATGACTCGGTTTGGGAACTAGTGAGGGGCCCGTCGGCTACACTAGTGACCCTACACAGCAAACTAAGTGCGCTCTTAGCTTCTGGATTTACACAGCAGACCAGCGTGTCCCGCTTTCAGCTTCTGTACTTGTACAAGAAACTAGCGTCTCCCGCTTTCAGCCTCTGGATTGAACAATTGGGTGGTTTTACCAAGAAATGGATTCAACCGAATTTAAAAAGTATGTTTGGGTCATTTTTGACCAATTAAAAAGGTTTGGGCCCAACTGGGCTTGTTAAAAAGAGTTTGGGCCTTCTTGGGCTTTTTGGAGGATTTTAAGCTATCTCAGGCTTTTTGGAGATTTTTGAGCCATCTTGGGCTTTGTGGAGATTTTTGAGCCATCTTGGGCTTTTTGGAGAGTTTTGAGCCATCTTGGGATTTTTGGAGAGTTTTGAGCCTATTGAGGCTTTTTGGAGGGTTTTGGGCCATCTTGGGCTTTTTGGAGAGTTTTGAGCCATCTTGGGCTTTTTGGAGATTTTTGGGCCATCTTGGGCTTTTTTGGAGAGTTTTGGGCCATCATGGGCTTTTTGAAAAGTTTTGAGCCATCTTGGGCTTTTTCGGTCATTAAGGCTCGGATTGAAGAATTTTGGGGCCTATTGAGGCTCGGTTTGAGCAAAGAGGTCATTCACCCGTGTATCAACTTAGCACACTTCCCGGAGAGTATTTACTCGGGGAGAAGTACATAATTATATATATGTATTTGAAAGTCTTCCAAGATGTATGTGTATTTAAAAAATATATATTTTTGGATGCCCGCGGGACATCTATATAATTTTAGAAATCAAAATCTTAATTTTTGGATGCTCGCGGGTAATTTTAGAAATCAAAATATCAATTTTTGGATGCCCGCGGGTCGTCTATGTAATTTTTAAAAATCAAAATCTTAATTTTTGGATGCCCGCGGGACATCTATATAATTTTAGAAATCAAAATCTTAATTTTTGGATGCCCGCGGGACATCTATATAATTTTAGAAATCAAAATCTTAATTTTTGGATGCCCGCGGGACATCTATGTAATTTTTAAAAATCAAAATCTTAATTTTTTGATGCCCGCGGGTCATCTATATATTTTTAGAAATGAAAATCTTAATTTTTGGATGCCCGCGGGACATCTATGTAATTTTAAAAATCAAAATCTGAATTTTTGGATGCCCGCGGGACATCTATGTAATTTTAGATATCAAAATCTTAATTTTTGGATGCCCGCGGGTCATCTATATAATTTTAGAAAATAAAATCTTAATTTTTGGATGCCCGCGGGACATCTATATAATTTTAGAAATCAAAATCTTAATTTTTAGATGCCCGCGGGACTTCCATGTAATTTTAAAAATCAAAATCTGAATTTTTGGATGCCCGCGGGACATCTATGTAATTTTAAAAATCAAAATCTTAATTTTTGGTTGCCCGCGGGTCATCTATATAATTTTAGAAAATAAAATCTTAATTTTTGGATGCCCACGGGACATCTATGTAATTTTAGAAATCAAAATATTGATTTTTTTTGGATGCCTTTGAATATATATGTGTATTTTGATATATTTTATAGAAAATACTCATATATCTATTTTTATTTTTAAAGGAGAAAATATACTTAACCCGTGTGTCAATTCAACCCGCCAGTCGGGGAGTATCCACGTTGGGAAAAGTAGTTTTTTGAAAATAATATATATGTATATATATATTTATATATATATATAATATACACATATATATTTTTATTTTATTTTTTAAAAGAGAAAATATACTTAACCCGTGTGTCAATTCAACCCGCCAGTCGGGGAGTATCCACGTTGGGAAAAGCAGTTTTTGAAAATAATATATATGTATATATATATTTATATATATATAATATACACATATATATTTTTATTTTATTTTTAAAAGAGAAAATATACTTAACCTGTGTGTCAATTCAACCCGCCAGTCGGGGAGTATCCACGTTGGGAAAAGTAGTTTTTGAAAATAATATATATGTATATATATATATCTATATATATATAATATACACATATATATTTTTATTTTATTTTTAAAAGAGAAAATATACTTAACCCGTGTGTCAATTCAACCCGCCAGTCGGGGAGTATCCACGTTGGGAAAAGTAGTTTTTGAAAATAATATATATGTATATATATATTTATATATATATAATATACACATATATATTTTTATTTTATTTTTAAAAGAGAAAATATACTTAACCCGTGTGTCAATTCAACCCGCCAGTCGGGGAGTATCCACGTTGGGAAAAGTAGTTTTTGAAGATAATATATATGTATATATATATATATTTATATATATAATATAAGAAAGAAACTCTCCTCTTTTTTTTTAACTAAAAGAAAAAAAATATCTGGAGAACTCACGTTCTCTCTTCTTTGAGCGCGGGAGAGCTCCCTTTCCCCGTCTTCGTTGTTCGCTCAAAGTTCTCTCCTCTCCTCCCTGTCTCGAATGAAGGGCCGAATGCGGCTATTTATAGGTTTTCTGCCGGCTCGGGATGGGTTCAGCGGCTGCTGTAGTTCCCGCGAAACTTCATTGTCGCGGAACTGTAGTCGCGTGGAACTGTTTAAAAAAAAGCGTTCCCGCGGAACTTTGTTGCTTGGGTGCCAAGCTACACTTGCGCGGAACCGGATTCACGCGGAACTGCTTTCCCGCGGAACTGCTTTCACGTAGAGCACATCTGTCCCTTCCTTTCAGAGCTTCTTCCCGCTCTCTGTTTCTGCTGAAATGGAAGAAGGCCCGCACTCATCGCGGTTCGCCGGAGATCGATTGGCCAACGCCAGGCTCTCATTCGCCGCTTTTCAGTAGTTGCCGATCATTTCCGAGAAGACCAAAATCGCCGCAGCTGCGGCTCCGTCTTCATCTTCTTCACTCAATCTACTCACATGATTTCCACATCATCTGCGCACCGCACCAGAAGCTCCACCATCTTTCCTGCCCAGGGCACGCCACCAATGGATCAGTTTGATTCCTTCTGCAACACCGTCAAGGACGTCATCTCCCCGCTCGAATCCGGATTCCGCCGCGCCGCCGACGATCTGCGCAATGATTTCTTCTCCCTAGAGCTGATTGCCTTCGGTGCGGCCTTGAACCTTCCTAAGAAGTTTCGGTACGCCTGAGCCAGGTTGCCGGCCATCGCAATCCACAGCTCCTGCCCCCGACGTAGATTCACAATGATAATGCCCCCTCTGCTCGTTGGGATCGAAGCCAGCGGAGTGCTCGAGGGCGCGAGGGGGAACATCGACAGGGTAGACGGAGGGGTTGGTGCTGCGGAGATCGGCGCTGGTGACATCGAGGGTCTGGTCGGAGGTGCAGCGGATGAGGTATATGATCGACGCGATGCGGCCGTTGTGGGTCCAGAGCTTCGCTTCCACGACATTGCATTGAAGGTCGGCGAGGACTGCAAAGACCACCGAGAGGAGACCGGGGCGGTCGGTTCCTGTTAGCTCTAACGCTGTCAGGCTGTCGCAGCCGTTGGTTGCCAAAATTTTGCTGGTTGCCAGAGATTGTTCGAGGTAGCTGATGAAAATCCATCCCATTCTTTTCGGCAGCACGAAAGAGAAGCTCTGCAATAAGATACTGAGCAGGGTCTCCTTCAGGGACATTTTCCATAAACCATAAAACATGGGAGATGACTTCTTCATTGCTGAAATACTGATACAGCCCGTCAGAAGAAAGGACCAAGAAGCGATCATTTGAGCAGAGCCGGTGGTGACAAACAGCAGGAACCCAGCTGAGGTATGGAGTAGTCCCAATATACTCAATCTGAAACATCTCAAGCAATGCTTCATTGCATTTAGGCTTCTTGAGAAATCCTGCACCAAATGCTCGAGTCACCTTCAGCTGTCCTTTAACTCTATCATTCACAATAGCTTGATTCCATGAGTAAGGATTTAGATAAAGGCCCTTTCCGTTTTTCCTCACATGAAAAGGGCCAACTTCTTCGGCAACTCTATAAGCAATGGAGGAGCGTCCAGGTCCTCCATTAAGCCGAAGCACAAAGGGTCTTTGCGGAAGGGTCTTCCACAGCTTCGAAGGACTAGTAGAGAGACTCCTCGCTGGCTCCTCATTGACAGTGACGTAACCCGAATAATGGGCAAAGGTCACATTGATCGAATTTTCTCCTGGAAGCCCCGAAACTCTGTCTTTCTTCTCATCGTCATTGATGTTCGCGCAAACCAATCTCCCAGAGGTCCCATGAACGGCGATGACGATGATGAGAAGAAAAAGAAGCGGAAGATAGACTGAGGAAGCAGTGCAGATGAACTGCTGCCTCTTCTTCTCCTCCATGTTTGAAAGGGTTTCGGCCTCTGGGAGCTGGGATTGCTCTACTTCCGATGCACTTGTTTTACGAAAATTCATTTGCTGTTGAGAAAACTAATCCCCTGTTGCAAAAACCCATCTGCCACTGCTAACCTTTTCCGTTCTTGCTTCCGACCGGCAAGCGGTAGCTGCCGTAGTTTGTCTTCTCTATGGCGGTCTTCTTAGTTTATTATTATTATTATTATTATTATTATTATTGTTATTGTTATTATTATTTATTTATTATTATTATTATTATATTTTCTTTTGTACTTTGACTGCATACGGAAAGATGTTTTAAAATTCATGATTTAGGGGCTCTATTATATTTTGTTGTCTCTTTTATCGTTATTATTATTATTATCATTATATATTTTGCTCTTGTTTGATCAACCGCGCATTTTCTTTCTTTTCTTTCTCTCTCCTGCTTTTATATATTTATAAAGACTTTGGCTATCTGCGATCCCATAGTAAATCTTCCCTTTATTTATTATTATTATTATTATTTTTGAAATCAATCATAATAGACTCATGGTTTTAAAATATATATATATATACCTCATCACTATAGCATATGATTCGGTTATAGCAAATACCTTATTTCAAAAACGAGATGAACACTTGATAACTTTTAAGAGTGGGACCAATTCTAGCCAAATAGATTTCTTCCTTATAAGAAAATTGGATAGATCCCTTTGTATAAATTGTAAAGTTATCCCAGGTGAGAGCTTAGCTATGCAACATAGATTATTAGTGATGGATATATATACACAAAAAGAGTCAACAAAAACTAAAGGCAATGTAATTCTAAAAATTAAATGGTGGAATTTAAAAGGAAATAACATAGAACTTTTTAGAAAAAGAATGATAGAAGAAGTAAAATGGGACACACAAGAAGATGGAATAGAATCGATGTGGAATAAAATGGCAACTAACATAAAAGAAGTAGGACAAAGTATTGTAGGTATATATAAAAATCGTAGATCCTCACATAGAGAAACTTGGTGGTAGAATGAAGATGTTCAAAAAGCTATAAATGATAAACAAGAAAAATTCGAAACATGGCAGAAAAATAAAATGATACAAACTTACAACAATACAAGCTAGCAAAAAAAGCTACTAAAAAGATTATTAGCGATGCTAAACACAAAGCTTATGAGAACCTATATGACAGATTAGGAACTAGACAAGGTGAAAATGATATTTTTAAGTTGGCTAAATTAAGAGAAAATAAGGGCAAAGATTTAATACATGTTAGATGTATTAAAAGTGAGGACCAAAGAGTTCTAGTCAAAGATGATAATATTAAGGAAAGATGAAAAACTTATTTTTATAGTTTACTAAATGATACTCCACACGAACATTTAACATTAGATGTTAGTCTAAATAGAGAAGAAAATAGGAATATCAGTTATTTCACAAAAATTTGAATATCTGAAGTAAAGGAAGCTCTAAGGAAAATGAAAACAGGAAAAGCCTTAGGCCCAGATAATATACCAATTGAGGCATGGAAGTGCATGGGAGATGTAGGTGCAACATGGTTAACAAATTTTTTTAATAAGATTATAAAAACGAAGTTAATGCCAAGTGAATGGAGGAAAAGCATTATAGTGCCAATTTATAAAAATAAGGGAGATATTCAAAATTGTGCAAATTATCGTGGAATAAAATTAATGAGTCATACTATGAAATTATGGGAAAGAGTAATTGAACATAGAATAAGACTGGAAACTAATATATCTGAAAATCAATTTGGTTTTATGCCATGAAGATCAACCATTGAAGTTATTTTCCTACTTAGACAACCTTTTGAAATGTATAGGGAGAAGAAAAAGAACTTATACATGATTTTTATTGATTTAGAAAAAGCTTATGATCGAGTACCAAGAAAGTTAATATGGAAAGTGATGAGGAAAAAAGGAATTAATGACAGATACATTGATATTATTAAAGATATGTATGAGGGGGTTGTTGCAAATGTAAGAACCATTAGTGGAGATACTAATGTCTTCCCAGTTAAAATAGGTTTACATCAAGGCTTAGCCTTGAGCCCTTACCTTTTTACCCTAGTAATAGATGAGATCACTAGACATCTCCAAGAAGAAGTACCTTGGTTTATGTTATTTGCAGATGACATTGTTCTAATAGATGAAACTAAAGAACGACTAAATTTAAAATTGAATAGGTGGGTAGATGCTTTAGAATCTAATGGTTTTAAAATTAATCGCACAAAAATTGAATATATGAAATACAAATTTAATAATAGTGAGAACCCGGATGAGGAACCAATCAAGATTTTAGATCAAGCAGTAACAAGAACTAATCACTTTCGGTACTTAGGATCAATAGTTCAAGAGAACGGAGAAATCGAGAAAGATATAATATATAGAATTCAAGCAGGATGGAAGAAATGGAGAAGTGCGTCAGGAATTTTATGTGACCGTCGTGTTCCAATCAAACTAAAAGGAAAATTTTATAGGACTGCGATTAGACCTGCTATGCTTTATGGGGCAGAATGTTGGGCAGTTAAAGAGCAACATATACAAAAAATGAGCGTAGCAGAAATGAGAATGTTAAGGTGGATGAGTGGTAAAACAAGAAAAGATAAAATTAGGAATGAAGTAATTCGAGAAAACTTAAAAGTGAGACCAATTTATGATAAAATGAGAGAAAATAGATTAAGATGGTTTGGTCATATTAAAAGGAGGTCTGAAGTAGCACTAGTTAGGAAAACAAAGTCTATCCAAGTAGAAGGTGGTAGGAGAATGAGAGGAAGACCCAAAAAAACATGGATGGAAGTAATTAAACAAGATTTAAAAATATTACAAATTACAAAAAATTTAGTCTTAAATCGGCAAGAATGGCGTAACAGAATCCATGCAGCCCACCCCACATAGGTGGGAAATGGCTTATGATGATGATGATGATGATTACCTACTTGTGCTGAGATTTTATACGCCCCCAGAGCTAGAATTTAGAAAAGAGCGGGTGCTCTTGATTGTATTGAATATACTATAGTGGAACCAAAGACACAACGGGTGTGTGCTTGGAAGAGTCGAGTAGGGAAGGTTGCCCGGACCACTATATATTGTTGTCTCTTGCGTGATTTGATTGCTTATATTTTATATTTTAACTATAGCCTCTCATTCTACATCACTGCACGTTCCATCAAGAGGATTAAACTTACAAGGGGCTAAGCTTCTAATTACGAAAAGAATTTTTAAGAACCCAATTCACCCCTCCCCTCTTAAGTTTTGCCACAAACTATGGACCAACAAATTCATCCATATCTCGCACCACAGGAAGATTCAACACATAACATGACTTCAAATATCTTTAAAATCAAGTTGACAATCATCTCAAGGGAAGAAAATAATAAAAATTAGAAGAGAAAGAAGAAGAGATGAAACTCAATGGATTTCCAGTGGACAACTTTGTCTCCTCTTGATCTTCTCTTCTTGCTCTAAAACCTTGATTTTTCTTCCCCTTTCTCAATAGCCATGGGACCTCTATGGATTGTGTTCTTGAAACCTTAAAAGAAGTATTTATAACTCCTTGCATTTGGAGCTCATACATGTGGAAAATTTCACACGCACACCTTTGTGGTCGCGACCATGACTCTCCTGGATAGCTAGGCAATGCAAATTCTTTAAGGCGGTGGACTTCGTGGCCGTGGCCACCACCTTATTTTGCTAATTTTGCACATCAGTCACCAACATTCCTACAATAAAAGCAATATGAAAACAAGTAAATATAATCCGATATAATCTTATAAATCAAAATGATCTAAAATAAAATAATTTACACTAAATTTAACTAAAACTGCGTGAGAGCTACTCATGATGCAAGGAACACATAAATGATGAAAACTAAATCAAAATATATATAAATTTACATATTTCTCTAGAATTAGCATCTAAAATGAGGATAAAATGAGTGTTGATAACTCTATTTTCATGGAGTTACCAGGGAACAACTTTGGCTAGTGGAAGTTGAGAATGAAATAATTAAATGTGGTAATTGATATGGATTTTGGAATTGCTATCTAAGACAGCATTACTCTACCCCAAGAGTGAAAAAGCCTTTGAATAGACTGAGAAGAAGGTTACATAGTAAAAATTAATGTAAAAGTCATGAACTCACTATTTTGTACTCTGATAGTAGTCGAGTACAATCGAGTATCCTCTTACCAAACTATCAAGGAAATATAAGATACTCTAATATCTATCTACGAGGGTATTTCTTTGGTCCAAGAGACGAGAAGAAATATCCTTATTAAAGAGCTAAAAAGCTTAAAGATGCTTGAAAAAGGAATTATTTTAGAAATATTTACTCAATTTTTGAAAATTATTAATGCTCTTAAATGCCTAGAAAAGACTATTTTTGAATTTGAGTAGGTTATGAAAATTCTGTAAGCACTATTCAAGTCATGGATTCCAAAGATCATAACCAATGAGGAAGTCGATGACCTAAACATTTTCAAGCTTGAAGATCTAATTAGCTCATTGATGTACCATGAGCAAATCAAGAAAAAGAATGAAATAACAAAGGGAGAATACTCTTGCATTAAAAGCTTGTCGCTAAAGTTCAGATGAGTCTACCTCAACATCACAAAATGAGGGCGAAGACATTGCCTTCCTTACAAGCTGCGTATATGTCTATTAAAATGCTCGCTATTTACGCAAGTATACGTCCCGTGTCAAGTAATAAATAGTGAGTATAGTATCGTTCCCACGAGGAATTGTTAACCGAAATTATTAATTAGTCAAATTGCTTTCGATGGGTGGAAAATTCTGAGGTTAGGGTTTAACTAAACTAACAATTGCAATGAGAAATTAGAGTGAAAGTTCGAGACTACTGGATACTTTAAACGGATTTTCTGAATAGGGATGGCAGATGGATAGCTTGGAATCCTTGAATCTAAATTATATTGCTTTGGTTCTTTCTAATTGGATTGCATATGGATTTACTAACCCAAGTTCATATATCTTTATATATGTCTTCCAACATTATATAAAGCTAATTACACCCTATTTAAGTGCTATTTTCCCATGCCATTAAATAAAGTGAAATTGATAAGTTCATAACTTGTATAATGATTACACAGGGTTTAAGGGTATATTCCTATCCGTAAAACAACTCTCCTTACACAAAGGTTGAAACCTATGCCTTGCACATGGATCCGGCAAAGATCTTCCTCTTCCAAGGATAAATCAAGCAATTAAATCATCTTACAAGGTGGCTAATCTTGTAAAAAGCATTTACTCCACACATGCAAAGGTAAATCATACACAATCATGCATAAAATCAACATTCCTGAATATTCTAAGAACCAATAAACAATATAGTTTAGAATTCACATCATCCTAACTATCCATCTAATGGAGGTTTAGTTTAAAGACATGATTTTAACATCCAATACATCTATATAAAAAGTATCCATAAAGGCAGAGAAAGAAAATTGGAAAGAATAAGAAAAACTGTTTTCCGGCTGTTTCCACCAATGGGACTTGAATCCTCTCTTCAATCCGGGATTTAATCTTGATTTCCTCTTTCTCTTGCACTTTAGTTCGTCCTTAGGCTCTCTTCTCCTCTCCCCCTCGCGCGCGAACCACTAGGAACTATATATAGAGTCCATCTTGCGCAGCTTACGCACTAAAATATTCGTGTATAGATGCGTATTGGCGCCTAGGCGCCAACTCCCTGTGTGCTGGGCAACTTGGACACATTCTGCAAATCCTAGAAGTTCATGCACTAGCGCGAAGGTGCCAATTCCCTGGACTGCACTACCTGACTTGTGGCTTCTGACTTGGGTTTCATGTACCAACTATTTGGAGACCATGTTGAAATCTGTGTGTGCTGAAAATGGCCAAGGCGGGTAGGGTGGCGCCTAGGCGCCATCCATCTGCCTCTGGATGCCTCAGCTTGCATTCAATTCATCCGCTCTGCCTTCGTACGTCTCGTCCTTCCTGCAAAAAATGGAAAAACTAAATACATGAACTAAAAAATGCCTAAATAATGCTAAAAATGCCTAAAAGCTGATTAATGTTCCTAAAATGCGAGACAGATGAAAATTAAGCTAAATGAGTGCAAATTAAGCCTAATCTCTTGAACTAACGCACAAATTAGGTCTGAAATGGGTCATGATAACTTGTAAAAATATGAGTTATCACACCCCAAACTTAAATGTTGCTAGTCCTCGAGCAACACATGCAAACACTATGGATGAATGAATGAAGGAATAGATGAATGAATGAGTTAATGAATGTATGCAGACTCCGTCAACTCCGTTTGCTTCTTGTTACGCATTGATCAATCCACTTAGCCATTTTCACAAGGTCGAGATTACTTCAACTTGAAAAATCCTTCATTATATAAACAAGGCATGCATTTTCCTTTTTCAAACCAAGTTACATGTGGATGATAAGATTCCATAGTGCAAAGTCATAATTCAACACGTTAATCTTTCATTCGATCAGAAAACTAGTTAGAAAATTAATGAACATAAGCAAACCAAGGATTAAACTAAATATAGTGGTCACAACAAATGGTATCAAGTCACTGAATTTAATCTCTAACACTACACATTCTTTTTCCCCCCCAAACTTATTGCAAAGATTCTCCTCACCATATTTTAGGATATCTGGAGATCTGTTGTTTTTTGAGCTCCCCTCACCATATTTCAGGGTATCTAGGGAGAATTTTCATTTTTAAAGCGTTGTTACTGTGATTTTCCTATGCTTTTTACGCGAACCTTGCCATTTGTCGATGCCAAGTCCCGGTTACTCAGCTTAGGTCAACCACCCCCTTTTTATCTTTTTCTAATGCTTTGTTAGGGGTACTGAACATGTTTGAGTAATTCCTGTAAAATAATACCATTTCTGAACCCGTTGAGGTACTTGGTCAGCATTTATTTAGTTCAGTTTTCATCATCTCGGTCTGAAAGATATGCCTGTGTTTGAATTAGAATAATGCATTATGAAATTTCTTTTAATTCTTTCACATGTTAATTTCAACCTTCTTTAATACTTGGTTTTAATCTGAATTGCCCATTCTTTCATGAATTCAATTTCAAGTCAGAATTAATCACAACCTTGCACATTTTCATAATAAGATGGATTGAAGCAACGATAACTTTCATTAGTTCGAATTGAAATACATGCAACATAAATAAAACATGAAAATTTAAAATGGAAAAACTAACCTATGGTTGAGAATTATACACCCCCCAAACTTGAGAGATGCATTGTCCTCAATGCATGATCCTAAAATGAACTAAAAATGAAAATACAATGAAAAGTAAAAATAAAAGCAAAGAAAAGCAGAAAGAAAGGACTGGGACTCCCCTCAAGAATCGGACTCCGTAGAGTCTTCGTCATCCTCGTCACTAGGCTGGGGCTGCGATTGTTGCCTGAAGCAGGCTCGGACCTCTGGTGGCGTCAGTGGGAAAGCTCCAATTCTTTTTTTTTCTACAAAGGCAAAAACAACAACAAAAAAAAATTCAAACGGAAAAATGATTGATGGGTTGCCTCCCATCCAGCGCTGAGTTTATCGTCCTCCACTCGACATTCTCACTGTTCGATTCTCTTTCAGTTCCACCACCTCCTTGCAACGCTGAAAATCATCTCCCATATAATGCTTAAGACGTTGCGCATTCACAGCAAAACTATTTCCAGATGCCTCGTTGCATATTTCCACCGCTCCATGCTCAGTTGCCTTTATCGCCACGAACGGACCTGACCATCTAGATTTGAATTTCCCTGGAAGTAACTTCAATCTTGAATTGAAGAGCAAAACTTTCTGACTTGCTTGAAATTTCGTGTTAGAATCTTTTTATCATGTCATTTCTTCACCTTTTCTTTATAGATCTTGGCATTTTCATAAGCTTGCATCCGAAACTCATCCAACTCATTGAGTTGTAGTAATCGGCGTTTCCCTGCCTGTTGCATGTCCAGGTTGAGTTTTTTAATTGCCCAATACGCACTGTGCTCCAACTCCAGCGGTAGATGGTAGGCTTTTCCATAAACCAGTTGGTAGGGAGACATTCCAAACTGAGTTTTATAGGCAGTTCGATACACCCATAGTGCGTCGTCCAGTTAGATGGATCAGTCCTTGCGAGAGGACCCGATCATTTTTTCTAGAGTTTGCTTCAATTTTCTGTTGGCCAACTCGACCTGTCCGTTAGCTTGCGGATGATACGCTGTCGTCACTCTGTGGCGTACGCCGTATTTGTGTAGAATTTCCATGAACTACCGGTTATAGAAATGGGATCCTCCATCACTAATGATCACCCTTGGCATGCCAAAATGAGTAAAGATGTTCTTCTTGATGAATTTGAGAACTGTTTTAGCATCACCTACTTGGGTTGGAATCGCTTCTACCCATTTCGAAACATAATCAACAACAACAAGGATGTATTCGTTTTCAAAGGAGGGAATAAATGGGCCCATGAAGTCGATACCCCAGACATCAAATATTTCTGCTTCAATGATATTAGTGAAAGACATCTCATGTCTTTTAGAAATGTTACCTGTCGTTAGCATTGATCGCATCTTTTTACATAAACTATTTTTACCTATTTTTTATTTTTTTAAAATTAATTAATTTAGGCTAAATTAATTCTAGCCATTGATCTTTGATGAGGATGATCATGGGCCATTGGATCATGCCCCAAAAGTCCATGCTCCAGCAGCAATTGCAGGCTTTGCATTAATTTTATTTAATTAAAATTAATCAAAGTCAAACGGCATTAATGAAAAAGTAAAGTTACTTTTTCCATTTTGAAATGACATTTAATCTTGACCCTTAATTCATGATCTTTGATTAATCTTTGACCATTCATCATATCCATCATCATATCTTGGCCACCCATAAAAAATTTCATCTTGATCCGATGTCCGGATTGCAAGATATGAATTTTTCTTCATTTTCTTCAAAAATCAATTAAAAATCCGAAAATTCATATTTTAATCCAAAAAAAAATTTTTGTCCTATAGTGGGAAGCTTCCTTTTTCGTCTTTTATGATTAAGTTAATCCAAAGTGATTAACTTAACATATTTCCTTAATCCCACGTTACTATTCACATTTCACTATTCACATGCACTATTCATCCGAATTTCCTGCATAAGTATTTTAACTTTCATTTCCATATATTTCATATCCATCAATATATATTTCTCAAATATATTACCTAGGGTTGACAACCCTAGGGTTTTGTACACGTCTCAAAGATCAGGGTTCCACATCTGCAGTAGTGCTTCCTGTTCACACTTTGGAATACATCTCCGATATAACTGATCTGAGCATTGCTTAAACAAATATGGATAATCCCAGAAATAAAATTTAACGTCATGGAGAAACTTCTTCCTTTGGTGTGAATTCAGCCCCGGAGGCAATATTCCACTGACGATGTAATTGACGAAGTCTGCATACCATGGTGGGCTGCCTGGGGAGATAGAGAATAGCTGCTCATCCGGAAACACTTCCTGAATTTGCTCCGCATCATGAGCTAACTGGAGTCTTTCAAGGCGGGATAGATGGTCAGCGACCTGATTTTCAGCTCCCTTACGGTCTTTGATTTTGAGGTCGAATTCTTGTAGCAGTAAGACCCATCGAATCAAGCGTGGTTTTGCATCCTTTTTTTCAATCAGATATTTGATGGTGGAATGGTCTGTGTAAACGATCACCTTAGTGCCCACCAGATAGGGTCTGAATTTGTCAAATACAAATACCACTGCTAGTAGTTCCTTTTCAGTTGTAATGTAATTCATTTGTGCCTCGTTCAACTTCTTGCTAGCGTAGTAGATGGAGTGGAAAACCTTATTTTTTCGCTCTCCCAATACTGCTCCCACTGCATAGTCACTTGTATCGCACATTAATTCAAATGGGAGATTCCATTCTGGAGAAAATAATAATTAGTGCAGATACAAGTTTCTTTTTCAGCTCCTGGAATGCTTCAATACATTCGCTAGTGAATTCGAATGGCGTGTCTTTTTCGAGCAGCGAACATAACGGCTTAGCTATCTTTGAGAAGTCTTTTATGAACCGTCTATAGAATCCTCCATGTCCCAGAAAATTGTGAATGCCTTTGACTGAGGTGGGTGGAGGCAATTTCTCGATCGTCTCGATTTTAGATTTGTCCACTTCGATTCGATGTTTAGAGACCATGTGACCAAGTATGATGTCTTCCTGCACCATAAAATGACACTTTTCCTAGTTAAGAATCAAGTTCGTATCTTCACACCGCTGGAGCATCTTTGATAAGTTGGTTAAACACTCGTGTATGAATTCTCGAATATCGAGAAATCGTCCATGAATACCTCTAGGAAATCTTCCACCATGTCAGTGAAAATGGCCATCATACATCGCTGAAATGTGCCTGGAGCATTGCATAGGCCAAACGACATTCGCCTGAATTCGAACGTGCCATACGGACATGTGAACGTGGTCTTTTCTTGGTCTTCTGGTGCTATCATAATCTGGTGATAACCTGAATAGCCATCCAGAAAGCAGTAGAATTTACGTCCTGCTAACCTGTCCAGCATCTGATCAATGAATGGAAGTGGGAAATGATCCTTTCAGGTGGCTTTATTCATCTTGCGGTAGTCCATGCAAACTCGCCAGTCAGTAACTGTTCTGGTCGGGATTAGCTCGTTGTTTTCGTTGGAGACAACCGTCATACTGCCTTTCTTTGGTACACACTGCACCCGGCTGACCCAAGAACTGTCGGAGATAGGGTATATCATGCCTGCATCTAGCCATTTGATGATCTCCTTTTTGACCACTTCTTTCATGATTGGATTTAGTCTTCTCTGCGCTTCGATAGATGGCCTAGAATTCTCTTCTACTTGAATCTTATGCATGCAAAAGGATGGGTTGATGCCTCTGATGTCTGCTATGGTCCATCCTATAGCCTTTTTGTGATCTCTGATCACTCTGAGCAGTTTTTCTTCCTGCATGGGATCAAGTGCAGAAGAAATAATCACCGGGAGTGAGGATTCTGCTCCTAGGAAGGCATGTCTGCGGTGTTTTGATAAAAGGTTTCAGCTCTAGGATAGGCGGCTCTTCAATTGACGGCTTCAACTGTTTAAATGACTTCGGCTTGAGCTCCAGTGATTCAAATTTCTGCGTGTATTGTGGGAATGTCGGGGGTTGCTGCAGATAGTGTATCATTTCTGCTAAATCTTCATCAGATTCATTGCCTTCCCCAACGAGCGATGCTTCTAGGATGTCCTTGAAAGCTGAAATTTGGAATTCAGCTTGCAGTGCCGAGTCCACCATGTCGATCATTAAACATTCCTCTGGGTCATTTGGTAACTGCATTGCCTTGAACACACTAAAAGTAACATGTTCACTCTGAACCCGCATGGTCAGCTCTCTAGCCTGTACATTGATGATGGATTTTCCCGTTGCGAGGAAGGGACGACCCAGAATGATTGGCACATCTCGATCTTCTTCATAATCCAGGATAATAAAATCTGCAGGAAAAATGAACTTTTCCACCTTGACAAGACATCCTCAATAATACATTTTGGATATGTGATGGATCGATCTGCCAGTTACAACATTACTGTCGTGGGTCGACCTTCCTTGAGACCTAATTTTCTAAAAATGGACTTGGGCATTAGATTAATGTCGGCCCCCAAGTCACATAGGGCTCTCCCGAAGTACTGGTCTCCAATTGTGAATGGAATGGTGAAACTCCCTGGGTCCTTGAGTTTAGGAGGTAGTTTCTTCTGCACCCTTGCACTTGTTTCCTCTGTTAATGCCACCGTCTCAAATTTCGTCAACCGCCTTTTCTTTGATAGCACATCTTTCATGAATTTGGCGTAGCTCGGCATTTGTTCCAAGGCTTCGACGAGAGGTATATTAATATGCAGCTGCCTCAATACCTCAATAAACTTCTTAAACTGGCCCTCCTTTTTAAGCTTTTCGAATCGCTGAGGAAATGGAGGAGCGGCCTTGGATTTGTGGCCATTTCAGCGTCCGGTTGCTTTTGAGTTGTGACTGGTTCTTCTGGCTCCTGCGACTGCTGAATCAGAGGATTAGTGGGTTCAGTCACCGATTCTGGTGGAATTGCATTGGGTAACTGCTTTCCACTATGTAATGTGACTGCTTGGACCTGTTCTTTGCTTTTTTCCTTTCGGGTTTTGCTCGGTGTCGGTCGGCAATGATCCTTGAGGTCGGTTGTTCAAGGCTGAGGCCAGTTGGCCTATCTGTGCTTTCAGGTTCCTGTTCATCGTGATCTGGGATTGCATAAACTGCATGAAGACGCTTTCTAGATCCGATTTCTTTTCTTCTCGCGGTGGTGGATTGAACTACATTGGTCTTGCAGGCTGTTGTTGTGGCAATTGTTGTGAGAATCCTGACGGCTGATTCGGCCTTGTCTGATTGTTCCATGAGAAGTTTGGATGATTCCTCCAGCCTGGGTTGTACTTGTTTCCATACTGATTTGCTGGGTTTCTCTAGAAATTTCCCACGTAATTAATGGACTCAGGGTTGGATGCACATTCATCACTGGGATGGCCGAATTCGCCACACCATGTGCAAATGTTTGCTGTTGTCGACTGTTGTGGTGTAGACGCTCTTAACGCACTAACATTGGCTAGCCTGAATAAGTTTTGGATTTGCCAAGATGTCGATGTGAGCCTTTATCGATGAAACCGAGTCCGGTTAGAGTAGACCCGCACCTCGGCTCCTGTCAGATGGAAGTTAATAAGTGTTAGTCGCCATGTTTTCAAGCAGGGCGTATGATTCCCGATAGCTTTTCTGTAGCAGAGAACCATTCGATGAAGAATCCACCATGTGACTGGTGGAATCCTGGAGACCGTTATAGAAAATTTGAATTTGGACCCACGGTTGAACTCCATGATGCAGGCACTTTCGAAGCATGTCTTTGAAGCTGTCCCACGCCTCTCATAGGGTCTCCTCTCCTTGTTGCTTGAACGAGACTATATCCATTCTCAGCTTAGCTAACTTGGCGGGCGGGAAGTATTTTTCAAGGAATTTTTGAGCCAAGTCATTCCATATGTTGACGGAGTTCGGTGGAAAAGAATCTAGACACTCTGAAGCTCGATCACGTAGAGAAAATGGAAATGTTCGAAGCCACATTGCCTTGTCTGAGACTCCGTTATGCTTGAATGTGTTCATAATCTACAAAAAAATTCGCAGATGGCGGTGCGGGTCTTCAAATGCAAGACCTCCGAACTGCCCCATAGACTGGAGCATCTGGAAAATCACCGGCTTGATTTCAAAGTTTTTGGTGTCAATTGGAGGAGGTACAATGCTAGTCTGAACAGCATTTTGACCGAGCGCAATCAGATCCCATATGGGTTGGTCCAGATCATCTTGCGGTGGCAAATTCGGGATCTCAATCCTTTGGTTTTCCTGCTGATTTGCGTGGACATTCTCGTCCTGGGTCTCAATGCGCTCCATCGTATGCTGTCTGTTCTTAGCCTCCCTGCTCTTATGACGCCTTCTCAAATAAGTTCGCTCGGGTTCCGGATCAAAAGGAATAACAATCTCCTTTCCGGCTCTACCTTGGCGCATGCAATATGAGACAACTCTGCAAAAACCAATGGAATTGAACTAGCAGCAAGAAAAAGAAATTCTAAGCTAAAAGAAATTATCAAAATAAACTATTCTACAGAATTATATAAGAAAGAAATAAAACTAAAAATAATTGGCTAAACAATTCTTCGGCAACGGCGCCAAAAACTTGACGAGCTGCGTATATGTCTATTAAAATGCTCGCTATTTACACAAGTATACGTCCCGTGTCAAGTAATAAATAGTGAGTATAGTATCGTTCCCATGAGGAATTGTTAACCGAAATTATTAATTAGTCAAATTGCTTTCGATTGGTGGAAAATTCTGAGGTTGTGGTTTAACTAAACTAACAACTGCAATGAGAAATTAGAGTGAAAGTTTGAGACTACTGGATACTTTAAACGGGTTTTCTGAATATGGATGGCAGTTGGATAGCTTGGAATCCTTGAATCTAAACTATATTGCTTTGGTTCTTTTTAATTGGATTGCATATGGATTTACTAGCCCAAGTTCATATATCTTTATATGTCTTCCAATATTATATAAAACTAATTACACCCTATGTAAGTGCTATGTTCCCATGCCATTAAATAAAGTGAAATTGATAAATTCATAACTTGTATAATGACTGCACAGGGTTTAACAATATATTCCTATCCATTAAACAACTCTCCTTATACAAAGGTCGAAACCTATGCCTTGCACATGGATCCGGCAAAGATCTTCCTCTTCTAAGGATAAATCAAGCAATTAAATCATGTTACAAGGTAGCTAATCTTGTAGAAAGCATTCAATCCACACATGCAAAGGTAAATCATACACAATCATGCATAAAATCAACTATTCATTCTTGAATATTCTAAGAACCAATAAACAATATAGTTTAGAATTCAAATCATCCTAACTATCCATCTAATGGAGGTTTAGTTCAAAGACATGATTTTAACATCCAATACATCCATATAGAAAGTATCCATAAAGGCAGAGAAAGAAAATTGGAAAGAATAAGAAAAACTGTTTTCCAGCGATTTCCACCAACGGGACTTGAATCCTCTCTTCAATTCGGGCTTTAATCTTGATTTCCTCTTTCTCTTGCACTTTAGTTCGTCCTTAGGCTCTCTTCTCCTCTCCCCCTCACGCGCGAACCCCTAGGAACTATATATAGAGTCCATCTTGCGCAGCTTATGCACTGGAATATTCGCGTACGGATGCGTATTGGCGCCTAGGTGCCAACTCCCTGTGTGCTGGGCAACTTGGACACATTCTGCAAATCCTAGAAGTTCATGCACTGGCGCCTAGGCGCCAACTCCCTGGACTGCACTACCTGACTTGTGGCTTCTAACTTGGGTTTCATTAGAGAAGTGGGGCCTGGGCGCCCCTGGGTGGCTCCTAGGCGCCAACTCTCTGGAGACCATGTTGAAATCTGTGTGCTGAAAATGGCAAAGACGCGTAGGGTGGCGCCTAGGCCCCATCCATCTGCCTCTGGATGCCTTAGCTTGCATTCAATTCGTCTGCTCTGCCTTCGTACGTCCCGTCCTTCCTGCAAAAATTGGAAAAACTAAATAAATGAACTAAAAAATGCCTAAATGCTAAAAATGCCTAAAGCTAATTAATGTTCCTAAAATGCGAGGCGGATGAAAGTTAAGCTAAATGAGTGCAAACTAAGCCTAATCTCTTGAACTAACACACAAATTAAGTCTGAAATGTGTCATGATAACTCGTAAAAATACGAGTTATCAAGTTTGCCTTGACGATTTGAATAAAAATATCTATTGATAATTGATAACAATCCGTAGGTATGTAACATGAGACTTGAACACATAAACATATCAAATATAAAAATATTATGGAAAAAGAGTTTAGTTGAAGGACTATTAAAACTCAAATATGATAAAGACAAGGCATGTGAATCATGCTAAATGTCCAAGTAATTAAAGATTTCATTTTCACCCGATAAAGAGATCACTACATCTAGACTACTTGAATTATTACAATGAATCTTTATGAACCATCCCATATTTTGAGCCATAGAGAAAAATGATATATTTATTATTGTTGATGATTAGTCAGGGTTCACTTGGATAATGCTATCAAATAGAAAAGATAAAGCCTTCTCTATATTTTATAGTTTCTCATAATTGGTGCAAAATGAAAAATAAACTTCAATCATATATATTAGAAGTAACCATGATGGTGAATTAAAAATAAATGACTTATAGCATTTTGTAATGCGAAAGACATACATCACACATTTTTTGTATCTTGAGCTTCACGAAAAATAGAATAGTTGAGAGAAAGAATAGAACTATATAACAGATGACTACAACTATGTTAAATGAAAGAAAACTACTTAAAAAAATTTGGAGTGAAATAGTTAGCATCTTGCCATGTGCTAAATCAAATTACTATAAGAGCTATATTGAAAACCCTCATATGATCTATGAAAAAGGTAGAAAGCTAAACATTTCATATTTTTGGTTGCATCTATTATGTATTGAATAATGAAAAAGATAATGTTAAAAAATTAAATGCAAAAAGTGATGAAACAATCTTCCTTTGTTACTCCTCTAATAGCAAAATATATAAAGTATTCAACAAAAGGACTCAAGTAGTAGAAGAGTCTATACGTACTATTTTTGATTAATTTAACCCAACTTCAAATAAGGATGAACCGAGTGATGCAAAAATATAACAAAAGAATTTGGGAAGCTATAAGTGAAAAAGAAAGAGGATGATAAGCCCAGGAAAGATAAAGATCACAGTCAAATTAAGAGGTAAATGAAGGTAACCCCTACAGATCTTAAATTTAGAGTTGACCATCCAATTAAATTAGTAATTGAAAGCATATATGATGGTGTGAAAACAAAAAGCTCAAGACAAAATGTATGTCGGCATTTTCCTTTTATTTCAAAAATCGAGCTTAATACAATTTATCAAGCTCTTAATGTTGAAAATTAGATTATGACAATGCAAGAAGAGTCTAATCAATTTGAAAAAAAGTATGAGAATTAGTTCTTAGATCCAAGAACCACTACTTAATTGGAATAAAATGGGCTTTTAGGAACAAATTAGATGAAAGTGAACTTCTAGTGAGAAACAAAGCAAGCCTAGTGAGGATCAGAGATGTAATAATGATTTTTAGTTGATAAGAACCTTTCCTCTTTCCTATTCTAGCATTAAAGTTGTTGTAAGGTAGGGTCTTTCTTTTCGTGCTGAATAATCTGTTTAGTTAGCTATCCATTTTGCCACTTATGCTAGCCGAGAGAAAGGCCTATTCAAGTTGTATTAAGTTAAGGAGAACACCTTTCTATTAAAGTAGGGTGAAATCTCTCCTTCCTCTTAGTTACCACGAAAAAGTTGGTTGAAGTCTTTCCTCTTTGTTTCCTTCCTTGTCATTCTTGTCTCTTTTCTTCTGTGCAATAAGGCTTTCAATTATCTCAAGCAATGATGACTAAGGAGCATTCACAAGAGGAAAGAATTAATTTTGAAGAATTATATGCTCTTGTAGCTAAATTAGAAGTCATATGTATATTGCTTGCTTTTGCATCTCATATTGATTTTCAAATTATTTCAAATGGATGTTAAAAGTGTATTTTTAAATGACGACATTAATGAAAAAGTATATGTTGAACAACATCTGGACTTTAAAGAGAATGATCAATCAAACTATATTTCCAATCTAATGAAGACCTTTTATGGACTCAAACAAGCTCCCACAACTTAGTATGAAAGACTTTGCAAGTTCTTGATTGATTATGATTTCAAAAGAGGAGAAGTAGACACCACCTCATTCATTAAGAACAAGAATCATGATATTCTAATAGTAAAAATTTATATTGATGATATAGTCATTGGTGCTACTAATGAATCCTTATGGAAAGAATTCTCTAAGTTTGCAAAATGAATTTGAGATGACTATAATGAGTGAACTCAAACTTCTTCTTTGGATTGCAAAATCAAGAAAATTAAAAAAGGTATCTTCATTTGTCAATCCAAATACATCAAATAGATGCTAATGAAGTTCAAGATGCAAAATTGCAAAAGAGCAAATGCACTTATGGGTTCATCAATTAAAATGGACAAGGATGAAAGAGGAAAACTTATAGGTTAATGTTTATATAGAAGTATGATTGGTTCTTTGTTATACTTAACTGCTTCTAGGCTAGATATTTTTTTAGTAAATGTATGTGCTTTAGATTTCAATCTAATCCTAAATAATCTCACATGCTAGTAGACAAAAAAATTTAATTTTTCAAAAAACTTAGGCCTATGGTATCCAAAATGCTCAACTCTTGATTTAATAAAATACTCATATGCTGATTTTGTTAGTTACAAAGTGGACAAAAAAACACTAGTGACACTTGCCAATTCCTTAGAAGTATATCGATATCATGGTTTTGAAAGAAACAAATTAGTGCTACTCTATTTACATAGAAGCTAAGTACATGGTTGTAGAAAGTTATTGTGCGTAATTATTATGAATGAAAGAACAGTTAAACAATTATGGACTTGACTATAGAGATATCCAAATTAGATGTGATAATACAAGTGCGATATGTCTAATTAAAAATTCATTCTTAAATTCTAAGACTAAACACATAGATTTTAGACATCACTTTATAAGAGAATATATTGAAAACTATAACATATGTATAAAATATGTAAAGATAGAAGATCAAATTGCAGATATATTTATCAAACCTTTGCAAATAAAATTATTTTATAAAATTAGGAAAGAAATGGGAATAATGAACTTAGATGGATAAAAATCAATTTGACAAATTGTTAATTATGTTTTGTGATATGATTAAATGTATTCAAAGAATGGATTTGATTGAAGTATGATTGTGCAATTATTGATGATATTAATACAATAATTGTGAGAAGGAAATTTGCACTAAAAGTGGAACTAAGACTTAGATCGGGTAGGTAGGTCAAGTTGACCTCCCACAACCCAATTCCAGTTCAGTGAAGTCGACTTTGAACCTAACACAAGGTTCAAAGTCAACCTCAAGCACGGGGTTGATTCAACTTCTTAAGCTCAGTTGTTTCTCTATTTTTCATTTCTTCCCATTCCTAGTATCTCACTTGAGTTCCTTATTTCTCTTATGCCTTTAAATCCTCAAATCCTCACTCCATCACCTCACATCTGCATCAAGACATCCTCATTCTCATCTTCATTACATCATTCATCAAAGGCATTTAAGAAAGTGGTTAGTAAGTCTTCAAAACTCTTAGTTTCTCATCCTTCCCAGTCCAACACCGAAGGAAACATTCATAGAGGCAAAAACACCTTCAAAGCAGCCCAAAGAGAAAGCCACTTCATCTCAACCTTCTCAAAGTCGAAGAGTTAGATTTGAGGAAAGTAACTCATCATCTACCCAACCAAAAGAGATAGAACAAAGTACCAATAGTGAGGAAGAAGTAGAAGTTCGCAAAAAGAAAAGTGTTCTACAATAGTGAGACGAAGTAATTGAAATGCTCGTAAAATATTTTAAGACTTCCATAAAATGTAAAAGATTTTATAAATATTTTTATGGAAGGTGTTTCTACTAAAAATCATTGATTTTGAGTTCCTACTAAAATATGAGTTTGGGATAGAAGAAATTTTTTACTATTGAGGATGGACCAATCTCTTAAAAGAAGAAGAAAGGATTTATTGAGACATCACTTGGTAATTCTACTACTCTTAAAGTGTAGATGATATTATCACATTTGTCAAAAGAGGTAGAAATTAATATTGGATATGCATATGGCTATCAAGATTCACAAGAATTCACCTTGCATCTATACTAGCAATCCCCTATGAAGACGAAAAAGGTCTCCTAAAAGGCCTTACTCAGACCTTAATGTACAACCAGCTAACTAGAAGCAACAAATATGCAGAGGTAATGAAGTTCATTCACTACATGAATCTACCTCCTCAACTAAGAGTTTTACGATTGCTAGTTGCTCCTTGTATCTATCTTGTAGGAGGAGGAAGACACTAGCTCAACCCCCGACAAGCTAAATCCTACGGATGCTTGCCAACAAAAGGAAAATAAAGTTGCCCAAATTGATAATGGAAGTTCTAGAATTGAAGAAGGACAACCTTAGAGGCATCATCCTTTATGAGATATGGATAACAAAGGTTTTAGAATATTATGGATTGGATTTGGAAGGAGAACTGTTTGGGGCTCTAAAACTAACAAATGCTTTAAGCAAAGCTCTTCTCCCATGATGAAGATAGATATTGAAAGGTTCATGGAAAAGCAGATTCAAGCAAGGTTTGGATAACAAGAGATACACGAGGTAACTCCTAAAGAAGAAGCATAATCTGAGGGGGAGCCTCTACTTCAAATGTCAACACAGCCTCAACCTCAGTCTCAACCTACCCGTAAGCCTCACCATGCATCACCACACTATCAACCCTATGCATTTCATTTACATGCATCACATTCACCTCATTTACTCATGTATCTCCTACATTTGCACAATGTGCTAATAAAGAACCCATCTTAGAATACCTCCAAGCTATGGAGAATAGGATAATTCAGGAGTTAGAAAACATAAACATGTCACTTATGACCATGCATGAGAAGCAGGACAAGCTAGAGCAAGCTTTTAAAAATTTTGCATGTATTTTGCCTCTGACACTAGATATCATTAACCCATTTCCAACATCCTTAGCCAAATCCATATATAAGGGAATCTATGGTTTCATCTCCATCTATGGAAAATACACCTGCATTTTTCACACTTGATTCTTCATCTCCAACTCATCATTCCCATAACCAAATATTGTATCCCATTACCCCTTTTTCATTTATCAAAGTATGCATTGTATCTTTGTAGGCCCCTTCTCGATGGTTATCACAAGGGGAGAGAATAGAAGATAGGGGAGAATAGAACACAGGGGAGAGAATATAAATTTTTTTTGGGAAATTTTGGGACTAGATGGATTATATTTAGGCTGAACTCGAAAACTTTATGAGTTTTTGTTGAAATGAATGAAATTTCACATGCTTTGTTGAAATGAATGAAATATCTTATACTTATGTTGTTTGAAAAATGACTACTTATGTTTTTTAATACATATGCTTAGCGAAGATGACATGCATGAAAGTCATATTTTGATTGTTCGAAACATGATCAAAATTATTTGAATAGATGGAAAATTTGTTAAACGAAGTTGCATTTGAACGTTAAAAGTATTGAATGAACTAAAATTTGTCAAATATCAACGTTTATCAATTAAATGAAAGGCAAAGGAATGTATTGAATTTGGATTCCCAACCAGTAAACATCACCTATTTATAAGAAAGTTAGAATAGAAAAATATTTTTTAAAAACATTAAAAAGAGGGAGATTGTGTGACGCCCCGAACCGAGCATCACAACCTTACTCCAAAATCTATCAATTGGTAAATGTGACTCAAGATTGTTGCCCTGATCACGGGCGGGTTCTTAATTGGAACTTGTCCAAATTTTTTTCTTTTTTTTCTTTCATCATATAATCATATACTCATCATCATTCATAATGGACTTATGGATATCATCATAAATCATCAACTTTTCATATTATTCATAACTTCATAATTTCATACAACCTATGTCCTTTTTCATCATATCCCATTAGAGCATCTATTCATACAAAAATCTACTAACCTTTGTAGATTTCTCTTTTCCTTTAGCAACACATATCCTTCATCTCTTGGCTTTTCTTACACCTGTCTAAGGTTGGAAAAACAAAACATGAGTCCAAACTTAATAAAAAAGCATTTTTCTTTCATTTAAATGCATTTCTCTCCATTCGATAGAAGACACTTACCAAGTGATCAACTACCAATGGAATAGAAACCTTTCCGTAAACCATTCTTGAAAATCTTTTCATAAAACCTTTCATAAAACATATGCTTGCAAACATAATATGTAAACCTCTTTTTCATGGACATAAAAACATTTTTCATAAAACTTCCTTTCTCCAAGGACATTCTCTTTGTTTGAAACAATTGTTGAAATCAAATGCAAAATATCCAAAGCATGTGTTTTGATGATTAAGAACACAATTTGAGTAAGTTTTTGCTACTAATATATTTTGTGTATTGTTTAAGGATATAAAAATGGAAAATATGAAGCATGGCAGACCAAGTCGATCCCCAAGTCGACTCAGGCATCGATTCAGGCCAAGTCGATACCCAAGTCGACTTCAGTAGAGACTTCAAGCGTCATTTCTTGTCCGGCGTTGAAATTGGGGACCAAAAGCTGCCGAAGTCGCAAACGAAGTCGACTCCACTTGCGACTTAGGCGAAGTCGCAGGCTAAGTCGACTCCAGCTTCGACTTCAGATTGACAGTGCAGAACTTGAAGAGCTAAGTCGAAGACCAAGTCGACTCAAACACTTGACTTGGATCAAATGAAGATCAAATGAAGACCAAAGCAAGCAGGGTTGCATGAATCCATCATGTTGGATCATGAACACATACTTGGACATCTTCCATGCATTCCAAGACTCAAGTACTCAAGAATTCAAGAAATGGAATTCAAGGTTTTCGAGATAAATAATCATACAGTGTTCTGAGAAATGCAAAACAAAGGAAGAATACTTGAATTTTAAGAAATTAAAATAACCAAAGTCATTTCAAAAGAGTTTTAAGTTCACTTGGCAAAATAAGGAGGTCAAGTCGCAAACGAAGTCGACTCCAGCATCGACTTGTGTCAAGTCCCAAACCAAGTCGACCTAAAAGACAGACTTGGAAAATGAAGAATCCGAAGTCGCACCCGAAGTCGACTCCATATGCGACTTGGGTCAAGTCCAAGGCCAAGTCAACCCGAGGAAGAACTTGAATAGCCTGAGCACAGCCGAAGTCGACTCCAGCATGCTACTTGGGCGAAGTCGTACCCGAAGTCGACTCCATCTACGACTTGGGGTCATAACGTTCGAATTTTTGAACGTTGGCTCATTTATTACGCGCCAACCAGCTTCATAACGTTCAAAATTCTCCCTCCTCTATATATAGACACTCAAGAAAACGTAGAAACATATAAGATAGAGCAGAAAAAGAGGAAAGAAGTGCCCCTAAGAGTTATATTCTACTTTCTTCTATATTTGAGTGATCTATACACGATTAAAGGAAGAATAAGCTTCAACTTGTTGTTTGCTTCAACACAGATCGATTCACCGGTTTTACGAATTCTTCCTCGAGCTGAAACTTGCTACACAAATCTATAAAGTGTAGATTTCTTTCATTTCATCTTGTTATTTGGTTTTTGGTGCTTGGTTTGAGCTTGGTGTTTCAAACAAAGTTATAGCAAAGTAGGGTTGTGACTGGAGTGAAACTCGTCACCTACTTATGCTATGTGTTGTATACGCCCCTAGAGCTAGAATTTAGAAGAGAGCAGAGGCTCTAGTTGTATATGCCCCCTAGAGCTGGAATCTAGAAGAGAGCAGAAGCTCTCGTTGTATTCGCGGAATACATAGTGGAACCCAAGTCACAAGGAGTGTGAGCTTGGAAGAGTGGAGTAGGGAAGGTTGCCCGAACCACTATAAATCTTGTCTATTGTTTTTCATTTTCGCTTTCATTATCTTATTGCTTTCCATTTGTCTCATTAAAGGGGATTAAACTAAATCGAGGTAAAGTTTCTAATTTAAGTTTAAAATTTTTAATACCCAATTCATCCCTCCCCTCTTGGATAATTGTCAATAACTCGGGACCAACAAGTGGTATCAGAGCAGGTCTTTGAGTTTTACCAAAGAGATCTTTTGATATGACATCCCAATCTACTTTCGTTCTTGCATTTGCCGAAGGCCAATCTTTTACTAGGCCACCATTGTTTGATAGGAACAATTTTGGCTATTGGAAGCTACGTATGAAACAATTCATCATGGCTACAGATATGGACTCTTGGATTGCAATCCAAGACGGTGTGACCTTGCCTACTGATGAAAGAGCTTCCAATGTGGACCAATGAGGAAGTAAAAATTGTTAAGAGCAACGTTAAGGCTATGAATTTATTATTTTGTGCTCTTACTGCTTCTGAATATGATGAGTATCCTCTTGTTTGACTGCCAAAGAGATATGAGATACATTAACATCTATCTATGAAAGAACTTCTCAAGTCCAAGGGACAAGGAGAAATATTTTGATTGGAGAATTGGAAAGTTTTAAGATGTTAGAAACAAAAAATATTTCTGAAATGTTTGCTAGATTCTCTAAAATTACTAATGCTTTGAAAGGTCCTGGAAAAGCTATCTCAGAATCTGAACAGGTCATGAAGATTTTAAGGGCGCTACCCGAATCATGGACTCCAAAGATTACTGCGATAGAAGAAGCTAAGGACCTAAACACGTTGAAGTTAGAAGATCGTATTAGCTCGTTAATGTCATGTGAGTTAATCAAGAAAAGAAATGAAGATCACCACAAAGGCAAAAGAGTCATTGCCTTGAAAGCTACACAAGATTCGGATGACACCACCTCGTCATCACAAAACGACGATGAAATCACCCTACTTACAAAATGATTCAGAAAATTTGTAAGGAAAGGTAGAAATTTTAGAAATTTTAAAGAAAGAAATCCTAAAGACAAAAAGAAAGAAACAACAAAATGTTACCGGTGTGGTGGTTCAGGGCATATGCAAGCCCAATGCCCAATGTCCGAGGAAACTAAAGCAAAAGAGCAAAGAAAGGATCGAGGCGACAACAGAAAATTCCAAAGAATCAAAGGAAGAGGCATGTACGTAAATGAAGAAGAATCAACGACATGCAGCTCATCAAGTGAAGAATGTGAAGCGGATTGCGCAAGAATTTATTGCATGAAAAATTCCGACGTATGTTTTGCAGCAATGGAAATCTTGGAGGATCAAGCTACTTCAACGAACTGCACAAGTAGTCAAGAGGTAAATTCCAAACAAAAATCCTTTTCAATTTTTTCTACAAATGAATGTCTCAAATGTGTTGAATTAGAAGAACTCCAACAAGCCTATGATTCATTATATGAGGAAATAAAAAAATTAGGAAACAAGTTTACAATAAAGAAAAGACAATGTGATGCAGTAATGATTATGAACGGTAAACTTGCTGAAAAGATTGATCAATTGAAAAATGAAAAGAATACCTTGGTAAATGAGTTAGAGAAACTCAAAAATAAAAATGAATCATTAAATGAATCGCTTGCCAAGTTTTCTAATCCAGGAGAAAGTGTGAAAATATTTTTGAAAATGACTACCCAAAGTTGTAACAAAGGACTTGGGTATACCTCATTTTAGAAGGGCAAATCTAATGCTCCAAGGAACAAAACCAAACCCATTCATGTTAAACCCAAGATAAATCATATGGCTTTGTCCAAAAGACCAATCGGGGAACCAATTACCAAATGGCTTCCCATTCCTAGACTCCCGGGAGCTTGTAACTTTTGCGACAAGTTGGGACACAAGGTTTATCAATGCAAATTAAGAAAATTATAAAATTTTGGTGCAAAATTGGTTTGGATGCCCAAAAGCATTGGATTTGTGGCTTCAAAGGAAGATCAACATAGACTCCAATGGATAACTAACCCAAATGGACCCATAAAATAGGTACAAAAAAGATGAGCTCCACTTGACTTAACTTTTGGAGGTTTATCTTAGAGCTAAAGCCAATAATATATGGTTTATGGTAGTGGTTGCTCAAGACATATGATAGGAGAAAAATGACTGTTCCATAAGATCAACCCGTGCAATAAAGGAACAGTAGCCTTTGGAAATAATGAAAAAGGTAAAGAAAATATTTATGGTATTTCAAATGCATGTATTGAGGATGTACTATTTGTTGAAGGACTCAAACACAACCTAATGAGTATTAGTCAATTATGTGATAAAGGATATAAAGTTGTATTTGAATCCTCTATTGCAATGTTTTTGATGATGAACACATAGTATTTAGTGGCGAAAGACATGGAAACGTATATTTGGTTTGCCTTGATGAACTCGAGGGAAAATGTCTAATAGCCATAGAAAATGATCCATGAATTTGGCATACAAGGCTTGGACATATAAACATGTCAAATATTAAAACTTTGTAGAAAAATAATCTGGTACAAGGGTTACCAAAGCTCAAAGATGATAAGGACAAGATTTGCAAAGCTTGTCAATTATCTAAACAACCCAAAATGTCATTTTCCGCCAAAAAGGAAATTTCAACGACTAGACCACTTGAATTGTTGCATATGGATCTTTATGGGTCATCGGACATTTTAACTCTTGGTGGGAAAAAGTACGCGTATGTAGTTATTGATGATTTTTCGAGATTTACTTGGATTATACTCTTAGCTAACAAAGATGAAGCATTTTCTATGTTTGTCACGTTTTCAAATTTGGTGCAAAATGAAAAACAAAGTTCAATTATTTCCATTAGAAGTGATCATGGTGGTGAATTTGAAAATAAACGATTCATAGAATTTTGCAATGAAAAAAAAATTCATCATACATTTTCTGCACCAAGAACTCCTTAACAAAATGGATTTGTTGAAAGAAAAAATCGGACAATACAAGAAATGGCAAGAACTATGCTAAATGAGAGTAAATTGTCCAAAAGATTTTGGGGTGAAGCTGTAAGTACAGCTTGTCATGTATTAAACCGAGTTACCATTAGAGTAATATTAAAAAAGACCCCATATGAACTTTGTAAAGCAGAAAACAAAACATATCATATTTCTATACTTTTGGATATACTTGTTATGTGTTAAATAATGGAAAAAAAATTTGGGAAAATTAGATGCCAAAAGTGATGAAACAATTTTCCTTGGTTATTCATCAAATAGCAAAGCATATAGAATTTTCAACAAAAGAAATCAAATAGTAGAAGAATCAATACATGTTGTTTTTGATGAATTTAACCAACTCCGAGAAAGGAGTGTTGGTCCCGAGTTGATGGCAATTACCCAAGAGGGGAGGGGTGAATTGAGTAATTAAAAATTTTAAACTTAAATTAGAAACTTTACCCCAGTTTAATTTATTCCCCTTTAATGAGATAAATGGAAAGCAATAAGATAATGAAAGTGGAAATGAAAAACAATAAATAAGGTTTATAGTGGTTCGGACAACCTTCCCTACTCCACTCTTCCAAGCTCACACCACTTCTGACTTGGGTTCCACTATGTATTCCGAAAATACAACTAGAGTCTCCGCTCTCTTCTAGATTTTAGCTCTAGGGGGCATATACAACCAGAGCTCTGCTCTCTTCTAGATTCTAGCTCTAAGGGGCGTATACAACAAGCAGCACAAGTAGGTGACGAATTTCACTCCAATCACAATCCTACTTTGCTATAACTTGGTTTGAAACACCAAACTCAAACCAAGCACCGAAAACCAAATAACAAGATGAAATGAAATAATTCTACACTTTACAGATTTGTGTAGCAAGTTTCAGCTCGAGGAAGAACACGTAGAAGTGATGAATCGATTGGCGTTGTGGCAAACAAAAACTTTGAAGCTTATTCTTCCTTCGAAAGTGTATAGATCACTCAAATGTAGAAGAAAGTGGAGTGTAAGTCTTAGTGGCTCTTCTTTCCTCTTTTTCAGCTCTCTCTTATTTGTTTCCACGTTTGCTTGAGTGTCTATATATAGAGGAGAGAGAATTTTGAACGTTATAGAGTTGGTTGGCGCGTAGTAAATGCGCCAACGTTCAAAAATTCGACGTTATGCCTCCAAGTCGAAGCTGGAGTCGACTTCGGGTGCGACTTCGGGTGTGTTCAGCTTGTTCAAGTTCTACCTCAGGTCAACTTGGCCTTGGACTTGACCCAAGTCGCTGGTGCAATCGACTTCGGGTGCGACTTCGGATTGCTCCAACTTCCAAGTCTGTCTTTTAGGACGACTTAGTTTGGGACTTGACCCAAGTCGATGCTGAAGTTGACTTCGTTTACAACTTGACCTCCTTTATATTGCCAAGTGAGCTTAAACTTCCTTGAAACTATCTTTGCTTGCTTAACTTCTTTATCATAAGTGTTCTTCCTTTGATTTTCATCATTTGAAGTTTAGTATATTCACTTTGCATAAAAATCCTTTAGCTTCATGTCTAGGAATCTTGAAAACTTGAATCTTGGTATGCATGAACAAGTCCAATATATATACTTTGATTTAAATGGATGAATTCATGCAACTCGCTTGCTTTGGACTTGGTTTAATCTTCATTTGTTCCAAGTCGAGTGTTTGAGTCGACTTGGTCTTCAACTTGACTCAAGTTTGGCCTCAAGTCGACTTGGCCTGCGACTTAGCTCATGAAATTCTGCACTGTCATACTGAAGTCGACGCTGGAGTCGACTTGGCCTGCGACTTCGCCCAAGTCGCATGTGGAGTCGACTTCATGTGCGACTTCGGCAACTCTTGGTCCCCAATTTCAACGTTGGACAAAAATTGACACTTGAAGTCTCTACTGGAGTCGACTTGGGTATCGACTTGGCCTGCCATGCTTCATATTTTTCATTTTTATTTCCTTAAACAATACACAAAACTTATTAGTAGCTAAAACTTACTCAAATTGTGTTGTTAATCATCAAAAAACATGCTTTGGATATTTTGTATTTGATTTTATCAATTGTTTCCAACAATCTCCCCTTTTTTGATGATTGACAAAACCAATTTGAGTTTATACCTTTCAATATGTCATTTTATCCTGTTTTGACATTTTTAGGATAATCATAAGTCATTTGCCTTTTGAACTTAGTGCAATTGTCATATATATTTCATTTTCAACATTTGCATATCTTGTTTTCAATAATCAAAATCTTTCAACCAATTATTTCAAAACGTAACATTAGTGATCAGAACACAACATAATCAAAGCATGAAACAGACCATTTGTAATCAAAGCATAATACAAGTGATAAGTATAAACACAAATAAACTTTTCATAAACAACTTTTTCATATAATCAAAAATTTCATACAAGTTTCAAAATAGAACCTATATACAAGCTACCCAACCTAAAAAACCTAAAAATCTAACACAAAAATTCAACTCTTCTCCCCTTTTTGTCAATAGATCAAATAGGGGCCGACTCGCAGAGATTTGGTGAACTGGAACGCAGATATAGGATAGGTAATCGGTCGAATAGGCCTGATATGAGCTGAAGAGTAAAAGGATGAGACGGGGGCTTGAGTTGGATCTCGGCGAACTGATCCGGTGTCAAATGGATCCAGTTCGGGGATGGGCTGATCTTGATGGTGCCCAGATGCCAGATGGTATCAGATCGTCCTTAGTTCCCCGATCCATGCGATCCTGGCGGGAATGCATATCCATGATAGCTGTTAGAATCCCGAAGATCTGACTAGTCAACCGGTCTTCTATTTGCTCTAGGTGTTCTCGGATTGCCTTTACCGAGTTGTCCCATAATGGAGGCCTAGGTGCGAGATCTGGGATTTCAGATCCACTGGATGAGCATGATCCATGTGAGACAGGCGAAACAGGCGCCTCGGGAGCATCCTGAGGTGGAGCAGGCTACTCCTCTGGAGGTGACAGGGGCTACTCCCCCTGAGCCTGTGCATCCCCGGCTTCGGCTTGAGCCGGTACACCCATCCTTTCTTGGATTCTTTCGGCTCTAAATTGCTCCACATTGATTTTCATGCATTGGATCAGGGCCTTGTTGATGGCGTTCGTAGATTTCAGAACCTCGAACGGCTCGCCATCGATGTCGACCTCAAAGTGCTCGAGGATCTTAGTGATCGAAGTCCCGTAGGGCAACACCCCTCGTGGGTTGTCCTTCCTCGAGGCCAAAGCTTCAAGAAACAGTCGCGGTAGGCTAACCTTGACCCGATTTGCGACTTTCCACAAGATGCCTGCTTCCTGAGGATTGAGTTGATTTCTGCCTCTGCCTTTTGGGTAGATGTAGTGGGCTATCAGCAGACGTAGGACCCGTAGCTTCGGGGATAAGTCCATATAGTGCAAGAACTTGATCCCAGGATGATACTTGTTGCTTCGGGTGAGCTGATTATAAATTTGGGTGATCGTGAGATCGCCAGGCAGCTGCTCATCCTCATGGGGAACACCGAGAATCCTACCGATCTTTATTAAGGCATCTTCTTGTTGGTCCCGAGTTAATGGCAATTACCCAAGAGGTGAGGGGTGAATTGGGTATTTAAAAATTTATAACTTAAACAGAAACTTTACCCCGGATTAATCTATTCCCCTTTATGAAGAAACAAAATGGAAAGCAATATAATGTAAAGAGCAGAAATATAAATCAAGCACACAAGATTTTTATAGTGGTTCGGGCAACCTCCCTACTCCACTCTTCCAATCTCACACTCCTTGTGACTTGGGTTCCACTATTGTATTCCTCAAATATAATTAGAGCCACTGCTCTCTTCTAGATTCCAGCTCTAGGGGGCTTCAACAAATCTCAGCACAAGTAGGTGATGAGTTCCACTCCAATCACACACTACTTTGCCTTTACTTGATCTTAGTTCCTCAAACTAAATCAAGTTCAATACAAACAAATGAAATAACAAAAGAATCTACACTTTACAGATGTGTAGTAGAAATTTGGCGCAGAGAAGAACTCGTAGTATTGGCCTTGAAGATTCAGAAGTTGGGCTCTTGCAGTTTGAAGTGAAGTTCTTCTTCTTTGAATGGATTGATCTCTTTAGAGCTCTTGAATATAGGAGTTAAGCACACTTAATGATTCTCAGCTGCTTCCCTCGTCCACAATGAATGCCTTTTATAATTTTGGAGGGAATCCGAACGTTTGAGGGTAGGTGGCGCGCATTAAATGCGCCAACGTTCGAATAAATTCCGACCGTTGCGACCCAAGTCGCAGGTGTAGTCGACTTCGGATGCGACTTTTCCCAAGTCGCAGATGGAGTTGACTTCGGGTGCGACTTCGTCTTCTGTTCGCGACTTCAAGTTCCAGGTCGGGTCGACTTGGGCATCGACTTGACCCAAGTCGCAAGTGGAGTCGACTTCGGTGTGCGACTTCACTTCGGCAGGAAGCTTGATGACCTTGAATACTTGGAATGCTTGGTTCCTTCATTTTCCTTTGGATCATTATCTTCTTCTTAGCTTGCTTGGCTTCTTTCTTTGATCATTTTATTCTGGAGTCGACTTCGCCTTGACACGGAGTCGACTTTGCCTTGCCCAAGTCGACTTCACTAGAGTCAACTTAGGGGCCCCAGAGTCGACTTGGCTTATCGACTTGGACTTTACTAAGTCTATTTTACCCATCTAACTATTCCTAATTTAACTCAATCATCCCCATATCATTTCTAATTTATTAAAATGATTCTTTTGCTAAATGTTTGGTAAAAATATCTGCAATTTGATCCTCAGTTTTTACATATTCCAAACAAACATCATGATTTTCAACATGTTCTCGAATAAAATGATGTCTTACATCTATATGTTTGGTTCTAGAATGCAATACAGGACTTTTAGTCAAACATGTTGCACTAGTATTATCGCATCTAATTGGAATATTATAATAATTAATACCATAGTCTTTTAATTGTTGTTTCATCTAAAGTAATTGGGCACAACAGCTCCCGGCGGCTATATATTCGGCTTCCGCCGTAGATAAAGCAACACTAGTTTGTTTCCTTAAATACCATGAAACCAACATGTTTCCAAGGAATTAACATGTTACACTAGTACTTTTTCTATCTACTTTGTATCCGGAAAAATCCGCATCCGAGTAGCCGATTAGATCAAAATTTGACCCCTTTGGATACCATAGTAGAAGATTAGTGATATTTATCAAATATTTAAAAATTCTTTTTACAGCCAATAAATGTGATTCTTTAGGACATGCTTGAAATCTAGAACACATACAAACACTGAAAAGAATATCCGATCTAGAAGCAGTTAAATACAATAATGATCCTATCATACTTCTATAAAACTTTTGATTGATACATTTACCATTTTCGTCCGTGTCGATCTTGATTGTTGAACTCATTGGAGTATTTTCTCCCTTGCTAGTCTGCATTCCAAATTTCTTTATCATTTCTTTGATGTACTTGGATTGATTTATGAATATTCCTTCGGCTTGTTGCTTGATTTGTAGTCCAAGAAAGAAATTTAATTCTCCCATCATGCTCATTTCAAATTCGCTCTACATAATCTTAGAAAATTCTTGGCACAGAGTTTCGTCAGTAGCACCAAATGTTATATCACCTACATAAATTTGCATAATTAAAATATTTTTGCTTTTATACTTGATGAATAAGGTAGTATCAACCTTTCCTCTTTGAAATTCGTGATCAATCAAAAATTTGTTCAACCTTTCATACCAAGCTCGTGGAGCTTGTTTTAGTCCGTATAATGCTTTGGTTAATTTATAAACATATTTTGATTGATCCTTTTCTTCAAATCCAGGGGGTTGTTCAACATATACTTCTTTATTCAAGTATCCATTCAAAAATATGCTTTTCACATCCATTTGAAATAATTTGAAATCCATATAAGAAGCAAATGCTAGCAAAATACGTATGACTTCTAATCTAGCCATGGGTGCATATGATTCTTCAAAATCAATCCCTTCTTCTTGGGAATACCCTTTGGCTACTAATCTAGCTTTGTTTCTTATCACAAGTCCACTTTCATCCAATTTGTTCATAAATACCCATTAGGTACCAATAATAGTGCAATTGTTGTGTCTTGGAACTAAATGCGATACATTGTTTCTTTCAAATTGATTTAGCTCTTTTCGCATTACAATAACTCAATTTTCATCATTAAGAGCTTGGTCAATAGTTGTTGGTTCAATTTTTGATACAAAAGCATATTGTCCACAAATATTTTGCTTTGATCTTCTAGTCTTTACCCCTTCATAGATGTTGCCAATAACTTGCTCAATTGGATCAGAATTTTTGAATTTCAAATCAGTTAGAGGTTTATAGGAATCATTACCTTCATTTACCCTTTCTTCCGTGGAATTTTTTGACTTCTGCTCGGTTTCCTCTAGTTGATCGTATTGTTTTACCTTTGAATTCTTCGATGTGTCATCTGCATCACTTAATTCATCCTCCTTTCTCGGAATTTGATTAAATTCATCAAAAAAAACATGTATTGATTCCTCTACTATTTGATTTCTTTAGTTGAAAATTCTATATGCTTTGCTATTTGATGAATAACCAAGGAAAATTGCTTCATTACTTTTGGCATCTAATTTTTCCAAATTTGTTTTTCCGTTATTCAATACATAACAAGTACATCCAAAAGTATGGAAATATGATATGTTTGGTTTTCTACCTTTCCAAAGTTCATATGGGGTCTTTTTCAATATTGTTCTAATGGTAACTCGATTTAATACATGACAAGCTGTACTTACAGCTTCGCCCCAAAAATTTTTGGACAATTTACTCTCATTTAGCATAGTTCTAGTCATTTCTTGTATTGTCTGGTTTTTCCTTTCAACAAATCCATTTTGTTGTGGAGTTCTTGGTGCAGAAAATGTATGATGGATTCCTTTTTCATTGCAAAATTCTATGAATCGATTATTTTCAAATTCACCACCATGATCACTTCTAATGGAAATAATTGAACTTTGTTTTTCATTTTACACCAAATTTGAAAACGTAACAAACATAGAAAATGCTTCATCTTTGCTAGCTAAGAGTATAATCCAAGTAAATCTCAAAAAATCATCAACAATTACGTACACGTACTTTTTCCCACCAAGAGTTAAAATGTCCGATGGCCCATAAAGATCCATATGCAACAATTCAAGTGGTCTAGTTGTTCAAATTTCCTTTTTGGTGGAAAATGGCATTTTGGGTTGTTTAGATAGTTGACAAGCTTTACAAATCTTATCCTTATCATATTTGAGCTCTGGTAACCCTTGTACTAGATTCTTTTTCCGCAATATTTTAATATTTGACATATTTATATGTCCAAGCCTTGTATGCCATATCCATGCATACAGAGGATTCCAATACAACTTTATATCCTTTATCATATAGTTGACTAATACTCATTAGGTTGTGTTTGAGTCCTTCAACAAATAGTACATCCTCAATACATGCATTTGAAATACCATAAACATTTCCTTTACCTTTTATTTTACCTTTTTCATTATTACCAAAGACTACTATTCCTTCATTGCATGGGTTGATATTATGTAACAGTCCTTTTTCTCCTGTCATATGTCTTGAGCAGCCACTATCCATAAACCATATGTTATTGGCCTTAGCTCTAAGACAAACCTGCAAAAATCAAGTCAAGTAGAGCTCATCCTTTTGGTACCCATTTTATGGGTCCATTTGGGTTAGTTATCCATTGGAGTCTATGTTGATCTTCCTTTGAAGCCACAAATCCAATGCTTTTCAACATCCAAACCAATTTTGCACCAAGGTTTTGTAATTTTATTAATTTGCATTGATAAACCTTGTGTCCCAACTTGTTGCAAAAGTTACAAGCTTCCGGGAGTCTAGGAATGGGAAGCCATTTGGCAATTGGTTCCCCGGTTGGTCTTTTGGTCCAAGCCACATGATTTATCTTGGGTTTAACATGAATGGGTTTGGTTTTGTTCCTTGGAGAATTAGATTTTCCTTGCTCAAATGTGGTATACTCAAGTCCTCTCTTAAAACTTTGAGTAGTCATTTTCAAAAATATTTTCACACTTTCTCCTAGATTAGAAAACTCAGCAAGCGATTCATTTTCATTTTTTAGTTTTTTTAATTCATTTATTAAGGTATTCTTTTCATTTTTCAATTGTTCAAATTTTTTAGTAAGTTTACCATTTATAATTATTGTAGCATCACATTGTCTTTTCTTAATTGTAAACTTGTTTCCAAATTTCTTTATTTCCTCATATAATGAATCATAAGCTTGTTGAAGTTCTTCTAATTCAGCGCATTTGAGGCATTCATTTGTAGAAGAAAAAACTGAAAATGATTTTTGTTTAGAAGTTACCTCTTGACTACTTGTGCAGTTCGTTGAAGTAGCTTGATCCTCCAAGATTTCCGTTGCTGCAAAACATACGTCGGATTTTGCCATGCAACAAATTCTTGCACAATCCGCTTCACATTCTTCACTTGAAGAGCTACATGTCATTGATTCCTCTTCATTTATGTACATGTCTCTTCCCTTGATTCTTTGAAACTTTCTGTTGTCACCTCGATCTTTTCTTAGCTCTTTTGCTTTAGTTTTCTCGGGCGTTGGGCATTGGGCTTGCATATGCCCTGACCTGCCACACCGGTAGCATTTTGTTATTTCTTTCTTCTTTTCTTTAGAATTTCTTTCTTTAAAATTTTTGAAATTTCTACCTTTCCTTACAAACTTTCTGAATCGTTTTGTAAGTAAGGCAATTTCATCGTCATTTTGTGACAACGAGGAGGTGTCATCCGATTCTTGTGCAGCTTTCAAGGCGATGACTCTTTTGCCTTTGTGGTGATCTTCATTTCTTTTCTTGATTAGCTCACGTGACATCAACGAGCTAATAAGATCTTCCAACTTCAATGTGTTTAGATCCTTGGCTTCTTCTATTGTAGTGATCTTTGGAGTCCACGATTCCGGTAGGGCTCTTAGAATCTTCATGACCTGCTCAGATTCTGAGATAGCTTTTCCAAGTCCTTTCAAGGCAATAGTAATTTTAGAGAATCTAACAAATATTTTAGAAATATTTTCTATTTCTAGCATTTTAAAGCTTTCCAATTCTCCAATCAAAATATTTCTCCTTGTCCCTTGGACTTGAGAAGTTCCTTCATAGATAGATGTTAATGTCTCCCATATCTCTTTGGCAGTCAAACAAGAGGATACTCTATCATATTCGGAGGCGGTAAGAGCACAAAATAATGAATTCATAGCCTTAGCGTTGCCCTTAACAATTTTCACTTCCTCATCGGTCCATTTGGAAGCTCTTTCATCAGTAGGCAAGGTCACACCATCTTGGATTGCAATCCAAGAGTCCGTATCTGTAGTCATGATGAGTTGTTTCATACGTAGCCTCCAATAGCCAAAACTGTTCCCATCAAATAATGGTGACCTAGTAAAAGATTGACCTTCGATAAATGCGGGAACGGAAGTGGATTGGGATGCCATATCAAAAGATCTCTTTGGTAAAACTCAAAGACCTGTTCTGATACCACTTGTTGGTCCCGAGTTGATGGCAATTACCCAAGAGGGGAGGGGTGAATTGTGTAATTAAAAATTTTAAACTTAAATTATAAACTTTACCCCGGTTTAATTTATTCCCCTTTAATGAGATAAATGGAAAGCAATAAGATAATGAAAGCAGAAATGAAAAAAAATAAATAAGGTTTATAGTGGTTCGGGTAACCTTCCCAACTCTACTCTTCCAAGCTCACACCCCTTATGACTTAAGTTCCACTATGTATTCCGCGAATACAACTAGAGTCTCCGCTCTCTTCTAGATTCTAGCTCTAGGGGGCAAATACAACTAGAGCATCCGCTCTCTTCTAGATTCTAGCTCTAAGGGGCTTATACAACAAGCAGCACAAGTAGGTGACGAATTTCACTCCAATCACAATCCTACTTTGCTATAACTTGGTTTGAAATACCAAACTCAAACCAAGCACCAAAAACCAAATAACAAGATGAGATGAAATAATTCTACACTTTACAGATTTGTGTAGCATGTTTCAGATCGAAGAAGAACACGTAGAAGTGATGAATCGATTGGCGTTGTGGCAAACAGCAACTTTGAAGCTTGTTCTTCCTTTGAAAGTGTATAGATCACTCAAATGCAGAAGAAAGTGAAGTGTAAGTCTTAGTGGCTCTTCTTTCCTCTTTTTCAGCTCTCTCTTATCTGTTTCCATGTTTGCTTGAGTGTCTATATATAAAGGAGAGAGAATTTTGAACGTTATAGAGTTGGTTGGCGCGTAATAAATGCGCCAACGTTTAAAAATTCGAACGTTATGCCTCCAAGTCGAAGATGGAGTCGACTTCAGGTGCGACTTCGGCTGTGTTCAGCTTATTCAAGTTCTACCTCGGGTCGACTTGGCCTTGGACTTGACCTAAGTCGCAGGTGCAGTCGACTTCGGGTGCGACTTCGGATTGCTCCAACTTCCAAGTCTATCTTTTAGGTTGACTTTGTTTGGGACTTGACCCAAGTCGATGCTGAAGTCGACTTCGTTTGCGACTTGACCTCCTTTATCTTTCCAAGTGAGTTTAAACTTCCTTGAAACTATCTTTGCTTGCTTAACTTCTTCATCATAAGTGTTCTTCCTTTGATTTTCATTATTTGAAGTTTAGTATATTCACTTTGCATAAAAATCTTTTAGCTTCATATCTAGGAATCTTGAAAACTTGAATCTTAGTATGCATGAACAAGTCCAATATGTATCCTTTGATTTAAATGGATGAATTCATGCAACTCGCTTGCTTTGGACTTGGTTTAATCTTCATTTGATCCAAGTCGAGTGTTTGAGTCGACTTGGTCTTCAACTTGACTCAAGTCTGGCATCAAGTCGACTTGGCCTGCGACTTAGCTCATGAAATTCTGCACTATCATACTGAAGTCGATGCTGGAGTCGACTTGGCCTGTGACTTCGCCCAAGTTGCATGTGGAGTCGACTTCATGTGCGACTTCGGCAACTCTTGGTCCCCAATTTCAACGCTGGACAAAAATTGACACTTGAAGTCTCTACTGGAGTTGACTTGGGTATCGACTTGGCCTGCCATGCTTCATATTTTTCATTTTTATTTCCTTAAACAATACACGAAACATATTAGTAGCTAAAACTTACTCAAATTGTGTTGTTAATCATCAAAACACATGCTTTTGATATTTTGTATTTGATTTTATCAATTGTTTCCAACAAGGAGGATGAATTAAGTGATGCAGATAATACATCAAAGAATTCAAAAGCAAACCAACAAGATCAACAAGAGGAAACCGAGCCCAAGCCAGAAAATTCCACGGAAGAAAGTGTAAGTAAAGGTAACGACTCCTATAAACCTCCAACTAATTTGAAATTAAAAAAGTCCATCCAATTGAGCAAGTTATTGGCAATATCTATGAAGGAGTAAAGACTAGAAGGTCAAAACAAAATATTTGTGGACAATATGCTTTTGTATCAAAAATTGAACCGACAACTATTGATCAAGCTCTTAATGATGAAAACTGGATTATTGCAATGCAAGAAGAGCTGAATCAATTTGAAAGGAACAATGTATGACATTTAGTTCCTAGACCTAATAATTGCACTATTATTGGTACCAAATGGGTATTTAGGAACAAATTGGATGAAAGTGGACTTGTAATAAGAAACAAAGCTAGACTAGTAGCCAAAGGGTATTCCCAAGAAGAAGGGATTGATTTTGAAGAATCATATGCACCTGTGGCTAGATTAGAAGTCATATGCATTTTACTCGCATTTGCTTCTCACATGGATTTCAAATTGTTTCAAATGAATGTGAAAAGCGTATTTTTTAATGGATACTTGAATGAAGAAGTATATGTCGAACAACCCACTGGATTTGAAGAAAAGGATCAATCAAAATATGTTTATAAATTAACCAAAGCATTATACGGACTAAAACAAGCTCCATGAGCTTGGTATGAAAGGTTGAATAAATTTTTGATTGATCATGAATTTCAAAGAGGAAAGGTCGACACTACATTATTCATCAAGTATAAAAGTAAAAATATTTTAATTTTGCAAATTTATGTAGATGATATAATATTTGGTGCTACTGACGAAACTTTGTGCCAAGAATTTTCTAAGATTATGCAGAGCGAATTCGAAATGAGTATGATGGGAGAATTAAATTTCTTTCCTGGACTACAAATCAAGCAACAAGTCGAAAGGATATTCATAAATCAGTTAAAGTATATCAAAGAAATGTTAAAGAAATTTGGAATGCAAACCAGCAAGGGAGCAAATACTCCAATGAGTTCAACAATCAAGATCGACACGGATGAAAATGGTAAATGTATCAATCAAAAGCTTTATAAAAGTATGATAGGATCATTGTTGTATTTAACTGCTTCTAGGCCAGATATCCTTTTCAGTGTTTGCATATGTTCTAGAGTTCAAACATATCCTAAAGAATCACATTTATTGGCTGTAAAAAGAATTTTTAAATATTTGATAAATACCGCTAATCTTGGACTTTGGTATCCAAAGGGGTCAACTTTTGATTTAATTGGCTACTCGGATGCGGATTTTACCGGATACAAAGTAGATAGAAAAAATACTAGTGGAACATGTCAATTCCTTGAAAATATATTGATTTCATGGTATTCAATGAAACAAATTAGTGTTGCACTATCTATGGCGGAAGCCGAATACATAGCCACCGGGAGCTATTGTGCCCAACTACTTTGGATGAAACAACAATTAAAAGACTATGATATTGATTATTATTATAATATTCCAATTAGATGTGATAATACAAGTGCAATATATTTGACTAAAAATCTTGTTGTGAAACCCAGACCCAAGTAAGGTTTATTTATATGCAATTGGCATATAAATATGAATTAAGTATAATTTAGTGGAACTATAAATGATTTCCAATTGCAATATTTATGATTTATTGCAATTAGGGCAAGTGATTATGAATGATCAATATAAGCCGATATGGGTCAATGTGATTAAAGAGGCTTAATGAGGATTAAGGAATGTTGATATATTGAGGATATTTATCTCATATATTATGGTTTAACTAATGGAGATTATGTTGGTAATTATGGACTTAAGGTGGCAAATGCTAGAAAATGCATAACTCGATGTCGGGAAGGCGGATTAAGATGAAAATTGAAAGGTAAGAACATAATTTTGTTCTTAATCTTATTTTAATGATGAATTATGAAAATAAGGATGAAATTAGGGTGAAATTGATCATCACCGTTCAAAAATTCAAATGGTCATAACTTGAGCTAGAAAAGTCGAAATGAGATGAAATTTGCAATGGACGGTTAAAATTATGAGATTAAGGCTATGGAAGGGTTTGATCAAGATAAACATTCTAATATTAAGGGTGTACGAAATTGGGATCAACTCTTTTGACTTTTGCACCAAAAAGTAATTAGCATTTATGTTAAAGTTGAATAAAATAATTAAATAAAAAAAGTAAAAAATGAGATATCAAAAGGAGATAATGACATATGGATTTTATGAATTATCTAAAATGAAAAAATCCATGAAAATATCCCCTGCATTAATGTGGAAATTAAGGAGCTAATGACTAGCTTAAGGGAGAAGCATAGAGGAGGCATAGAGTGGACGGCTATGAGCTCTAAAAAGTGAATTTTTGTGAAATATTTTTTGATAAAATATATGCCCAAATTCAACTATGGATTAAGGGAATTAAATGTGCATTAAATTGGAGGGGAAATTCGTTGCTAAAGGCATCAGATCTGGACCGTAGAGATGTGATCAATTAATGGACAGCAATGGAGCATGGGAGAGAGGTGCACGGTCAAGGCAGCTTTTGGATTTTTTGTCATTTTTTAAAATGCAAAATGGACAGCTAAGAAAGCTAATTATTAGGGTAATTAAATGTCCATCAAATGAAGCTGCATTTTTGTGGAAAAAATTGCAAAAGGCAGCAACATATGGACGTTGAATGCATGGACAGCAAAGGGAGCAAGGATGGCATGCACGTTCAAGGGCTGAGATTTGATTTTTTGTGAATTTTTTAATTATGCTAGGTTGACCCCTAATTAAGCTATTACCTAGGGTAGTTAATAATCCATTAATTAAAGTAAAATGGTGTGGAAAAATCGTGCAAGAGCTGATGCAAGTGGACCCCACCCAAGTGGACAGCTTTATTTAAAAGCTGGATATAGCTGTGAAACAAAATCCGAAAATAATATTAAATAATTAAATATGTGGCTGAAAATTTTTGAGTAAACTATAGGGTAAATTTGAAAAACTTTACCCTCCATTTTGGGTCGAAATTGTAAAGGAAAAATTGAAAAATAAATGCCTATATAAGCAGGTAGTGTGGACGTTCTAGATTTCTGTTTGGGAGAAAAAAAAAAAAAATCAAAGGGGCAGTGGCTGGAACGATCCAAGGGAAGAAACTATGAAGAAAATAAGGGGATTTCAAGTGCTCAAAGGAGGGATTACCAATTAATCAAGTAAGTATATGTTAATTTTGATTTTATACTTCAAATCTGGAAGTTATGTGATGTTACCAATGAAGTATTTTTACCCTGAAACTTTTTTCAAAAGCTCCTTATATGATGTTTAAGGAACGACCAACATTTCAGCTCAAAACGATATGTCTGTTGGAAATTAAAAATCCGAGAAAATCAACCTGAACAGGGTTGAACGGGTGTCAGCATCAGCGAAACCAAATGATTTTTAATAATTTTTATACAAGGCATTTTAGGCTGAAAATTTTCAAAGATATGTAAGCAATATTGAGAATCACAATATAAAAATAAAAAATAGGTTTTTAAGGTTATAAATATACCTCATAATTAACATGATTAGGGCTGACCCTAAACTCACAACACTGTCAAGCACAGTGAAAATGCCAAAATAAATATATAATGTTAATATTTCGTGATGAAATATTTATGAAGGTTAATTCATATATTTTTTGATGTATGATAGAAATTTAAGAATTAAATACCTTGATTTGATTATAAATCAAGATTTAGAGATTTTAGTACGCATGATTTCAGCATATGTGGATAGTTTGAGAAACAAATAAAAAAGAAATATGAAACCTATGTATAAATTATCCAAATTGATATGTATGTTAATAGCATAAATTTGGGTTAGGAAAAGTTGGATTAATTGCTGAAAATTCGGATTTATAAAACTGTTTAGGGTTATGTGTTGAGAAACACGTTAAACGTGTGAAAAATGGGTTCCAAAGTTGCTGTTTTGGAAACCTATGATTAATGGATTTAAATCCCATAAAAATACCCAAAAAATTTGTAATTAAGGGTAATTATCATTCTAAATTAGTGACCAAATTGCTGACTTGGAAAATTTTATGAAATGCCTCTATATGTGTTGCCAAATGGGCATTTGTGAAAGGATAAACATGCATAGGTGATAAATAACTTATGTAATGTGATTTTGTGCAAAAATACATAAAAATATGATAAATTTTGTGAATATATTTCTTTTTAAAATTACATGATGTTAATCTCAAACTTTGGAATTAATTAATGAGGCTTAAGGCAACAACGGGTGCTTAAAATGAGCAACGATGTGTGAAAAATGAAAAATATGTTAAAAATGATAAATGGAGGTAATGAACCTCTAAATAATGATTTAATGAAAGATAATTACATGTATGTAAGTTTACCCTACATAAGGGTATGAAAAATGAATAATGTGATGTATAAGTTATAATATGTATGAACACCCGACTTGAAAGACAAGTGGGCTAAGTTAGTATAATATAAGTCCAAATGGATTTATATAGGTTGAAAAACCTAAGGAATATAAGTATTTAAAGATGATGAAAATAAATAAAATGTTATTTTCATTTATCTAGGCAAAGGCAACGAGAAGAATGGAAGAAAAGGATTATAGTGATCTCAGGTAAGCAAACAAACTTTTTAAAATGTTGTTTTCTTTCTATGTGATTGATGTGATTGAAATGTTTATGTTTATGTTTTGATGAATAGGCAAGCACAAGTTTTGAAAATAATGAATTTAATACAAATCTACAAGTTTTGGAAAATGACGGCTTTAATGAAAAGTCGTAAGTTTTGGAAAAGAATGGCTTTAAGGAAAAACCTCAAGGTTTGTTTCATGGGAAGCAAGCCATACGTTTTAAGATAAGGATTTTATCACAAAGGTTGCCTTGGATTGGCAATGCTTTATTTTAATAGAATTCGAGAATTTTGCTTATGAGTAAATAAGTTCTCCACAATAATGTTTTCAAAGGATTTCACGTTTTATGTCAATGGTTTTTTTTAAGAATTTATTTTTAAGTAAGCAAGTTCTTTACGATGTTGTTTCAAAAGTATTTTATAAGAAAATGAAAATTTTGCCCTTTTTCACAAAGCAACAATTGTAAATAAGTTTTGAATTTCTCTCATGATGTTTAATGACAAATAATCATGTTATAAAAAAAGAGATTTGACTTAGGAAAAGGATTTATTTTGCTAGGTCATGATAATTAAATAATAAATGATGATTTGGACATAGTTCATATGTTTTGAAAATGATATTCGAAAAGTTTTGATTTCCTTTAGATAAGAAAATCTATGTTGAAAATATCTTGAAAAAATGTTTATACGGATGTGTTGAAAGGGATTTAAGGATGACCAACCTCCTATGTTAATTTCATAAAATGGTTTAATTTCGAAAATTCAAAGGGTTTGAAATTCTTTTATAAGGATTTTAAGATGTATTATTTCTCAAACATTTCAAATGTTTATCAAAATGTTTTACTTAAGATATTTCTAAAAGAATTTAAGGAAGGTCATCCTAAAATTAAATTTCAAATAACAACTTGTTAAAGTGAGTGCGCTCGCTTACAAGTTGACACGGACTGCAGTCTGTGATGTGTTTTTTTTCAAAATAATTTGTTTTAAAAAAAACACACAGACTTCAGTCTGTGATGTTTTTGAGTTATGGATGCAAACAGAGGTCTGTGATCTCGGTTTAAAAGGACATGGGCTGCGGTCTATGATTCTTTAAACCAAACGGACTGCGGTCTGTCATAATAATGTATGGTGCACCAGTACAAGAAACAGGAAAATTGTAGAGCATGGTTGGGATGACCGGGGCCCACTCTACATAAGGCCAAGTCGCTAAGGGATGGCAAGAGTGCCAGCGGCGCCCTCCCTAAGATGGGAGCTGAATAAAGGAACAGCTGCCTGGCTAGCGTGTTGTTAAGGATTCTCTTCCAAAAGGTAGCATGATCACTTGCTAAGTGTCACTACTTGATGGGGAGAAATGTGTTTGCATACGTTTTGCTTTTCAAAAGCCCAAAGATTGGGATATAAAAGCATTTATATGAAAAATTATCCTAAATTTGATTTTTATGAGCCATTATGTATAAGTTACCCTAAAAATAGTGTTTTACACAAAATGTGTAAATATTAAGAATAAAAAGAAATGATTCTTATGCAAAAGTTTTCATGAAAAATATTTATGACTTGTTTGCTATAAACAAGCCCCAAGACGGGGACTATGAAAAGGATTTATGTCAAACTTAATTTTTTGGACATAAGAATGTCCATTATTAAAGAGCCTAAATGAAAAGTGTATATGGACATGAGAATGTCCAATACCAAAGTGTTTTAATAAAAGGTGTTTTAGGACATATGAATGTCCATTGCCAAAGGAAGCTATGTGAAAAATGTTTTGAGACATTAAATGTCTCTTGGCTAAAGGATTTTATGATGAAAAATATTTTTGGACACGAAAATGTCTTTTGCTGAGAAAGGCTTATGTAAATAATATTTTAGGACATGAGAATGTCCTCTCTTGCCAAAGGATTTATGAGAAAAATGTTTTGGATGTAAAATGTCCACGGGCAAAAGATGGTTTTATGTAAATGTCTTGGAACATTGGAAATATTCATATAAGACTAAACAAAATTAAAAAAAAGGGTAAAACACACATGTTTTGCCTTAACAAGCCCAGAGGTGGCTTGTAAATGATTTTAAGAATGAATGTTTACGATAATGTTCAAGGACATAGATTTGTCCTCATGAACAAAGGATTTCATGATAATATTTTAGGACATATAAATGTCCTTATGAAAAATGTGTTCAAGATATTTATGAAAAGGTTTTCAAGGAAGTCTTGCCCTAATGATAAAATGCTTGCTTACTGAGTTGTCACTCACGTTTTGTTTTTCCAAACCTTAGACAGGTAACTGGAAACTCAAGAGGTTGCGAACCTAAGCAGGAGAAGAAAGGTATGTGATGGTAGCCAAGTGGGCTATAAGAAATGGGATAGCATGAATTAAAGCTCTAAGGTATGTTGATGTGAATGTGAACTTATGTAGAATTATAAGTTCTATGTGGTCCAATGCTTGTATGGATGTATATATGAAATGTAAATGTCCTTATAGAAAAGCATGATGAGATGTTATGAAATAGAATATGAAATTTTATTACAAGTGTATCGCCACTTGTTTGATAAATGATGAGAAATGTAAAGAAATGATTGATGAAGAAATTGAAAAAAAAAATTGACGAGATCTAATTAAGAACCTGTCGTGTGATCAGGCAACAATCCTGATTCGCATTTACCAATCGATAAGATCTTGGGGTAAGGAAGTGACGTCTCGGTTTGGGGCACCACACTTGTATTGCATTCTAGAACCAAACAGATAGATATAAGACATTATTTTATTCGAGAACATGTTGAAAATCATGATATTTTTTTGGAATATGTGAAAACCGAGGATCAAATTGCAGATATTTTTACCAAACCTTTATCAAAAGAATCATTTTACAAAATTAGAAATGATATGGAGATGATTGAGTTAAATTAGGAATAGTTAGATGGAAAAATAAACTTAGCAAAGTCCAAATCAATAGGCCAAGTCAACTCTAGAGCTGGAGTCGACTTGGGCCTAGGGCAAGTCGACTTCACGCGCGACCGTCTAGCTTCCTTCTCTTCCTTCTTCTCATTTTTTCCCGCGCCGTTTTCCAATTGTTTCCCTCCTGCTCCATCTCTCTTCTCCTCTCTTTCCGGCAATCCCTCTCTCTGTCTTCTCCAGCTACTCTCTCTCACTTTTCTCTTCTCTCTCCGGCTTTCTCCGGCCCTCCTCTCTCCAGCAAATTTTCTTCTCTCTTCTTTCTTCTCTCTTCCCGCTCAAGCCCCCTGTCCATCTCCCTCAAAGCTCCGGCTTAATCTCCTCTCTCTGTCTCATTTTCTCCCATCACTGTTCTCTCTCCTCTCCACCACTCTCTCTCTCTCTCTATCTCCAGCTCTCTCTCTCTCTCTCTCAACATTTCGGTCTCTCATTCTCATTCTCTTTTACAAACCTCCATCTAAAGTTCAATTTTGAAAATCCCATTCTCAAAAATCAAATCCAATGGCACCTAAATCTAGACTGCCCAAACTGGCCATGTCCAAACCATCACAAAGGCCTGTCCTGAGACCTTCCGATCCCCAAACCGATGAGAAAATTCCCAGGAGGCAACGGACTCCTGCAAAACATGCCCGGGACGAGCTGTCGACTTCCACAGGTCGACGGGTTCGATTTCAAGCAGCAACTCCATCAACTACAGTTGCCCGGGAAGAAGAACCCCAAACCTCGCAGAGCACGCAAACTGGGGCTAGAAGAAAGGGAACCCCAGCTGCTAAAGCCCAAGTTTTGAAAATGTCAACCACATACTTCAAGACAGAACTCCAGCACAGTCGATTCTACAAGTCGTTCTATGAACGGAAGGTATTCATTCCGAAAATTATAGATTTCAAGTTTTTGAATGACTATGAGTTCGAGATTGAGGAACTTCTGGATTTCCAAGGATGGACCAGATTGTTGAAAGAAGATGATAGAGTTTACCCTGATTTCACTAGGATCTTTTACTATCTATGGGATGATCAATACTTTAGTACCTACGTCAAGGGGATTGAGATGTTTTTGGGTACTAGAGGAGTCCTAAGCCTAGATCAGGCCATTAGATAGGTGGGACGAATCTTGGAGGTCCCCTATGAGGAAGAGCAGCTACCAATAGATCTCGCCATCACTCAGATCTACAATCAGCTCACCTGGAGCAACAAGTATCATCCCGAGATCAAGTTCTTGCACTATATGGACTTATCCCCTAGGCTACGGGTCCTAAGGCTGCTGATAGCCCACTGCATCTACCCAAAAGGTGGAGGCAAAAACCAACTAAACCCTCAGGAGGCAGGAATTTTGTGGAAAGTCGCAAACCAGGTCAAGGTTCAGCCTTCCACGACCGTTTCTAGAAGCTCTGGTCTCGAGCAAGGACAACCCACGAGGGGTTCTACCATACGGGACTTGGATTACCAAGATCCTCGGACATTTTGAGGTTGACATCGATGGCAAGCCGTTCGAGGTTCTGAAATCAACAACCGCCATCAATAAGGCCCTGCACCAACGCATGAAAATCAATGTGGAGCAGTTTAGAGTAGAAAGCATCCAAGAAAGAATGGGCGCACCGGCTCAAGATGAAGCCGGGGATGCATAGGCTCAAGGGGAGCAGCCCCCGTCACCTCTAGAGGAGCAGCCAGATCAACCTCAGGACGCTCACAAGGCACCTGCATTGCCAGCATCCCATGGATCCTGCTTGCCTCATGGCTCAAAGATCCCTGATCCCGCACCTCGACCTCCATCATGGGATAACTCGGTGAATGCAATCCGAGAACACCTAGAGCAGATAGAGGACCGATTGACAAATCAGATTGCCGGGATTCTGAATGCGGTCATGGATATGAATTCCCGACAAGATCGCATGGATCGAGAGCTGCGGACGATCAGATGTCACTTAGCATCCGGGAGTCACAAGAATCAACCTATCCCCGAACTGGATCCATTTGACACCGGATCAATTCGCCGAGATCCAACTCCGGCACCCGTATCGTCTTTTTACTCCTCTGAACATGTCAAACCTATCCATCCTACCTGTGCTTCCCAATCTCCATACTCTATATCGGCATTCTTATATGCCAAATCTCACCAAATCAACCCCTATTCAATTTATTAACAAAAAGGGGAGAAGAGTTGAGTTTAGATTTTTAGGATTTTGGGCTGGGTAGCTTGTATATAGGTTTTATATTATGCTTTTGAAACTTGTATGAAATGTTTGATTATATACATGAAAAGGTTGTTTATGAAAAAGTTTGTTTGTGTTTATCACTTATATTATGCTCTACAAATGCTCTATTTTATGTTCTGATTAATTGAGTTTTACTCTGATCACTAATGTTCTATTCTGAAATGGTTGGTTTTAACTTGTTGAAAATGAAATATGTATGAAAACTTCACTAAGTTCAAAAGGCATATGACTTATGGTTGTCCTAAAAATGTCAAAACAGAATAAAATGACATATTGAAAGGTATAAACTCAAATTAGTTTTGTCAATCATCAAAAAGGGGGAGATTGTTCGAAATAATTGTTGAAATCAAATGCAAAATATCCAAAGCATGTGTTTTGATGATTAACAATACAATTTGAGTAAGTTTTAGCTACTAATATGTTTTGTGTATTGTTTAAGAATATAAAAATGGGAAATATGAAGCATGGCAGGCCAAGTCGATTCCCAAGTCGACTCAGGCATTGACTTAGGCCAAGTCGATACGCAAGTCGACTCCAGTAGAGACTTCAAGCGTCATTTCTTGTCCAGCATTCAAATTGGGGACCAAAAGCTGCCGAAGTCGCAAACGAAGTCGACTCCAGCTTCGACTTCAGATTGATAGTGCAGAACTTGAAGAGCTAAGTCGAAGATCAAGTCGACTCAAACACTCGACTTGGATCAAATGAAGATCAAATGAAGACCAAAGCAAGCAGGGTTGCATGAATCCATCATGTTGGATCATGAACACATACTTGGACATCTTCCATGCACTGCAAGACTCAAGTACTCAAGAATTCAAGAAATGGAATCCAAGGTTTTCGAGATAAATAATCATACAGTGTTCCAAGAAATGCAAAACAAAGGAAGAATACTTAAATTTGAAGAAATTAAAATAACCAAAGTCATTTCAAAAGAGTTTTAAGTTCACTTGGCAAAATAAGGAGGTCAAGTCCAAGGCCAAGTCAACCCAAGGAAGAACTTGAACAGCCTGAGCACTGTCGAAGTCGCACTCGAAGTAGACTCCAACATGCGACTTGGGCGAAGTCGCACCCGAAGTCGACTCCATCTGCGACTTGGGGTCATAACGTTCGAATTTTTGAACGTTGGCGCATTTATTACGCGCCAACCAACTTCATAACGTTCAAAATTCTCCTTCCTCTATATATAGACACTCAAGCAAACGTGGAAACATATAAGATAGAGCAGAAAAAGAGGAAAGAAGTGCCATTAAGAGTTATATTCTACTTTCTTCTATATTTGAGTGATCTATACACGATTAAAGGAAGAACAAGCTTCAACTTGCTGTTTGCTTCAACGTAGATCGATTCATCGCTTTTATGAATTCTTCCTCGAGCTGAAACTTGCTACGCAAATCTGTAAAGTGTAGATTTCTTTCATTTCATCTTGTTATTTGGTTTTTAGTGTTTGGTTTGAGCTTGGTGTTTCAAACCAAATTATAGCAAAGTAGGGTTGTGATTGGAGTGGAACTCGTCACCTACTTGTGCTACGTGTTGTACACGCCCCCTAGAGCTAGAATCTAGAAGAGAGCGGAGGCTCTAGTTGTATATATGCCCCCTAGAGCTGAAATCTAGAAAAGAGCGAAGGCTCTAGTTGTATTTGCGGAATATATAGTGGAACTTAAATCACAAGGAGTGTGAGCTTAGACGAGTGGAATAGGGAAGGTTGCCCGAACCACTATAAATCTTGTCTATTGTTTTTCATTTCCGCTTTCATTATCTTATTGCATTCCATTTGTCTCATTAAAGGGGATTAAACTAAACCAGGGTAAAGTTTCTAATATAAGTTTAAAATTTTTAATACCCAATTCACCCCTCCCCTCTTGGGTAATTGTCATCAACTCGAGACCAACACTCATGTCCTTAAAATCTTTTCAAAACAAGCATATGCATCATGCATTATGTTTCTGTTCGTTTGGTAGGTAGGTGACACTTACCAAGTGATCACCCTTTCCTCCTTAGGAGAGAAACAAAACATTTTCCATAAAACTTTTTCAAAACAAACATATGCATCATGTATTACTTTTCTGTCTGTCTGGTAGGTGACACTTACCAAGTGATCACCCTTTGCTCCTTAGGAGAGAAACCCTTTCATTAGATAGCCCGCTAGCTGGGCGGCTATCCGTTCCTTCTCCCATTTCAGGGAGGGCACCGCCAACATTTCGCCTTTTCAAGCGACTTGGCCTACGTAGAGGGGGCTCAGTTTGCAACCGCGTCCGGTCTGCATATCCTCTACAGTAGACCTAGTACATAATCCATGTGCACGCTTGTCATCCACATTCATATGCTAGCATGATTTTATAAAACTCCACAAACCTTAGTATGTGACGTTTCCTTTTCAAAACTTAATTCTAGCATGTTATTCCAAAATAGTACAGACCTCGGCCTGTATTCCCTTTTCTAACTTGAAAACTTGGCACAACCCAAGTTAACAAGTTAATAAAAACATTTTGTAAGGATGACCAACCTTAAATAATTTTAATAACACATTTCTAAATCATTTGAAATATTTGAAGGAAACGTTTGGGAAATAATAAATTCGAAACATTGCTAAAAATTTTATAAATAATTTTTTATCGATAAAACAATTTTGAAAAACATTTTAATATTTGAAAACAAAAGACTTTGTAAACATTCTTCTTCCCATTTCTGGGTTTTCCATGAACAAAGGATATACAAACACATAATTTATTTTTCATACGATATCATATTCCTTGTCCACATGTCTAATAGGTATATCTTTACAGTCCATACCATAATCCCTAAGTTGTTGTTTCATCTAAAGCAATTGGGCACAACAGCTCCCAGTGGCAATATATTCGGCTTCTGCGGTGGATAGAGCAACACTAGTTTGTTTTCTTGAAAATCATGAAACCAACATGTTCCCAAGAAACTGACATGTTCCACTAGTGCTTTTTCTATCTACCTTTTAACCGAAAAAATCCGCATCCGAGTAGCCAATTAGATCAAAATTAGAACCTTTTGGATACCAAAGTCCTATGTTGGTAGTATCTACTAAATATCTGAAAATTCTTTTTACAGCTACCAAGTGTGATTCTTTTGGACATGATTGAAATCTAAAGCACATGCAAACACTAAACAGTATATCGGGCCTAGAAGCAGTTAAGTATAATAAAGAGCCTATCATGCTTCTATATAACTTTAAATCAACTGGTTTGCCTTTCTCATCTTTGTCAATTTTAATGGTTGAGCTCATAGGTGTGTTTGCCCTTTTGCTATTTTGCATGTGAACTTCTTTAACATTTCTTTGATGTACTTGGACTGGTTTATGAAGATCCCTTCACTTAGTTGCTTAATTTGTAGTCCAAGGAAGAAATTCAGCTCCCCCATCATATCATCTCAAATTCTTTCTGCATAAGCTCAGAAAATTTTTAACAAAGGATCTCATTAGTAGCACCAAAAATAATATCATCAACATAAATTTGAATAATTAAGATATCTTTTTCTTTATACTTGATGAATAAAGTGGTGTCTACCTTTCCCTTTTGAAAATCATGATCAATCAAAAATTTGCTTAATCTTTCATACCAAGCCTTTGGAGCTTGTTTTAATCCATATAATGCTTTGGTTAATTTGTATACAAATTTAGATTGATCTTTCTCCTCAAATCCAGGTGGTTGTTCAACATACACCTCTTCATTTATATACCCATTCAAAAATGCACTTTTAACATCCATTTGGAACAACTTAAAGTTCATGTGGGATGCAAATGCTAGTAAAATGCGAATGACTTCTAATCTAGCAACTGGAGCATAGGATTCCTCAAAGTCTATTCCTTTTTCTTGTGAGTATCCTTTTGCCACAAGTTTAGCTTTGTTTCTCACCACAAGCCCACTTTCATCTAATTTGTTCCTAAAGACCCATTTTGTGCCAATGACAGTCAGTCCTTTGGTCTTGGAACAAGATGTCAAACTTGGTTTCTTTCAAATTGATTTAACTCCTCTTGCATTGCTATGATCCAGTTTTCATCATCAAGAGCTTGATCAATAGAAGATGGTTCAATTTTGGATACAAAGGCGTATTGTCTACAAATATTTTGTTTTGGCCTTTTAGTCTTTACACCTTCATAGACATTCCCTATAACTTGCTCAATTGGATGGACATTTTTGAACTTTAAATCAGTTGGAGGTTTATAAAAATTATTACCTTCACTTACCCTTTCCTCCATGGATTCTTCTTTCTTCTCCACATGCAATTTTTCAATGTTACTTGTGACATCTGTTGGTCCCGAGTTTGATGGCAAAATCCAAGAGGGGAGGGGTGAATTGGGTATTTAAAAATTTATAACTTAAACAGAAACTTAACCCCGGATTAATCTAGTCCCCTTAATGAAGAAACGTAATGGAAAGCAATGTAATGTAGAGAGCAGAAATGTAAATCAAGCAGACAAGAATTTTATAGTGGTTCGGGCAACCTCCCTACTCCACTCTTCCAAGCTCACACTCCTTGTGACTTGGGTTCCACTATTGTATTCTCTCAATACAATTAGAGCCACTGCTCTCTTCTAGATTCTAGCTCTAGGGGGCATCAACAACCAGAGCCTCTTGCTCTCTTCTAGATTCCAGCTCTAGGGGGCATTAACAAAACACAGCACAAGTAGGTGATGAGTTACACTCCAATCACACACTACTTTGCTTACACTTGATCTTAGTTCCTCAAACTAAATCAAGTTCAACACAAACAAATTAAACAATAAGAAAACTACACTTTACAGTTATGTAGTAGCAGTTTTGGCGCAGAGAAGAACTTGTTGTAATGGCTTTGAAGATTCTGAAATATAGCTCTTGCAACTTGAAGTGAAGTTCTTCCTCCTTGAATGGCTTGATCTCTTTTGAGCTCTTGAATATAGGAGTTAAGCACACTTAATGATTTTCAGCTGCTTTTCTCGTTCACCATGAATGCTATTTATAATTTTGGAGGGAATCCGAATGTTAGAGGGTAGGTGGCGCGCATTTAATGCGCCAACGTTCGAATAAATTCCGACCGTTGCGACCCAAGTCGCATGTGGAGTCGACTTGGCCTGCGACTTGGCTTCCAAGTCGCACCTGGAGTCGACCTCGTGTGCGACTCCAGTTCTTCAGATTTCCAAGTTCGTGTCTGGGTCGACTTGGCCTTCAGTCCTCAACTCAAGTCGATCTTGGAGTCGACTTGGGTTGCGACTTGGCGTGGTCTTTTGCAAGAACACCTTGATCTTCTTGAACTGGCTTGAACTTTGTTAAATTTGTCTTCATGACTTGGATATTTTTTCATTTGGAATAATCTTGAATATTTAGCTTTGGACTTGATAGACTTGATTTGAATTTTGAATATGAATCTTAGCTTTTGATCTTCAAGAAACTTCAGTTGCTTTTTGAGAATGAACTTTGCATCTTATTTGGATTTGATAAATTCCAAATGGATCCTTAGAATAAGATTGAAACTTCAATCTTCAAGTCTGAACTCCTCAAGTCGAAGTTTGAGTCGACCTCGTCTGCGACTTCGCCCAAGTCGCACCTGGAGTCGACTTCGCCTGCGACTTCGTCATGTCCGTTTCCTCTTTTTCAACTCTGGATGCTTGAAGTCGATGCTGGAGTCGACTTCGTCTGCGACTTGGTTTCCTAAGTCGCACCTGGAGTCGACTTGGCCTGCGACTTCACTTGTTCTTCTCCCATTTTCAACTCTGGATGCTTGAAGTCGATTCTGGAGTCGACTTGGTATACGACTTGGCTTCCATACTTGATTTTTTTCAAATGAATATTCCTTAAACATTTCCACAAACTTGTTAGTAGCCAAGACTTACTCAAATTGATTTGTTTAATCATCAAAACATAGATTTAGCTAGTTTTCCACATATTTCCAACAATCTCCCCCTTTTTGATGATTGACAAAACCGATTTGAGTGTATACCTTTCAATAACTTAATAACATGCTCATTTTGCATTTCATACTTATGCTCATGTAAGCATTCAACATATGCTCATGCAATCTTTCAAACATATGGTATTCTTCTCCCCAAACTTATCTACTCTTCTCTTCTCTTCCTCAAATCCTATTTTTCTCCCCCTTTTTGTCAATAAATCAAAAAGATTAGAGGGTAAAGAAAGAGATAGGTGGGATTGCTCTCCGTAAGTTTATGCTAGCCTAACTCAATCATTCCCATGTCATTTCTAATCTTATAAAATGCTTCTTTTGCTAGGGGCTTAGTAAATATGTCTGCAACTTGATCCTCGGTTCTTACATATACCAAACATATGTCATGATTTTCTACATGTTCTCTAATGAAATGATGTCTAAGGTCTATATGTTTGGTCCTAGAATGCAAGACTGGATTCTTGGTTAGACATATGGCACTGGTATTGTCACATTTGATAGGTATATCTTTAAAATCCATGCCATAGTCCCTAAGTTGCTGTTTCATCCAAAGTAATTGGGCACAACAGCTCCCGGCGGCAATGTATTCGGCTTCCGCCGTAGATAGAGCAACACTAGTTTGTTTTCTTGAAAACCATGAAACCAACATGTTCCTAAGAAACTGACATGTTCCACTAGTGCTTTTTCTATCCACTTTGTAACCGGCAAAATCCGCATCCGAGTAGCCGATTAGATCAAAATTAGAGCCCTTTGGATACCATAGTCCTAAATTGGTAGTGTCAACTAGATATCTGAAGATTCTTTTCACAGCTACCAAGTGTGATTCTTTTGGACATGATTGAAATCTAGAGCACATACACACACTAAACAAAATATCTGACCTAGAAGCAGTTAAATACAATAAGGAACCTATCATGCTTCTATACAATTTTAAATCAACTACTTTGCCCTTCTCATCTTTGTCAAGCTTGATTGTAGAGCTCATGGGCGTGTTTGCTCCTTTGCTATTCTCCATGCCAAACTTCTTTAGCATTTCCTTGATATATTTGGACTGGTTTATGAAGATTCCTTCATTTAGTTGCTTGATTTGCAGTCCAAGGAAGAAATTGAGTTCTCCCATCATGCTCATCTCAAACTCTTTCTGCATAAGCTCAGAAAATTCTTGGCAAAGAGTTTCATTAGTAGCACCAAAAATAATATCATCTACATAAATCTGAATAATCAGAATATGATTTTCTTTATATTTGATAAACAAAGTGGTGTCTACCTTTCCTTTTTGAAAATCATGATCAATCAGAAATTTGCTTAATCTTTCATACCAAGCTCTTGGAGCTTGTTTTAATCCATATAATGCTTTTGTTAACTTGTAAACATACTGTGATTGATCCTTTTCTACAAATCCAGGTGGTTGCTCAACATACACCTCTTCATTTATATATCCATTCAGAAATGCACTTTTGACATCCATTTGAAACAATTTAAAGTTCATGTGAGATGCAAAAGCTAGTAAGATGCGAATTGCCTCTAATCTAGCAACCGGGGCATAGGATTCCTCAAAATCTATTCCTTCTTCTTGTGAGTATCCTTTTGCCACAAGTCTAGCTTTGTTCCTCACAACAAGTCCACTTTCATCTAATTTGTTCCTAAAGACCCATTTGGTGCCAATAATAGTACAATCATTTGGTCTAGGAACAAGGTGCCAAACTTGATTTCTTTCAAATTGATTTAGCTCTTCTTGCATTGCTATAATCCAGTTTTCATCATCAAGAGCTTGTTCAATATTAGAAGGTTCAATCTTAGATACAAAAGCATATTGTCCACAAACATTTTGCTTTGACCTTCTAGTTTTTACACCTTCATACACATTTCCTATAACTTGCTCAATTGGATGTGCATGATTGAATTTTAAATCAGTTGGAGGTTTATAGGAATTGTTACCTTCACTTACCCTTTCCTCTATGGATTCTTCTTGTTTTTCCATATGCAATTTTTCAAGATTGCTTGTAATCTCATCTGCATCACTTAAATCATCTCTTCTTTTGAAGCATGTGTTAGTTTCATCAAAAATAACATGTATGGATTCTTCTACAACTTGGTTTCGTTTATTGAAAACTCTATATGCTTTGCTATTTGATGAATAACCAAGGAATATTGCTTCATCACTTTTAGCATCAAGTTTTCCTAAGTTGGTTTTTCCATTGTTCAGAACATAACATGTGCATCCAAAAGCATGAAAATAAGATATGTTTGGTTTCCTTCCTTTCCATAGCTCATATGGGGTCTTTTTCAAGATAGCTCTAATGGTAACACGGTTTAATACATGACAAGTTGTACTTACAGCTTCACCCCAAAACTTCTTGGATAATTTGCTCTCATTTATCATTGTTCTAGCCATCTCTTGTATAGTTCTGTTTTTCCTTTCAACTACTCCATTTTGTTGTGGAGTCCTTGGTGCAGAAAATGTGTGATGAATTCCTTTTTCATTACATAATTCTATGAATCGTTTGTTCTCAAATTCACCACCATGGTCACTTCTTATAGACATAATAGTACTTTATTTTTCATTTTCCACCAAGTTTACAAAAGTTGAAAACATAGAGAAGGCTTCATCTTTGCTAGCTAAGAGAATTATCCATGTGAATCTTGAAAAGTCATCTACAATAACAAATACATATTTCTTTCCACCAATGGTTAAAATGTCGGATGGTCCATATAGATCCATGTGTAGCAATTCAAGTGGCCTTGTGGTGGAAATCTCCTTTTTGGTAGAAAAAGACATCTTTGGTTGTTTAGAAAATTGACATGCCTTGCAAATTTTGTCTTTGTCATATTTCAACTTTGGCAAGCCTTCTACCAAACTCTTTTTCCATAGGGTTTTTATGTTTGAAATATTCACATGTCCAAGTCTTTTATGCCAAACCCATGGATCATTTTCAATGGCCATTAGACATTGACCATCTAGTTCATCAAGTGAAACCAAATATACATTTCCATGTCTTTTTCCACTAAACATGATATGCTCACCATCAAATACATTGCATATAGATGATTCAAACACAACCTTATGTCCTTTATCACATAATTGGCTAATGCTCATTAAGTTATGCTTGAGTCCTTCAACAAACAAAACATCCTCCATGCATGCATTTGAGCTACTGTAAATGTTTCCTTTGCCTTTAATTTTACCTTTCTCATTATTACCAAAGGCAACCGTTCCGTCGTTGCAAGGCTTAAGTTTGTGAAATAGACTTCTTTCTCCGGTCATATGCCTTGAACAACCGCTGTCCATGAACCATACATTGTTTGCCTTTGCCTTGAAGCAAATCTGAAAAATAAAAAGGTAAATCTCATCTCTTTGGTACCCATTTTATGGGTCCATTTGAGTTAGTAGTATTATTCAACCTTTGTTGCTCTAACTTAGAAAGCCCAAATCTTGTGTTCCTTGGAACCCAAACTAATTTTGCACCATGGTCATACAGTTTCTTAAAGTTACACTTATAGGCTTTATGACCGATTTTGTTGCAATAATTGCAGGCCATAGGTAATCTTGGAGTAGGCCTCCAAACATCTAATGGTTTAAACATTGGCCTTCTAGTCCACATAATATTTTTCCTTTGTGGCTTGTATATGGGTGCAGTTTTTGTTTGATATTTCCCAAGAATTTGCTCATTTGATTTGCTACTTTCTTTTTGCTCAAAAGTATAATATCCAAGGCCTCTTTTATTTGTTTGAGCAGTCATGTTCAGAAACATCTTCACATTTTCTCCTGGATTAGAGAACTTTGCTAATGATTCATTCAAGGATTCGTTCTCCTTTTTCAATTTTTCTACCTCTTTCAGCAATAATTCATTTTCCTCTTTCAGTTTTGTTGATCTTTCAGCTAGTTTTCCATTTACAATAATAATAGAATTGCATTGTTGTCTCTTCAATGTCAACTTGTTTCCTAGCTTTTTGATTTCCTCATATAATGAATCATATGCAATTTGTAGTTCTTCTAGTTCAGCACATTTGAGGCATTCATGAAAAGAAGAATAACTTGATTGAGAATAGCAAGGTTTGGAAGTTACCTCTTCATTGCTTGTGCATTTTGTTGAGATGGATTGTTCTTCCAAAACTTCAGTTGTGTTTAGGCATAACAAGTCTTCTTCTTGTTCGATCCGTGCCATGCAGCATATTCTTGCGCAGTTTGCTGCATCGTTACCGTCGGTTGAAGAGCTGCTTGTTGATGAAGTCTCTTCATTGACATACATGCCTCTTCCCTTAGGCTTTTGATATTTTCTTCTTTCATGTCCTTCTCTCCTCTCTTGATAATCCTTTGGTTTTTCTTCCGGTGTAGGACATTGAGTTTGCATATGTCCTACGCCCCCGCATCTATAGCACTTGGTTGGCTCGTTCTTCTTCTCTCTTCGTGGTCTTTCTTTGTAGTCTCTGAAGTTCCTTTCTTTTCTCACAAATTTTCGGAATTTGCGAGTGAGAAGTGCTATGTCTTCATTTTTGTTTTGAGATGAGGAGGTAGATTCTTCTGAGTTCTGGGTGACCTTTAGTGCAATGGTTTTCTTGCCTCTATGATTCTCTTCGTTTCTTCTCTTGATTAGCTCATGTGACATTAATGAGCTAATTAGATCTTCTAGCTTTAAAGTGTTGAGGTCTTTTGCTTCTTCTATTGCTGTAATCTTTGGAGTCCATGAATCTGGTAGAGCTCTTAAGATCTTCATGACCTGTTCAGATTCAGAGATAGCCTTTCCAAGACCTTTCAAAGCATTAGTAATCTTAGAAAATCTTGCAAACATTTCAGAAATATTTTCTGTATCTAGCATTCTAAATTTTTCCAATTCTCCTATCAAAATATTTCTCCTAGTCCCTTGGACTTGAGAGGTTCCTTCATAAATGGATGTTAGAGTATCCCATATTTCTTTAGCGGTTAGACAAGATGATACTCTATCATATTCGGAGGCCGTAAGAGCACAAAATAAAGAGTTCATAGCCTTAGCATTGCTCTTGACGGTTCTTACTTCCTCTTCGGTCCACTTGGAAGCTCTTTCATCTATAGGCAAAGTTACTCCATCTTGGATAGCAATCCAAGAGTCCATATCGGTAGCCATGATGAGTTGCTTCATACGAAGCTTCCAATAACCAAAGTTGTTCCTATCAAACAATGGTGGCCTAGTGAATGATTGGCCCTCAGCAAAAGCGGGAACGGGAATCGATTGGGATGCCATATCAATAGATCTCTTTGGTTTAACTCAAAGACCTGCTCTGATACCACTTGTTGGTCCCGAGTTTTATGGCAAAATCCAAGAGGGGAGGGGTGAATTGGGTATTTAAAAATTTATAACTTAAACAGAAACTTAACCCCGGATTAATCTAGTCCCCTTAATGAAGAAACGTAATGGAAAGCAATGTAATGTAGAGAGCAGAAATGTAAATCAAGCAGACAAGAATTTTATAGTGGTTCGGGCAACCTCCCTACTCCACTCTTTCAAGCTCACACTCCTTGTGACTTGGGTTCCACTATTGTATTCTCTCAATACAATTAGAGCCACTGCTCTCTTCTAGATTCTAGCTCTAGGGGGCATCAACAACTAGAGCCTCTTGCTCTCTTCTAGATTCCAGCTCTAGGGGGCATTAACAAAACACAGCACAAGTAGGTGATGAGTTACACTCCAATCACACACTACTTTTCTTACACTTGATCTTAGTTCCTCAAACTAAATCAAGTTCAACACAAACAAATGAAACAATAAGAAAACTACACTTTACAGTTGTGTAGTAGCAGTTTTGGCGCAGAGAAGAACTTGTTGTAATGGCTTTGAAGATTCTGAAATATAGCTCTTGCAACTTGAAGTGAAGTTCTTCCTCCTTGAATGGCTTGATCTCTTTTGAGCTCTTGAATATAGGAGTTAAGCACACTTAATGATTTTCAGCTGCTTTCCTCGTTCACCATGAATGCTATTTATAATTTTGGAGGGAATCCGAACGTTAGAGGGTAGGTGGCGCGCATTTAATGCGCCAACGTTCGAATAAATTCTGACCGTTGCGACCCAAGTCGCATGTGGAGTCGACTTGGCCTGCGACTTGACTTCCAAGTCGCACCTGGAGTCGACCTCGTGTGTAACTCCAGTTCTTCAGATTTCCAAGTTCGTGTCTGGGTCGACTTGGCCTTCAGTCCTCAACTCAAGTCGATCCTGGAATCGACTTGGGTTGCGACTTGGCGTGGTCTTTTGCAAGAACACCTTGATCTTCTTGAACTGGCTTGAACTTTGTTAAATTTGTCTTCATGACTTGGATATTTCTTCATTTGGAATAAGCTTGAAGATTTAGCTTTGGACTTGATAGACTTGATTTGAATTTTGAATATGAATCTTAGCTTTTGATCTTCAAGAAACTTCAGTTGCTTTTTGAGAATGAACTTTGCATCTTATTTGGATTTGATAAATTCCAAATGGATCCTTAGAATAAGATTGAAACTTCAATCTTCAAGTCTGAACTCCTCAAGTCGAAGTTGGAGTCGACCTCGTCTGCGACTTCGCCCAAGTCGCACCTGGAGTCGACTTCGCCTGCGACTTCGTCATGTCCGTTTCCTCTCTTTCAACTCTGGATGTTTGAAGTCGATGCTGGAGTCGACTTCGTCTGCGACTTGGTTTCCTAAGTCGCACCTGGAGTCGACTTGGCCTGCGACTTCACTTGTTCTTCTCCCATTTTCAACTCTGGATGCTTGAAGTCGATTCTGGAATCGACTTGGTATACGACTTGGCTTCCATACTTGATTTTCTTCAAATGAATATTCCTTAAACATTTCCACAAACTTGTTAGTAGCCAAGACTTACTCAAATTGATTTGTTTAATCATCAAAACATAGATTTAGCTAGTTTTCCACATATTTCCAACAACATCATCTGCATCACTTAAATCATCTTTTCTTTTGAAACATGGATTAAATTCATCAAAAACAACATGTATTGACTCTTCTACAATTTGGTTCCTTTTATTGAAGACTCTATATGCTTTGCTATTTGATGAGTAACCAAGGAATATTGCCTCATCACTCTTAGCATCCAGTTTTTCCAAGTTGGTTTTTCCATTGTTCAAAACATAACATGTGCAACCAAAGGCATGAAAATATGAAATATTTGGTTTTCTACCTTTTCATAGCTCATATGGGGTCTTTTTCAAGATTACTCTAATGGTAACTCGGTTCAACACATGACAAGTTGTACTTACAGCTTCACCCCAAAATTTCGTAGATAATTTACTCTCATTTATCATTGTTCTAGCCATCTCTTGTATGGTTCTATTTTTCCTTTCAATCACTCCATTTTGTTGTGGATTTCTTGGTGCAGAAAATGTGTGGTGAATTTCTTTTTCATTACATAATTCTATGAATCATTTATTTTCAAACTCACCACCATGATCACTTCTTATGGTCATAATAGTACTTTATTTTTCATTTTGCACCAAGTTTACAAAAGTTACAAACATAGAGAAGGTTCATCTTTGCTAGCTAAGAGAATTACCCATGTGAATCTTGAAAAATCATCAACTATTACAAACACATACATCTTTCCACCAATGGTTAAAATGTCGGATGACCCATATAGATCCATGTGTAGCAATTCAAGTGGCCTAGTGGTGGAAATCTCCTTTTTGGTAGAGAAGGATATTTTAGGTTGTTTTGACAATTGACATGCCTTGCAAATTTTATCTTTGTCATATTTCAATTTTGGCAATCCTTCCACCAAATTCTTTTTCCATAGGGTCTTGATGTTTGACATGTTTACATGCCCAAGCCTCTTATACCAAACCCATGGATCATTGTCAATGGCCATTAGACATTGACCATCAAGTTCATCAAGTGAAACCAAATAAATATTTCCATGTCTTTTTCCGCTAAACATGATATGTTTTCCATCAAATACATTGCATATAGATGATTCAAACACAAATTTGTATCCTTTGTCACATAATTGGCTAATACTCATTAGATTGTGCTTGAGTCCTTGACCAAACAACACATCCTCCATACATGCATTTGAAATACTATAAATATTTTCTTTACCTTTAATTTTACCTTTCTCGTTGTTTTCAAAGGCAACAGTTCCATCGTTGAAAGGCTTGAGTTTATGAAATAAATTTCTTTCTCCAGTCATATGCCTTGAGCAACCACTATCCATGAACCAAACGTTGCTTGCCTTTGCCTTGAAACATATCTGAAAAATGAACAAATAAATCTTATCTCTTTGGTACCCATTTTATGGGTCCATTTGGGTTAGTAAACTGATTTAATATTTGTTGTTCTATTCTTGAAATCCCAAATCTTGTGTTTCTTGGAACCTAAACTAATTTTGCACCATGGTCATACAGTTTCTTAAAATTGCATTTATAGATTTTGTGACCCATCTTATTGCAAAAGTTGCAAGACATTGGTAATCTAGGAGTAGGCCTTCAAATATGTAATGGTTCAAAAGTTGGCCTTCTAGTCCAAACAACTTATTTCCCTTTGGGTTTGTAAAAGGGTGCAGCTTTATCTTGATATTTCCAAAATTTTGGTACACTTGATTTGCTACTTTCTCCTTGCTCAAATGTGGAGTACCCAAGACCTTTTTTATTGTTTTGAAAGGTCATGTTCAGAAACATTTTCACACTTTTTTCTGGATTAGAGAACTTAGTTAATGATTCATTTAAGGATTCATTCTCCTTTTTCAATCTTTCCACTTCTTTCAATAGTAGTTCATTTTCTTCTTTCAGTTTTGTTGTACTTTTTGCTAGTTTTCTATTTACAATAATAATGGAATTGCATTGTTGTCTCTTTAATGATAACTTGTTTCCTAGTTTTTTGATTTCCTCATATAATGAATCATATGCATGTTGTAATTCCTCTAATTCAGCACATTTGAGACATTCTTGAATAGAAGAATAAGTAGATTGAGAATAGCAAAGTTTGGAAGTTACCTCTTCATTACTTGTGCATTTTGTTGAAGTGGTTTGTTCTTTCAAAACTTCTGTTGTGTTTAAACATAGCAAATTTTCTTCTTGCTCAATCCGCGCCATGCAACATATTCTTGCACAATTTGCCGCTTCAAAATCATCGGTTGAGGAGCTACTTGCTGATGAAGTTTCTTCATTCACGTACATTCTTCTTCCCTTATGCCTTTGGAATTTTTGGCCTTCATATCTTTCCTTCCTTTCTTGATGATCCTTTGATCTTTCTTCCGGTGTAGGACATTGAGCTTGCATATGTCCCATACCGCCTAATCTATAATAGTTTATAGCCTCCTTCTTCTTCTCTTTTCGAGGTCTCTCTCTGAAATCTTTGAAGTTCTTTTCTTGTCTTGCAAACTTTCGAAATCTACAAGTAAGTAGAGCAATATCTTTATCATTGTTGTGAGATGAGGAGGTGGACTCATCCGAGTCATGGGTGACTTTTAGTGCAATTGCTCTCTTTCCTTTATGGTAATCTTCATTTATTTTCTTGATTATCTCATGTGACATTAATGAGCTAATAAGGTCTTCTAGCTTCAATGTGTTTAGGTCCTTGGCTTCTTCTATTGCAGTAATCTTTGGCGTCCAAGATTCCGGTAGAGCTCTTAGGATCTTCATGACCTGTTCAGATTCGGAGATAACTTTTCCAAGACCTTTCAAAGCATTAATAATTTTAGAGAATCTAGCAAACATTTCAAAATATTTTCTATTTCTTCTATATGTTAAAGTTTTCTTGATCGTATAGGTAGTGGAATAGTCTTGTTAGATCTAGGTAAATTTTTACATCAACTTTTAACAGGATAGTCCAACTCTGAAAATCTAGTAACTCCTCAATGTCAAATTCATGTATAATGTGAAAATCAATGATTTTAAGTGGGAAAGTCTTCCTTTTATAAAAACGCTTATAAAATCTATCATGTTAGCGCTCATTCCTAAAATATTCTACTGCCATTATTAAAACTTGACCCCTTAGAGTTGGGGTCCCCTTTCTCTTCCTTATAATCTCCACACTCTCACTAGTTTTAGGATTTACTTCTTCTCTAGGTATGGAGGCAGAGGGATTACTTGTTAGAAATCTAACCCAATGACTCGTAGAGTTGTAGCCTAATCTCTAGCTCATTGGAGGGAGTTCTCTGATGACGTGGGATGTCCTCCCGAGTAATCGACTTGGACGACCTAGAGACAGGGAGTTTTGAGGGCTTGGAAACAGCCCGAGGTGTCATTTGAGAATGGGGAAGTTAGCTCGAGGATTTGAAGATAGAAAGTTAAAAATTGGAGGCTAACAATGGAAGTTTCTAAAGATTTGGGCTTGAGGGAAAAATGTAAGCCTGACCGAATAAGAAGAAAGAGAAAATGGGAGAGTCAGCCAATTTCACACTTAAATCAAGGCAAGCGAAAAGATGAACACGAAGTCGACTCCGAATCCTACGTAGAGTTCGAAGTTAACTGAATATCCTCGATTTACTACCCATTTGACTCATTTTTGTATACATGATTTCAACAATCAAGAATAGCATACTCTCATCGAATTTGCAATCTTGCACCAATTTTATACATCAATATCAATCATACCCATTTCATTCATAATTTTATGAAATGATTCATTTCCTAGTCGTTAAGTGAAAATGTCTACAATTTGATCTTTAGTTTTGACATATTTTAAACAAAAATCATTATTTTAAACATGTTTTCTGATGAAATGATGTCTTACATCATGTGTTTAGTTCTAGAATATAATATGGGATTCTTAATTAGATAGATAACACTTGTATTATTATATTTAATAGGTATATTTTTGTAATCTATTCCATAATCTCTAATTTGTTATCTCATCCAAAGTAATTAAGCACAATAGCTCCTAGCGGCTATATATTCGGCTTCAGCAGTAGATAAAGCAACACTAGTCTATTTTCCTGAAAACCTTGAAGTCATCATATTTTCAAGAAATTGGCATGTTCCACTAGTACTTTTTCTATCTTCCATGTAACCGGCAAAGTCTGCATCTGAGTAGCCGATCAGATCAAATGTTGAGCCCTTAGGATACCATAGCCCTAGATTGGTAGTGTCAATTAAATATATAAAAATTCTTTTGAAAGCTACTAAATGTGATTCTTTAGGACATGACTGAAATCTAGAACACATGAAAATACTAAATAATATATCCAGTCTAGATACTGTCAAATATAATAAAGTTTCTATCATGCTTCTATACAATTTTTAATCACTCTTTCAACCTTGTTGATTTTGATAGTTAAGCTCATGAGTGTATTTGCTTCTTTGCTATTATGCATTCCAAATTTCTTGAGCATTTTTTGACATACTTAGACTGATTTATAAAAATTCCTTCATTTAATTGCTTGATTTGTAGTCCAAAGAAGAAATTGAGTTCGCCCATTATGCTCATTTCAAATTCATTTTGCAGAAGATGAAAAATTCTTGTCATAGAGATTCATTAGTAGTACCAAGTACGATATCATCAATACAAACTTGAATAATTACTATATTTTTTCCTTTATACTTAATGTATAGTGTAGTATCAACTTTTCCTCTGTGAAATTTATGTTCGATAAAAAATTTACTTAGTCTTTCATACCAAGCTCTTGGAGCCTGTTTTAGTCTATACAAAGCTTTTGTTAATTTATAAACAAATTTAGATTGATCTTTTTCTTCAAAACCAATAGGTTGTTCAATATACATCTCTTCGTTAAGACATCCATTCACGAATGCACTTTTTACATTCATTCGAAACAATTTGAAACCCATATGAGATGCAAATGCGAAAAGAATGTGTATGACTTCTAACCTAGCTATAGGGGCATATGATTCTTCCAAGTCAATTCCTTCCTCTTGTGAATATCCCTTGATTATAAGTCTAACTTTGATTCTTACAACAAGTCCACTTGCATATAATTTATTCCTAAAGACCCATTTGGTACCAATGACTATGCAACCCTTAGGTCTAGGACCTAGGTGCTATACTTGATTCTTTTCAAATTGATTTAGCTCTTCTTGTATGACTATGATCTAATTTTCATAATTAAGAACTTGATCAACTGAATTTGACTCTATTTTAGATACAAAGGCAAAATATCCACATATATTGTGCCTAGAGCCTTTAGTTTTCACACCTTTATTTATGTTGCCAATTACTTGCTCAATTGAATGATCATTTTTGAATTTCAGATTCTTTGGAGGTTTTTTGAGAGCATTACCTCCACTTACATCTTTTCTAAGCCTTGATCTTGCTTTGGTTTTTCTCTTCCTTGCTTTTCCACTTGTAGCTTTTCAAAATTCTTTGATAAATCATCTACATCACTTAGCTCATCCTCCTTCTTGGGAGTTGCGTTAAATTTATAAAATATAACATGAATCAACTCTTCTACTACTTGATTTATTTTGTTGAAAAATCTATATACTCTGCTTTTAGATGAATATCCAAGAAATATAACCTTATAACTTTTGGCATCTAGTTTTTCTAAATTGTCTTTTCCATTGTTCAATACATAGCATGTGTAACCAAAAGCATGAAAATATGAAATCTTTAATTTTCAACCTTTCCATAGCTCATACGGGGTCTTTTTCAAGACTGCTCTAACGGTAACTCGATTTAATACATGACAAGCTGTACTTACAGCTTTATCCCAAAATTTCTTGGATAATTTATTTTCATTTAGCATAGTCGTAGCTATCTCTTGTATTGTTCTATTTTTAATTTCCACTACTCATTTTGTTGAGGAGTTCTAGGAGCGAAAAATGTATGGTGAATTCCTTTTTCAATAGAAAATTCTATAAAATATTTATTTTCAAATTCACCATTATGGTCACTTTTAATTGATATGATTGTGTTTTATTTTTCATTTTGCACCAATTATGAAAAATTAACAAACATTTAAAAGGCTTTACCTTTGTTAGCTAATACAATTATTGAAGTGAACCTTGAAAAATCATCTAATATAACGAAAACATATTTCATTCCTCCAAGGCTCAAAATGTCGGATGACCCATAAATATCCATGTGTAGTAATTAAAGTAGCCTTGATGTTGAAACTTCATTTTTTAGGTGAGAATGACATCTTAGATTGTTTGCACACTGGACATACATTGCAAATTTTATCTTTATCATATTTGAGTTTTGGTAATCCTTCTACTAAATTTCTTTACCACAGGGTCTTAATGTTTGACATATTTATATATCCAAATCCTTTATGTCATACCCATGGATCATTATCAATAGCCTTAAGAAATTTTCTATCTAATTCATCAAGGGAAACCAAATATATATTTTCATGTCTTTTGACACTAAATACTATGTGATTTTCATTAAAGACATTGCATGTAGATGATTTGATCATGATTTTGTAACCTTTATCACACAGTTAACTAATACTCATTAAGTTGTATTTGAGTCCTTCAACAAACAACATATCCTCTAAACACGAATTTGAAATACCATAAATATTTTTCATAGTATTAATTTTTCCTTTTTCATTATTCCCGAATGCAACAGTGTCTCCATTTATGATTTTAGATCATGGAACAAAGTTTTATCTCTTGTCACGTGTCTGGAGCAGCCACTATTCATGAACCATATGTTATTGGCTTTTGTTCTAAGACAAACCTATAATAATATTCACATAAAACTCATGGCTTTGGTACTCATTTTTATGGATCTATTTGGGTTAGTAAGTCATTGGAGTCTTCATTTCTCTTCTTTAGAAGGCACAAGTCCAATGCTCTTTGGTACCCAAACTAATTTAGCATCTTCGTTGTCTAATTTTTAATTCTACATTGATAAATTTTGTGACCAAAGTTGTTACAGAAATTACATGCCCTTGGAAGTCTTGGAGTAGGACACCATGCACACTGTGGTTCCCAAGTTGGCCTTCTAGTCCAAGCAACATTGTTCATTTTCGGTTTATGATGAAAAATAGTTGCCTTGGCTTGGGGTTTCAACTATTTTGGAGCATTCGACTTGCTGCTTTCATCTTGTTCAAATGTAGAATACATAATTCCTCTTTTATTACTGTGGGTGATCATGTTTAAAAATATTTTGACACTTCTCCCTGGGTTAGAAAATTTGGCTAATGATTCATTCAATATTTCATTTTCTTTCTTTACCCTTTCAATTTCATCTATTAAAGCTTTGTTTTCATCTTCTAGGCACTTGAGCCTTTCGGCTGTTTTTCCATTCATAATAATAATTGAGTCACATTGTTGTTTCTTTAATATATATTTGCTGCTAAACTTCTTGATTTCATCATACAATGAATCGTAGGCTTGCTATATGTAATATCCAGACCCAAGTAGGGCTCATATAAGTGCATTTGATTTGTAATTATAATTCATGTATGTTTTGGATGATTTTTATGATTTAATGATATTTTTCAATTAGGGTTATGATTAAGAATGGTGATTAAGATTAATCACCTTAATCCAATGCGAGTCAATATGACTAAAGTGGCTTAATAAAGATTGAGAAAATGTGTCATGAATAATTATTTTAATTATCATGATTTGATTAATAAAATTAGAATGATAATTATGGAATTAAGTTGGAAAATGCTAGAAAATTCATAACTTGACGCTTATACGACGGATGGAGATGAAATTTGAAAGGTAAGTACAAGATTTTGTTCCCAATCTTATGGATGGATTGGATTAAAAAATGTGATAGGATTACGATGATAATTATTTATTTTCATCCAAAACCGAAAAATTAATTTCAAATTACTATAACTTGAGATAGAAAAGTCGTTTTGAGACGAAATTTGAGATGAACGGATAAAACTTTATGATGAACATCATGGAAGTGTTGGATTAAGCTAATTATCATGAGAATATGCTTAATCACAAAAGTTCAAATTTTCTTTGACTTTTCTAACAAGCATTTATGAAAAAGCGAGTGGTTTAATGGCTTGAGTAAATGCTCGATATGAGGTGTCAAAAGATGGTTTTTTAAGCTTGAATTTGTGAATTATCTTAAATTACAAAATCTATGATAAATCCCATGAATTTATGCAAGAGTTAAGGAGCTAATGAGCTAGCCTCAAGGTGGCTTGGAGGTGGCACAAGTGTGGACATCCAAGGCCATGCACATGCTTGGATTTTTTATTTTTATATATACAAGTCAAAACCTAGCTACGCTAAATGAGAGAGGATATGTAAATGCACATAAATGAATGTTGAATTGGTGGCCAAGCAAGCCACAAGGGGCAGCCACGTGGATGTCCAAGGGAGAGGAGCTAAGTAGCTCACTTATGAGCTTAGATTTGGAATTTTAAAAATATGATAATTAGCCATTTTACTTAGATGTGGTTGTGCCAAGTCATCAATGGATAAGTGGGACATAAATTACCCTATCCATGATGTGGCAAGTGGGTCCCACAAGATGATTAAAAAAATATATCAAATATATATATACATGGAGCAAGGTAGGGACGTCCATTTAGGAAAATTGCAAAGGGGAGAAAATCTCAAGAGGAGCAGCCCTCGGACGTGCCCAAGACCAGCAAGGAAGTAAGGGAAAAAGAGGAGAAAAAGAGAAGGAAAAAGGGGAAGAAAGAAAGGGATTCAAGCTAGGAAATTTCGGATTCAAGTTTGATTCATTTCAAGTAAGTATGTCTTGAGTTTTGCATCATTTAAACCCAAGCTTTCTATCTCTAATTATGGGTCATGAATATGATCCATAAAGAACACTTCAAGGATAATTTATGATACCCTTGATTAGGGTATTGAATGAAGATTGAATGATATGTATGAAATCAAGGGTTCAAGAGGGAGAAAATGGAAACTAGGGTTGATTTTGGGTTAAGAGCCAATCTTGAATTTTCTTAAAACCCTAAGCTAAGTTGCTATTTTTTTTAAGCACTATAATTAGGACATGATTCATATTCTTATGGATTATACATATTGAATTGGGCCTATGCTAAAGATTTTAGAAAGGATGGAACTTAGGGTTTCATGTTTAACCTAATTTTTTTCACTTTTTATGTTAAATATGATGCAAGGATTTTCCTAAATGATATATGGATGAATTTTAGGGTAAATTACCCTAAATTAGGGACTGTTTAAATCTGATTTTTCGGGCATTTATAAAGGGACGTCTAAATGGGGTGAATTTGGGTACCCTACACGCATAACATGTTGCTGTTTGTAAATAACTAAATCATGGATGATTTAGAGGGTAATACCCTAGTATTAGGGTACTTTAGATGGCCAAAATAATTTGGAAAGTTATGCCCTAAATCTAATTTTTAAGGGTATACAAAGGGGTGTCCAAAGAGGGATGCAAAAGGTATCCAAAACATATGTAGAAGTTGCTATTTTGGGAGCACCAATATATGGATTTTAAATATATGATATTACCCTAAATTTGGGTTAGGAAAAGCGTGATTAATTGCTAGAATTTATGGATTAAAAATCTATTTTGATTTAAGTATCAAAAGAGGCGTTGAAATAATGAAAAATGGGTCCTAAAGTTGCTACTTTGGAACCCTATGATAAATAGATTAAAATTTCATAATTAAACCCTAAATTATATGTTAATTAAAGGATTTAATCATGTTTAATTAGGATACAAGTTGATATTTTGAAAAAGTTTAAAAAACACATAAGTTATGTGTCATAAGATGAGTGTATATGGAAGGATATGTATGGACAAGTGATGAATGACATATGTGAATTTTTAAAATGAAAAAATGCATGATTATATTTCTGTTTTGATGATTAACAATAATCTCAAATTTTAAGATTAATTTATGAAGCCTCCGAATATGTGCTTAAAATGAGCATCGATGTAGGAAATGTGAAAAATATATGAAAAATGATAAATGAGAGATATGAACCTCCATATGATGATTAATGAATGGCATTTATATGTTTACCCTATATATGGGTTTAGAACATGATATGGAATGGATGGTATCATGCACCAGTATGTGCTATGTATGTGTACCCGACTTGAAATTCAAGTAGGTGGTATATGTAATGAATTATGGGTTAGAAAACTAAGTGTATGCAAGCGAATGAAAGTTTTATGAATGCAATGTCATTCTTATATACAGGAAAAGGCAAAGAGAAAGTAGACTTGGAAAACGAAGGCGGAACAGGTAAGCAAGCGATTTTCTAAATGCTTCTTCTTTTATCAGAATATGATAAAATGTTTGCTAATGATGTTCTAACTATTTGAATGGTTTAGCAAATGATTGATTTAAATTCTTTCTAAGATGTTTAAGGATGGTCATTCGTTTATCTCATTGTGTATTGAAATGACATTTCCAATATGTTAAATGAATTGTTCAATGCTTTCTCAATTACTTATGACAAGTGATGAAACATGAATTTATGAATGCAAAATCATGCTAGCGTGTCAAAAAGAATGTTTATGAAAGGTTCATGTGCACAAAGAATGAGGTCCACTTCAAAGGTGTAAGTGGACCGATTGTCCTCCTTGAGTGCGGCCAAGTCGCTAAGATAGGCCTCAGGGCCTCCCTATATTGGGAGAGAAGTTGGAGATGGATGGTTACTTAGCTAACTAATAACTCATATTTTTACGAGTTATCATGGCCCATTTCAGACTTAATTCGTGTGTTAGTTCAAGAGATTAGGCTTAGTTTGCACTCTTTTAGCTTAATTTTCATCCGCTTTGCATTTTAGGAGCATTAATTAGTTTTTAGGCAATTTTAGCATTATTTAAGCATTTTTAGTTTATTTGTTTAGTTTTTTCATCTTTTGCGGAAAGGACGAGACGTACGTCGGCAGAGTGGATGAGTTGAATGCCAGCTGAGGCATCCAGAGGCAGAGATTTGGCGCTTAGGCGCCACCCTACACGCTTTGACCGTTTGCATACACATAGCTGACATGGAGCAGTCCGGAGAGTTGGCGCCCAGGCGCCACTTCATCAACATGCAACTCAAGTGAAAACATTGCTGAAACCACAAGTTAGAAACCACTTCCAGGGAGTTGGCGCCTAGGCGCCAATACGCATTCGCACGCGATTATTTCAGTGCGTAAGCTGCGCATAGAGGACTCTATATATAGTTCCTAAGGGTTCGCGCGCGAGAAAAAGAGAGAGAAGAGAGCCAGAGTATGAACTACAGTGCAAGAGAAAGCGGGAATCAAGATTAAAGCTCTGATTGAAGAAGGAATTCAAGTCCCATTTGTGGAAACTGCCGGAAAACAGTTTTTCTTATTCTTTCCAATTTTCTTTCTCTGCCTTATGGATACTTTTAATATGGATGTAGTGGTTGTTAAGATCATGTCTTCAAACTAAACCTCCATTAGATGGATAGTTAGGATGAATTGAATTCTAAACTGTATTGTTTCTTGGTTCTTAGAATATTCAGGAATGAATATTTAAGCTTATATACATGGTTGTGTATGATTTACCTTTACAAGATTAGCTACCTTGTAAGATGATTTAATTGGTTGATTTACCCTTGGAAAAGGGAGATCTTTGCCAGATCCATGTGCAAGGCACAAGTTTCAACCTTTGTGTAAGGAGAGTTATTTAATGGATAGGAATATACTGTTAAACCCTGTGTAGTCATTATACAGGTTATGAACTTATCAATTTCACTTTATTTAATGGCATGGGAACATAGCACTTAAATAGGGTATAATTAGCTTTATATACTGTTGGAAGACATATATGAAGATACATGAACTTGGGCTAGTAAATTCATATGCAATCCGCTTAACAAGAACCAGAGCAATATAATTTAGATTCAAGGATTCCGATCTATCCTTCTACCATCCCTAATCAGTAAACCCGTTTTAGTATCCAGTAGTCTCATATCTCTACTCTAATTTCCCCTTGCAATTATTAGTTTAATAGGAACACAAACTCAGAATTTCACAACCCTCGAAAGCAGTTAAGCTAAATAATAATTCCGTTCTACAAATCCTCGTGGGAACGATACTCTACTCACTCTTTATTACTTGACACGACACGTATACTTGCGTAAATAGTGAGCATTTTAATTGACATATACGCAGCTCATCAAGTTTTTGGCACCGTTGCCGGGGATTTGCTTAACCAATTATATTTAGTTTTATTGCTTTCTTATACAATTCTGTATAACATCTTCTTTTCATTATTTCTTTTAGATTAGAATTTCTTTTCTTTTTCTTTCTACTAGTTCAAATTCATTGATTTTTACAGAGTTATCTCATATTGCATGCGCCGAGGTAGAGCCGGAAAGGAGACTGTCATCCCTTTTGATCTAGAACTCGAAAGAACCTATTTGAGAAGGCGCCGAAAGAGCAAGGAGGCTTGAAACCAACAACATACGATGGAGCGTATCGAGAACCAAGACAATAATGTCCATGCAAACCAGCCAGAAAACCAGAGGATCAAGATCCTGAATCATCCACCTCAAGATGATTTGAACCAGCCAATTTGGGATCTGATTGCGCTTGGCCAAAATGCTGTTCAGACTAGTATTATACCTCCTCCGATCGACACCAATAATTTTGAAATCAAACCGGTGATTTTCCAGATGCTCCAGTCTATCGGGCAGTTCAGAGGTCTTGCATCTGAAGACCCGCACCGCCATCTGCAAAATTTTTTACAGATTATGAACACTTTCAAGCAGAATGGAGTCTCCGACGAAGCAATGCGACTTCGAACGTTTCCATTTTCTCTGTGTGATCGAGCTTCCGAGTGGCTAGACTCTTTACCACCTAACTCTGTCAACACATGGAATGACTTGGCTCAAAAATTCTTAGTAAAATACTTTTCGCCAGCCAAGTTAGCCAAGCTGAGAATGGATATAGTGTCATTCAAGCAACACGGCGAGGAGACCCTATCAGAGGCATGTGATCGTTTCAAAGACCTGCTCCGAAAGTGCCCGCATCATGGAATTTAGCCATGGTACAAATTCAGATTTTCTATAACGGTCTCCAAGATTCCACTCGTCACATGGTGGATTCTTCATCGAATGGATCTCTATTACGATAAAGCTATCGGGAATCATATGCCTTGCTCGAAAACATGGCGGCCAACACTTATCAATTGCCATCAGACAGAAGTAGAGGTGCAGGTCTACTCCAACTGGACACAGTTTCATCGATAAAGGCCCGCATCGACGCTTTGTCTCGACAAATTCAGAACTTGTCCAGGCCAGCCAACGTCAGTGCATTAGGGACGTCAACACCATAGCAGTCAACAGCAGTAGACATATGCACGTGGTGTGGTGAATTCGGCCATCCCAGTGATGAATGTGCCTCTAATCCGGAGTCCATTAATTACGTGAGAAATTTCCAAAGAAACCCAGCTAATCAATATGGAAACAACTACAACCCAGGTTGGAGAAATCATCCTAACTTCTCATGGAACAACCAGACAAGGCCAAATCAGCCGCCTGAATTCCCGCAGCAGCAGCCGCAGCAACAACCCACAAGACCAATGTAGTTCACCCCACCACCGTGAGAAGAAAAGAAATCAGATTTGGAAAATCTCTTCATGAAGTTTATGCAATCCCAGATCATGATGAACAGGAACTTGGAAGCTCAAATAGGCCAATTGGCCTCAGCCCTGAACAACAGACCACCAGGATCGTTGTCGAGCGACACCGAACAAAACCCGAAAGGCAAAGGCAAAGAACAAGTCCAAGCAGTCACATTGCGTAGTGGAAAGCAATTACCAGACCCAACTCCACCAAAGTTGGTGACTGAACCCACTAACCCTTTGATTCAGCAATCACAGGAGATAAATGAACCAGTTGCAACTTAGAACCAATCATATGCTGAAATCGCCATGAATCCAAGGCCGCCTCCTCCATTTCCTCAGCAATTCAAAAAATCTAAAAAGGAGGGCCAATTCAAGAAATTTCTCGAGGTACTGAAGCAGCTGCACATTAATATACCTCTCATCGAAGCCTTAGAACAAATGCCGAGCTACGCCAAATTCATGAAAGACGTGCTATCAAAGAAAAGGCAGTTGACGAAATTCGAGACAGTGGCGCTAACAGAGGAAACTAGTGCGAGGGTTCAGAGGAAACTACCTCCTAAACTCAAGGACCCAGGGAGTTTCACAATCCCGTGCACAATTGGCAACCAGTACTTCAGGAGAGCATTATGCAACTTGGGAGCCAACATTAATCTCATGCCCAAGTCCATTTTCAGAAAGTTGGGCCTTGGGGAAGCTCGACCTACCACCGTGACGCTGGAACTGGCGGATCGATCCATTACATACCCGGAAGGTATTATTGAGGATGTCCTTGTCAAGGTGGACAAATTCATTTTTCCGGTAGATTTTATTATCTTAGATTATGATGAAGATCGAGACATACCTATCATTCTGGGTCGACCTTTCCTTGCTACGGGAAAAGGCATCATCGTTGTACAGGCTGGTGAGATGACCATGCGGGTTCAGAGAGAACATGTTACTTTTAGCATATTCAAGGCAATGCAGTTACCAAATGATCCCGAGGAATGTCTAATGATCGACATGGTGGACTCAGCAATCCAAACTGAATTCCAAATTTCAGCTTTCAAAGACATCCTAGAAGCATCGCTCGTTGGGGGAGGCAATGAATCTGATGAAGAGTTAGTGGAGATGATACACTATTTGCAACAACCTCTGACACTCCAATGATACCCACAGATATTTGAATTGCTGGAGCTCAAGCCAGATTCATTGAAGCAGATGAAGCCATCAATTGAAGAGCCACCTATCTTGGAGTTGAAACCTTTGCCAAAACACCTCAGATATGCCTTCCTGGGATCAGAATCCTAACTCCCGGTGATTATCTCTTCGGCACTTGATACCGTGCAAGAAAAAAAAACTACTCCGAGTACTCAGAGATCACAAAAAGGCTATAGGATGGACTATAGCAGACATTAGAGGCATCAGCTCATCCTTCTGCATGCACAAAATTCAAGTAGAAGAGAATTTCAGGCCCTTTATCGAAGCGCGGAGAAGACTAAACCCAATTATGAAAGAAGTGGTTAAAAAGGAAATCATCAAATGGTTAGATGCAGGTGTAATATACCGGATCTCTAATAGTTCTTGGGTTAGCCCAGTGCAGTGCCTCCCAAAGAAACGTGGCATGACGGTCGTCTCAAACGAAAACAACGAGCTAATCCCGACCAGAACAGTTACTGGTTGGCGAGTTTCCATGGACTACCACAAGCTGAATAAAGCTACCGAAAAGATCATTTTCCACTTCCATTCATTAATCAGATGTTGGACAGGCTAGCAGGACGTGAATTCTACTGCTTTCTAGATGGTTATTCAGGTTATGATCAGATTATGATAGCACCGGAAGACCAAGAAAAAACCACATTCACATGTCCTTATGGCACATTCGCATTCAGGCGAATGCCGTTTGGCCTATGCAATGCTCTAGGCATATTTCAGCGATATATGATGGCTATTTTCATAGACATGGTGGAAGATTTTCTGGTAGTCTTCATGGACGATTTCTCGGTATTCGGAAATTCCTATGACGAGTGCTTAACCAACCTGTCAAAAATGCTCCAGCGATGTGAGGGCACGAACCTGGTTCTTAACTAGAAAAAGTGTCACTTTATGGTACAAGACGACATTGTACTTGGTCACAGGGTCTCTAAACAAGGAATCAAAGTGGACAAAGCAAAAATCGAGACGATCGAGAAGCTGCCTCCACCCACCTCAGTCAAGGGAATTCGTAGTTTTCTGGGACATGCAGGATTTTATAGACGGTTCATAAAAGACTTCTCAAAGATAGCTAAGACGTTATGTTCACTGCTCGAAAAAGATATACCATTCAAATTCACTAGCGAATGCGTGGAAGCTTTCCAGGAGTTGAAAAAGAAACTAATATCTGCACCAATCATTATCTCTCCAACATGGAATCTGCCCTTCGAATTAATGTGCGATGCAAGTGACTATGCAGTAGGAGCGGTATTAGGGCAGTGAAAAAATAGGGTCTTCCATTCCATCTACTATGCTAGCAAAACCTTGAACGAGGCACAAATGAACTACACTACAACTGAAAAGGAATTACTAGCAGTGGTATTTGCATTCGACAAATTTAGAGCATATCTGGTGGGCACTAAGGTGATTGTTTACACAGACCATTCAGCCATCAAATATCTGATCGAGAAAAAAGATGCAAAACCACGTCTGATCCGATGGGTCTTACTACTATAGGAATTCAATCTCGAAATCAAAGACCGAAAGGGAGCTGAAAATCAGGTCGCTGACCATCTATCCTGCCTTGAAGGACACCAGCTAGTTCATGATACTGAGCAGATTCGGGAAGTGTTTCCAGATGAGCAGCGTTTCTCTATTTCCCCAGGCAGCCCACCATGGTATGCAGACTTCGTCAATTACATCGTCAGTAGAATGCTGCCTCCGGGGTTGAATTCACACCAAAAGAAGAAGTTTCTCCACGATGTTAAATTCTATTTCTGGGATGATCCATATTTATTTAAACAATGCCCAGATCAGCTATATCGGAGATGTATTCCAGAGTGTGAACAGGAAGCATTACTGTAGAGCTGCCATTCATCGCCGTATGGGGGCCACTTTCAAGGAGACAAAACTGCAGCAAAAATACTGCAATCGGGATTCTACTGGCCATCATTATTTAAGGATGCCCACTTTTATATCAAAAGATGTGATCAATGCCAACGGATGGGTAACATTTCTAAAAGACATGAGATGCCTCTTACTAATATTATTGAAGTAGAAATATTTGATGTATGGGGTATCGATTTCATGGGCCCATTTATTCCCTCTTTTGGAAACCAATACATCCTGGTTGTTGTTGACTATGTTTCCAAATGGGTAGAGGCAATTCCAACTCAAGCAGGCGATGCTAAAATAGTTCTCAAGTTCGTAAAGAAGAACATCTTTACACGTTTTGGCATGCCAAGGGTGATCATTAGTGATGGAGGGTCTCATTTCTGTAACTGGCAGTTCCTGGCAATTCTACATAAATACGACGTACGCCACAGAGTGACGACAGCATACCATCCGCAAGCTAACAAACAGGTCAAGTTGGCCAACAGATAATTGAAGCAAATTCTAGAGAAAACCATCGGTTCTTCTCGCAAAGACTGGTCCGTCAAATTGGATGACGCACTATGGGCGTATCGAAATGCCTATAAAACTCAATTTGGAATCTCTCCATACCAACTGGTTTATGGAAAAGCCTGCCATCTACCGCTGGAGCTGGAGCATAATGCATATTAGGCAATTAAAAAACTAAACCTGGATATGCAACAAGCGGGGGAATGCCGATTACTGCAACTCAATGAGTTGGAAGAATTTCGGATGCAAGCCTATGAAAATGCCAAGATCTACAAAGAAAAAGTGAAGAAATGGCATGGCAAAAAAAATCTAACACGAAATTTCGAGCCAGGTCAAAAAAGTTTTGCTCTTCAATTCATGATTGAAGCTATTTCTAGGAAAATTCAAATCTCGATGGTCAGGTCCATTTGTGGTGATAAAGGCAACAGAGAATGGAGCGGTGGAAATATGTAACGAGGCATCCGCCAATAGTTTTTTTGTGAATGGGCAACGTCTTAAGCAATATATGGGAGATGATTTTCAGCTTTGCAAGGAGGTGGTGGAACTGAAAGAGAATTGAACAGTGAGAATGTGAAACCCTGACCCAAGTAGGCCATATGTATGCATTGAACATGTATTTGATGATTATTTATGAAATATGGAATTATGAAGGAATTTCATGATTTTTACTAATTATGGTAATTAGGGTTATGGGTTAACATTAATGATGTGATTAATGATTTTGAGCTTAAATGAGGCTATGGGTTAAGAATGAATTATTGTGATTTAAATGTGCAATTATGGCATGAAAAATCATTTTCCATGATTTAAAATGAATTATGGAAATTAAGATAGAAATTAACAAGTGTGAAGGAAAATATTGGAAAATTCATAACTCAACGCCTAGAAGGCGGATTCAAGTGAAATTTGGAACAAAAATTATTAATATTAGGATTGGTATTATGGAAGAAAAAGATTATGAAAATTCTTGATGAAATGATAATTTTCAATTTTTAAGTCTAAGTTCATTTCAACCGTCAACTTTAAACGGCTATATCAGGAGCTAGAAAACTCGGATTGAGTTGAAATTTGAAATGGTTGAATGAAAAGGTGAGATAATTAATTTGAATGTATTGGATTATGTGTGAAATATTGGGAAAGTGCCTGCAATGAAAAAGGTGGGCAAGTTTGACCCATGCACCCAAAAGTACCAAAGCATTAATGATGGAGTACCATACATAAATGCATGAGGTAAAGGTGAATGTGAGGTGTCCATTGCAGGGATTTTTGGGAGGAATTTATGCATTTAAATAAATGACATAATTCCAAGAATTATCTAATCAATTAATGCTCAAAATGATGGAGCTATGGAGCATAGGCAAGGTGGCAAAGAGGGGACATCCAAGGGCTGTTTGGTGCCTATATCTGATTTTTTTAATTTTATAAAGCATGCATATATGTTGCAGGGATGCAAGTACATAATTTATTCAATCAATTATGCAAAGTTACAGCAATAAAAAAATATTTAAATGCAGCTACATACAGCTGAAAAAAATGGACAGCATGATGGACAAGATGGCGTGCAAAAATTTGGTTATTGCTGCCATTTTTATAATTTTTTTTAACACCAAATTAATACCTAAATTAAAGGGTAATTAGAGATACAAATTAACCACGTTTTTGAATTAAAAAAAAAACGGAAATTGGGCAGCAGCTGGGACGTGAATGGGAAGGCAGATGGACGGTCATGGATGAAGCAGATTTTGTGATTTTTGAAAATGGTAAAAATGCAATTTTACTTGGCTGAAATTTACCCAGCTCATATGGTAGATAAGGGTGCATTTAAGGAGTGTGGAATTGCAGCACCAAGTGGGCCCCACAGCTGGAAAAAAAATCTAGCAACATATATAGCCCATGCACGTTGAAATGAGAGGGATTTTTGGAAAAATTCCTAAGTGCTGAAAACGTCCAAGCCAACCCAGCAGCACACGTCCAAATTTTCCAGCAAGAAAAGGAAGGAAACCAAGGGAAAAAGGAAGGAAATTTGAAGGAAAAATCATCTCAAAGGATTAGGGTTTGAGTTGGCTCAAAACCAAGTAAGTATGTGATTTGTTTAAGTTGTTTAATTTGAGTTCTTTAACTCAAAACTTGGAAATGAAAAGCATGCTTAAAGAATCTGTAAAATGGTGTTTTAGCATGCCTTTGCATGAATATGGATTGGTATTGATTATTAAGCATGAATTTTTAAGTTAAAGATGATGGAAATGGAGTTAAGCATGCATAAGGGATGAAAAATCCAAGTTATGAAACCCTAAATCTCCAAAATAAGTTGCTGTATTGAATTTATGTTTTGGTTAAGTTATGAATCATGTATTCATGCTAAATATATGAGGGTTTAATGCTCAAGTAATGAGATTTTGAAATTATGGAATGCTAAGTATGGATTTTGACCTAATTTCTTAATTTTTGGGTTAAAAATGATATGGAAATGAACTTGCATGTTTTATGTGTGATATGTAGGGTAAATACCCTAGATTTAAGGTATGTTGGATGCCCAAAATATTTGGGAAGAATAAACCCTAAATCTGATTTTTTTAGGAATTTTGGAAGTAATTCATGTATGGAGTGAAACGGGTCTCAAAACGTGTGGATTACCTGCTGTTTTGAGAAATGGAAATGAATGAATATTAAATATGTGTTAAACCCTAGAAAATGGGCTGAGAAAATGGATTTAATTTCTGGAAAATTCGGAATTTTAGGGCTGCCCATAGTGATGTGTCAAACGACACGTTAAACGGGTGAAAAGTGGGTTCCAAACTAACTGTTATGGGAACCTATGAAGAATGGATTTTAAACCCCATAAAAATACCCTAAGGAAAGTGGTATTAAAGGGTAATTAACCTGCTGGAAAATGGGTTAAATTTCTGAGTCAAGAAATTTTAAGAAATACATTGTGTTTAGGTGCTAAATGAGCTTATGTGAAGGAATCACGATAAACGGGTAATGAATGACTTATGAAAAATGGTTTTATGCGCAAATGCATGAAAATGAGATAAATTCCATATTTATGGATCTGTTTGAAATGATATGTTATTAATCCAAACTTTTGGATTTGAATTATGAAGCTAAGGCAATGCTATGTACATAGAAGAAACACCCGTATGTGTATTTTTAGAAAAAATGGGAAAAAATTGCAAAGTAAGCTTAATAAAGCTATGAATGATGCATATGGAATGAATTTTTATGCTATTGGAATGAATACCCTAATTTTAGGGTTATGTGCATGTTATATGTATGTGCTACGATGTATGATGGCCAAATGTGTGAAAACGGTGCTAATATGTACAAATTAAGCCATATATGTGTATGATGAATTATGAAGTGAAATAAATGTGTGTTTATGGAATGGGTTGGAAAACTAAGCAAAATATAAGAAAAGGAAATGTATGAAAAATTCATACCATTTTTATGTAGGCAAAGGCAAAGAGAAAGTAGCAGAGGAAAGCTAAGAAATTCAGGTAAGCAAGCAAATTTTCTAAATGATTTTTGCTTTCCTAAACTGTTTCCATAATGCAATTTATATTCTAACTTGCTTGATGAAATTGCTTCTAATGGATTTAAGGATGGCCATCCCTTTGCTAAATGGTGTTTGAAATGGTGTTTATTTCAAATGCAATGATTATGAAATGTTCTTTTATAACTGTTATGGAAAATGATGTGATTTAATGTTTATGATTGAAAATCATGCTAGCATGTAAAAGATGGATTTATGAAAAGTTCATGTGCACAGGATATGAGGTCCACAGGAAGGGTATAAGCGGGCCGGTTGTCCCCCCTTGGTGTGACCAAGTCGCTTGTAATAGGCCGATGGCCGGCGGCGCCCTCTCTGAAATGAGAGTTACGTGACGGATGGTTGCCTGGCTAGCTTCCATCCTAAGGGAGATGATGATCATGTTCATGTTTTTCATATGGCATTATGCATATGAGACCCGTGAGGGGTATAGGATTTCATGTTTTCAAGATATACCTTTGGATAAGGTATAAGATGCTTTCCAAGATGATTTGAAATGAAAAATATTGCCTGAAATGAATTGCCTGAAAATGCAGAATGCTTGCTTATTGAGTTTCGACTCACGTTTTCGTTTTCCAAACCCAAAGACAGGTGATGGACAGGATATAGCGAAGGAGCTAGCACCGGCATAAGAAATCCAAAGAGGAAATTATGTTTATGAAAATTTCATGAAATGATTGTAAATTATATGCAATGTTTTTATGTTGAATAGATGTAAACTATTCGTGAGTTTGTATGGATGACTATGTTTTACACCGGTAGTGACATATGATTGTGGCAAAAGATGAAATGTCACTAAACAATATGGTTGTATGAAATGAATGTTTCAAAATGTCTTAGAAATGTATGAAATTGAATTTATGAGAATATGAAGTGTCTTATGAATTATGTATGACCACGATCAACAGGCTAAACATCCGATAAATCCCGCCGTGTGACAGGGCAACATTCCTGATCACGTTTACCAATCGATAGGTCCTGAGGTAAGGATGTGACGCTCGGGCCGGGGTGCCACAGAAGTTGGTATCAGAGCATGGATTGGTAAATAGGCGTGGAAATTTCTAAGTATTGGAAAATGGACAGAATATGGAGATATATACATGATTAACTTTGATTATGAGATGAATTAGACATGATTAAATGATGCTTTTGCATGATTATAACATGATGAAATGCATGTTAGATGATGAAATGGACATGTTCATGTGATGAATAGGTATGCTCATGATATGATGAAATTCATGCCATATGGTAATGAATTATGTTGTTGCAATGCAATTTGATTGCTATGTCTATACAGATGGTGGATAGAGGGAAAAGAATGATGAGTGAGGAGGAGTTGAGAAAAGAAAGAGAAGAGGAGAATAGGAGACAGAGAAGGGAAGAAAATGTGAACCGGTGGTGGGAATCCCAGACCGACAATGGATCATTTCCATCAGTCCCCCCTGGATTTTCACATACACAGGATCACGCTAATGGAAGCTATTATGACTCTTCCAGTCAACACGCGCAAAACCTAGGAGAGCCTTCCAGTTGTAAACCCAGGGCACGAGTGTTACTGGGCACTTACCTTGGTATTCCACGGGATCCCCCTGTTCCGACCGATAGAGTAGGTCCGCAATATCTACAGAATTTTTGGGATAAAACACGGGCACCTACACCTCCTGATGCTGGTCCATGGTACCGATTTATGAATGGGTACATCCAGTTTCGATATGGAGCATCGTGGGAGCAAATTCATCAACGGGAAGTGGATATGGCCCTTTATATAAGAAGGCGTCGTGCCGAAGGGGTCATTGAGGTACCTGTTGGCCCTAAACCGGATGAGGTTATGTTGTATGTCATGGAGAGTACAGGTGAGATTGTGCTATTAGAGGAGGTCAATGATGATGATGACCCTATGGAATTCCTCGAACCATTTGAGGAAGAAGAGGAGGAAGAAGAAGAGGAGGAGGATGAAGAAACCGATGAGGAAGATAAGGAAGAAGTCGAGGAAGAAATAGTGGAGTTTGTGGGAGATGAGGAGGATGAGGATGATGATGATAGTGATGATGAGGTTCAGGCATGGTCCAACACTAGCCCTATCACAAAGGCACCCTCACAAGTCTCATATAGACGTAGACGCCGTGGGAGAGGACCAGGAAGGCGATGAACATGCTTGCTTTGTTTTTTTTTCAAGCAGTTGTGTATATATGAATGTGGTGATAATCATGTGGTATATGTATAATTATGGTTGGATGACTTTATGGTTGCTATGGTAAACTAACATGCATGCAGGTGTGAAATGTGCATGCCAAGTTGAATATGTACATAAGTGTGACTTGCTTTTGTATGTATTAATTGTGAATATGATGTATGTGAATGAATATGACAATATGTTGGAATTTTAATGTTCTATACATGCATGAATGAATGAACTTGAGTTGAATGGTGTGTTATATGGTGATTGACTGAAATGATTGTGACAAGGTGATGATGAGATGCATATGCGATGATTTAAGATTGAATTAAACTGAAATGCGTATGCAATGATTCCATGATGATTATTAATGAAATGTGTATATAATGATTTAACGCTAATGAAAGGAAAAGTGTTTGTTATATATTCAGATTAAAACAATGGTGGAAATAAGAGCAGGAGTGAGGAAAAATAAAGGAAAAGAGGTAGAGACAGAGGTTCCGAGCCGACACGAAGTTGGCGAATCTAGCCGACCTAAACGAGGAAGGCCAATGACACAGGATCAAAGGAACCAACAGAGAAGGAATGAGGAAAGCCCTGAACGGAATATGGAGGAGGAAAATGAGTCGAGGCAGAATAGACTCATGGAGGAAAGGGTGGCTGCGGCAGTGGAAAAAGCAATGCAGCGGGCCACTAGGGAATGGGCAGCACAGACTGCCGACATTATACAAGGTTTATGGGAAAGAACCCAACAAGCTCAGTTGGGTAATATGGAAAGAGAAGGACCTGCTCCGAGGGCGAACCCCGTTGAGACACCGGAACCGTTAAGAGATGAGAATCAGCTAATGGAAGCTGATAGAAGAGCCATAAATGCCTTTCTAGCGCAGCGACCCCCAAAATTTTCTGGAGAACCCGACCCAGTACAAGCGGAGCAGTGGCTAACTGAGATTAAGAAACTGTTTAGGATATCTCCATGTAATGACCGTCAAAAGGTACTGTGTGCTACGCATCTATTAACTAAAGACGCACACGAATGGTGGGAAACAATGCTAATCACAATGCCACGACCCGAAGAAGTGTCTTGGCAAGCATTTGTGGAAGAATTTAATAAGGAATACCTCCCAGTGGGTTTGCAGAGCCAAAAGGTGATAGAATTTGAAAAGTTATACCAAGGGAGGATGACGGTCACCGAGTACGCCACAAAATTTAATGCTCTGGTCAGATATGTCCCATGGATCGCGAATGTACCACAGAATAAGGCACAAAGATTCCAGCAAGGGTTGAGGCCATATCTGCGAGAAAGCCTTGCACCTCTATTGATAAAGGATTATGCTTCAAGTCTAGAGAGAGCAAGAGCTTTGGAGATTGAGTCCTTGAGAACCCAAGACTTAAGATTGGGTTCAAGGGCGTTCAATATGGGTCCTAAAGAACCAGAAACTGGAAAAGAAAAAGCTAGAAAAGGCAGCATAAGGAAAGGAAAAGGAATTCAAAAGAAGAAAAGCTCGCCATTTTGTAAGAAATGTCAAAGGCGACACACGGGCGAGTGTTTAAAGGGCTCAAATCGGTGTTACAAATGTGGACAAACGGGTCACATCGCCAAGGAGTGCAGGGCAGGGGAAGTGAAAGTAATTAAGTGTTATATATGTGATCAAGTGGGTCACATTTCTACGAACTGCCCAAACAAAGTGCAGTCATCCCAAGGACATGGAAGACCTGCTCAGCTGAGGATACCTGGAGCACCAAGTAAGCAGGGAACTTCTACGAACCCAGTGCATGTACATGCCCTGACCCGGACAGAATCCCAAGAGCAAGAAGAGAAGGTGGTCACAGGTACGGTTTACATTTTAGGAAATATGGCAGTTGCTTTGTTTGATTCTGGTGCCACCCATTCATTCCTAGCATGCCAATACGTGACCACCCATGCTTTGCCGATAGAAGAGACCAATCAGGTTATACATGTGGAATCTCCAGTCTATAGGTTAGCAAGTACTAGCCAAGTATGCAAAGCCTGCCCAATCAGGATAGGATCATTAATTCTAGAAGCTAACTTGATCCTATTGCCTATGACCGAGTTCGACGTAATATTGGGTATGGATTGGCTAAGCCAATGGAGAGCGACTATAGACTGTAAGAATAAGAAGGTGCAATTTGAAGCAACTCCAGAGAAGGAGATTGCTATTGGGAAGTTAAGGCAATCTGACAGCTCAAGAATACTGATTTCATCTATGAAAGCTGTCAGAATGATTCGACAAAAATGTCAAGCATATCTGGTCTCTGTAAATGTGGATAAAGGTATGGAGGTGGAAATTAATCAAATACCCGTGGTTAAAGAATTTCCAGATGTGTTTCCAAAGGAGTTAACCATGTTGCCTCCACGAAGAGAAATGGATATGACAATTGAAGTAATGCCAGGTATAGCTCCTATTTCTAAAACTCCATATAGAATGGCGCCAGCTGAGATGAATGAACTAAGGGCGCAAATACAGGAGCTACCGGATAAAGGTTTCATTAGACCAAGTGTATCCCCATGGGGAGCTCCGGTACTATTTGTAAGGAAGAAGGATGGAAGTTTAAGATTATGTATTGATTACCGAGAGCTAAATAAGGTCACCATAAAGAATAAATATCCATTGCCCAGGATCGATGACCTATTTGATCAGTTGCAAGGCGCAACAACTTTCTCCAAGATTGATTTACAGTCAGGGTACCATCAGTTGAGGATAAGTCCGATTGACACACATAAGACGGCATTCCGAACCCGGTATGGACATTATGAATTCCTGGTAATGCCTTTTGGACTTACTAATGCCCCTGCTGTATTTATGGACATGATGAATAGAGTTTTTCGGGATTATTTGGATCAATTCGTGGTTGTTTTTATCGACGATGTCCTGATCTACTCTAAAACGGAGAAAGAACATGAAAACCATCTACGAAGGGTCTTAGAAAGGCTAAGGAAAGAGAAATTGTATGCCAAACTGAAAAAATGTGAGTTTTGGCTGAAACAGATAGGATTTCTCGGCCATATAATATCTGAGAAGGGTATTCAAGTTGATCCTCAAAAGATTGAGGCGGTATTGAAATGGCCAAGGCCGACGACCATTACAGAAATCCGAAGTTTTCTAAGGTTGGCCGGTTATTATAGAAGGTTTGTTGAAGGGTTTTCCCAGTTATCAGCCCCGTTAACCAAGTTGACTCGTAAGGGAGTCAAGTATGTATGGTCTGATGAATGCGAGCGCAGCTTTCAGGAATTGAAACGACGATTGGTAGAAGCACCCATCCTAACCCTACCTGAAGGGAATGAAGGGTTTGTAGTTTATAGCGATGCGTCAAGGAAAACATTGGGTTGTGTTTTGATGCAAAGGGGTAAGGTGATAGCTTATGCATCACGACAACTAAAGCCCAATGAGGTAAGCTACCCCACGCATGATCTAGAGTTAGCAGCGGTGGTATTTGCCTTGAAAATATGGAGACATTACCTGTATGGTGTGAGATGTGAGATTTACACTGATCATAAGAGCCTCAAGTATATTTTCACTCAGAAGGAGTTGAATATGAGACAAAGAAGATGGCTTGAGTTACTGAAGGATTATGACTTGGAGATTTTATACCATCCAGGTAAGGCAAATGTGGTAGCCGATGCATTGAGCCGAAATGTCAGCTTAGCGCACCTTATCACTAAGGAAAAAGGATTGCTTAAAGAAATTGAGCAAATGGAATTGATTGTATGTCCACCAGGAGTCGAGGTTAGACTATCTCAATTACACATACAATCCTCACTTTTTGACCAAATTAGGGTTGCGCAACAAGAGGATACAGACCTACATACACATGTTGGGAAAATGAAGAAAAAGGGGTTGACAGAATTTGCTATTGATGAACAAGGTATGTATAGGTACAAAGGTCGCCTTTGCATACCTAGCATTGTTGAGTTGAAGGAACAGATCCTTAAGGAAGCCCATTTTTCGCCTTTTTCTATTCACCCAGGAAGTACCAAGATGTATCAAGATCTCAAGAAAGCATATTGGTGGAATAACATGAAGAGAGAGATCGCTGAATATGTGACTAAATGTCTAACTTGCCAAAGGGTGAAGGCAGATCACCAGAAAATACCTGGTAAATTACAGTCCTTAGAAATTCCAGAATGGAAGTGGGACGACATTACAATGGACTTCATAGAAGGATTACCTAGAACCCAAGCCGGGAATGATTCTATATGGGTAATCGTGGATAGGTTATCGAAAGTCACGCACTTTCTACCTATCAGGAAAACGTATACGGCAGAAAAGTTAGCTAAAGTTTATTATAAAGAGATCGTAAGACTCCATGGAGTGCCGAAGTCGATCATCTCGGATCGAGATGCAACGTTCACGTCAAGGTTTTGGAAGAGCTTGCACGAAACCTTAGGCACCCAACTTAAGTTTAGCACAGCTTTTCATCCTCAAACGGATGGACAAACGGAGCGGGTGAACCAAGTCATTGAAGATATGCTCCGTATGTGTACTTTGGAGTTTGGTGGATCATGGGATGAGTATATCTCAATTGCGGAATTCGCATATAACAATAGTTACCAATCTAGCATCCAAATGGCTCCATTTGAGGCGTTATATGGTCGACGATGCCGAACGCCATTGAACTGGGATGAAATTGGAGAGAAAAGATTAGCCCCTGATTTATCTCAACGAATGGCAGACAAGGTTAAAACTATTCGCCAGTGTATACTCACAGCCCAGAGTCGGCAAAAGAGTTACACAGATTGCAAGAGAAGGTATTTAAATATCCAAGTCGGCGAACATGTGTTTATAAAGGTCACGCCATTCAAGGGAGTTACAAGGTTTGGAAAAAGGGGAAAACTGAATCCCAGGTATATTGGACCATTTGAAGTTTTGGAAAAGGTTGGAAAGTTACCATATCGGGTAGCTTTACCCCCGGCGCTAGCTTTAATCCACAATGTGTTCCACATATCGATGCTTAGGAAATACATTTCAGACCCAACCCATGTATTAGTGGCTGAAAATTTGCCGATTCAAGATTATCTCAATTATGAAGAAGGACCGGTAAAAATCTTGGATCACAAGGTGCAAAAGCTTCGGAATCGGGAAATTGAATATGTGAAAGTGCAATGGAACCGATATTCCGAGAATGAAGCCACATGGGAGCTAAAGCAAGAAGTGGAACGAAAATACCCCCAGCTATTTGAGGAATAGACGGTTTCGGGACGAAACCTGTTATAAGGGGGGGAGGATTGTGAAACCCTGACCCAAGTAGGCCATATGTATGCATTGAACATGTATTTGATGATTATTTATGAAATATGGAATTATGAAGGAATTTCATGATTTTTACTAATTATGGTAATTAGGGTTATGGGTTAACATTAATGATGTGATTAATGATTTTGAGCTTAAATGAGGCTATGGGTTAAGAATGAATTATTGTGATTTAAATGTGCAATTATGGCATGAAAAATCATTTTCCATGATTTAAAATGAATTATGGAAATTAAGATAGAAATTAACAAGTGTGAAGGAAAATATTGGAAAATTCATAACTCAACGCCTAGAAGGCGGATTCAAGTGAAATTTGGAACAAAAATTATTAATATTAGGATTGGTATTATGGAAGAAAAATATTATGAAAATTCTTGATGAAATGAGAATTTTCAATTTTTAAGTCTAAGTTCATTTCAACCGTCAACTTTAAACGGCTATATCAGGAGCTAGAAAACTCGGATTGAGTTGAAATTTGAAATGGTTGAATGAAAAGGTGAGATAATTAATTTGAATGTATTGGATTATGTATGAAATATTGGGAAAGTACCTGCAATGAAAAAGGTGGGCAAGTTTGACCCATGCACCCAAAAGTACCAAAGCATTAATGATGGAGTACCATACATAAATGCATGAGGTAAAGGTGAATGTGAGGTGTCCATTGCAGGGATTTTTGGGAGGAATTTATGCATTTAAATAAATGACATAATTCCATGAATTATCTAATCAATTAATGCTCAAAATGATGGAGCTATGGAGCATAGGCAAGGTGGCAAAGAGGGGACATCCAAGGGCTGTTTGGTGCCTATATCTGATTTTTTTAATTTTATAAAGCATGCATATATGTTGCAGGGATGCAAGTACATAATTTATTCAATCAATTATGCAAAGTTACAGCAATAAAAAAATATTTAAATGCAGCTACATACAGCTGAAAAAAATGGACAGCATGATGGACAAGATGGCGTGCAAAAATTTGGTTATTGCTGCCATTTTTATAATTTTTTTTAACACCAAATTAATACCTAAATTAAAGGGTAATTAGAGATACAAATTACCCACGTTTTTGAATTAAAAAAAAACGGAAATTGGGCAGCAGCTGGGACGTGAATGGGAAGGCAGATGGACGGTCATGGATGAAGCAGATTTTGTGATTTTTGAAAATGGTAAAAATGCAATTTTACTTGGCTGAAATTTACCCAGCTCATATGGTAGATAAGGGTGCATTTAAGGAGTGTGGAATTGCAGCACCAAGTGGGCCCCACATCTGGAAAAAAAATCTAGCAACATATATAGCCCATGCACGTTGAAATGAGAGGGATTTTTGGAAAAATTCCTAAGTGCTGAAAACGTCCAAGCCAACCCAGCAGCACACGTCCAAATTTTCCAGCAAGAAAAGGAAGGAAACCAAGGGAAAAAGGAAGGAAATTTGAAGGAAAAATCATCTCAAAGGATTAGGGTTTGAGTTGGCTCAAAACCAAGTAAGTATGTGATTTGTTTAAGTTGTTTAATTTGAGTTCTTTAACTCAAAACTTGGAAATGAAAAGCATGCTTAAAGAATCTGTAAAATGGTTTTTTAGCATGCCTTTGCATGAATATGGATTGGTATTGATTATTAAGCATGAATTTTTAAGTTAAAGATGATGGAAATGGAGTTAAGCATGCATAAGGGATGAAAAATCCAAGTTATGAAACCCTAAATCTCCAAGATAAGTTGCTGTATTGAATTTATGTTTTGGTTAAGTTATGAATCATGTATTCATGCTAAATATATGAGGGTTTATGCTCAAGTAATGAGATTTTGAAATTATGGAATGCTAAGTATGGATTTTGACCTAATTTCTTAATTTTTGGGTTAAAAATGATATGGAAATGAACTTGCATGTTTTATGTGTGATATGTAGGGTAAATACCCTAGATTTAAGGTATGTTGGATGCCCAAAATATTTGGGAAGAATAAACCCTAAATCTGATTTTTTTAGGAATTTTGGAAGTAATTCATGTATGGAGTGAAACGGGTCTCAAAACGTGTGGATTACCTGCTGTTTTGAGAAATGGAAATGAATGAATATTAAATATGTGTTAAACCCTAGAAAATGGGCTGAGAAAATGGATTTAATTTCTGGAAAATTCGGAATTTTAGGGCTGCCCATAGTGATGTGTCAAACGACACGTTAAACGGGTGAAAAGTGGGTTCCAAACTAACTGTTATGGGAACCTATGAAGAATGGATTTTAAACCCCATAAAAATACCCTAAGGAAAGTGGTATTAAAGGGTAATTAACCTGCTGGAAAATGGGTTAAATTTCTGAGTCAAGAAATTTTAAGAAATACATTGTGTTTAGGTGCTAAATGAGCTTATGTGAAGGAATCACGATAAACGGGTAATGAATGACTTATGAAAAATGGTTTTATGCGCAAATGCATGAAAATGAGATAAATTCCATATTTATGGATCTGTTTGAAATGATATGTTATTAATCCAAACTTTTGGATTTGAATTATGAAGCTAAGGCAATGCTATGTACATAGAAGAAACACCCGTATGTGTATTTTTAGAAAAAATGGGAAAAAATTGCAAAGTAAGCTTAATAAAGCTATGAATGATGCATATGGAATGAATTTTTATGCTATTGGAATGAATACCCTAATTTTAGGGTTATGTGCATGTTATATGTATGTGCTACGATGTATGATGGCCAAATGTGTGAAAACGGTGCTAATATGTACAAATTAAGCCATATATGTGTATGATGAATTATGAAGTGAAATAAATGTGTGTTTATGGAATGGGTTGGAAAACTAAGCAAAATATAAGAAAAGGAAATGTATGAAAAATTCATACCATTTTTATGTAGGCAAAGGCAAAGAGAAAGTAGCAGAGGAAAGCTAAGAAATTCAGGTAAGCAAGCAAATTTTCTAAATGATTTTTGCTTTCCTAAACTGTTTCCATAATGCAATTTATATTCTAACTTGCTTGATGAAATTGCTTCTAATGGATTTAAGGATGGCCATCCCTTTGCTAAATGGTGTTTGAAATGGTGTTTATTTCAAATGCAATGATTATGAAATGTTCTTTTATAACTGTTATGGAAAATGATGTGATTTAATGTTTATGATTGAAAATCATGCTAGCATGTAAAAGATGGATTTATGAAAAGTTCATGTGCACAGGATATGAGGTCCACAGGAAGGGTATAAGCGGGCCGGTTGTCCCCCCTTGGTGTGACCAAGTCGCTTGTAATAGGCCGATGGCCGGCGGCGCCCTCTCTGAAATGAGAGTTACGTGACAGATGGTTGCCTGGCTAGCTTCCATCCTAAGGGAGATGATGATCATGTTCATGTTTTTCATATGGCATTATGCATATGAGACCCGTGAGGGGTACAGGATTTCATATTTTCAAGATATACCTTTGGATAAGGTATAAGATGCTTTCCAAGATGATTTGAAATGAAAAATATTCCCTGAAATGAATTGCCTGAAAATGCAGAATGCTTGCTTATTGAGTTTCGACTCACGTTTTCGTTTTCCAAACCCAAAGACAGGTGATGGACAGGATATAGCGAAGGAGCTAGCACCGGCATAAGAAATCCAAAGAGGAAATTATGTTTATGAAAATTTCATGAATTGATTGTAAATTATATGCAATGTTTTTATGTTGAATAGATGTAAACTATTCGTGAGTTTGTATGGATGACTATGTTTTACACCGGTAGTGACATATGATTGTGGCAAAAGATGAAATGTCACTAAACAATATGGTTGTATGAAATGAATGTTTCAAAATGTCTTAGAAATGTATGAAATTGAATTTATGAGAATATGAAGTGTCTTATGAATTATGTATGACCACGATTAACAGGCTAAACATCCGATAAATCCTGCCGTGTGACAGGGCAACAATCCTGATCACGTTTACCAATCGATAGGTCCTGAGGTAAGGATGTGACGCTCGGGCCGGGGCGCCACAGAGAACGTCGAGCGGAAGATGATAAATTCAGCGCTGGATGGGAGGCAACCCATCAATCATGTTCTGCTTAATATTTTTTGTTGTTGTTTTTGCTTTTGTAGGGAAATTAATTGGAGGTTTTCCATCGACACCACCAGAGGTCAGAGCTTGCTTCGGGCAATCATCACAGCCCCAGCCCGACGATGAGGACGATGAGGATGACGAGGACGAGACAAAGTCCGATTTTTGAGGGAGTCCCAGTCCTTTCTTTTTGTCATTCTTTTTGTTTTTCTTTCCTTTTATTTTTACTTTTCGTTGTATTTTCATTTTTAGTTCATATTAGGATCATGCATTGAGGACAATGCATCTCTCAAGTTTGGGGGGTGTATAATTCTCAACCATAGGTTCGTTTTGCATTTTAATTTTCATGCCTTAGTTTATGTTACATGCATTTCAATTCCAGCTAATGAAAGTTGTCTTTATTTCAATTCATCTGATTGTGAAAATATGCAAGGTTGTAATTAATTCTGATTTGAAATTGAATTCATAAAAGAATGGGCAATTCAGATTGAAACCAAGTATAAAGCAGGTTGAAATTAACATGTGAAAGAAATAAAAAGGAATTTCAGAACACATTGTTCTAATTCAATAACAGGCATATCTTTCAGATCGAGATGATGAAAACTGAACTAAATAAAGGCTGACCAAGTACTTCAACGAGTTCAGAAATGGTATTATTTCACAGGAATTACTCAAATATGTTCAGTACCCCTAATAAAGCATTAGAAAAAGATAAAAAGGGGGTGGTTGACCGAAGCTGAGTAACCGGTGTTGGAAACAATGTTCCAAACAAAATAAATTGAACAAAGCATAAGTTTTGATGATTAAACAAAGACTAATTTGAGTATATATAGTATACTAATGAGTTTGCCAAGTGTTTAAGGAAAACAAAGAAGTCAAGTCGATTACCAAGTCGACTTGGACTTCGACTTGGGGTGAAGTCGATACCTAAGTCGACTTCACAAGCGACTTCAAATGGAAAAAGGTAGATAGCTTTGAAAATAGAAAACAAGCAAGTGAAGTCGCAGGCCAAGTCGACTCCAGGTGCGACTTAGGAAATCAAGTCGCAGACGAAGTCGACTCCAGCATCGACTTGGAGTATCCAGAGTTGAAAAAGTGGAAACGGACATAACGAAGTCGCAGGCGAAGTCGACTCTAGGTGCGACTTGGGCGAAGTCGCAGACGAGGTCGACTCCAACTTCGACTTGAGGAGTTCAGACTTGAAGATTGAAGTTTCAAGCTTATTCCAAGGATCCATTTGGACTTTATCAAATCCAAATAGGATGCAAAGTTCATTCTCAAAAAGCAACTGAAGTTTCTTGAAGATCAAAAGCTAAGATTCATAATCAAAGTTCAAATCAAGTCTATCAAGTCCAAAGCTAATCTTCAAGCTTATTTCAAATGAAGCAATACCCAAGTCATGAAGACCATTTTTACAAAGTTCAAGCCAGTTCAAGAAGATCAAGGTGTTTTCAGCAAAACCCGAGCCAAGTCGCAAGTCAAGTCGACTTCAGGTTCGACTTGAGTCGAAGTCTGAAAGCCAAGTCGACCCAAGACTCGGACTTGGAAATCTGAAGAACTGGAGTCGCACACGAGGTCGACTCCAGGTGCGACTTGGAAGCCAAGTCGCAGGCCAAGTCGACTTCATCTTCGACTTAGGTATAACGTTCGAATTTTCGAACGTTGGAGTTCATTTATTGCGCGCCAACCACCTCTACAACGTTCAAATCCTTCTTTTTCTATATAAGGACCCTCAAATGAACGTGAAAACACACAAGAACATTACAAGACACTGCTATATACTCTACAAAGTCCAAAGAGAGAAAAGAAGATCTAGAAAGGAATCTTATTTGCTTTTCTCCATTTCTGAGTGGTCCATATACATTCTAAAGAAGAAGAGAGTTTCAGGTTGCAAGCTGCTTCATCAAGAATCATCCAAGCTGCTTCTGAATTCTTCCTCGAGCTCAAACTTGTCTACACATCATTGTAAAGTGTAGATTTCTTTATTGTTTCATTTATTTGTGATTGAACTTGATCTAGTTTGAGGAACTAGGATCAAGTGTATGCTAAGTAGTGTGTGATTGGAGTGAGACTCATCACCTACTTGAGCAGTGTGTTATATGCCCCCTAGAGCTAGAATCTAGAAGAGAGCAGTGGCTCTAATTGTATTGAGAGAATACAATAGTGGAACCCAAGTCACAAGGAGTGTGAGCTTGGAAGAGTGGAGTAGGGAGGTTGCCCGAACCACTATAAAAATCTTGTGTGTTTGATTTATTTATCTGCTCTCTACATTATATTGCTTTCCATTTCGATTCTTCATTAAGGGGACTGGATTAATCCGGGGTTAAGTTTCTGTTTAAGTTATAAATTTTTAAATACCCAATTCACCCCTCCCCTCTTGGGTTTTGCCATTAACTCGGGACCAACAACCGGGACTTGGCATCAACAAATGGAAAGGTTCGCGTAAAAAAGTAACCTTTATCACATAATTGGCTAATACTTATTAAGTTATGTTTGAGTCTTTCAACAAATAATGCATCCTCAATACATGCATTGGAATTTTCTATAGATATTTTTCTTTACCTTTGATTATACCTTTTTCATTGTTCCCAAAAGCAACAGTTCTTTCGCTACACGATCTGATCTTTTAGAACAATCCTTTTTCTTACGTCATATGTCTCAAGCAGCCACTATCCATAAACCACATGTTGTTGGCTTTTGCTTTAAGACAAAACCTGCAAAAATAAGGTCAAGTGGAGCTTATCTTTTTGGTACCTATTTTATGGGTCCATTTGGGTTAGTTAACCATTGGAATCTACGTTGATCTACCCTTAAAGGCATAAATCCAATGCTCTTAGGTACCCAAACCAATTTTGCACCAAGGTCATGTAATTTTCTTATTTTACATTGATATACCTTGTGCCCCATCTTGTTGCAAAAATTATAAGCTCCTGGAAATCTTGGAGTAGGAATCCATGTAGTAGTTGGTTTCAACATGATTCGTTTTTGGTTTAGCATGAATGGGCTTTGCTTAGTTTTTATAGGTCATTGGAGTACTAGACTTGCTACTTTCTCCCTTTTCAAATGTAGAGTACCCAAGTTCTCTCTTGTTGTTTTGGGCGGTCATATTTAAAAATATTTTAACGCTTTTCGCTGGATTAAAGAACTTAGCAAGTGATTCATTCAATGATTTATTTTCTTTTTTAAATCTTTCCACCTCACTTGTCAAAGTGTTCTTTTCATTTGTTAAATGGTCAACTTTTTCTGTAAGTTTTCCGTTCACAATAACTACCGCATCACATTGTCTTTTCTTCATTATGAACTTGTTTCCCAACTTCTTTATTTTCTCATATAATGAATCATAGTAATGAATCATAGACTTGTTGTAGTTCTTCCAATTTAGCACATTTAAGACATTCATTTGTGGAAGCGAAAATAGAAAGAGTTTTTAGCTTAGAGATTACCTCTTCGCTACTCGTGCAGTTTGTTGAAATGGTTTGATTCTTTAAGATTTTTGTTTCTGCAAAGCATGAGTTAAAATCTTCCTCCATTATAGCCATGCAACAGATCCTTGCGCAATTTGCAGCCTCATTTTCTTCATTTGAGGAACTGCAAGTTGTGGATGTCTCCTCGTTGACGTACATGCCTCTTCCTTTAGATTTTTATAATTTTCTATTTTTGCCTCGATCCTTCTTTTCCATTTGTTCCCTTATTTTGTTTTCTTCGGGTGTTGGACATTGGGCTTGCATGTGCCCCATTCCACCACACCGGAAGCACTTTGTAGCCACTTTTTTTTCTCCTTTAAATTTCTTTCTTTAAAGCTCTTGAAGTTTTTTCCTTTCCTTACGAATTTTCTGAATCGTCTTGTGAGCAACGCTATCTCCTCATCGTCATTTTGAGAAGATGAGGTGGATTCATCTGAAATTTGTGTTGGTCCCGAATTGATGGTAATTACCTAAGAGGGGAGGGGTGAATTGGGTATTTAAAAATTCTCAACTTAAACAGAAATTTTACCTAGGATTAATTTAGTCCCCTTTGATGATTCAAATGGAAAGCAACAAGATAAAGAAAGCAAAAATAAAAATCAATGGACAAGATTTATAGTGGTTCGGGCAACCTTCCCTACTCCACTCTTCCTAGCTCACACTCCTTTGTGACTTGGGTTCCACTATGCATTCCGCGAATACAATTAGAGCCTCCGCTCTCTTCTAGATTCCAGCTCTAGGGGGCATATATAACCAGAGCCTCCGCTCTCTTCTAGATTCTAGCTCTAGGGGGCACATACAACACAGAACGCAAGTAGGTGACGAGTCCCAACTCCAGTCACAATGCTACTTTGCTATCGCTTGGTTTGAAACACCAAAATCAAACCAAGCATTAAAAAACCAAATAACAAAATGAAATGAAAGAAATCTACACTTTACATATTTGTGTAGTTAATTTTCAGCTCGAGGAAGAATCCGTAGAAGTGACGAATCGATTGACGTTGAAGCAAACAGCAAGTTGAAGCTTGTTCTTCCTTCAAAAGTGTATAGATCACTCAAATGTAGAAGAAAGTGGAATATAAATCTTAGTAGCTCTTCTTTCCTCTTTTTCTGCTCAATCTAGCTAGTTTTCACATTCACTTGAGTGTCTATTTATAATTAGGAGGAGAAATTTGAACGTTATGGAGTTGGTTGGCGCATAATAAATGTGCTAACGTTCAAATTTTCAAACATTACGATCCAAGTCGCAGGCGGAGTCGACTTCGTGTGCGACTTCGCCCAAGTCGCATGCTGAAGTCGATTTCGGGTGCGACTTTGACTATGAGCAGGCTATTCAAGTTCTTCCTCGGGTCGACTTGGCCTTGGACTTGACCCAAGTCGCATGTGGAGTCGACTTCGGTTGCGACTTCGGATTCATCCAACTTCAAAGTCTGTCTTTTAGGTCGACTTGGATTGGGACTTGACCCAAGTCGCTGATGGAGTCGACTTTGGGGGCGACTTGACCTTCTTAGCTTGCCAAGTGAACTTAAACTCTTTTGGAATGACTTTGGTGTGGTGCCCCGAACCGAGACGTCACTTCCTTACCTCAAGATCTATCGATTGGTAAATGTGAATCAAGATTGTTGCCCTGATCACGCGGCGGGTTTTTAATTGGAATATGTCTAGAATTTTTTTCGATTATTCATCTGTCATCATTCATAATCTTGACGTGACAATCATCATACATTGCGACATTTCACTTGTAATAAAAATCATCATTTCATTCATAGCACCTTTATATGCCTGTCGTTATATACTGAATCATTGTATAAATCATACTTTCATACATTCAGTCATTAATTCACATGGAACTTAGAACTCTAGCTAAGTTCGGATATACATAAACACATAGTATCTTTTCATGCCTTCCTGCCGTGAAAGTTTTCTTAACTTAGGAATCACAATTTACATCTATACATCCATACATTCAACCATTGAATCATTCTTAGAACTTAATATTCTCATTAAGTTCACATACACATTAGCTTACCTTAGCATATTTATGCTTTTTCATTCCTCATAGCCTTCAAGGCTATCATCACGTACCTTCCTCTACGTCTTAGGTTTGCAACCTTCTGAGTCTCCTCAGTACCTGTCTAAGGGTTTGGAAAACAAAACGTGAGTGACAACTCAGTAAGTAAGCATTTTAGGGCAAGGCTTCTTGAAAACCTTTTTCATAAACATTGGGAATACCTTGTTCCTGAGGACATGCGTATGTCCTAAAATACCATCATGAAATCCTTTATTATAAGGACAATTTCATGTCCTTGAATGCTTTCATAAAGAATTCATTCTTAAAATCATTTACAAGCCGCGCCTGGGCTTGTTTAGGCAAAATATATACATTTTACCTTTAATGATGAGTTTCCATTAATCTTATATGAACATTTTTAATGTTCAAAGCCATTACATGAAATCAATCGGTTGCCAGTGGACATTTTACGTCCAAAACCACATAAATACTTAGGCAACGGAGACATCTCATGTCTCAAAACATCATTAACATAAACCATCATAAAATTCCTTAGCCAAGAGACATTTTATGTCTCAAAACATCATTAACATAAGCCCTCATAAAATCCTTTAGCCAAGAGACATTTCATGTCTCAAAACATCATTCACATAAGCCATCATAAAATCAAGAGACATTTCATGTCTCAAAACATCATTTACATAACCTTATTGGCAATGGACATTCATATGTCCTTAAACATCAATCACATAAGCCTTTCTCGGCAAAGGACATTCTCATGTCCAAAAACATTCTTTATTTAGGCTCTCTTACAAATGAACATAAATCCTTTTCATAATTCCCCGTCTTGGGGCTTGTTTATAGCAAACAAGGAAAACCATTTTCATGAATGCATTTGCATAAACACATTTCCTTTAATTCTTGTTATTTACACTTTTGTGTAAAACCCCCTTTCTTTTAGGGTAACCATTTCATAGAAATCCCTTTAGGATACTTTCATAAAATCATATTTTCATAACCCAATCTTTGGGCTTTTCAGAAATAAAACATAAGCAAATGCATTTCTCTCCATCCAGTAGTGACACTTAGCAAGTGATCATGCTACCTTTTGGAAGAGAATCCTTAACAGCACGCTAGCCAGGCGGCTGTTCACTTATCCTGCTCCCATCTCAGGGAGGGCGCCGCTGGCACTCTTGCCATCCCTTAGCGACTTGGCCTTATGTAGAGTGGGCCCCGGTCATCCCAACCGTGCTCTACAACCAGCCTATTCCTTGTACCGGTGCACCGTACGTTATCCTAACGAACGCAGTCCGTTTTGGTTTGAAGAACCACAGGCCGCAACCCATGTTAAACCGTGATCACAGACCGCAGCCTGCATCCATATGCACAAAAATCATAGATCGAAGTCTATATTTAACAATTATTTTCAAAAACATATCACAGACCGCAGTCCGTGTCAACTTGTAAGCGAGCGCACCCACTTTAACAAGTTGTTATTTGAAATCCAGTTTTAGGATGACCTTCCTTAAATTCCTTTAGAAAAGTTTTGAGTAAAATATTTTGATAAACATTTGAAACCTTTGAGAACCCATACATCTTAAAATCCTTTTAATCAAAAGAATTTCAAATCCTTTGGATTTTCATAAATAAAACATATTTTTCTCTAATATTTTCTTGGTTTCTATTTCAGGATCTTTTGTTTACAAAAGTTATGCAATTATACTATCCCCTTGTCCTTCACCTAAAAATTTAATAATTGTCCACATATCAATCATTTTCACATAGAGGAAAATTGCATAGTCTTTTGCATGCCATCAAGCAACCTGAAATTAAACCATTTTATGAAATCAATCATAGGAGGTTGGTCATCCATAAATCCCTTTCAACACATCCGTAGAAATATTTTTCCAACATTTTCAAGATAGATTTCCTTATCCAAAGGAAACCAAAACTGTTCAAATATCATTTCAAAACATGTGGACTATGTACAAAACGTAATTTAATATTGAATTATCTTGACCTCGTAAAACAAATCTTTTTCATCATTGTTTATCGCGAGTTATTGTAGAAATAACTCAAAACTCATTTACCAAACATATTTTGTGAAAAAGGGTAAAATTCCCATTTTCTTATAAAACGCTGTTGAACCATATCATATAGAACTTGCTTCCTCAAAAGCAAATTCTTAAAACCATCGATATCAAACATGAAATCCTTAAAACATTAGCATAGAGAACTTGCTTACTCTTAAGCAAAATTTCTCAATTCCATTAACATGAAGCATTCCCATCCTTGGCAACACTTAGGATAAATTATTTATCTTAAGAAGTGTCGCTTGCTTCCATGAAGCAAACCTTAAGACTTTTCATTAAAGTCATCATTTTTCAAAACTTATGGCTTTGCATTAAAGCCGTCATATTCAAAACTTGTGCTTGCCCATTCGTAAAAACATAAGCATAAACATAGACATTTCAATCATATCAATCACATAGAAAGAAAATGCATTTTAGAAAGTTTGCTTGCTTACCTGAGATCGTCATAATCCTTTTTTCTTCCATTCTTTTCCTTGCCTACATGAACATAATATGGTTTTTCATACATTTCTTGTCATTGCATTCCATTTAGTTTTCCAACCCATTTTCATTAGCATATATCCTTCATAATTCATCATACACATATATGGCTTAATTTGCATATATTAGCACTGTTTTCACACATTTGGCTATCACACATCATAGCCTATACATATAACATGCACATAACCCTAAAATTAGGGTATTTATTCCAATATCATAAAAATTCATTCCATATGCATCATTCATAGCTTTATTAAGCTTACTTTGCAATTTTTCCCATTTTTTCCAAAAATACACATTCGGGTGTTTCTTCTACGTACATAGCATTGCCTAAACTTCATAATTCAAATCCAAACTTTTGGATTAATAATATGTCATTCCAAAAATATCCATAAACATGTATTTCATCTCATTTTCATGCATTTTTGCATAAAATCATTTTTCATAAATCATTCATCACCCGTTTATCATTATCCCTTCACATAAGCTCATTTAGCACTTAAACATGATGCATTTCTTAAAATTTCTTAACTCAGAAATTTAACCCATTTTTCAGAGGTTCAATTACCCCTTTAATACCACTTTAATTAAGGTATTTTTATGAGGTTTAAATCCATTTTCCTTAGGTTTCCAAAACAGTTAGTTTGGAACCCACTTTTAACCCGTTTAACGTGTCCTTTGACACATAACCTTAGGTCATTATATAAATTCGAAATTTCAGCATATAATTGCACTTTTATTGATCCATATTTAATTATTTAACACATAAATAAATTTGGATCATTTATACATAGGTTTCATATTTCTTTTTGATTTCTTTCTCAAACTAACCACATATGCTGAAATCAGGCGTGCTAAAATCTTAAAATCTTTAATTAATATCAAATCAAGTATTTTTGATCTGAAATTTCTACCATACCTTAATAACTTCATGTAATGTACATCTTGTAAAATTTTCAGCCCTAAAAACCTTGTAGAAAATTTATTAAAAATCCTTTTCTACAGCTGATCCTGTAACCCGTTTTACCCTGTTTGGGCTAATATTCACGGATTTTTAATTTCCAACATACATATCCTTTTAAGCTGAAAATTGGGTAGTTCTGTAATAATAGAATGCGGATTGTTCTCAAAAATTTTCATGCCAAAAATCATCCATTTACTGTTCCGACCATAATTTATTTTACAACATCATATATCATTCAAAACTTCACTTTCCATCATCTAAATCATGGAGTTTCATGCATGCAAGCTAAAACCCATTCCATATTCATTCAAATGCTTGTTGAATCATCACTTTAAAGCATGTTGAAACATCATATTTAGAACTTTGGAGTTCAAGAACTCAAGATAACCAAATCAAATTAACCCATGTACTTACTTGGTTTGATTCTCTCCAAACCCTAATCACATGAGCTACTCTTCTCCTCTAATCTCCCATTCTTTTTCTCCTTCTTTTTCTCCTATTTTCCTTCCTCCTTGCTGGCCAGGTTGGGGACGTGAGCTGCTGTTGCTTGGGGGAGAATTCCCAGCACTTGGAAAATTTTCCAATTCTCCAACACATATGGACGTGCTTGACTTGGTGGGGCTGGATTTTCTCCAGCTGTGGGCCCCACTTTCTGGGCATTTTCCACACCATTGAATGCATCCCTATCCCCTTTATGTGCTGGTGAACTCACAGCCATATAAATTGGCATTTTACTATTTTTGAAAATTCCAAAAATCTGTTTACATCTTGACCGTCCACTTGCCTCCATTGCACGTCACTTGCTGCTGCCCAATTTTCCAGCCATTTTTCTCCATTTTTAAAATTCCAATATGTGGGTAATTTAGACACATAATTACCCCTTAATTCATGTATTAATTTGGTGTTTAAAAATTAATAAAAATTATTGCAGCAGCATCAAACATGGGACGTCATTTGCATACACAAGCTGTCCATTTTTCCACCTTTCATGGGCATCTGCAAATCACGAATTTTCTTGGATTTTTTTCACATAATTAAATGCTTATTTATACATCCCAACATGTTAGCCATATAAACACATCATTTATAAAATAAAAATTACTCAAAAATCCAATAATGTCATCACTTGGACGTCCATATCTCCTGTGCTCTTTTTGAGCACTTATAGCTTCATTAATTATGAACATTCATTGCTGGGATTTTATTTGGATATTTGAATTTTATATTAATGCATAAAATACCTTAGAAATGGCCTGCACTTGACACCTCAAATGTCATTAAATTTATGCACTCATGCTTTGTACTCTAGCATTAAATGTAGAGTACTTTTGAGGTGCATTAGTCAACCATGCTCACCTTTTTCAATTCAGGTATTTTCCCAACATGTCATACATAATCCAATCCATTCAAAATAAATATCTCACCATTTCATTCAACCGTTTCAAATTTCAACTCAATCCGAGTTTCCTAGCTCCCGATACACGCATTTGAAGTTAACGGTTGAAATGAACATATACTTAAAAAATTCATAATTCTCATTTCATCAAGAATTTTCATAATCTTTTCATTCCATAATACCAACCATAATATTAACAATCTTCATTTCAAATTTCACTTGAATCCGCCTTTTAGGCGTTGAGTTATGAATTTTTCAATATTTTCCTTCCCACTTGACAATTTCCATCTTTATTTCCATAATTCATTTTAAATCATGAAAAATGATTTTTTCATGATATAATTGCATACTTAAATCACAAATAATTCATTCTAAACCCATTATCTCATTTAGGCTCAAAATGCTTAATCACATCATTAATGCTAACCCATAACCCTGATTGCCATAATTAGCAAAAATCATAAAATACCTTCATAATTCCATGATTCATAAATAATCATCAAATACATGTTCAATGCATACATATGGCTTACTTGGGTTATGGTTTCACATTTGGTTACTTTAATTTCTTCAAATTAAATATTCTTCCTTTGTTTTGTATCATTTGAAAATCTGTAGGATTAATTTTGCTTGAGACCTTTCGACTCCATGTCTCGAATTCTTGAATTCTTGAGTCTTGGAGTGCATGAAAGAAGTCCAAATGTGTGATCTTGATCCTCCATGATGAATATATGCAACTATGCTTGCTTTGGATTTGATTTAATTTTCATTTGGCCTAAGTCGAATGCTTGAGTCGACTTGATCTTCAACTTCACCCAAGTCTGGCATCGAGTCGACTTGGTCTGCGACTTAGCTCTTCAAGTTCTTCACTGTCAGTCTGAAGTCGAAGCTGGAGTCGACTTGGTTTGCGACTTCGCTCAAGTCGCATGTGGAGTTGACTTCATGTGCGACTTCGGCAGCTTTGCTCTCCAATTTCAACACTGTACAAAAATTGGGCTTTGAAGTTGCTGCTAGAATCAACTTGGCCTGCGACTTCGCCTAAGTCGATGTCTGAGTCGACTTGGGGATCGACTTGATCTGCTATTGTGGCGCCCCGAACCGAGGCGTCACATTTGTCCTTACTCCAAGATCTTGTCGATTGGTAAGTGTGAATCAGGATTGTTGCCCTGATCACGCGGCGGGTACTTCATTCGATCTCGTCAAAAAAAATTTTCTTTTTCTTTCATCACATAAAGACACATACTTATCATTGATAACATTCATACTTGTTTTTGTACAATACAGGTTATTTTAACCTGAACATTTTATACATACATAATTTTAAAACTCCTTATCATATGTTCATGTCATACCATATATGGATCAGCATATCATAAAATTTTCTTCATACCTTCTTTTTCCTTTTCTTCTTGGCCTGTGTTGTACCAGTCTATGGTTTGAAAAGCAAAATGTGAGTCGAAACTCAGTAAGCAAGTGTTTTTTTTCATTTAAATGCATTTCTCCCATTCAATAGTAGACACTTATCAAGTGATCTACTATCAACCAGTGGAAACCTTTTCATAAAACCTTGCGTAAAATATATGCTTGCAAACTTAACATGTAAACTTCTTTTTCACGAACATAAAACGTTTTCCATAAAACTTTCTTTCTCCAAAGACATTCTCATGTCCTTAAAACATTTTTCATAAAACCTTTTTAAAACAAGCATATGCATCATGCATAACGTTTCTGTCCGTCTGGTAGGTGAACTTACCAAGTGATCACCCTTTCCTCCTTAGGAGAGAAACCATCTCTATTGATAACTCGCGAGCTAAGCAGTTATCCGTGTTCATCTCCCATTTCAGGGAGGGCGCCGCCGGCATTTCGCCTTTTGAAGCGATTTGGCCTATGTAGAGGGGGCCCATCTTGCAACCGCGCCCGGTCTGCATATCCTCTACAGTAGACCTAGTACATAACTCATGTGCACATTCCTTTCTCCATATTCATATGCTAGCATGCTTTTTATAAAACTCCACAGGCCCTAGTCTGTGACTTTTCCTTTTTAAAACTTGATGCTAGCATGTCATTTCAAAATAGTACAGACCTCGGCCTGTATTCCCTTTTCTATCTCTAACTTGATAACTCGGCATAGCCCAAGTTAACAAGTTAATAAAAATATTTTGTAAGGATGACCAACCTTAAATAATTTTAAAAACATTTAAATGGCACATTCTTAAAACATTTGAAATAGTTGAGAAATAATAAATTTGAAATATTGCTAAAAAATGTTTATAAATCATTTTTTATCGGTAAAACAATTTTGAAAAACATTTTAATATTTGGAAACCAAAGACTTTGGAAACATTTTTCTTCTCGTTTCTAGATTTTTCATGAACAAAGGATATACTAATGCATAATTCATTTTTTTTATATATATATCATATTCTTTGTCCGCATAACACTTAAGTTTCTTCTATACAAAGATACGCTTGTATGATCCTTTGGTCATTTAAAAGAAATCTTTATTTAAATCGGTTATTGGTTGGCCTTCCTTAAATCCGTTTCAAAACATTTTAATAAATCATTTTAAATTCATTCGATAAAACAAAATACTATTTTGGAAATCAAAACTTTTCCTTTTCCATTATAATGCAACCATTTCCATCTTTCTCTTCATTTATAAGGATTTGCTTGTGATAAAGCAATTCCCACATACTTCAACATTTCTTCTTACTTCCATATGAATTTGCTTATAATAAAGCAAATTTGACATATTCCATAGTTGCACTATATAAAAATCATTTTCAAAAGTTTGCTTGCTTACCTTTGCTTTGCTTTAATCCGACTCCTTTATCCTTTCCTTTCCTTTTCCTATACAAGTGAAAAGGATATACATACTTTATCATGCATATTTTATATTTATTTATGACCTTATTTTCCACCATAAATTTTTTTATAGAGGTTATCCTTAAAAATGCGTGATCATCATTTTCTTATATGGATTTTTATCCATAAATCCTTAAAAAATTCAATCCATATATCCTCATAAAATATAAAAATAAATCTAAAATTTTCTCCAAAATCACGCTGTTTACTGTAGCAAATCACTGTAGCATGTTACTGTTCATCTGAGGTTACTGTTCACAGAGACGTGGTTACTGTTCATAGGTTTCAAAAATTGACATGTTTTCAAAAAATAAAAAATACCATGACATACCTTATGCCTAGTATATCATTGGAAATTTCATATATTTTGAATTTATCATCATTTACTTGGCCAAAAAAATCATTTTCTCCATATACTAAAAATCAACATAAATTCACTTAAGCATAATCCTTAATTCCAAAAATTATAAAATTGATATATCATCATCCCAACATCATATTCATTCATCTCAAATCATCATTTATCAATTTTGGAGCATTATTTACACATATCATGTGTTATTTTCCCAAAAGCTCTATCTTCGCCCCAAATTTTTGATGTTTTGGCATAATTCCAATTAAGCATTATATCTATACTTATTTTCTCATGATTAGGAATTATCTAAGAATATTTTTACCCTAGTTAACATCCAAAAGAAATTTGGGTAGAAATCACTTACCCGAAGTATAGATACGCCTCTTTTTCTCACACTTTCTCTCTCTAACTTCTTCTTCTTCTTCTTCCTTGGACGTGTGGGAGGATTTTGGGAGCTTGGAATGGCTCAAGTGGAGCTAGAATATGATGCCTTGGACGTCCACCCTGCTGCCCTATTTATAGGGTTGAATTTTTCAACAATTTGGAATTTACCCCCTAGCTTTGAGGTATTTAATTATAAATTGGTATTTCTTTTTAATTTTGAAAATGCATGGAGATTTGTGCAGCCACCCTAGGCCTGCTCCAGCCACCCTATGGCAGCCCTATTTTTCCTAGATTTTTAATTTATTAAAATTAATTATTTTTAAGCAAATTAATCTCAACCCTTGATTAATGATATGATCAATTTGTGGCCATTGGATGTTTTGCCCCATTTTCCACACCCCCTGCACGTCCCTGCCATGTTTCTGCATTTTCATTTAATTTTTTTATTTTTTTATTATTTATTTATTAAAAAGTCAAAAGTATATTTAATAAAAAGTTAAGTTACTTTTTCAACATCTATTTGCCACTCCATCTTGGCCATTAATTTGTGAGTTTCATCACATCTTATCCCATTCATCATGTCCATCATGAATTTTTAACCATCCATAAAAAATTTCATCTAATTCCGATACCCGGATTGCAATTTATGAATTTTTTTCTAATTTTCCACAAAAATCCAAATTTGGATTAAAATATCCAAAAGTAATACTATTTTGTCTTGTAGTGATTAATTCTCCTTTTGACTTTTTGTGATTAGTTTAATCAAGTGATTAACTCTTAATCACATATCTTAATCCACAATTACTATGCACGTTTACTATTCACGTGCACTATTCACGTGCGTCACATTCTTAATTGCATTATTTTAACCTCTAGTACATATTTGTAAAATATAACATATTTCATAAATTTTATTTATCATAAAATCAGTACAGGGATCTAGGGTTTATAACCCTAGGTTTACATGTGCTATTCTAGGATTGCGGGTTTCACAACTATGCTTTATATATTTCATATTTATAACTTTAAACATTGCACAAAACATATTAGTAGCTAAAACTAACCCAAATTGAGTTGTTAATCATCAAAACTTATGCTTTGAGTATTTTTCATTTGATTTTAACAGTTGTTTCCAATAATCTCCCTCTTTCTGATGATTGACAAAACCAATTTGAGTTTATACCTTTCAATATGTCATTTTATCCTATTTTGACATTTTTAGGATGATTATAGGTTATTTTCTTTTTGAACTTAGTGAATATGTCATACATTCAACATTTACATATGTTATTTCCAAGAATCTCAAGTTGAATTTATCCAAAGCAATCCATTTCAAGTAATCTAAGCATAACACAAGTAATCAGAGCATAAAACAGAGCAAAACACAAGAAATTAAACTTTTCATAAACAACCTTTTCATATATAATCAGAAAATATTTCATACAAGTTTTAAAAGCAATAAAACCTATATACAAGCTACCCAACCCAAAATCCTAAAAATCTAAACTCAAAACTCATCTGTTCTCCCCCTTTTTGTCAATAGATCGAATAGGGGTTGATCTTATGAGATTTGGCATATAAGAATGCCGATGTGGAATATGGAGTTTGGGAAGCAGGGGAGGTCGGATAGGTCTGATATGTGCCGAGGAGTAAAAGGAAGAGACAGGGGCCGGAGTTGGATCTCTGCGAATTGATCCGGTGTCAAATGGATCTAGTTCGGGTATAGGCTGATGTCTATGGAGCTCAATGTCCTAAGTTCCCGATCCATGCGATCTTGTCGGGAATGCATATCCATTACCGCATTGAGGATCCCGGCAATCTGATTTGTTAATCGATCCTCAATCTGCTCTAGGTACTCCCAGATTGCATTGACAGAAGTATCCCAAGATGGTGGCTTAGGAGCGGTATCAGGGATCTCTGAACCATGAGGCGAGCAAGATCCATGTGATACAGGCGAAGCAGGCGCCTCAGGAGCGTCCTGAGGTGGAGCGGGTTGCTCCTCTTCTGGTGGCGGGGGCTGCTCCCCCTGAGCCTGTGCATCCTCGGCTTCCTCTGGAGCTAGTCCGCCCATTCTTTCTTGTATTCTTTCTGCTCTAAACTGCTCCACATTGATTTTCATGCGTTGGAGCAGGGCTTTGTTGATGGCATTTGTTGATTTCAAAACCTCAAAGGGTTCACCATCGATGTCGACCTCAAAGTGTTTTGGGATCTTGGTAATCCAAGTCCCGTAGGGCAAAACCCCTTGTGGGTTATCTTTTTTCGAGGCCAGGGCTTCTAGGAATAGTCGCGGAAGGCTAACCTTTAATCGGTTAGCAACTTTCCATAGAATCTCTGCCTCCTACGGATTTAGCTGGTTCCTTCCGCCACCCTTAGGATAGATGTAGTGGGTGATGAGTAGCCTAAGGACCTGTAGCCATGGATAAGTCCATATAATGCAGGAACTTGATCCTGGGATGATATTTGTTGCTCCTGGTGAGCTGATTATACATTTGGGAGATAGATAGATCTGCAGGCAGCCGTTCCTCATCAAAAGAGACCTCCAAGATTCGTCTCACCTGTCTAATAGCCTGATCTAGGCTTGGGACCCCTTTTGTTCCCAAAAACATTTCTACTCCTATTACAAATGTGCTAAAAACTTGATCGTCCCAAAGGTAGTATAATATCCTAGTCAAATCGGGATAGACCTTGTCGTCTGCTTTCAACAGTCTGGTCCATCCTTAGAAATCTAAAAGTTCTTCGATCTCAAACTCATAGTCGCTCAGAAATTTAAAGTCTATGATTTTAGGTATGAATACCTTTCGCTCATAGAAACTTTTGTATAATCAACTATGCTGCAACTCAGTCTTGAAATATGTCGTCGGCATCTTCAAGACTTGACCTTTAGTGGCAGGGGTTCCCTTTCGTCTAGCCCCAATTTTCGTGCTTTGCGAGGTCTAGGGTTCCTCTTCCCGGGCAGTTGTAGTTGACGGAGTCCCCGCTTGGAATCGAACCCGTCGGCCAGTGGAAGTCGACGGTTCGTCCCGAGGTCATTTCGTGGGAGTCCACTGCCTTCTAGGTATCTCCTCTTCAATTTGGGAACCAGATGGTCTCGGAGTGAATTTTTGTGATGGCTTTGAGACGGCTAGCTTAGGCCAATGAGATTTAGGAGCCATTGAGTTTGGTTTTTGAAATGGGATATTCAAATGGATCTTTGAAAGAAATGGGGAATTTGAGAGAATAACAAAGAGTGATATGGAGAGCGTTGAATCGGAGATTGAGATTGGAGAGAAAGAAGCAGAGAGAGACTGTGAGAAAGAGAGAAATTCCGAAAACAGGGAGCTCATGGAGAGAAGAGAGAAGAGAGAGAAGAGAGGAGATGGAAATTGCCGGAGATGAAATGGAGAGAGAGTTGCCGGAGAGGAAGAGAGAGATGCCGGAAATGAGGGTTTGTCGGAGAAGAGAGAGAGAGATAGGTCGACCGGAAACTGAGAGGGAGAGAGAGGCAGTCGCGGGAGGAGGAATGGGAATGGGAAGAAGAAGAGAGAAAAGGAAAGAAAAGGGAAAACTTGGGAAGCCAGACGGTCGCGCGCCCGAAGTCGACTTACCCTAGGTGGAGTCGACTTCGCCCTGACGCGGAGTCGACTTTGTCATACCAAAGTCGACTTCACCGGAGTCGACTTGGGAGTTCTGGAGTCGACTTGGCCTATCGACTTGGACTTTTCTAAGTCCATTTTTCCATCTAATTGTTCCTAATTTAATTCGATTATCCTAATATCATTTCTAATTTTGTAAAATGATTCTTTTGCTAAAGGTTTGGTAAAAATATCTGCAATTTGATCCTCAGTTTTCACATATTCCAAACAAACATCATGATTTTCAACATGTTCCCGAATAAAGTGATGTCTTACATCTATATGTTTGGTTCTAGAATGCAATACAGGATTTTTAGTCAAACAAATTGCACTTGTATTATCACATTTAATTGGAATATTATAATAATTAACACCATAGTCTTTTAGCTGTTGTTTCATCCAAAGTAGTTGGGCACAACAGCTCCCGGCAGCTATATATTTGACTTCCGCCGTAGATATAGCAATACTAGTTTGTTTCCTTGAATACCATGAAACCAACATATTTCCAAGGAATTGACATGTTCCACTAGTACTTTTTCTATCTACTTTGTATCCGGCAAAATCTGCGTTCGAGTAGCCGATTAAATCAAAAGTTGACCCCTTTAGATACCATAGTTTAAGATTGGTGGTATTTATCAAATATTTAAAAATTCTTTTTACAACCAATAAATGTGATTCTTTAGGACATGCTTGAAATCTAGAACACATGCAAACACTGAAAAGAATATCCGGTCTAGAAGCAGTTAAATACAACAAAGATCCTATCATACTTCTATATAGCTTTTGGTCGATACATTTACTGTTTTCATCCGTATCGATCTTGATTGTTGAACTCATTGGAGTGTTTGCTCCCTTGTTAGTTTGCATTCTGAATTTCTTTAGCATTTCTTTGATATACTTGGACTGATTTATGAATATCCCTTCGGTTTGTTGCTTGATTTGCAGTCCAAGGAAGAAATTTAATTTTCCCATCATGCTCATTTCGAATTCGCTCTACATAATCTTAGAAAATTCTTTGCACAGAGTTTCATCAATAGCACCAAATATTATATCATCTACATAAATTTGAACAATTAAAATATTTTTACTCTTATACTTGATGTATAATGTAGTATCAACCTTTCCTCGTTGAAATTCATGATCAATCAAAATTTTTTTCAACCTTTCATACCAAGCTCGTGGAGCTTGCTTTAGTCCATATAATACTTTGGTTAATTTATAAACATATTTTGATTGATCATTTTCTTCAAATCCAGGGGATTGTTCAACATATACTTCTTCATTCAAGTATCCATTCAAAAATGCGTTTTTCACATCCATTTGAAACAATTTGAAATCCATGTGAGAAGCAAATGTTAGTAAAATACGTATGGCTTCTAATCTAGCCACGGGTGCATATGATTTTTCAAAATCAATCCCTTCTTTTTAGGAATACCCTTTGGCTACTAGTCTGGCTTTGTTTCTTATCATAAGCCCATTTTCGTCTAATTTATTCCTAAATACCCATTTGGTACCAATAATAGTGCAATCTTTGGGTCTAGGAACTAAATGTCATACATTATTTTTTTCAAATTGATTTAGCTCTTCTTGCATAGCAATAACCCAGTTTTCATCATTAAGAGCTTGTTCAATAGTTGTTGGTTCAATTTTTGACACAAAGGCATATTGTCCACAAATATTTTGTTTTGATCTCCTAGTCTTTACTTCTTCATAGATATTGCCAATAACTTGCTCAATTGGATGGGCATTTTTGAATTTCAAATCAGTTGGAGGTTTATAGGAATCGTTACCTTCACTTACTTTTTCCTCCGTGGAATTTTCTGGCTTGGGCTTGGTTTCCTCTTGCTGCTCTTGTTGTTTTGCTTTTGATTTCTTTAATGTATCATCTGCATCACTTAGTTCATCCTCCTTTCTCGGAGTTTGGTTAAATTCATCAAAAATAACATGTATTAATTCCTCTACTATTTGATTTCTTTTGTTGAAAATTCTATATATTTTGCTATTTGATGAATAACTAAGAAAAATTGCCTCATCACTTTTGGCATCTAATTTTCTCAAATTTATTTTTCCATTGTTTAACACATAACAAGTACATCCAAAAGTATTAAAATATGATATGTTTGGTTTTCTGCCTTTCCAAAGTTCATATGGTCTTTTTCAATATTGCTCTAATGGTAACTCGGTTTAATACATGACAAGCTGTACTTACAGCTTCACCCCAAAATCTTTTGGACAATTTACTCTCATTTAGCATAGTTCTAGCCATTTCTTGTATTGTCCGATTTTTTCTTTCAACAACTCTGTTTTGTTGAGGAGTTCTTGGTGCAAAAAATGTATGGTGAATTCCTTTTTCATTGCAAAATTCTATGAATCGTTTATTTTCAAATTCATCACCATGGTCACTTCTAATGGAAATAATTGAACTTTGTTTTTCATTTTGCACCAAATTTGAACAGGTGACAAACATAGAGAATGCTTCATCCTTGCTAGCTAAGAGTATAATCCAAGTAAACTTTGAAAAATCGTCAACAATTACAAATACGTACTTTTTCTCACCAAGAGTTAAAATGTCCGATGGCCCATAAAGATCCGTATGCAACAATACAAGTGGCTTAGTCGTTGAAATTTTTTTTTGGTGGAAAATGGCATTTTGGGTTGTTTAGATAATTGACAAGCTTTGCAAATCTTATCCTTGTCATATTTAAGCTTTGGTAACCCTTGTACTAGATTCTTTTTCCACAATGTTTTCATATTTGATATATTTATATGTCCAAGCCTTGTACGCCATATCCATGGATCATTTTCTATGGCTATTAGACATTTTCCCTCAAGTTCATCTAGGCAAAGTTCATCTAGGCAAACGAAATATACATTTCCATGTCTTTTGCCACTAAATACTATGTGTTCATCATCAAATACATTGCAAATAGAGGATTCAAATACAACTTTATATCCTTTATCACATAATTGACTAATAATCATTAGGTTGTGTTTGAGTCCTTCAACAAATAGTACGTCCTCAATACATGCATTTGAAATACCATAAACATTTCCTTTACCTTTTATTTTACCTTTTTCATTATTTACAAAAGCAACTGTTCCTTCATTGCACGGGTTGATATTATAGCATAGTCCTTTTTCTCCTGTCATGTGTCTTGAACAACCACTATCCATAAATCATATGTTATTGGCCTTAGCTCTAAGACAAACCTGCAAAAATCAAGTTAAGTGGAGCTCATCTTTTTGGTACTCATTTTATGGTTCAATTTGGGTTAGTTATCCATTGGAATTTACGTCGATCTTCCTTTGAAACTACAAATCCAATGCTTTTGGGCATCCAAACCAATTTTGCACCAAGGTTTTGTAATTTTCTCAACTTGCGTTGATAAACCCTGTGCCCCAACTTGTTGCAAAAATTACATGCTCCTGGTAGTCTAGGAGTGGGAATCCATTTGGTAATTGATTCCCCAGTTGGTCTTTTGGTCCAAACCACATGATTTATCTTAGGTTTATCATGAATGAGTTTAGCTTTGTTCCTTGGAGTATTAGATTTCTTCTGCTCAAATGTGGTATACCCAAGTCCTTTCTTACAACTTTAGGTAGTTATTTTCAAAAATATTTTCACACTTTCTCCTAGATTAGAAAACTTGGTAAGTAATTCATTTAATGATTCATTTTCATTTTTGAGTTTTTTTAAACTCATTTATCAAGGTATTCCTTTCATTTTTCAATTGATCAATCTTTTCAGCAAGTTTACTGTTCACAATTATTACTGCATCGCATTATCTTTTCTTTGTCGTAAACTTATTTCCTAATTTCTTTATTTCCTCATATAATGAATCATAGGCTTGTTGAAGTTCTTCTAATTTAGTAAATTTGATGCATTCATTTGCAGAAGAGAAAATTGAAAAAAAATTTTGTTTGGAGGTTACCTCTTGACTACTTGTGCAGTTTGTTGAAGTAGGTTGATCCTCCAAGATTTCCGTTGCTGCAAAACATACGTCGAAACTTGCCATGCAACAAATCCTTGCACAATCCACTTCACATTCTTCACTTGAAGAGCTTCATGTTGTTGATTCTTCTTCATTTACGTACATGTCTCTTCCTTTGTTTCTTTGAAATTTTCTGTTGTCGCCTCAATCCTTTCTTTGTTCCTTTGCTTTAGTCTCCTCAGGTGTTGGGCATTTGGCTTGCATATGCCCCGAACCGCCACACTGGTAACATTTTGTTGTCTCTTTCTTTTTAGGATTTCTTTCTTTAAAGTTTCTGAAATTTTTTCCTTTCCTTACAAATTTTTTGAATCGCTTTGTAAGTAAAGCGATTTCATCGTCGTTTTGTGATGATGAGGTGAAGTCATCTAAATCTTGTGCAGCTTTCAAGGCGATGACTCTCTTGCCTTTGTGGTGATCTTCGTTTCTTTTCTTGATTAGCTCATGTGACATTAATGTGCTAATGAGATCTTCTAACTTCAATGTGTTTAGATCCTTGGCTTCTTCTATTGCAGTAATTTTTGGAGTCCAAGATTCTGGTAGAGCTCTTAAAATCTTCATGACCTGTTCAGATTCTAAGATAGTTTTTCCAAGACCTTTCAAAACATTAGTAATTTTAGAGAATCTAGCAAACATTTCAGAAATATTCTCTGTTTCTAATATTTTAAAGCTTTCCAGTTCTCCAATTAAAATATTTCTCCTTGTCCCTTGGACTTGAGAAGTTCTTTCATAGATAGATGTTAATGTATCCCATATCTCTTTGGCAGTTAAACAAGAGGATACTCTATCATATTCAGAAGCAGTAAGAGCACAAAACAATGAATTCATAGCCATAGCGTTGCTATTAATAATTTTTACTTCCTCATCGGTCCATTTGGAAGCTCTTTCATCAGTAGGTAGGGTTACACCATCTTGGATTACAATCCAAGAGTCCATATCTGTAGCCATGATGAGTTGTTTCATACGTAACTTCCAATAGCCAAAATTGTTTCCATCAAACAATAGTGGCCTTGTAAAAGATTGGCTTTCGGTAAATGCGTGAACGGAAGTAGATTGGGATGCCATATCAAAAAGATCTCTTTGGTAAAACTCAAAGACCTGCTCTGATACCACTTGTTGGTCCCGAGTTGATGGCAATTACCCAAGAGGGGAGGGGTGAATTGGGTATTTAAAACTTTTCAACTAAAACAAAATTTTTACCCCGGATTAATTTAGTCCCCTTTGATGATTCAAATGGAAAGCAACAAGATAAAGAAAGCAGAAATAAAAATTAATGGACAAGATTTATAGTGCTTTGGGCAACCTTCCCTACTTGGTCAGCACATATTTAGTTCAATTTCATTCTCGGTCTGAAAGATATTCTTGTTATTGAATTAGAACAGTTTATTATGAAATTCCTTTTAATTTTTTCACATGTTAATTTCAACCTACTTTTATACTTGGTTTCAATCTAAATTGCCCATTCTTTCATGAATTCAATTTCAAATCAGAATTAATCACAACCTTGCACATTTTCACAATCAAATGAATTGAAACAAAGACAACTTTCATTAGCTGGAATTGAAATACATGCACCATAAACTAAAGCACGAAAATTAAAATGCAAAACTAACCTATGGTTGAGAATTATACACCCCCCAAACTTGAGAGATGCATTGTCCTCAATGCATAATCCTAAAATGAACTAAAAATAAAAATACAATGAAAAGTAAAAATAAAAGAAAAGAAAAATGAAAAGAAAGGACTGGGACTCCCTCATGAATCGGACTCTGTCGCGTCCTCGTCGTCCTCATCATCGGGCTGGGGCTAGGATGACTGCCCGAAGCAAGCTCGGACCTCTGGCGGCATCTGTGGGAAGGGCGGTAGGGTAGAGATGTCGATCTGGCGGTCCTCCGCGATCCACCGTAGGTAGGCCTCCATCGCCCGATCATGCTGCCGCTGGTATCTGGCTTGGGCGGTAACCAGATTCTTCAGGTTGGTTAGCCGCTCGGCTGTAGATAGCGGCTGCGAGGACGGACCCACTGCAGATGGAGCTGCTCTTGGGTGTGTGGTGGCTGTGCGGATTCGTGGCTGGGTGCGATAGGAGAGGTCGTCAATGATGTCCTGACAGTTTAAGACCTCCTCCGTTGGCTCCCATCTGACGTCGGCCCGCTTGCAGAGCCCTGTGATGAGGGATGGGAAGTAGTAGCTGCCTCGGGGTGCGGTCGTGTAGACACAAATCTGCTGGTAGATAAGGCGGCCGATGCCGATCGTCATGCCACTATAGATGGCATGGAGTAGCAACGCTCTGTCCATCGTCACCTCACTGACGTGGGTCGATGGCATCATCCGGGCTGAAATAAAATGGAAAAACATCCGCCCGTCGTACATCATCTTGCTGCGCTTAAATGATGTGAGTTGGCCTCCCGTTGACTTCCATGTCGGAGGTCGTTGGAAGATATGCTCGGTAATAGAGTTGACATCTCGACCTTCTCCCTCCAAAAACTCCTCATACTGGTCTGGATAGTCAAAAGAGCCCAATCCGTAATAGGAGTTGATCACTTCAGCATGAAACAGGACGATCTTGCCCCGCACCTTCACCCTGCCCTGCTCATGTTCTATGACATTGGCGTAGAACTCTTTCACCACTAGCACTATCGCAAACTCAGGCCGTGCGAGGAATTTCTGCCAACCTTAAGCGTTCAGTGCGTTGATAAAGTTGTCAGAGAAAGAGATAATCTTTATTCCCCATTCAGGAATTAGGTGTCGCTTCTGAAGAGAGTCTGTGTACCACTTGAATGCCTGAGCGGACACGAATCCGTTGGCATCGAATTCGATGGGCTCCTGAACTTTCTATCTCTTAGCCGATGAGGAAGAAGCCATGTTGTCTCCAAGTAATCTTAACCTGCCCTTGCAAATCAAATTCCAACATAACCAAGCAGTCCAAAAATCCAATACACAACAAGCCGACTTCCAAATGCCAAACAATCCACCCAAATCACCAAGCTACTCCAGCACTAACCAATACAAAGTAATCCACCCAAAATAATTTCCAATCCGCGAACCAATCCACAAATTCAATCCAAACTTCTAGCCGGACAAGCACCAACAAATCTTAAATCAAAGAAAATATCTCAAAGTTGGAGAAGGTTTTCCCCACAGCAACTTTCAGCTTGCAATCTGGAACTTGCCCTATTTTTGCACTGGCACCGGGGCGCGGGGGTAGCGGCGCCTAGGCGCCGATCTGCTGTCGACTGGTTTCTGGTGCCGGACAAAGAAAAGATGATGATGGGGCTCAAAATGGAGCCCAAATCAAGGAGAAAATGATGGGAACTTCAATGTTGGTGTTAAGCCTAGGATTGGGTGATGAAAAACCAGATTTTAGGATGGATTTGAGTGAATCCAAGCAAAGGAGAAAAGAAGGGAATGAAATGGATGGAGTGGGAAGATGATTCTTTGATGGAATGCAGCTTGATTCGAGTTGAAATGGCTTGAAATCACTTTCACAAGAATCAAAAATGAGAGGGGAGAAAGAAATGGCACCGGGGTGTGAGGGTAAGGGTTTAAACCCTAACCCGAAGCTTTATAGATTGTCCGGGTCGTGTTGTCCACGACCCGGTGCCGGAGTGCCCGTGTTCTTTGAGGAGTTCATCATGGCGCCGAGGCGCCCCCATTCGGTGCCTAGGTGCCGATATTATTTTTTTTATAACAAAGATAAAAACCCAACAAAAATAATAAAAACAAAAACGAACTTGCAAATTAAACTGAAACCAAGCAATGGGTTGCCTCCCATTCAGCGCTAAGCTTAACGCCCTCAGCCCGACGTTTCTGCTATTCAGTCGTTTTTCAATTTCACCACCTTAAATTCCCGACCATTCATAATGCAACGTGGGAGTTCTGATCTGATCTTAGCCAAATGGTCCATAAAAGTATGCCAAATTTGATCTTTCGGCCGATGAAGTAGGGGTATTTTGACATGAAAATTTTCAGTTTTTTCAATTGTAAACTCTCCTATTCCATTATTGGCTTTAATATCCGTGTCTTGACTTCCCAATGGTTCGGTCAGTTGTTCGAGCCCGATGTAACTAACGAGTCGGTCTTTAACACCGGCAGATAACTTGTGGCCCCTAGTCGCAATCTCCTCTTGGTCCTTCTTAAAATCATTCTGAGGAAGCTTTTGAACCTCTGAATTGCCGATATCAATCCTTAAGCAATCCTCTAGGTCAGTTGGGCTCTATATAGACTTGAGCAAGTTGAATGTAACCTTTTCATTTTGCACCTGCATGGTTTATTCTCTGGCTCGTACATTGATTATCGCGTTGCCCGTTGTAAGAAAAGGTCGACCGAGAATAATTGGCACGTCTCGATCTTCTTCATAATCCAGGATAATAAAATTTTCCGGAAAGATGAATTTGCCCACCTTGACAAGGACATCCTCAATGATACCGTCTGGATACGTGATGGATCGATCCGTTAGTTGCAGTGTAACTGTGGTAGGTCGGGCTTCCCCTAAGCCCAATTTTCTGAAAATGGACTTAGGCATGAGATTAATACTGGCTCCTAAGTCGCATAATGCTCTCCCGAAGTACTGGTCGCCAATCGTGCACGAGATTGTAAAACTCCCTGGGTCCTTGAGTTTAGGAGGTAGTTTCCTTTGAACCCTCTGTGAAACCCCGACAAAATATGCGTCATTTCGACATTGTAACCCTAGATTTTTTTGTAATTATTTTTATGATAAATGAAAATTCATGAATTATATTGATGGATATGTGTATTGGAGATTTAAATAATTAGGAATTTAATCCCGTGAATAGTGCACGTAAATAGTGAACAAGAATAGTAACCGGGGATTAAAATGAGATTAAGAGTTAATCACTTGGATTAACTTAATCACAAAAGACAAAATAGAAATTTAATCACTACAGGACAAAATAGCATTACTTTTAGATATTTTAATACCATTTTGGATTTTAGTGAAAAAATATAGAAAAATTCTTAATTTGCAATCCGGGCGTCGGATTTCGATGAAATTTTTTATGGATGGTTAAAAATTCATGATGGATATGATGAATGGGTTAAGATGTGATGAAAATCAAAAATCAAAGGTCAATATGGAACGTCAAAACAAGATAAAAAAAGTAGCTAACTTTTTAATAAATTCTACTTTTGACTTTTTAAATAAAAAATTAATTAAAAGACAGCTGCTGCAGGGGCTGGATCAGGCTAGGGTGGCTGGAGGCTTGACCAAGATCAATGGTCATTAATCATCATCATCTTTAATCAATGGCTAAGATTAATTTAGCCTAATTTAATTAATTTTAAAAAATCAAAAAAATAGGTAAAAATAGGGCTGCATAGGGGGGCTGGAGCAGGCCTAGGGTGGGCAGCACATGGATCAAAGAATTTTTCAAAATTAAAAAGAAATACCAATTTATAATTAAATACCTCAAAACTAGGGGGTAAATTCCAAATTCTTGAAAAATCCAACCCTATAAATAAGGCAGCAGGGGGAGAACGTCCAAGGTATCCAAAACCCAGCTCCGTTTGAAAAATTTCAGTTCCCAAACTTTCCCACACGTCGAAGGAAGAAAAGGAGGAAGTTAGAGAGAAAAAGGGTGAGAAAAAATGGTATATCTCCACTTCGGGTAAGTGATTTCTACCCAAATTTCTTTTGGATATTAAGTAGGGTAAAAAAATGATTAGATAATGTCTAAGCATGAGAAAATAGGTATACATATAATGTTTAAATGGAATTATGCCAAAACATCAAAAATTTGGAGCGAAGATAGGGCATTCGGGAAGATAGCATATGATATGTGAAAATAATGCTCCAAAATTGATAAATGATGATTTCGTATATATGATTATGATAAATATGATGTTGGAATGATGATATATTAATTTCATGATTTTTAGAATTAAGGATTATGCTTAAGTGAATTTATGTTGATTTTTAGTATATGGAGAAAATGATTTTTTTCACCAAGTAAATGATGATAAATTAAAAATGTATGAAATGCCCTATGATATACCAGGCATAAGCTATGTCATTGTATTTTTTATTTTTGGAAAAAATATCAATTTTTAAAACCCATGAACAGTAACCACGTCTCTGTCAATAGTAACCTCGGATGAACAGTGTCTGCTACAGTAAACAGCTTGATTTTGAAAAAAATTTGTGATTAATATTTAAATATAAGGATGAAATTTTTGAGGAACCTATGGATAAAAATATCCATATAAATAAATAATGCCCAAATGTTATAGAGCATGCATGAGGAGCAGCTTGAATAGAAGAAATGAAAATATCCTTTCTTCTTGTATAGGAAAAGGAAAAGAGAAGGTCGAAGACGCCTACTAAGAAGGTAAGCAAGTTATATCTTTTGCAAATTATTTCTAAAATGCTTGAAATTGTTTGTAAATTGGTTTATGAAATTTATTTAAGGTTGACTATACCTATAACTGCTTTACATGAATTGAAGTTTGTTTTGTTAAATTATATATTAAATGCTTTTTATGAAATTGTTTATGATTTACAAATATCATGCCGGTATGTGTATGTAAATGAGCATGTGCACGAGGAATAGGCCTTAGTTTGCCAAGTCGCTTAATAGGCCCAGGCCGACGGCGACCTCCCTGAAATGGGAGCATGTATGGGATGGGTGCCTAGCTAGCGTCGTATCCAAACGAATGTCATGAATGCTATGTATGCATTGCATTTGTATTTTATGAAATGCATAAAATGATTGAAAAATTATGTATGGCTTGCTTATTGAGTATTATTACGCACCCATGCTTTTTCAACAACAGACAGGAAATGATGATGAAGGCAGCATGCCAAGTGTTATGTAGTTTTAATATAAATGTTGTATATGTGAATATTTATGTAAAGACAATGATGTTAATTTGGAGATGGATATGAATATTTTTATTTCAATGAAAATGTTTATGGAATAGTTTTTTATCATAACTGTGATATATGAAATATATTTCATATTGGATGAATGATGGAAATTTTCCTTGTATTGATGATAAAAAAAAATCCTGCCGTGTGATCAGGGCAACAATCCTGAGTCACGTTTACCAATCAAAACGATCCCAGAGTAAGGCTTCTAGGCACCTCGGTTCGGGGTGCCACACCCTTGCACTAGTTTCCTCTGTTAGCGCCACTGTCTTGAATTCCGTCAACCGCCTTTTCTTCGATAGCACATCTTTCATAAATTTGGCGTAGCTCGGCATCTATTCTAATGCTTCGACGAGAGGTATATTAATATGCAGCTGCTTCAGTACCTCGAGGAATTTCTTGAACTGGCCCTCTTTTTAGACTTTTCAAATCGCTGAGGAAATGGAGGAGGCGGCCTTGGATATGTGGTGATTTCAGCGTCCGGTTGGTTCTGGGTTGCCACTGGTTCTTCTGGTTCCTGCGACTGCCGACTCAGAGGATTAGTGGGTTCAATTACCGATTCTGGTGGAATTACATCAGGTAATTGCTTTCCACTATGCAATGTGACTACTTGGACCTGTTCTTTGCCTTTTCCCTTCGGGTTTTGCTCGGTGTCGCTCGGTAACAATCCTTGAGGTCGATTGTTCAGAGCTGAGGCCAGCTGGCCTATCTGAGCTTCTAAGTTCCTGTTCGTCGTGATCTGAGATTGCATAAACTGGATGGAAAGATTTCCAGATCCGATTTCTTCTCTTCTCGCGGTGGTGGATTGAACTGCATTGGTCTTGCAGGCTGTTGCTGCGGCGGTTGCTGTGAGAATCCAGGCGACTGATTCGGCCTCGTCTGGTTGTTCCATGAGAAGTTAGGATGATTCCTCCAGCCTGGGTTGTAGTTATTTTTATACTGATTTGCTGGGTTTCTCTGGAAATTTCCCACGTAATTAATGGACTCCGGGTTGGAGGCGTATTCATCACTAGGATGGCCGAATTCGCCACACCACGTGCAAATGTTTGCTGTTGTCGACTGCTGTGGTGTAGACGCCCCTAATGCACTGACGTTGGCTGGCCTGGACAAGTTATGAATTTTTTGGGATAAAGCGTCGATGTGGGCCTTTATCGATGAAACCGCGTCCAGTTGGAGCAGACCCCCACCTCGGCTCCTGTCAGATGGCAGTTGGTAAGTATTAGCCGCCATGTTTTCGAGTAGGGCGTATGATTCCCGATAGCTTTTCCGTAGCAGAGAACCGTTCGATGAAGAATCCATCATGTGACGGGTGGAATTCTGGAGACTGTTATAGAAAATCTGAATTTGTACCCACGGTTGAATTCCATGATACGGGCACTTTCGGAACAGGTCTTTGAAACGATCCCACGCCTCTGATAAGGTCTCCTCTCCGTGCTACTTGAACGAGACTATATCCATTCTCAGCTTAGCTAGCTTGGCGGGCGGAAAGTATTTTTTTCAGGAATTTTTGAGCCAAGTCATTCCATGTGTTGACGGAGTTCGGTGGCAAAGAGTCTAGCCACCCCGAAGCTCGATCTCGCAAAGAAAATGGAAATGTTCGAAGCCGCATTGCCTCGTCGAAGACTCCGTTTTGCTTGAAAGTGTTCATGATCTGTAGGAAATTCCGCAGATGGTGGTGCGGGTCTTCAGATGCAAGACCTCCGAACTTCCCAAAAGACTGGAGCATCTGGAAAATTACCGGTTTAATTTCAAAATTGTTGGTGTCGATCGGAGGAGGTGCAATGCTAGTCTAAACAGCATTCTGACCAAGCGCAATCAGATCCCAAATTGGCTGGTCCAAATCATCTTGAGGTGGATGATTCGGGATATCGATCCTCTGGTTTCCCTGCTGATTTGCATGAACGTTCTTGTCCTGGTTCTCGATGCGCTCCATCGTATGCTGTTGGTTTCTGGCCTCCCTGCTCTTACGACGCCTTCTCGAATAAGTTCTTTCGGGTTGCGGATCAAAAGGGATAACAATCTCCTTTCCGGATCTGCCTCGGTGCATGCAATATGAGATAACTCTGCAAAAACCAATGAAATTGAACTAGCAAAAAAATAAATTCTAAACTAAAAGAAATTATGAAAATAAACTATTCTACAGAATTATACAAGAAAGCAATAAGACTAGAAATAATTAGCTAACAATTCTCCTGCAACGGCGCCAAAAACTTGACGAGCTGCGTATATGTCAATAAAAATGCTCGCTATTTACGCAAGTAGTGAGTAGAGTATCGTTCCCACGAGGAGTTGTTAACTAAATTATTAATTAGTAAAACTGCTTTCGATGGATGGAAAATTCTGGTTTTGTGATTAAACTAAGCTAACGATTGCAATGAGAAATTAGAGTGAAAGTTCGAGACTACTGGATGCTTTGAAAGAGTTTTCTGATTAGGGATAGTAGATGGATAGCTTAGAATCATTGAATCTAAACTATATTGCTTTGGTTCTTTTCTAATTGAATAGCATATGGATTTACTAGCCCAAGTTCATATATCTTTATATATGTCTTCCAACATTATATAAAGCTAATTACACCCTATTTAATTGCTATGTTCCCATGCCATTAAATAAAGTGGAATTGATAAGTTCATAACTTCTATAACGACTACACAGGGTTTAACAGTATATTCTTATCCGTTAAACAACTCTCCTTACACAAAGGTCGAAACCTATGCCTTGCACATGGATCTAGCAGAGATTTTCCTCTTCCAAGGATAAATCAAGCAATTAAATCATCTTACAAGGTAGCTAATCTTGTAAAAAGCATTCAATCCACACATGCAAAGGTAAAGCATACACAATCATGTATAAAATCAACTATTCATTACTGAATATTCTAAGAACCAATAAACAATATAGTTTAGAATTCAAACCATCCTAATTATCCATCTAATGCAGGTTTAGTTCAAAGACATGATCTTAACATCCAATACATCCATATAAAAAGTATCCATAAAGGTAGAGAAAGAAAGTTGGAAAGAATAAGAAAAACTGTTTTTCGGCGGTTTCCACCAACAGGGCTTGAGTCCTCCCTTCAATCTAAGCTTTAATCTTGATTTTCGCTTTCTCTTGCACTTTAGTTCGTACTCCGGCTCCTTTTTTTCTCTCTTTTTTTTCGCGTGCGAACCCCTAGGAACTATTTATCAAGTCCTATTTGCGCAGCTTACGCATGGAATATTCGTGCACGGATGCGTATTGGCACCTAGGCGCCAACTCTCTATGTGCTGAGCAGTTTGGACACATTCTGCAAAACCTAGGAATTCTTGCATTGGTGCCTAGGCGCCAACTCTCTAGACTGTCCTTGCTTGGAGCTTTTCCTTAACTCATGTAGCTGCCCATGCTTGGCGCCTGGGTGCCCTGGGTGGCGCCTAGGCACCAACTCCCTGGATGTAATTTCTGAACTGTGGCTTCAACGACGTTTGCACTCTAATTGCATGTAGATAAAGTAGCGCTTGGGCGCCTCTGGGTGGCGCCTAGGCGCCTCTGGGTGGCGCCTAGGCGCCAACTCTTTGGAAACCATGCTGTGAGTGGTGTGTGCTATCAACGGCCGAGGTATGTAGAGTGGCGCCTGGGCGCCAACTCTCTGCTTCTGGATGTCTCAGCTTGCGTTCAACTCGTCCGCTTTGCTTTTGTGTGTCCCGTCCTTCCTACAAAAGATGAAAAAACTAAATAAATAAACTAAAAATGTCTAAATAATGTTGAAATTGCCTAAAAGCTAATTAATGCTCCTAAAATGAAAAGCGGATGAAAATTATGCTAAATGAGTGCAAACTATGCTTAATCTCTCGAACTAATGCACAAATTAAGCCTGAAATTGGCCATGATAACTCGTAAAAATACGAGTTATCATGATTTCATGTAATCCTCTTTATTTTTAAGATTTTGATATTTGATGAAAAATCTAATCCATTCATTGTCTTTAATATCATTTGTTTAGCTAGGAGACCAAGTTTCATCCAAATTCAATATGTGCATAAGCCACATTTGCTAAAAAATAGGTACATTTTTGTGTAAATTAGAAAAATAATTCGATCCATTCACATATGTATTGGAATATAACAATACTTCATAAGATCATTTATCCACATATTATTGATGTTTTAGGTGGTATAGATGTTAAAAAATACTGAAAATTGATATTTTAACATTGAATCATTTTATTAAGTTAATTTCACACTCTTATAGATGAGACCTATATATAGTGAAATTAAAAAATAAAAGGGTTTCGAAGATATTAGAAATGATGTTAAACACAATGAATGTAGTGGATTTTCTATCAACCATTAAGATTTTAAAAATAGAAAGGGTTACATAGATAGGGGGTTTCATAGAAGCGCTCCCGCATAAATTGATTCACCTTATTTTGTGCATATCTAAGAAAACAATTTACTAGAAAACTTTCTACTAAGGAATGTGGTAAATATCTTTTAAAAAATATTTTAAATTATGATCAATTAAATCTTCAAGGTTCAAAATTTATGTTTAAATCAAATATAAGTCATTAATATCATCACACGCTACTTTGATTATCAAATTAATGGTAGGATTTAATCATTAAAGATCGTACCGAGCAGTCCAGCATTGCACTAAAAATAAGTCTATCTTGCATCCCAAAAGACCCCCTAAACGTCATTATTTTGAAAAAAATTCAACATCAAAATTGTAGATATTATTTTTCTACTCAATTTTGACTATTTACTCATCGAATTACATTTACTTTGATAAAGATATTATTGATTTACTTAAATATCTCTAACAAACCTTGTCTTTAGGATTCTTCTACTAAATCAATTAAATCATTATAACTTAACCTTTATAATCATGATCCAAACCATTCATTTGAAAAAACTAGCCCAAATATGTATAATAAATAAGAAAAAGTCTAAGAACATTACCTTTTTCTAATCTCTCTTGTCTACCATTATTACTTTGCTCCTTTCGTCTGTTTCTTCTTCTTTCACCCACCTTTGCTTGTATATCTAAATTTCTCACCTAGGTACACTATTTATAATCTTAATTTTTTCTTTATTTAGTATTTGAGATTTACTCCTGGATAAGCTATACTTAGTTTTTCAATAAGAGCCCTTAAGTTTGCACGAATGGGAAAGTTCTATTACAAATTACTTGAATTTGTTCCACTGAACATAGCTAGACCTTATCTTGCCATGTGGCAAATCCAATGCATCGATTTTCTCCCTTGTCAATATGAGATAATCTCTAATTGATGTGGCATCTGAATCCCGCTCAAAGTTTCTTATTATAGTTGATGATGGTCCACTTGTGATGCTCGTAATTGATGTGCCTAAGCTAAAATCTATGTTTACCACTTGGTTTTTAATAATTTTTATTTCTATATTTTCTCCCAAATCTATCATACTATATATGGATGAATTCAAAATTTTATATTCTTTTTAATTATATAATTTTTAAAAATTTATATAACATTAAATACTTTTTAAGGAATTAAATAAAAATTATTTCTATTTCCGTCATAGTGTAAAAATCAAGATTATACCTTCACTATTTTCCATATATCTTTCTCATTTTAAGTTTGATTTAGAGGATTCTTTTTGAGATAGAAAGTAGACTTCAAGAGCTTTCACATAACACTAGTTTCATATTATTTGGGCTTATATATAATATTTTGTGATTTTTTAAAGTAAACTATTACATAGTTTTTTGCTACTTTGCAACTTTACCATAATTCTTGTAAACATTCCAGAATTCTTCTTTCTTAAATTTTAAAATTTTTAAGAATTTCAAGAAAGCTTTCTTAATAATGTTTCTTTCATTTAGACTCATTTTAATAATTTTTTTATATTTTCATTATTTGTATAGTTTTTATTTTGTTTTAATATAATTCATTGAAATTTCTTCCACCCATTTTTTTCAAACGATATTATCCATTTTTATTAGTTTATTTTCTTATTAGTCTTAAGATTAAAATAATGCATTTCTTTAATCATATGCTAATAGAATTTAGTCTTTTAACTAAATCACATTTTAATAGTAATTAACATAAAAATAAGGTAAGTAATAGATTAATTAGTGTAAAAATAAGGTAACTAAGAGATTAACTTACACGACCATTACATTCAGATCTAGCTAAAAATCGCCTATTGAAGTCAATCTTGGAGTCGACTTCGGTATTGACCTGACCTAAGTCGATGCCTAAATCGACTTGACTCTATGACTTGCATTTGGAAATTTTCTAACTTAAAACATTTCAACACATGTGTTAGTACCTTTAAATTCTCAAATATAGATAGTTAATCATCAAAACATGGATTGTGGTTGATTTTCTATGATAGTTAATTATCTCACCCTTTTTTATGATAAACAAAATCAATTTTGAGATTAACCTTTCTTCTATTTGCAATCACATGGAATTTAATAGTTCAAGGATTCTCAAATTTAGGGCATTACATTTTATTACATTTATTACTCATGTATAGATATTATTTCAACCAAATGATAACATAATAGAAAATTAACAATCTCATTTTGGATCATTTCATGTCAAGTCAAACAAAGAGTACAAGATATGTACATATGTGTCTCCAAAATACCCAAGTATAGTATATTTGTCATAGTTGGATATAGCCAAATAAATGTCTACATGTATTAGTATAAAAAAGAAGCCTAAAGTGCAAAATAACTAGGTGCACAAATGTTAATCTAGTAGTCTCCAAGATTATGTCCTTCTCCAGTCCCATCTCGAGGCTTCTCCCTTGGCCTGTGATCTAAAAGAAAATAATAAATCGTATGAGTCTAAATAAACTCAATAAGTAAATAGCAGTTAGTACAAAGTGAAAATAAGTAAGACTCTAAATGCACATGCCATGACAGTGTTGCGGAAATATGATTCCTAAATGATCATATAAGACATATGGTTCCAACACCTACACCTAAGAACATATATATATATAACCACATGTAAATAGAAAAGCCACAAACATTTATCTCCTTATGTCAACCAATGGCCATGAACAACTCTTTACAACTACCCATGTTGAATAATGCATCATCTATAACGCACGAAGAAATTTAACAAAGAAATTTAACATACCAACTGCCACACAAGCATTTCACCAAATACATGATAGATGTCAAAGGAGAAACCTCTAGTCCATCCTCCCGATTCAACCCACTCCAGCCATATCAAGTTCTAATGATGTAAAAGTAAAAATGGGTCATCTATTTCACAAAACTCTCATTGTAACTTCTGGTTCCCCATAAACCCTGCTAACCATAAGTTATCGTGAACCCTAATACCCAAACCACGAAGTTGTTGGACACTACTTCCCACCAGCCCTATATTATATTTAAGATGAGATTTCTTTACTAATTTGGGGAGATGCGACATCTACTTACCTAGATTATGATTTTCCAAAAACAGCAACCTTGACCTCAAATCTTCGAAATTTTGAGATACCTTTGATGTGAAGCAGTGATCCTTGAGGTGATTTGCAATGATCTTGTGGAGGTTTAATGTCAAGTTGAGTGCTGATGAGATAAGGAAGAAGAAAGAAAAAAGGAAGGGAGAAGATGAATGAGAATGAGGAGGGAAGAATAAACTCTAGCCTTGCCCCCCCTTTTAAATGACCTAGCCAATTAGTGGGTCGGGCTGGTGCAGGCCCACAAAGCCTTAAAATTTTCTTCAAGGCACTACTCCCTTACCCCTGCGACCTGACTAGGCAAGTTCCATATCTATTTTGTGAGGTTCAAGAAAGTCATAACGTTCTAAATGACGTGTCAATCATATACCTCTAAATCATTACTCAATAAAATCATATCAAAATCAAGTGGTGCAACTATTGAAACATACCAATGGATGATTCATACTCATGTCTAACATGCTCATGAATGGTGTCCCATATAACCCAACATGTAAAGATCATAATACATACATGTACGCACTACACGCCCCCCTAGATGACATATCTATATATAGTGTACACCACACAACATCATTGATTCCTAGCAACATATTTATAAATTACCTCATGGTTAGGAAGAATTATAATAAAAATAAAAATACCTAGTCCTCACAAGTCAATATCCAAGTCAATTTTGCTTGCAAATTAAAAACCATCAGGACGCCTAAAAATTTCTTTGACTGTAACATGCTATTTGAAATTGTATTCCAAGTTGACTTCACTTGAGACTTGAGTGAAATTAAATCCAAAGTTGATTCAGAACATGCAACTTAGAAGAACAAATGAAGATCTAAAGAAATTTCAATGAGATGAAGTTTGAAATCGCATCCTAAGTTAACTCCACTTGCAACTTGGATAAAGTTAAACATAAACTCAACCCAAAAATGAGACTTGAAAGAAGGAAGGGTTAAATAAGCATTTATTAAAGACTTTACCCAAAAATGAGACTTGAAAGAAGGAAGGGTTAAAGAAGCATTTGATAAAGACTTTAAATCCTCAGATACAGTGAAGTCGAAGACTAAGGACACATTTGGGAAACAATGATAGTGGGGTGGGGTGGGAAATGTCCCATCCTCCCCATTTTCCCACCAATAATTTATTCATTTAATAAATCTTTTTCAAATTTACTTCTACGTTCTAATAATTTTTCTTACAACTATCTTCCAAGAATCCTATTATTCCAACTTTACCCTTATCATTTCATACTAGTCACATAAATCTCAAAATATTTCATTTTCCATTCTGTACCTCATCTCACAATCCCACCAAAAAATACATTACCAAACTTCCTCTAAGTCAACCTCACTTGCAACTTAAGTAAAGCCTCAAGAGCTAGGTTAGCTCAACAAGGAATTTGAAGATAAAGATTTGAAGGATCTGAATTTGAAGATAAAGATTTGAAGGATCTCTCTTACAAGGCATATGAAGAACTAAAGTCAATACTCAAGTCCACTTCACTTGTGACTTGAATGAAGTGCAAGTACTCCAAGTGCCACTCGGGTCGTAATGGTCATAAATTTTTTCAATGTTGGCACATTAAATGTGTGCCACCTAGTACATAACTTTCAAGTCTCTTTCAAATCTAACTTTCAAGTCTCTTTCAAATCTAACTTTCAAGTCTCTTTCAAATCTATTTAAGAGACATAAAATGGAGTTATGAGGGTAGTTAGAGAATTGAATAAGCTTCAACCTTCCTATCTACAAGCATCAAAGTCCATAATCTTAAGAATTCAAAGCAAGTCTCTCAAATAACACTACAAAAGCTTCAAGTTTCAATAGTCTCACCACATCTTACAGAGCTTGCTACTATGCCTTATTGCTCTACATTTTTGTAACATGTAGCATTTTTCATTATATTTGGCTACTTGGCTTGGTGTTGGAAACCATGGCCAAGTATGTAACAAGTAGTGTTCAATTGGAGTGGTACTCACCGACTACTTATGAGATTGTTGTAAAAGGCCCCTTAGAGTTAGAATCTAGAAGAGAGCTGAGACTCTAGTTGTATTGTAGTTGAAATAATGGAATCCAAAACATAAGGGGTGTATACTTGGAAGAGTGGATTGGGGGTGTTGCCCCAACTACTATAATTTCTTATACTCCTTTGTGTGATTATTACATCCATCTTGCTCTTTTTCTCACTAACTCCATTTGTTTCATTCAAGGGGACTTGATCAAAATAGGGTGAAGTTTTAAATAACTAAGAAATTTTAATAACCTAATGTACCCCTCCCCTCCTAAGTTATGCCAATAACTTGGGACCGACAAATGGGTCACATGTCGAAGAAGGCACCAATCATGATGAAGCTAAATTGTTTGCACTGAGAGCAAAAGTAAATAACATGAATTCATTTAGAGATTCAATCCAACTAAAAATATCAAAATGACTAGAGCTACTGACTCAACACATGGAAAAGGTAGCACAACAAAGGAATGGTGGCCTCTCGAGGCAGAATAATAAAGAGTTTAATTGAGAGACTACTGACAACTGTATAAAATTAGAGTTGTCAAGGTACATTTTGTATTCATTTTGAATGCTAGTTTAAGAGAAGCATGTAAATTTGCATAGGTTTTACATTAGTTTCCATCATATTTGCATCTCATGCATCGTGTGTAGTTTTCATGCATGTCTAGTAAATTCAATGTAAATAATTTAGATTATTTTGAATCCAATAGATTATTTAGGAATGCATTTAATTGTTTTGTGCCTTTTGTTGCAAGAAAATATGGTGGCTAACTCATAAATTCCATGCCGAAGTGATGGGAAGAAAGCTAGATTGCAATCACACATCAATAATGGAGACAGAGAATTGGCACCCTGGCCTCAAGCAACGACCACAACAGAAATTCCAAAGAACAGACATCATCCAAAAGCCTCCAAATAGGTTGACATCACGACCTCAGTCTGTTGGCACAGTGGTACCAACTCTATGTGTGTGAAATTTTCACGTGTTGAGATCTGTTTGCTTAGGTATATAAATTGATATTTTAGGTTTTCTCAAGTATAAGATAGAGGGCTCGTGGCTACTAGGATGGAAGGAGAAAAACAAGAACTTCCAGGCAAGAGAGTGATTCAAGTGGAGATTCAAGTTGTTCCACTACAATACATAGAGTTTCATCTCCTCTTCTCATTTTTATTATTCTCCTCCCTTAAGATAATTGTAAACTTTGCTTTTATGGAAGTTGAAATCATATTTTTAAGCTAAATCTTCCTGTGGTGGGAGATATAGATGAATTGAACTCATAGACTATATTATTTGGGTTTCCTTTTTGTTAAATGATTATATGATTGTGTTGTAACTTAAATACTAAAATTTACAACATGTGCACTTGCTAAGAGAATTGAACAAGTATTTTGGCGTCGTTGCCGAAAAATTCAATGTTACTTAAGACTTTGTGATTAGACAATTTTTTCCTTTTTCTCTCTATCTCTTTATTCTATTCTTTCTATTCTCTCTTTCTAAATCTACTTGTGGTGTTTCACATTATAATTTATCTATCAGTATTATATGCACCCACACTAGAAATTTTGCTAAACAAGTAGTCAAGAAACTCTTACTGCAATTCCTAAGATAGAATGAACTTTTAGGAGGAGAATTCGTGAATACTGAAAACAACAGTCTTCTCATTGACACACTTCACAAGGAATGATGGGGTACCAAAATGATCCTGACGCATCACAATAAGAGCATCTAAAAGACCAAGCAAAAAATAATGATCGACAAGAAAGATAACCTTGAGTGACCATAACCGTCCGAACCCTAGAGGCTTTAAGTCTCACATTGTCGAATCTGAAATCAAGGAAGGGAACTTTAAAAAAGAAGGCTTATCAAAATGATTCAATAGAACTAATTCACAAGTCTTCCTTTTGAGAACTAAAATCTAACAAACAAAGAACTAAGATGAAAAATTGGAACAAATCCTTCCCCTTCATTTCAATCTCTAAAATATGATAGTTGTGGTTTATTGGCAAGAAAAATTCTCAAACAAATTTGGAGGCTAGTTCAAAAGAAAAAGAGTGAATGCAAATCTAGAGGCAAGAAGAAAAAGCAAATCCATATAAAAACTAGAGTTGGTTGACTCATGGGGATCATACTGCAGTCAGGCTGAGGACTATAAATGTAGCACTGCTTGATAGGCAACCCAATGTTTGTTTTAAGGAAGTATAAGTTTTCTTTATTTCTTCTATTTTGATACTTGTTAATGAGAAAGTATTCATGTTTTACATGAACTCGTTGATGAAGAATGTAGTATGAAAATCTCAGTGCTTGAATAGAGAAGTTAACACCCACACCCTTTGAAATAAGGGTGTTAATGGTCGTGGTCAACCAGTCAACTCGCTCATTCAACCCTTTTATAAATGGGTTTAGGTTGGAATTTTTGAATAAATTGTTGGAATCAAAGGCAAATTAAGTACAATCCATGTTTTGATGATTAACAACTCAATTTGAGAATATTTTGGGCATTAATGTGGTTTGTTAAACTTGGCTAAAGGATGAAAACTTAAATTTCAGAACATAGCAGACCAAGTCGCAAGGCCAAGTCGACTTAGCCATCGACTTAGGTGAAGTCGATACCCAAGTCGACCTCAAGACCAACTTCAAATGAGAAAAACCTTCTAGCACTGAATTTGGGCACCAAGACAGGTGAAGTCGCAATCGAAGTCGACTCCACCAATGACTTAGGTGAAGTCGCAGACCTAAGTCGACTCCACTATCGACTTCAGGAGATCAATTCCTTCCAGCGTTGAATTTAGGCAAGGAGACAGGTGAAGTCGCAGTCGAAGTCGACTCCATCTGCGACTTGGGTGAAGTCGCATTCCCAAGTCGACTCAGCAATGCGACTTAAGTGAAGTTGAACATCAAGTCAACCCAAGCATCCGACTTGAGTCAAGTTGAAGACCAAGACAGTCCAAACAAGAAAATGACCATGATAGAATCATTCGAGATAGTATATTATTAGAAGGAAGATCATGAACTACATCTTTGGATTTCAAACTCAAGGAAGGCAAATCATTTTTAGATCAAGGCCACAAAGATAAAGTTTTCAAAAGAAGATGAATATGCCAAGTTTCAAGACCAATCATTGAAAATCAAGAGTATCATTTGAAGAATAAGATATGAGATGAAAAAGATGCATCAAGGATCACTTTCAAAGGAATTCAAGTTCCAATTTATGCATGCAGATGGTGAAGTCGCACCCGAAGTCGACTCCACTTGTGACTTGGGTCAGGCCTAAGACCAAGTCGACCTGAAATGGAACTTGAAACCAAGCTGGAGACCGAAGTCGACTCCAGTCTATGACTTGGGTGAAGTCACATTCGAAGTCGACTCCACATGCGACTTGGTTCGCAACGAGCGAAAAAATTCAAACGTTGGCGCATTAAATGTGCGCCACCTACCACCAAACGTTCAAATTTACTCCACCATCATAAAAGAGCATTCAAGAGGACATGCTAGAGATTAGAGAAGCATTCATTGTGTTCACCTTCCACCCTCTCTAGCATTAAGTGATCTACACCAACTTCAAGTGAAGAACTTTGCTCCAACTTGCTGAAAGCGACATTGATGATCATTTCATTCTCTCAGTAAGTTCTTCCACGAGCTGAAATCCGCCTACACAAACTTGTAAAGTGTAGTTTGTTCTGTTTGATTTATTGTTTGTATTCAACACTTGGTTTGATATTGAAAATCGGAACCAAGTGAAGGCAAAGTAGTGTTGTAACTTGAGTGTGACTTGTCACCTACTTGTGCTGTGTTTGTGCAAGCCCACTAGAGCTGAAATCTAGAAGAGAGCTGCTGCTCTAGCTGTATTTGACAATCCAATAGTGGAACCCAAGTCACAATGGGTATGAGCTTTGAAGAGTGGAGTAGGGAAGGTTGCTTGAACCACTATAAAAATTGTGTCTAATGTTGTGGCTTGCTTAACTACTTTTATTGCTTTATTTCTCTCTATATTCTCTGCTTGTTTCATTAAGGGGATTAAATTAAACAGGGGGAAAGTTTCTGCTTAAGTGAAAATTTTAAAATACCCAATTCACCCCTCCCCTCTTGGGTTGTTACCATAAATTCGGGACCAACATAAATGTGTTATGATCTGCCAACCCATTTAACCATTTAATTAAATAAATAGATTAGAGTTGAGATTTTATAACCCATCAACCATTCCATACAATCCGTTCAACTAATTTAACTCGTTCAACCCATTTAACTCATTTAACAAATTAAAGTTATATATATAAATGTAAACTCGTTGTTTATTTTTCTTCACTAAGTCTTCATTTTGTCACCTAATTTTTATTTTTCCACTACTGCCTAATTCCATATTTTTGTTACCACTCTATTTTTCCTACACCGAAAACACCCTCTCGCCTCTCCTTGTGAGATTATTGTGCACTAGAGTCTAGGCCTCTAAGTCATCTACGGTATAACCCATAATAATTCCCCAGCTTGTTTATTAAATGGGTTAGGGTTAATTTTTTTTAAAATTTGTTAATAAATAGACTAGGGTTGGGATATTTTAAATGGGTTAGGAATAAGATCAGACTGCAACTCCTCCAACCAGATTCGTTAACACCCGTACCATGAAAACATTAGCTTAGTTTTTATATAAATGTTTGATTGAAGAAATCATTCTTGACATCAAGGACAATATCAGTTTCAATTATGGGGGGAAAATGCGGTGCATTATTTTCTTGATTATTTCCTTTACTACTCCATTGATTATTTTTATTATTTCCTTTACTACCCCGCTGATTATTTTTATTATTGAGTTGCACTAAAACTTATGCCATATTTTGAACATTTTTAGTGATTCTTGCACAAATATTAACACCGGATTGATCTAGACCCTACTTGAACTCTGATTCCTATAAGTAGACTACACTTGGAATTTCAAACTCTTTGAGTTAGGTGAATATTTGAACTCTAGTGAAATATTGAATTTATTTTTAAGCATGTACTTGTTGAAAATGCTCATATTTTTTGTCCTCTATCACTTGATGAAACTAATATACCAAGGTACCAATTCTACCTTCTTTCAAATTCAAAATAATTCTTTATAATTTGTCAAAGTTCTTTCCAATACACATAATTAATTAACTAAAAAAGGGTAGTTTTCCCAAAAACATGAAAATTCCATTCAAGTTGAAGGATTTTTGAAGCTTATACTCGACTTATTTATGAAAAATGATTAAGACATTTTTTTCTGATGAACCTATTTCTAAGAGCTTTACCATTGTTTACCCTAATTGGGCTTGAATCAAAATTTCTTTCTATGATCCTTAATTCCCAATTATTGAATTGAATCAGTTTTTTTATTGCAAATTGAATTAATTTTGAATCTTAATTTTGAGATAAAATGCATAACAAAAATCAAATTAACTATGCTGCTTGTGTATTAATGAAAATAATTTTCTAAATACCCTGAAATATGGTAAGGAGAGTTATTGCTACACTTTGTTATAAAAATAATAAAAAAATTAATAAAAAAACTACTAAATCAAGGGTAAGAAAACACTTAAAAAAGAATAAAAGCATCAAGTGTGGGGTGATTATATTTCATTTTGCATATAAGGCTCAAAACAAGTTTGAGACGGTTTAGTTGTGATTCCTATTCTAAACCTAGCCGTTATCCTATTAAGTCTTTATGATTTTATGAACTAATCAAGCGAATCAATGGAGAAAATTTAGATGCTAGAATTTAATGAAATGCATGTAAGGTAATCTAACTTATACTTTTTTGTGCTACTACCGTTAAATGATTGAATTGCCGAATTTGTGTATTGAGATAATAAAGATAGAAAGGGGAGAGCTATTTGAGAAATAGGAGTTTTAGTTATAACAATGTGTGCTCTATTAATTGAGTGAGAAAGAATTTTTAACGGGATTCTTGATAAGTACCATGTTTCAAAGTTTTTAATTTAACACTCCACTTATTTTTTTGATGGACGGCTAATCATTTATACTCGTGTTTTGCTCAAAGTTTTTAAAAGACTAATCTTACAATTTAATCTTAAAGTCTTTTATATTTGCTTGAGGACAAGGACCTAATCGTCATATTAGGCATAGATTGGTTAAAAAATGGTTAATAATATAAACCCATAAAGTGAATTTATTACAATCAAGATCTTTGATAAAAAAAAAAAGAAATAGTATTCAAAGGCAATCATAGAAATTGCCTCCTCTATTAACTACACTTGGGATAGTCAAAATGATGCAGCAAGGATTGCTAGGTTTTTTTATTTTTATAGTATATGTGGAGTCAAAAGAGACAAAGTTCGAGGCTAGACCAATTATGGGTGAGTTTCTTGACATTGTCCTCAAAGAATTACGAGGATTACCAACTAATAGAGAAATTAACTTCATAATTGACCTTGTTCCAAGAATGGGTCCTATCTCTAAAGCTCCATACTAGATGGCTCTGTGGCGCCCCGAACCGAGGCGTCACATTTGTCCTTACTCCGGGATCTTGTCGATTGGTAAGTGTGAATCAGGATTGTTGCCCTGATCACACGGCGGGTACTTAATTGGATCTCGTCCAATTTTTTTTTCCATTTATTTTTCTTTCATCATATAAACATATACTCATTATCATTCATAATGGACTTATCATAAATTATCAACTTCTCATATTATTCATCACTTCATAATTTCATACAACCTATGTCTTTTTCATCATATCCCATTAGAGAATATATTCATACAAAAATCTACTAACCTTTGTAGATTCCTCTTTTCCTTTAGCAACACATGTCCTTCATTTCTTGGCTTTCCCTACACCTGTCTGAGGTTGGGAAAACAAAACATGAGTCGAAACTCAATAAGCAAGCATTTTTCATTTTAAATGCATTCCTCTCCATTCGATAGAAGACACTTACCAAGTGATCAACTACCAACGGAATAGAAACCTTTTCGTAAACCATATTTCGAAACCTTTCATAAACCATTCATGTAAATCATTCGTAAATGCATTTCTCTCCATTCGATAGGAGACACTTAGCAAGTGATCAACTATCAATGGAATAGAAACCTTTTCATAAACATTGGATGTGCAAATGTTTCCTTTCCACTCCTGACATAAACCTTCGTGTGCGGGTACGCTAGCTCAGGGAACATCTCACATAAAATGGTCCAATACGCCGGCTGTCTCCGACTTGGCCTCATCAAGAAGAACCTCTCTTCCTCTTGACGCCTACATGGTTCCTACATGCATAACTTTTGATTTCCCCAGCGTTATATACCTCTTACACCAGGTAACTTGTCATTCTCATGTAGAGAATTATTTGCACCATCCCTTAAAAACATAATTTCAAATTCATGCTTTCCTTTTCAATCCATGTATGAAAATGCAATGCATTCATTCAAACATAACATTCATTTGCCTCCACCTCTGGGGAGGACGCCGTCGGCACACAGCTCATACGACTCGACAATAATGAAGGGGGACTTTCTGATCCGCTTTCTACCTTCACCAAAGCCTCTTCCTTATACATCATACATGTGCACATGTCCATGAACATCACATGATATCAATATGCCGGCATGACTTTCCATAAAAACTTATAAACATTCATCATTTCAAAACATTATAGGAATAGTCATCCTTAAAACACATTTCATAAATACTTGAGAATAAAATCACATTTTCAAAAGGGTTGCTTGCTTACCTTTGCTTTGCTTCAACCTGGCTCCTTTATCCTTTCCTTTCATTTTCCTATACAAGGAAATTGAATATTTCATTCATCTATTCCATGTCTTAGCTTGCTTCCCATGCATGCTTTACGATCACATATTACCTCATTTTTATAGAGGTTTTTCTTTATTAAATACTTGGTCATTACTCATTTATATAAATTTTTATCCATAAATCCTTTAAAAATTCCATCCATATATCCTCATAAATATACAAAAATAAATCTCAATTTTTTCCCAAAATACGCTGTTCACTGTTCATGTCACTGTAGCAGATTACTGTTCATCATCACTGTTCACGTACTGTTCACCCAAGGTTACTGTTCACAGCAACGTGGTTACTGTTCATGGGTTCCAAAAATTGACATTTTTTCCAAAAATAAAAAATACCATGACATAGCTTATGCTTAGTATATCATGGGAAATTCATGAATTATGAATTTATCATCATTAACTTGGCTAAATAAATCATTTTCTCCATATACTAAAAATCAACATAAATTCACTTAAGCATAATCCTTAATTCCAAAAATCATGAAATTAATATATCATCATTCCAACATCATATTTATCATATTCATATATCCCAAATCATTATTTATCAATTTTGGAGCATTATTTTCACATATCATTACTATCTTCCCGAATGCTCCATCTTTGCCCCAAATTTTCGATGTTTCGGCATGATTCCGATTAAGCATTATAACTTTACTTATTTTCTCATGCTTAGGCATTATCTAAGCATGATTTTACCTTAATTAACATCCAAAAGAAATTTGGGAAGAAATCACTTACCCGAAGTGAAGATATCCCACTTTTTCTCGCACTTTCTCTCTCTAACTTCCTCCTTTTCTTTCTCCTCAAGGCTAAAACGTGGTGGGGGTGAAAAAATGCTCAAATGGAGCTGGGTTTGAGTGCTTTGGTCGTTCACCCCATGCCCCCTATTTATACTTTTTGATTTTTCATCAAATTGGATTTTACCCCCCCTTGCTTGAGGTATTAAATTGTAAATGTATTTTTTTCTAATTTCCAAAAGGTTCTTTGAGCCATGTGCAGCCACCCTAGCTACTGTTCACGCCTCCCATATGGCAGCCCTATTTTTTATAATTTTTTGATTTGTTAAATCAATTATTTTAGGCTAATTCAATCTTAGCCATTGATTTTTGATAATGATGGATTTGGACCATTGGATTTGGCCCCAAAAGTCCAAGCTCCAGCAGCCATAGCAGATTTTCATTAATTATTGATGATTTAATTAATTAAAATTAATCCAAAGTCAAATACTAATTAATGAAAAAGTAAAGCTACTTTTTGATCTTCAAATGACGTTTAATCTTGACCCTTAATTCATAATTTTTGATCCATCTTGGAACACTCATCATGTTCATCATCATATTTTGGCCATCCATAAAAAATTTCATCTCAATCCGATGTCCGAATTGCAAGATATGAATTTTTCTTTATTTTCTCTCAAAAATCCACTAAAATCCGAAAATACTAAATAAATCAAAAAGTGGTTATTTTGTCCTTTTGTGGGAAGCTTCCTTTTTTGTCTTTTTGTGATTAAGTTAATCCAAAGCGATTAACTTAACATATTTCTTAATCCACATTTACTATTCACGTTTCACTATTCACGTGCACTATTCATCCGAATTTCATAATTAATTATTTCAACATCTATTCCGACATAATTTCATATTTCATGAATATATATTTTATTATAATATTACCTAGGGTTTACAACCCTAGGGTTTCATGCATGTATCTAAGATCGGGGTTTCACAGGCTCCAATAGAATTACAAGAGTTAAAAGCAAAGCTATAGGAATTATAGGTTTCATACACCCTAGTGTGTCATCTTAAGGAGCCCATGTTTTCTTTATAAGAAAGAAAGATGGCTACATCAGGCATGCGTTAACTACAAAGAATTGAACAAGGTGCCTATCAAAACAAATATTCATTATCCCACAAAGATGATATGTTTGCTTAATTGCAAGGGACATCTGTCTTTTTGAAAATATATTTATACTTTAGGTATCATCAACTAAAAGTTTGAGAGGAAGACATACCAAAGACAACCTTTTGAACTTAGTATGATCATTATAAATTTTTAGTAATGTCCTTTGGGTTGACGAATGCACCTGTGACGTTTATAGATTTAATTAATATAGTGTTTCGCAATACTTCGATAGATGCGTTATAATCTTCATAAATTAAATATTAGTATATTCTAAAGATGATGAAGAACATAAGCGGCAACTCAGAAATGTATTATAGGTTTTAAGAAATAATAAGTTATATACCAAGCTAAAGAAGTGTGAGTTTTAGCTTGAACATGTAGCTTTTCTTGAATATGTAATAAATGGAAAGAAAGTTTTGGTAGATCCACAAAAAGTAGAAGCAATGGTTAGATGGGAAAGCCAACTACCGTAATTAAAGTTTGTAATTTTCTAAGCAAAGCCACATACTATAGATGATTTGTAGAAAAATTTTCTTCCATTGCAATATCTTTAACTTAACTCACCCAGAGAATATCAAGTTCGTATGAATATATGAGTATGAGAAAAAATTTCATGTATTGAAAAGCCATCTTGTCATCGCACCTATACTGGCTTTATCCATTAGTGGAGATGGTTACATAGTTTATAATGATGCATCTCGAGAAGGTTTAGGTTGTGTTCTCATACAACGAGGCAAAGCCTATCCCTCTAGACAATTGAAGTTATATGAGCAAAACTGCCTAGGGCATGATCTAGAATTAGCTACCATAATTATTTCCCTTGAAATGTGGTGATATTATCTATATGTAAAGAAAACAAAGATCTTCATTGATCATAAAAGTTTATAATACATATTCATTCAAAAAGAATTAAATATCCGATAGAGAAGATTGTTATAATTAATAAAAATATATAATATCTTAATATAATACCACCCATGTAAGGCCAACATGATGATTGATGCATTAAGTCACAAAACAAGTGTAATGAGACCTTAAATCACCAATCAAGAGATATCGATCAAAGAATTTGAGAGCTTGAGATTAGAAGTAGTAACCTCATTCCAAGTCAATCAACTTCATTCCTTGCAAATCTAGTCAACATCAGTTGGCAAGATGAATAACAATAGAAGAAAATAAACTTCTACAATGAGTTCTAGAAATATTGAAGAAAGGAGAGGCATCTCCGTTTAAGTGAGATGCATAGGGAACATTATAGTTCCAAAAAAGGATAGTGGTTCATAGAGTCAGAGAGTTATAACAAGAACTACTAGCAAAAGCCCATCAAAAGAGATTTTCTATACATTAAGGTAGTACCAAGATGTATAAATACCTCGAATAGAGTTATTAGTGGAAGGAAATCAGAGTGAAGGTGGCTAAGTTTATAGCTCAATGTTTTGTGTGCAAATAAGTAAAAGCTTAGCACCAAAAACAAGCTAGATTGTTACGACCTTTAAATACCCCCAAAAGGAAATGGAAACACATCACAAGAGATTTTGTAATAACTCTACTAAGAATGTCGAGCAAAAGTGATGTGCGTTGGGTAGTAGTAGATAGACTCACAAAATTTGCTCATTTCCTACTATATCTAAGAGAAATGGTCAAGTTACATGAAGTGTCAAACTCTATTGTGTTGGACATAGATCTAAGATTTATTTCTGACTTTTAGCAAAAATAACAACCCATAACGGGTACAAATTATACCTAAATACGACATATCATTCTTTGATAACTGGCCAATATTAGAGAATAATCTAGATATCAGAAGATTTATTGCATTCTTGCACAGTAGACTTGAGGGATTCTTAGGACAATCCTTTAGCTATGGCTGAATTTGCTTATAATAATAATTATCAAGCAAGTATTAGGATACTCTGTTTGAAGCATTATATGAAGAGATGTTGCACTTTAGTTTACTAGAAAGTAGGAATCCAAAAAGTTGAGACTCCAAAGATAGTTGATAAAGGAATAGAATCAGTAAAGACAATAAGAAGATGATTGCTAATGGTGCAAGATAGACAAAAGAAATATGCAAATGGTAAAAGAAGAGATTTGCAGTTTGCAGGCGATGAGCAAGTATTCTTAAGGATCTCTTCAATGAGGGGAGTTGTGCATTTCGACATTAAAGGGAAGTTAAGCCCTAGATATACTGGCCCGTTTGAAATATTAGAGGTCATTGGTGGAGTAGCATATCGTCTGGCATTGCCATCTTCAATATTCAGCGTCCATAATGACTTTCATGTATTGCAACTAAGAAAATATGTGTAGATGCGTCGCATGTATTGTGTGCAAATTGATAATGAATCTTGAGGAGCTAATAAAAGTACTTGATCATTGAGACAAACAACTAAAAATGAGATGTATCGAGCAAGTTCTAGCTCAATGGAGTCACCATAGTGAGAAGAAGCCACTTAGGAACTCGAAGAAGAAATGATAAAATTGAACCCGACTTTATTGCAGACAAATCCTTATATTAAAGAAGTTTTGTGGATGAAACATTTTAAAAGGGGCACTAGTTGTAATATACACTTGTTAAAAGTGTATTTTTTATTAGGTGGAGTAGGCTAAACTTTTGACCTTTGAAAGTTGACTATGCAAAATAAACTTATTTGGATATTTAGAACAAGTGAATGGTCGCTTAGAAGACATGTGCTTGAGTATCTATGGATATAAAAAAATATTTTATCTTTATCTACTTTATTCCTTTTGCCACATTAGAATCTAGATCCAAAATAATCAGTCAAATTGGGGCAATACGACAGTGATGTTGTAGCTCTTTATCTAGATAATCGGTCATGAATGGAAGATGCCCATTGAATGATGGGTTTTTATTGCTACAAGTGATGGAGGTAAGGATGGAGAATTAAAGAGAGAAATTGAGCTACCGAGTTATTACTATAGAGAGGATTCTGAAGAAAGTGATGGAGTTTGTATTTCTTTCTTCATATAAAAGTACGTTGAAAATGATCTTCATTCAGATTTAAACACTTTGCTGGTAATTATTTAGATTTTCCTTAAATCTAGATGAATATGATGTATATTATTTATGACTTTAGGTATTTGACGATGGCTTAGAATTTATGCATAACACCCAGAAATATACCCAATACACAAAAATTACAGTCTCAAACCTAGAAATAGAAATCCATTAATTAAAATTAGATTTGAACAACTAAAGCTGATAGGCGTTTAACTTATAAACCTAAAATAATTTTTAATAAGCGAAAGAGGAATTTCTAAAGATTTAGGTAGAAGCAATGGTTACAGCAACCGATAGATGAGCAAAGAAAATGATTTAGAATTTTATTTCATGTAATGGGAAATTTTTTAGAAAAGTCATAAATATAAAAAAAAAAATTGCAGAAATTCCAATACCAAAACATTGCAAAGAAATCCTGGACTCCCTCCCTTTTCTCTTAGGCTTTAGGTTCACCCTCAGGCCTGGGAGGCCAAGCTAATAAGGCTAGTGCTTAAGCTGACTCATGGGCTAGCAAACTAGGCCTAAGTAAGGCCCAATAGACTCGATAGTAAGCTGGACAAGAAGAGGCCTAGCAGAGAGGCGATCAGCGGCAATGGCGGTGTTGCGATAGTGACCAAACTGTGCTACACCTAGTAGACTAATGTCATAGAGAAAATCCAACTGCATCAATGGCAGTAGGAGCCCAATAGGGTGCGCATAGTGGCTAGGCCCACGTAATAGGGGTGGCGACAACTCAACCTTGGTAACCAATCTCAACATGCCATATGGCATATTAGAGCTATCCATGAATGTTCTTGTACAATTTGCAATCCTAAACTCTAATTTTGGTTAACCAATAGTCAATTTCTAAGTTTTTAAACCTTTTGGATCAAATGAAAGAATTTGATTTTCTATCTGAGGCTTAATCATAAAGATAAGGTGGATAGATTTATAAATCATGATTAAATATTAATATATGGCCCACCTTAGATGAGAAACTTTGTTAATATTATAATAAACCTAGTAGTTACATTTGTTAAGCTAGATATTGAGACAAAATGAATAGAGGATAAAATACTGCATTTAGAATACATAAAATGCATGTAATACTGAATGTTTTATACTTGACTCCTGTGGCGCCCTAGCTTGAGCGTCACAACATTAACCTTACTCTGGGATCGTTATTGATTGGTAAACATGATTAGGATTGTTGTCTTTTCACACAGCGAGTTTTATTGAATATTTATTCACTTAATCCTGACTCCTTAGGAGTTTATATCACTTCATACATTCAAATTTCCATCAAATGCCTTTTTAGGTCATTAAATCATTTGAGAAAATACACATATGATATCATAAGATCCATACTTAATCATATCATGGTAATTTATACCTTAACATTTGACCATAAAAATTTTTTCGTCATCCATACTCATAAAACCATAACATAATCCTTATACAATCATTAAGACAAATGTATAATGTCATCATACAATCATTCCACCATAAGTTCATACACAGGTAATGAAAATTCATTTAATCCTTTGAATCCCCACCTATGCTCCATGCTCGGTGCTTCCTTTCACCTTTCTTTAGGGTTTGAAAAAACAAAATCGTGAGTCAAAACTGAATAAGTAAGGTATAAGGTTTTCAGGCAATTCATTTTCTTAAAAATATCTTGGAAAGAAATATTATACCCACTTGAGGGTATATTATGAAAACATGCTTCTTATACCCGTTAAGAATATACCATAAACAATGTGATGCATTATTTTAAAACATGGCATCCTGGGATAGAAGCTAGCTAGGAAACTATCCACCTTCATCGTCTCTCCCAATCCAGAGAGGTGCCACCGGCCCGAGGCCTATCTTAGCAACTTGGCCGCACCAAAGGAGGACAATCGGTCTGCTTACAACTTTGAGGTGGACCTCATGCTTTATGCACATGATTCCTTTCATAAACATGAACCCTGACATGCTAACATGATTTTTTATTTATAAATTCATGTTTCATCACTTGTCAAAAATAATTGAGAAACATTAAGCAATTCATTTGTCATATTGGAAATACCTTTCAATACACATTGAGATACATGAATAACCATCCTCAAACATCTTAGAAAGAATTTAAAATATTCATTTGCTAAATCATCCAAATAGTTAGAACATCATTGATAAATATTTGATCATATTTTGATAAAACAAAGCATTTAGAAAATTTGCTTTCTTACCTTGTTCGCTTAGATTTTCGTGTCATCCTTTTCATTTCCTTTTCCTATAAATAAAAATAGCATTGCATTTATAACAAATTCATTTGCTTGCATCCATTCAGTTTTCCAACCCGTAATCTATTTCACACATAACCAACTTGAATTCCAAGTCGGACATACATACATAACATTCACTTGTGCATCATAACATCCATTCATTTTGTGTTTTAAACCCATATTTGGGGTAAACACATAATAATCATTCAATAATCAACATTTGGAGGGTTTATTCCTCCCATTTATTATTTTTCATCTATTTTTCATTTGTCCTGCGTTGATGCTCATTTTAAGCATACAGTTGACGTCGTAAGCTTCATAAATAAATCTCAAAATTTGAGATAATAAAAAATCATCCATACAGAAACATACTTATGCATTTCATAGCATATTCATGCATTTTTTCATTTTAGCAATTCCATATAAGTCATATATCATCCATTCATACATATCCATCCACATACATTTAACTTACAACACATATATTATGTGTTTCCTAAAATTTCTTAACATAGAAACTTACATCCAATTTCAACATGATTAAACCCCTTAATTAACATATAATTTACGGTCTAATTTCATAATTTTAATCCATTTATCATTGGGTTCCAAAACAGCCATGTTAGGACTTGTTTTTCATCATTTCAACGCCTCTTTCAATACTTAAATCTTAACATATTTTTAAATCATAATTTTCAGAAACTAATCATGATTTTCTTAACCCAAATTTAGTTTATTATCACATATTTAAAATCCATAATTTAGTTGCTTCCAAAAGAGCAACATCTCAAGCATGTAGGGTACCCCTTTTACCTTGTTTTAACATGTCCATACATATGTCCTTAAAAATCAGATTTAGGGCAAATCTTTCCATTCTCTTTTGGACATTATAAGTAACTTAATCCTAGGGTATTTTACCCTCCATAAATTTCATGAATTAATCATTCACAAACAGCAACGAAATTCACATATAAGGTACCCGTTTTGGCCCCCATTTGGACGTTCCATATATGTACCCTAAAAAATTAGATTTAGGGCTATCTCCTCCAACCTACTTAGGACATCCAAAGGGTCCTTAATTTATGATAATTTACCCTACAATTTATCCATAAACTATTTAAGCTCCTCTTTGCATCATATTTAACAAAAAAAATGAAAAAATCGGGCAATGCATGAAACCCTAAGTTTCATTTTTGCCAAAATCATTAACATATAACCAAATCAAAATATGTAATCCATAATGACATGAATCACATCCTAATAATCATGCTTAAATCAAACAGAAACTTGATTTAGGGTTTTAAGAAATTTCAAGATAGATTTCATCTCAAAAATCAACCCTAATATCCCATTTAACCCTCTTGAACTCTTGATTTCATTTATACCATTCAAATATCATTCAATACCCTCATCAAGGCATCATAAGTCATCTTTTAAGAGTTCATTATGAATCATATTCATGACTCATACTTTGAGGAAAGAGATCTTGATTTAAATGATTCAAAACTTAAGTTTCACTTACTTGAATTGAATCCAACTTGAATTCAACCTTCTTAGCTTAGTTCCTCTTCTCTTTCTTCTTCTTTTTCTTCTCTTTTTCTCCTCTTTTCCCCATTTTTCTTGCTGGGTTTGGACGTCCAACGCTTTCTCCTCACTTAGAATTTTTTTGAGAACTTTTTCTCCCCTTTGCAAGTGAACGTCCCCACGAGATAAGGCCTCACTTTTATATTTTTTACCAGCTCATGGGACCCACTTTGCTATATGTCTTGAGGGTAATTTATTTCTAACTTATCCCTTGTTGACATGGCAATTTGATATCCAAGTAAAATACCCATTTTCTATTTAACAAAAATCATCAAAATCTATTCAAATCAATGCACCCAAGCTGTCCACTAGGTGATGCCCCTTGTAGCAGCTGCTTTTTGACATTTTGTGCTCATTTTGCTGCACATTTAAATGCCCCATTACTTACCCTAGGTGCTTAGCTACTTAGATATATATTTTAGGATTTTTAAAAATCCAAAAATCATGCATATATCTCCATGGACGTCCCCTTGCATTGCCAACTTAGCTATGCTCCATTTAGCTACACATTAGGCATTTAAATCCATGCATTTAAGCACTTTCTTTTCCATAGATTTTATCCTTAAATAATTCCAAAAAATCTAGCTCAATCCACCTCCATTTGACACCTCTCATGGGCATTAAACCAAGTCATTAAATCAATTGCTTTTTAATAAATGCTATGGTGCTTTTAAGTGCACAAAGTCAATGCTACTCACTTTTTCTAATTAACGCCAAGTTATGATCCTTTGAAAATAATCTTAAAGTGTGAGATTGAAAACAAATAATTATCATCTTAATCCCATCACATTTTTCTTAATCCAATCCACACATAAGGTTGAGCCCAAAGTCATGAACTTACCTTTCAAATTTCATCTCAATCCGCCTTATAGGCGTAAAGTTATGAATTTTATACTTTTTTTAACGTAATTCCATAATTTTCATTCTAATTTTCATTAATTAAATCATGAAAATTAAAATAAATATTCATGCCACATTAACATTTTCTAATCCTCATTAAGCCCCTTTAGTCATCTTGACTCACATTGGGCTATGTCGATTAATCTTAATTACCATTCTTAGTCATAACCCTAATTGCAAAATTCATCAATTCATAAAAATCATCCATAAATCATTCAATTCATACGTAAATCATATTTATAACTTAAATGCGCTTATATGAGTCCTACTTGAGTCTAGGTATTACAACTCCACTTATTGACACTTATTATATTTGTGTATTATTGCCTCATAGATGCTCCAACAGTTGGTACTTAGTGACGTTGTCTAATGTAACTTTGATTGTGATGGTAGCAATGTAATAATCGACTGTGATGGAATAATTAGAAAATTTGTTGTTATCCTTCTTTTAATTCATTTAATGCAAATTACTAGACTATATTTCCCATTGATGCAAAATGTGAGTCAACCAACACATGATAGATCCTAGCAAATAACTCTCAAACCCCAGCTTAACTTGAATGTGTTGTTTTTGGGGTTGGCCGTTGTAGTTACAAACCCTGACTAATGACCTAATAGACAAACCATTGTCAATAAAGGAGGAAAGATAATCGTCGAAAAGGCAAATGAAAGGCTCGCCACACATAGGCAAAAATATGAGCCATAGGCATAAAAGGTCTATATGGTATTAGGCAAGGAAAGATGGACTTCACCTCACCTTCGAAAAGTACAAACCACTTGCATCTGAGATGAGCTTCAGTGCATGGCCAAGCTTAATCTACATCTAGGATAAATGGAAAAGCAAACGAGTTGATCATGTGCAAGAAAGCCAAATGGAACAAAAAAAAGACAAAGGAGCCAAATAAAAGAATGCTTGCCATTTATTTCATTATCAGATAGTAAAATTCATAAGTACACAAAAATAAAAGTTGGATTCCCAATGTTACAAGTAACTAAAAGAAAGAGAAAAAGAATACACTTGTAAACAGTTACTTGAAATTTGAAGAAAAAATTGTATTTTTACAAACATGAGTGTATAATAAATATAGAATAGATATATTTCATAATTTTTTATATGATAATATATACTTCAAATAATTAAATTTTACAATTAATATGTCTAGTACATTTAAATGTGTTATTATAATTATTTTAAGAAGTTTCGAAAGGCAAATATGTGTATTTTGATATTTAATAAAAAAATCATGTATGAAATTAGAAATTTCTAAAACACAAGTTGTATGTAATAAATAATATTAAAGATCAAAAATTGCAAAATTCACTACCCAAATCACCGCAACATCCATGTATCATGAAAATGGCACAAAGTCAACATTTAAATTTCTAGAAGGGGGTAAATGGCTTCTTCTTAGCCAAAATAATAAAATAAAATAAATGAATAAATAAGATAGATAAATGAGGTGTCCATTTAGGCATCCTTGCTAGGTGTGCTGGGACTTCATAAATAGCATTGAGTGGCCCATCTTGATCTTAAAAAATTGGGAGGAAAATTAAGAAGAAAGAAGAGAATTTAGATGATGTAGTTGATAGGAAGATCAGGATAATCTCAGCCATTGATCTGTACATCTAGGTTAGTTACTATTTATTTTATATTTTATTATTAAATTTAGCAAAAATCAAGGGTAGAGATCAATCTAAACCATTGAATTGAGAGGATACAACTCCAATTTGAAGAATGGAACTAGTTATCCATAAAAATAAGATTTAATACATTTGATTAAGGTTAATTTTAATTCAATTTGATTGATGTCGAAGGATGAACCATGATCATGGGTTATTACTTGAGAAAATTCTGCTAAGAATGTGATCAAAAGCGGGCCCAAATAGACCTTCTATTAATACATATTAAGAGGATGATCTCAACTATTAAATCCATAATTTCTTGCATAATTTGGATGATCCAAACCATTATATGTGTAAAAATTAATTCTTCATAAATATATGATGTTAGATTATACGCAAACACTCTGATCGATGGTAAGATTTTTAGATTTGTCAATTCTATTACTTTGCTATATGTATTAGTAAAAATTATACTTAGATCATTTGAACTGTTAAAAATTTAATGCAAAAGCTATTTTCATGATCCAAAGTGTCGGATCAGGAATAAATAAGTAATTTTCCACAATGTATGTGTTATATTTATGATTAAAACTATGATTAGTAGTTTAGATTAACAATTATAATATATTATAAGCTAGCTTATACAAACTATGTAGTATATCTAGAACAAAAAAGAAAAATCTATAAGAAATATTAAAAGAATAATTTAACATGAACATTTTTCTAAGAACTCATAATATACTAAGTAATGAATGACCAAAATTTTTTATTAAGATATTATGTAATTTTTGAATTAAAAATCTTAGAAGATCAAATTAAACAAGGTCAACGACTACCAATATTAGTTTTCTTCAATGATTTTTCATAATTTTTATGCACTGCAATGGGGCTAAAAATTTTATATGATATAAAACCACTCTTGTTATCACTCAAAAATATAAAAAAATTAAATAAGATAAATATGTTTAAAAATAATGTGATCTAGACCACCCTAAATACATACCCTTTTCCAGCAAAATCAAAATGCATAAAAATATAAGTAATATGTATTTTGTAGCGGAATTATTTATTTAGTAAATTAAAATCATTATTGATGTCTAGTAGAAATTTCATACTTAAAATCCTTAATTTTGTTATAAAGAAAAATCAAGAGATCTTAATGTATTTGATTTCAGCACTTATAGACAGATTGAGGAACAACTAAAATAAAATTTTAAACTCAAACAATAATCATAAAAAAATGACACGATTAGTTAAAATATGTAATTATAACTTAATTCGGGTAAAAATTTTCATAAAATATTTGGAGAATTTTAGGAATTTGATTAAATAAGAATAGACTGTCAATAGTTGATGTAATTAAGGAAAGGTTTATCTATACTCATATTAAATTTTTGACACTAGATTAATTATTAATTGATAATTAATAATATAGAAATAATATTTGATGATGAACATTGATTACGTTAATAAGAAACTTATTTTACATAATCTAAAATGTAAACTTTAAACTAAATGGGTAATTTAGAAATTTCAAAGAATACCCTAATATGATTATCTAGTTAATTTTATTAACTTGGGAAGTGATAATTGATAATATAAAGATAATTTTTAGAGTAAATATATATTAATTTTATAAAACTTTCATTTTCCGACTCAAGTTTTAGGCACTAGAGCATTTTACAATATAGGGGTCGAATATAGTTTACAGGAGGCAAGTAAAGCTTCTTTTCTTTTCCTACTTGGGTTTTACATGAATGTTGTACTATTTTGGGATTGCATGTTTTGGATACTGTTATTTCATAACTTTTTGAATGAATGAATAATATTAATTATAATGATTTATTATGATGTTGAACTTGGATTTTATTCATGTGAGCATTATGCATTATGACATTAACATATGTTACTTGGAATGTTGACATATTCATGAGTCATCGCTATAGTTGTGAAATTGGAAAGTATCGTTGGACCATCGGTGACAACCATTGGCACTTCTTAGCTAAGGATCAAAATGTGCTAGCTTGGGTGTCATCAGTTCAGACCTATTTGTCCAACCATAATGGATTTGCTAGGCTATAGACTTAATTTGTCTCATCCTTGTGATTTGAATAATCTATATAGTGAATCGATCCATGGGACTGGTGGCCTTCAATGTAATAGTTAGGGTCAGAGCCATTCACATAATTTGGTGTAGCAAGACCACAATTGTGTGGTGAGTTGTTCACAATCTCACCGCAAGTGCATAGGTCGTAGATTGTAGTATATAAATTATCGATCCACAGGAAATTTAGGACTATAAGCTTTTCTTTTAAACACTTTCGTGTCGGATATGGGGAGAATATAGTAAATAAAATGGAAAAGAAATGGAAAAATAGAAAAAGAAAATTGAAAATTAGAACGAGTAGAGAAAATGAGAGTGCGAGTACCTAGGGTCTAGGATTTCACATGCGTCTTTTGTAACGAGTAGTGGTATAATGATTTAATCTGGATATTGTTTGTTAAAGGAGAACAAACACTAATTTATCCTTGCACCTTCTCTCGAAATCTACAAGGTGTATCCTAATTTTCTTAACCACCTATTCTTATGGGATTAAGTTAATTAGAATCCATTAAGTTCTATGATTTGTTCATAGAATTCTTCAAGGTCATCATGCCTATTCTCATGGTCTTAGATTTTCAAGTTTAATATCTTGATTATCGTATATTAGGTTTTCACCTCTCGGTTCCATCACCTAATATATGAAATTATGCCAAAGTACGGGCCCATATACAATGCAAGAATTAAAAATCACAAGATATTAAATTAACAACAATATCCATAAAAAATAAATTAAAAACCTACACCATGCTACATTCTAAACCCTAGATTTAGGGCTTAGCCAAGCATGTTTAAGTCTAAAATAAAATTAGAATCAAAATCCATCTTAAACAAGACAATAAAAATTAAAAAGGGAAAAAGATAGGAAGGCTTATTGGTTTGAAGCTCCCGATGGTGTGTCGACTGCTCCACGTAACTCGCCAGTCCGCCTTTTGCCTGTGCTCTCCTCCTTGCTCTCTCTCTCTCTCTAATTTCTCTCTCTGCTCTGAATTTTTTGTTCGTGAATTTCTCCTAAATTTCTCGCTGGAATTTTTCTCCTCTCCAAATTCTCTCTCATCTACCTTGTATGAACACCTATTTATAGGCTTCAAAGTTGCACATGTGGTCGTCCTCCTCTCACTTGCACACCCTACTCATGCTGGGACTGACAGCGTTGAGTGGGTCCCATTTAAAAGAACGCAATATGAATTGCGTTGTGAGATGGTGATGGGCGGTACAGGCTGGATAGTTGGCTGGATTTTGGCCTTGAGTGACTTGCTAGTGTGGAAAATAGGTTGGGCGTTGAAATAAAAGGAATGCTGTAAATTAGCATGAATTATTTGGCTTTGCTTAAAATCTAGCGGGCCCCATAACTGTATTGGACGTTGCTTAGCTTGGGTGCGCAGGAATTTTCCTAGACAAGATCTTGTGGGGTCCACTGAATGGATGGTTGTTCAGGTGATGCAGACGAATTGGACGTGACGCTTGGAAAATCTGAACGGCTGGATTGGCATGATACAAATTTTAGACGATTGGAAATATAGACAATTGCAGTGGCCCACTGCTTGGATGGTTCTAATCATCCTGTTGGACAGCTTGATCTTTAAAATGTTAACAGTCACATGAATACCCGGCTGGGATTAGTTGCTGGATTGAAAGGCTAAGGGCGGTGCTTTAAGACTTCAACGGTGGACAACTTGAGGGATTTTTGCCAATTGATCTAGATAGCCAGAATTTTTTATGTATGAGAAATTGAACGGCTTGGATGCTTGGAGATAAAATTCTGTTTGGTGCAATTTCTGATGCTGGACAGCTGATTGATCATGGCTTGGATTAATCAACGGCCTGGATGCTGTTTTACACGGACAGTTGACAATGGTGGACTGCTGATTGGCCATTGATTTTCTGCATAAAATTTGGGCGATGTGGACAACTTGTGGGGCCCATGTGAGTTTCTAGACGTGATCTGTGTTAAACGGTGGAGATTTGCTGCTAGACGGCTGGATGGTGGGCGGTTGGATCATGGTTGGACTCACTTAGAAAATTGGACGGCTTAATTTTCTGGATTGGCTTGGACGATGATGAATGGCTTGAATTTCTAGCCACTACAGTGGGTCCCACCTTTCTAACACAATCCGAATTACGTTAAGAATTTTATTGCTCTAATAATCCTCCACCTGAACGATTGATTGCTGATTAAATGGTGGGCCCCACTGGATTTGGACAATAATAATTTAGGCGTTTAGGATTTTCTAGCTGATGATCATGTGATCAGATGGGTGTGGCCAGATTGAAAGAAAACCTTGACGGCTAGATATTTTGCTGCTGAACTCTTGAACTTGCAAACCTTGTGGGCACACTTGAACTTACAAACCGGCATAAAAAATATTTAAATCATTAATTCATTAAAAATCATTAGTGGATTATCACGATAAAATCATTTCAAGTCCATTTAATTTCATGGTAACAATTAAAATATAATTTTAAGCCAAAAGATTACAAAAATTATTTAAATAATTTGAAATTAATATTTAATACCCAAATGTTGCAAAACCACATTTTAAAGCACAATTTCACATTAAACTCAACGATTTACCCACCAAATCAGTATAAAATGCTTACAAAATATATTATTAATTTCCAATTATTACGAGTGCAGTACGGTATCAATTACATCTCTAGTTTGCAAAAAGGTGTTTCCCAATCCACTTGTATTATGCTAGGTTGGTCATTCACTCTAAGTTGAATCAGCCACTCATACTATGTTGTATTGGCCATCCAACAGTAAAATGGACTAGATTTTGAGTCGAGATAATGAACTTCCTCATTGGATTTGAAACCTTTTGTTAAATTGATTTGAGAAGTAACATGTGTATGATATATTGATGTATGATTGAGCATAAACATGTGTTTCTTATAAATTAAAATATGATTTAGATTTGTAAGATAATTTTTTATTGTTAACCTATATGTATATTATTTACTGAAGGTTTACCTGTTTATATTATGTACTTTACTTATTAAGTTTGCCCAAACTCTTTCTTATTTTAGATGGCAGACCCACGATGGTAGTCCATCAAGGGTTGGTGGTCTAGCTGGGCTAAGCAAATGGAGTTAAAGAATTTATCACCTACACTTTATGCATTATGTTGGGATGTATACTCATACAAATAAATCATATATTTGGATATGTATCTATATTAATCACCTCACTTGTACATATAAAAGAGGTTTTCTTTACTTTGGCACCTGTGATTATTCTTTCCATTACTGTTGATCCTGGGTATTAACTTTGGATCCCTCAATAACCTATGATGACTTTTGCATTAAGGCATTGACTTAGTTAGTGGGGTCTTACAACACCAAAAAGAGGATTTAGATGGGGAGAAAGGCATCTGGAAAAAAAGAACCTATGGAGTCATCACCACTTGTGTGGAGATCTCAAAGCAAGGAAAAGTCAGTGAAAATGTGTGTTGCTGAAATTAAACTAGGATATTAACTAATGAGCTTATTGACATGTAATAGGCCCTTACACACTCTCGTAGCTGGAGCATATGTCCTAGATGACAAAGCAAGAAGGATGAATGATGTGGACAATGCCCCCAAGCAAACAAATGGAGTGGGTTATTGTTGCCTAATACTATTAGGAGGGTGGGTGATAGATCAACAAGTCCCTCTACTGGCCCATAAATATCCATGAATGACCCATGGTAGTTGCCAAACAATGTCTGCTCCTCACCACATATAGTTTATAAACAACTACTAGTTCGAAGGGATAACTATGATTTGAACCATGGCTAGAGTGGTCCTTTATCATACACTCCATGTTCGTGCACACTCTCGACATACTCTCCTTCAAAGAAATAACTATTCTCCACTCAAACATTATCAAATAGATCCTCTCTCTCGACTAAAAAGGATAATGTTACATCATCGGGCTCCAACAAAAAAGCATCAAAAGTCATTAAAAGTTTATTGGAATAACCAGAATGAAAGAAAGAGTTGGTGACAATAAAACTCTACCCTAGTCAACCTTCTATGGCCAGATTAGACTTGCTTAGATAATTAATGCAAAGCCTATTGCTTTATGACTATTTAAGAAAATTGTCCACTATTAGCACAGAAATCAGGGACATGTGCACCTCTCCCAGAAAGACATCATCGAAAATGTCAATTCCCTCTTAGGAACCTATGAGAATTCACTCGATGAAGCATGTTTCTCAATGTAAAAGGAGAAATTTGCAATGCCATTTACTATCATTAAATCCTAAAGATCTCTAACTAGTAGGAATTAATGGCTTCATCTTTGCCATAGCTCCACGTGACATCAAGTCTGTGTCACCACCAAGGAATCATCAAGGACAATGAGCCCAGTAATGCATAACTACAATAGTGTAGAAAGGAGTGACTTTGTGACTTTCAGATAAAGCTTCACTAAGGCAGCCCTCCCCTAAAAGACCGAAACATGCAAAATTGGAACTTTTATAAAAGCGCCACTTCTAAGGGGACATGTAATGGGGTTGGGCCGAAAAGGTTTAACTACCTATTAAGAAAAGGTCTAGCTCACCCCCTCTTGAAGGAGGGCCTCGCTGAAGTAGATCTTTTGGTAGTAATACAAGGGAAAAGGCTCTTCAAGGAGCAACAAGCCTACGATAAGAGGAAAGGAAGAGTTGTCAACTCCTTACCTTAGCTTACCAAGATGTCAATAACATGAAAAAACATTTATAATAGCTACCTCGAATCATGAGAACTTGCCCTTGAGCTAAGGAATGTCAATCTACATTAATGAGGAATCAACATCTCTATAGTCCCAGGATGATTTGGCCATCTTGAGATAATCATGAAGGCAAGAAACCTTCTAATCTTGCTAATTACAAGTAAGAAAATTGATAAACGAAAATCTTCAAAGAATGGTCACCAAATATTCCTAACACAAGGTACATCACATTGATATCCAGACTTGTATAGATATCCCCAAAATCTTTACAAAAAAAGTTAGGATCCAAAACAATCACACCTTCACCTCTCTGCAGGTAATGCCTCTTTGAAGAATTCTCCATATAAAGGGCTAGGGGTGCAACCAAACTTGCCCGACTTGACCCGATTTTAAAACCAAGTTTGAGTTTTATTTTTTTGAATTTTTTCAAATTAGACCCAGTTTCAACCCGACCCGAGAAAATCCTAAATTAATACCAGGTTTGCATTAACCTAATGCGATCTGAACTCGGTATTCACCCTAATTTATTAAATAATTATATTTATTTATGTATTGAGTATTTCAACTGTAATTGTGATAAAAATTATTTCATATAAGCATAACCTAATTAAAATATAAATATTTATTGTAAAACCTAAATGTTATATACATTTGTCCATAAAAATTGAATATATTAATTCTTTATTAACTTCATTTACAAAAAATTATAAATATATCAACTCTTTAAAATTATTACATATATACTAATTATATATAAGTTTCACATTTATTAAACTTTAGACAATGAGTTCATGTAATCTCATTTATTTTTCTTACATTGATTGTTATGTGTAAATTCATTACTGATAACTCGCGAAAATGCGAGTTATTAGGACTCATTTCAGATTAGTTTTGCATGTTAGTCCAAGAGAATGTGGTTGGTTTGCACCCATTTAGCTTAGTTTTCATTGCAATTTAGAACAATATGTAGTTTTTATGCATTTTTAGTATAAAATAGATTGTAAGTTCATTTATTTGGCTTTAGTTGGTTTTGCAGGAAGGACGGGTAGCTAACGGCTTGTGAACATGATGGGGGATGAAGAAATGTGTAGAATGAAGAAATAAGTAAGCTGGTGCCCTGGCGTCGAGTAGCAACGCGTAGGCGCCAACCTTCAACCTCACAGGGATATTCCAGAATTCCCTACGTTTGAGAGCTTTCAAAAAGTTGGCACCTAGGCGCCACTTCACCACCATGTAGAAAGACGTCAGAAGCCCTTCAATCAACAAGCCTCCAGGGAGTTGGCACCACGGCGCTACTCCCGCATACGTGTATTTCAGCACATGTTTCCTATGGAGTTAAAGGAGACTTAAGTACATACCTAGGGGTTCGTGCGTGAATAGGGAGGATAGAAGGAGCAGCTAAAGAGAGAAAGGAAAGGACTTCCGTTTCTAGAGCATCCGAAGAGGAGATCCAATCTCGTCGGTGGAGACTCACGAGTTTTAATTTCTCTTTTTCTTTATCTATTTTCTTTTCTCTATTGTTGGGAATACATTCAATTTGGGTTTTAATGGGAATTAATGCCATGTTCATGAACTAACTTGAATAGATGAGAAGTTTAGATGAATTGATGTCTAAACTATATTGTTTTGGTTCTTGATGATTTGGGAATGAATATTTGATTTGCTGCATGATTGTGCTGTGTGGATTTACCCTTGCATATGTCATTTAATGCTTTTTACAAGACTAGCTACCTTGTAAGATAATTTAGTTACGGGATCCATCCTTGGAAAAGGAAATCCAAGCAAGATTCATGTGTAGGCCATAGGTTTCTTTCATGGTAAATGGAGAATGTTTAATGGATAGGAATATACTGTTAAACCCTATGTAGTCATCAATAGGTTATGTATAGATCAATTCCATCACATTTAATTGCATGCGAACATAGCAATTGGTTGTTATGTAATTATCTTTATTTGTGTTGGAAGACATATATAAAGATCATTAAACTTGGACTAGAGAATCCCTGCACAATCTAAAGAAGAGAAACCAATTCAATATAGTTTAGCTTCAAGGATTCTCAACTATCCCATCTGCCATCCCAATTCGATAAATCCTTTTTGGTATTCCGGCTTTTCTGTTAAACTCTCTTTTATTCCTTTTACTTATTTTGCATAATTGATTTCATTTGTGAAAATTTTTTCTAAACATCGAAAACAACTGAAGTAATTAATAACATTAGTTGGACAATATCCTCGTGGGAATGATACTTTATTCACTCTTATTACTTAACCGACACATATACTTGTGTTAAAATGAGTATTTTAATTAGAGACATATACGCAGCTCGTCAAGGTTTTGGTGTCGTTGCCAGGGATATCGGTGCTAACTAATTATTGCTATTTTTATTGCTTTCTTGTACAATTTTGTAACTATAGGTGTGTTTGTTAATGAGTAAAAGTTGTCAAGTTAAAACTTTTTAATCCAAAACTTTTCACTCTCCACAATTATCCTATTTTTTTTAATCATTTCTTTACATTTTTCTATATAACTATCCTACTTTTCAATCATTCCTACACAACTACCCACACAACTAACTTATCTATTTTAACTTTATCCTATTTAATCTTCATCATTACCCTTATCATATCACATTATTTGACAACTTCTACTATCTACAACTTTTCATCAAAAATTTTATTCATTCCCAAACACACCCTATATTTCATTTTATAAATTCATTAGTCCATATATTTTCCAGCTTAGCACAGTTGAATTGGCTATCGCAGGGCTTATTGCATTTGTATGCGCTAAGGCAGGGCTGGAAAGGATAACATCGTACCATTTGATCTAGAGTCAGAAAGAACCTATCTGAGAAAACGTCGCAGGAGCAGAGAAGCTAGGAAACAACTTCATATAATGGAGCATACCGGAAACCAAGATGAAAATCTTCATGCATATCAGCATGGGAACTAACGGGTTGAGGTTCCACTTCATCCACCGCAAGATGATTTGGACTAGCCTATTTGGGATCTCATTGCATTTGAACAAAATGCAGTGCAAACTAGCATCCAACCTCCCCCTGTTGACACTAATAATTTTGAGATCAAGCCCGTAGTCTTCCAAATGCTCCAATCTATTGGGCAGTTTGGAGGGTTATCTTCTAAAGATCTGCATCACCACCTGCGTAACTTCTTGCAAATCATGAATATCTTTAAGCAGCATGGAGTCTTCGACAAAGTAATGAGGCTACGGACTTTTCCATTCTCATTGAGAGATAGAGCTTCAAAGTGGCTGGATTCTTTGCCACCACACTCTGTCAGCACATGGAACAACTTGGCACAAAAGTTAGTCGAAAAATATTTTCCTCCCGCCAAGTTAGCCAAGCTCAGAATGGACATAGTATCTTTCAAATAACAAGGAGAAGAGACTCTATTAGAGGCGTGGGATCGGTTGAAGGATCTACTCCGCAAATGCCCCCATCATGGAATTCAGCCATGGGTGCAGATCCAGATATTCTACAATGGTCTCCAAGACTCCACCCATCATGTGGTGGACTTGTCATCGAATGGTTCTTTATTGAGAAAAGCTATTGGGAATCTTATGCATTGTTGGAGAATATGACAGCCAACACATATCAATTGCTGTCTGATAGAAGCTGAAGTGGGGGCTTACTCCAATTGGATGCAGTCTCATCTATAAAAGCCCATATCGACGCTCTATCCAGGAAAATTCAAAACTTATCAAGGCCTGCCTATGTCAACACAATAATGTCTTCCACACTGCAGTCGTCATCAGTAGAAAATTATACGTAGTGTGAAGAGTTCGGCCACCCCAGTGATCAATGTGCCTCTAATCCGGAGTCCATTAATTACGTGGGCAACTTTCAGAGAAACTCAGCAAATCCATATGCCAATAATTATAATCAAGGATGGATGAATCATCCTAACTTTTCATGGAATAATTAGGCTAGGCCTAATCAACCACCAGGATTCTTGTAGCAGCTTCATCAACAATAGCCAACCAGACCAGTTCAGCTTGCCCCACCTCGAGAAAAAAAAAATCAAAATTGGAAAACCTATGCGTGTAATTCATGCAATCCCTGATGATAACAAACATGAATTTAGAAGCGCAGATAGGCCAGCTTGCTTCAGCTATAAATTGTCACCCTCAAGGTGCACTGTCGAGCGACACTTAACAGAATCCGATGGGAAAAGGTAAGGCGCAAGTGCAAACAGTCACGTTATGTAGTAGTAGGCAACTACCAGAAGTAATTCAGCCAGAAGTAGAATTTGAAGCTGTCAGTCCTTCTATTCATCAGTCACAGGAGACAGAGGAATCAATTGAAAACAACCAGAAGCAGCCTGAGGATGCAACAACCACTATTCAAAGGCCTCCTCCTCTATTTCCTTAAAGACTTGCAAAGAACAAAAAGGATAGCCAGTTTAAAAAGTTCTTGGAGGTATTAAAACAACTGCACATAAATATACCTCTTGTCGAAGCCTTGGAACAAATGCCCAGTTATGCCAAATTCATGAAAGATATATTATCGAAGAAAAGGCATTTGACGGAATTTGAAACAGTGGCGTTAACAGAAGAGACTAGTGCAATGGTGCAAAGAAAATTGCCGCCTAAGATCAAGGATCCAAATAGTTTCATCATTCCATGTACAATTGGAAATCAATATTTTGGAAGAGCTCTCTGTGATTTGGGAGTCAGTATCAATTTGATGCCAAAGTTGATATTCAGAAAACTTGGCATTGGGGAAGTACGACCTACTACAGTGATGTTGCAATTGGCAGATGGCTCCTTGACATACCCAAAAGGGATTATTGAGGATGTGCTTGTCAAGGTGGACAAGTTTATATTTCTAGGTTGGCCTTTCCTTGCAACTGGCAAGGCAATAAGTGATGTACAAGTCGGAGAGCTAACCATGCGTGTGCAGAATGACCAAGTCACATTTAGTGTGTTCAAGGCGATGCAGTTCCCAAATGATCCAGATGAATGCTTATGATCGACATGGTGGATTCAACGGTTCAAGTCGAGTTCCCAATTACCTCTTATAAGGATATTTTGGAAGCATCGTTAGTTGGAGAAGTTAATAAAGCTGACAAAGAATTAACTAAGACGATACGTTACTTGCAGCAGTCTTCGACTTTTACACGCTATCCACAAAAATTCGAGTCGCTAGAGCTCAAGCTGGAATCATTTAAACACTTGAAGCCCTCAGTTGAAGAGCCGCCCGTTTTGGAGCTGAAACCTCTACCGACCCATCTAAGATATGTATACCTGGGAGCTGAATCCTTGCTCTCAGTTATCATTTCTTCAACATTGGATCCCTTGTAAGAAGAAAAATTGCTAAGAGTGCTCAGGGACCACAAGAAGGCTATCGATTGGACCATCGCAGACATAAGAGGAATAAACCCGTCTTTCTGTATGCACAAAATTCAACTAGAGGAGAATTCCAGGCCGTCCATTGAAGCATAGAGAAGATTAAATCTCATTATGAAAGAAGTGGTTAAAAAGGATGTTATCAAATGGCTTGACACAGGTGTCATATATCTGATCTCTGACAGTTCCTGGGTTAGCCCGGTGCAATGTGTCCTGAAGAAGGGTGGAATGATGGTAGTGTCCAATGAGAATAACAAATTGAGTCTAACAAGGACAATTATGGGTTGGAGAGTGTGTATGGACTACCAAAAACTGAATAAAGCCACTAAGAAGGATCACTTCCCGCTCCCGTTCATCGATCAAATGCTTGATAAATTGGCTAGTCAGGAATTTTATTGCTTTCTGGATGGCTATTCAGGCTACCACCAAATCATGATAGCACCTGAAGACCAAGAGAAGACCACTTTTACATGTCCGTATGGCATATTCGCATTCAGGTGAATGCCATTTGACCTATGCAACTGTGGCCCCCTGAACCGGGGTGCCTAGAAGTCTTACTCTGGGATCTTATTGATTGGTAAATGTGACTCAGAATTGTTGCCCTGATCACACGACGGGATTTTTAATTGGATCTCATCCAAAAAAAATTTCTTTTCTTTCATCACATAACATTATATCACCATATATAAACATATTCTTAGCATAATTTTTTTAGCAAATATTATTTATAACATTCTAACTTGTTTTTCTATAATGCAGATTTCTGATCGTTTCATATATACGACTTCTAAAAAATTTCTAATATCATACAAACTAACATGTCATCACTCTTTCTTCATATTATCCTTTCCTTTTCCATCATGTCATGTCCTGTACCTGTCTATTGTTTGGAAAGCAAAACGTGAGTCGAAACTCAATAAGAAAGCATTTTGTTATTTTAAATGCATTTCTCTAGTTCGATAGCAGACACTTAACAAGTGATCACTATCATTCAGACAAAATATTTTCATAAAACCTTTCATAAAACATATGCTTGCAAACTTAACATGTAAACCTCTTTTTCATGGACATAAAAACATTTTTCATAAAACTTCCTTTCTTCAAGGACATTCTCATGTCCTTAAAATATTTCCATAAAATCTTTTCAAAACAAGCATATGCATCATGCATTATATTTCTGTCTGTCTGGTGGGTGACACTTACCAAGTGATCACTCTTTCCTCCTTAGGAGAGAAACCCTTTCATTAGATAGTCCGCTAGCTAGGCGGCTATCCGTTCCTTCTCCCATTTCAGGGAGGGTGCCGCCGGCATTTTGTCTTTCCAAGCGACTTGACCTATGCAGAGGGGGCCCACTTTGCAACCGCGTCCGGTCTGCATATCCTCTACAGTAGACCTAGTACATAATCCAAGTGCACACTTCTCATCCACATTCATATGCTAGCATGATTTTATAAAACACCGCATACTACAGTTTGTGTCCTTTTCTGAAAACTTGATGCTAGCATGCTTTCATAAAACTAATACAAACCTTAGTCTGTATCCCTTTCTAACTTGAAAACTGGGCACAACCCAAGTTAACAAGTTCTATACTCACAAATATTTTGTAAGAAAGACCAACCTTAAAATAAATTTGGAAACATTTATACAACATTTTTATAAATCATTTGAAATATTTGAAGATAGCATTTGAGCAATAATATTTTCAAAACATGCTAAGATGGTTGTAAATAAATTTTAAACGATAAAACAATTTTGAAAACATTTTAATATTTTGAAAACAAAAGACTTCTTGAAAATATTTTTCTTCCCGTTTCTAGGTTTTAATGAACAAAGGATATATAAACATCATTTTCCCATCTAGTATCATATATATTGTCCACATGACACATTATTTATTTCTATAAAGATAAGCTTACATCATCCTTTGATCATTACCGTTACTCAAATCATTTCGTATAATCGGTTTATCAGTTGGCCTTTCTTAAAATCTCCTTTTTAAAATATTCAGTAATTTATTTCAAATGCATTTGATTAAATCAAATATTATTTTAAAATCAAAGTTTTCTTGTGGAACCCCAAATTTTATTACCATGTGTGAAACCCTAAGGTCATGAACCCTAGGTTATTGATTTTTTTAAAATATATAATTTTGTAATATATGGAGTTGAAGGACCGAATAATTAATTTATTAAATAGTAAATATGAATAGTAATCATGTGATTAAGATAAAGTGATAAGTAATCACTTTGGATTAACTTAATCACGAAAAGACCAAATTACAATTTTACAAAAGTGAGATTAAATTGTAAATTTAGAAAAAATGATTGATTGGTAATTTTGACAAGAGTGGAAGCACGAAGTGCACTTAGTGGAAATTTACAAAGGTTATATTTGGAATTTATAAGAAAATGGAGGGTAATTTATGATCCTACTAAGATTAGTTATGAAAATGAATTTTTACAAATATTTCGGGAAGGAATTTCAAAATTCTGAATTATACAAATTGAAACTGTTTAAATTCACGGAACTTATGGAAAAATAAAAATAAATGGAAAATTTTGGGCTAATTAGGGGCTCTAATTAAGGGCCTATATTCATCTATACTGTTTTGATTAGATCTAAATATGCATAACTCGGAATCACATAAAAACTTAATAGAAAGTACTAAATTATGTGCTCTCTAATCTAGACGGATCAGATTATGAAAAATAGTTGATTAAATTGTTAAACTTGAATGTATAAAAAAGCGTGCCAAAGGTAATAAATTACACCGCCATGCACCGCCATGCATATACACGTTGATATTTTAATTTTTTTATATAATTGTTTAGTTAATTAATATCTTGATATATATAAGGCTGTTTGAGATGAAACTTTTGGAGCAAGTCTATTTTAATATACCCTACGTAATGAATGGATTAAATTTTGCAAAATATGTCTACAAATTTTTAAAATGAAAATTTTGCCAAAATATGATTTTAATTAAATTAAAATATGTACTTAGCTCCAATTGAGGTGAAATTTTATGGGTAATCCTATTTTAATATGCTCAATTTAATGAAGGAATGAAATTTTGGAAAACATGTCTCCAAAATTTTAAAATGAGACTTTTTATACAAATATGAATTAGTTAATTAAAATAAAATAGAAATTTTTTTCAAAATTCCGAAAGGTAAATTTTGTGAGAAATTGTGTATATATTAATAAGAAAAATTTTCATAATATATAAGTGTGTATGTAGGTAGTTATGATTTAATTTATTAATATTAGAATTTCCGTTAAAAAAAAATGTATTACATGAAGAATAGCGCTGGCAGCGCCATTGCCGAATCATATGCTACATGGACATTCTGAAAATCGAACAGGTGGATTAAACCAAGCGGTGGACTCAAGTGAGGTTAAAAATTTAACCATGATCAACCGATTAATACAGTGCATAAAAAGGGCTCGGTAATTATTGCTGGAGTTCGGAAGAAAGAAGAAGAAAGGGGCAGCAGCAATGCTTTAACATCATACAGGTTCTGTCTTTATTTAAATTGCTTCAATGCTGAACGTTAATAAATATGTTTTGATACTGTGAATTCATGTAGCATGATTTTCTCATGATGATTGTTACCGTGATGCTGTTTAAATTAATATGCTTTAAAAAAAACTGTTTAATTAGTTTATACATTAATACGTATCATCATATATTGCTGGATATGTTAATTACTTTGATGATTGAGTGACACCGTGAATTAATTTAGTGCTGTTTAATTAATTCAGCAAGATTTTTAAATTTTTTCAAAATCATGTTTAAATAAAATTTTCTGGGTTATTGAACGTGAAAAATATTTAGATTTCCAGATTTTATGGTTTTGAAGTTCAGAAATTCAGGAAGAAATCATGCTAGACGTTGATTAATTTTTAAATACATGACACCATGGATTAATTCAATATGATTTTAACGCTGCTGGGTATGAAATATTGGACGAGCATACCATATATGAAAATAAAATTTTATTGCTGAAATGCAAAGGGCGGGGCAGCTGTATTTTAATTATTGATTTTTTTTCCAACAGCTGTATTATATATATATATAGTGGCTGGAATAATGATTGAAATGCAGCAGCCGTATTTTACTGAATTTATTTAATTCTTAAACGTTAATCGATGCTGAAATTAATATAAAGAAGGCAGATGGGCATTGCTGGACGTTGTGGGCAGCAGCATTATATATGTATATATATATATATATAAACAATAATAATTTTGTTGCTGAAATTTAATTAAGATAGGTGGACGTTCCAGGCTTTTAAACAGGTTCTTCCTTTAAGTTTTTTTTTTATTCACGATATTTTGTTTAATTCTGAAATGCTATTTCGTCCCCTGTCTGATGCTGATCGTTATTAAGATTTTTAATAACCAGCATATATATAAATGATGGATAATCATTGTTAACGTCCAGATTATTACATCAACTAATTATGGTTTTGATTTCATGTTGAATTAATGTCTAGACAGATTTTAATTTCTATTAAAATTGTGTTTAATGTATGCCTTAAAAATATCGAGTATAAGTGACGTTTAAAACAGATTTTAAATTCTGTTCTAATCATGTTTAATTAGCAATTTATAGATGATGGAAGGATGGTTAGTATTAGCCCAACATGTAAATATGATTTGGAGATAGTTGTATGAGATAAAATATATATGGGTTAAAAAATAAGTTCATTGTGCAAGCATGGAATGTTATAAATAGTCCTTTTCATTTGTATAGGAAAAGGAAAAGGAAAAGTGGAAGGTACAAGTTGACTACACAGGTAAGCAAGCAAACCTTTTGAAAATACAATTTTATACGACCTTATTCTGCAATCTTAAATTGTCTTGGAAATTGCTTCGTTAAAAGCAAATCCTTTTAATGTTGAAAAATATTGAAATGCAAATGTTGAAAAGGTTGTGTTGAAAGGAAAATGAGTTTTTTTTTAAAATGATATTTGAAATAAATGTATTGAATAGTTTTATTTCAAGGTTTTGAAGTATTTTAAGGATATGTTTCAAAGGTTCTCTAAATATTAGATTATTTTGGAATTTCCAAAATCCATTGTTTCGAGCAGGATTTAAGGAAGGCCAACACGATAAATTAATTTGAAAAACGATTTGAGTAATATTCAAAGGATTATACAAGTCTATCACATATAGAAATGAACAATAAGACAGGTAGACAAAAGTATATGATATTAGATGAAAGTTTCAAATATTTTTAAAGACGTTTTGTCATTCAAAAATTATTTACAAAAATGGTTAGAAAATATTGTTATTTTAAATGTTTTCCTTGAATACTTCAAATTATTTATGAAATATAAATGTTTTAAGGTTGGCCATCCTTACAAAATGCTTTGAGTATATAACTCGTTAGCATGGGTTAAGCCCAGTTTTCAAGATTTGAAAGAAATACAGACTGAGGTCTGTAGTATTTGATAAAAGCATGATAGCATTAAGCTTTTAGAAAAGGAACACAGACTGTGGTCTGTGGTTTTTATAAAGTCATGCTAGCATGTGAATGTGAAGGAAACGTGTGCACAAGGGTTATGTACTAGGTCTATTGTAGAGGATATGCATACCGGACGCGGTTGCAAATTGGGCCCCCTTTGCATAGGCCGAGTCACTTGAATAAGGCTAAATGCCGGCGGCGCCCTCCCTGCAATGGGAGATGGACACGGATAGCCGCCTGGCTCGTGGGCTATCATCTGGAAGGGTTTCTCTCCTAAGGAAGGATGATCACTTGATAAGTGTCACCTACCAGATGGACAGAGACGTATTTCATGTTGCATATGCTTAAAAAGGGTTTTATGAAAAGTATTTTAGGACATGACAATGTCCTATGAGAAAAGGAGCTTCGATGAAAAATATTTTAGAACATAAATATGTTTTTATATGTCAAGTTTTACAAGCATATGTTTGCCATGAAATGAGATCATGAAATGTTCATGAAAGGTATTTATGAAAAGGTTTCCTCCAATTGCTAGTCGAACGCTTGTTAAGCGTCTACTACTAAAAGGTGAGAAATGCATTTAAAATGAAAAGTGCTTGCTTATTGAGTTTCGACTCATGTTTTGTTTTCCCCAACCATAGACAGGTACCGCATAGGCCATGAAGGAAAGGAAAAGAGTATGAAGAAAACTTTTCAACAAGTTGGTCTGTATATGGTATGAATGATTATATGGAATCTTCAAAATATGTATGTATGAAATGTTTAGATTGAAGGAACTTGTGATGTAGATAAGTCAGTTATTATGATATGAATAATATATGTGAAATTAATGACAAGAATATATTCATATATGATGATATGATGTTATTATTGTTAGTCCCGAGTTTGATGGCAAAACCCAAGAGGGGAGGAGTGAATTGGGTAATTTAAAATTTACAACTTAAACAGAAGCTTTACCCCGGATTAATCTAGTCCCCTTAGTGAAGAAACGAAATGGAAAGCAATATAATGTAGAGAGCAGATAAATAAATCAAACACATAAGATTTTTATAGTGGTTCGGGCAACCTCCCTACTCCACTCTTCCAAGCTCACACTCCTTGTGACTTGGGTTCCACTATTGTATTCTCTCAATACAATTAGAGCTACTGCTCTCTTCTAGATTCTAGCTCTAGGGGGCATATACAAATTACAGCACAAGTAGGTGATGAGTTACACTCCAATCACACACTACTTTGCTTACACTTGATCTTAGTTCCTCAAACTAAATCAAGTTCAACACAAATAAATGAAACAATAAGAAAACTACACTTTACAGTTGTGTAGTAGCAGTTTTGGCGCAGAGAAGAACTTGTTGTAATGGCTTTGAAGATTCTGAAATATAGCTCTTGCAACTTGAAGTGAAGTTCTTCCTCTTTGAATGGCTTGATCTCTTTAGAGCTCTTGAATATAGTAGTTATGCACACTTAATGATTCTCAGCTACTTCCCTCGTCCACCATGAATGCTATTTATAATTTTGGAGGGAATCCGAACGTTAGAAGGTAGGTGGCGCGCATTTAATGCGCCAACGTTTGAATAAATTCCGACCGTTGCGACCCAAGTCGCATGTGGAGTCGACTTGGCCTGCGACTTGGCTTCCAAGTCGCACCTGGAGTCGACTTCGTGTGCGACTCCAGTTCTTCAGATTTCCAAGTCCGAGTCTGAGTCAACTTGGCCTTCAGTCCTCAACTCAAGTCGATCCTGAAGTCGACTTGGGTTGCGACTTGGCGTGGTCTTTTGCAAGAACACCTTGATCTTCTTGAACTGGCTTGAACTTTGTTAAATTGGTCTTCATGACTTGGATATTGCTTCATTTGGAATAAGCTTGAAGATTAGCTTTGGACTTTATAGACTTGATTTGAACTTTGAATATGAATCTTAGCTTTTGATCTTCAAGAAACTTCAGTTGCTTTTTGAGAATGAACTTTGCATCTTATTTGGATTTGATAAAGTCCAAATGGATCCTTGGAATAAGATTGAAACTTCAATCTTCAAGTCTGAACTCTTCAAGTCGAAGTTGGAGTCGACCTCGTCTGCGACTTCGCTCAAGTCGCACCTGGAGTCGACTTCGCCTGCGACTTCGTCATGTCCGTTTCCACTTTTTCAACTCTGGATGCTTGAAGTCGATGCTGGAGTCGACTTCGTCTGCGACTTGGTTTCCTAAGTCGCACCTGGAGTCGACTTGGCCTGCGAGACTTGTTCTTCTCCCCTTTTCAGCTCTGGACAGTTTGGGCTTTTTGAAGTCGATCTTGGAGTCGACTTGGACTACGACTTGGCCTTCCATGCTTTATGTTCTTCAAATGTATATCCCTTAAACATATCCACAAACATATTAGTAGCCCAGACATACTCAAATTGATTTGTTAATCATCAAAATATAGATTTAGTTAGTTTTCCACATATTTCCAACAATCTCCCCCTTTTTGATGATTGACAAAACCGATTTGAGTGTATACCTTTCAATTGCTTAAAATATCATGTTCATTATGCATTTTGAAATCATACTTAAACTCATGCAATCATTTAATATTTAACACACATTCAAACTCTTCTCCCCAATCATATCCTACTCTTTTCTCCTTAAGCATAATCATAAGGATCTCAAATTCTATTCTTCTCCCCCTTTTTGTCAATAAATCAAAAAGATTAGAGGATAAAGAAAGAGATAGGTGGGATTGCTCCCTCTAAACAGGTGCTCCCCCTAAATTTATGCTAGCCTAACTCAATCATTCCCATGTCATTTCTAATCTTATAAAATGCTTCTTTTGCTAGGGGCTTAGTGAATATGTCTGCAACTTGATCCTCGGTCCTTACATATACCAAACATATGTCATGATTTTCTACATGTTCTCTAATGAAATGATGTCTAAGATCTATATGTTTGGTTCTAGAATGCAAGACTGGATTCTTGGTTAGACATATGACACTAGTATTATCACATTTGATAGGTATATCTTTAAAATTCATGCCATAGTCCCTAAGTTGCTATTTCATCCAAAGTAATTGGGCACAACAGCTCCCGGCGGCAATGTATTCGGCTTCCGCCGTAGATAGAGCAACACTAGTTTGTTTTCTTGAAAACCATGAAACCAACATGCTTCCAAGAAACTGACATGTTCCACTAGTGCTTTTTCTATCTACTTTGTAACCGGCAAAATTCGCATCCGAGTAACCGATTAGATCAAAATTAGAGCCCTTTGGATACCATAGTCCTAAATTGGTAGTGTCTACTAGATATCTAAAAATTCTTTTCACAGCTACCAAGTGTGATTCTTTTGGGCATGATTGAAATCTAGAGCACATACACACACTAAACAAAATATCTGGCCTAGAAGCAGTTAAATACAATAAGGAACCTATCATGCTTCTATATAATTTTAAATCAACTACTTTGCCCTTCTCATCTTTGTCAAGCTTGATTGTAGAGCTCATGGGCGTGTTTGCTCCTTTGCTATTCTCCATGCCAAACTTCTTTAGCATTTCCTTGATATACTTGGACTGGTTAATGAAAATTCCTTCATTTAATTGCTTGATTTGCAGTCCAAGGAAGAAGTTTAGCTCTCCCATCATGCTCATCTCAAACTCTTTCTGCATAAGCTCAGAAAATTCTTGGCAAAGAGTTTCATTAGTAGCACCAAAAATAATATCATCTACATAAATCTGAATGATCAATATATCATTTCCATTGTACTTGATAAACAAAGTGGTGTCTACATTTCCTTTTTGAAAATCATGATCAATCAGAAATTTGCTTAGTCTATCATACCAAGCTCTTGGAGCTTGTTTTAATCCATATAATGCTTTGGTTAGCTTGTATACAAATTTAGATTGATCTTTTTTCTCAAATCCAGGTGGTTGTTCTACATACACCTCTTCATTTATATAACCATTCAGAAATGCACTTTTGACATCCATTTGAAACAATTTAAAGTTCATGTGAGATGCAAGAGCTAGTAAGATGCGAATTGCCTCTAATCTAGCAACCGGGGCATAGGATTCCTCAAAATCTATTCCTTCTTCTTGTGAGTATCCTTTTGCCACAAGTCTAGCTTTGTTTCTCACTACAAGCCCACTTTCATCTAATTTGTTCCTAAAGACCCACTTGGTGCCAATAACAGTACAATCTTTTGGTCTAGAAACAAGATGTCAAACTTGGTTTCTTTCAAATTGATTTAGCTCTTCTTGCATAGCCATCACCCAGTTTTCATCATTAAGAGCTTGGTCAATATTAGAAGGTTCAATTTTAGATACAAAGGCGTATTGTCCACAAATATTTTGTTTTGATCTTCTAGTTTTTACACCTTCATATACATTCCCTATAACTTGTTCAATTGGATGGGCATGTTTGAATTTCCAATCTGTTGGAGGTTTGTAGGAATTATTACCTTCACTTACTCTTTCCTCCATTGAATCTTCTTGCTTTTCCACATGCAGCCTTTCAAGGCCATTTGTTATGTCATCTGCATCACTTGAATCATCCTTTCTTTTAAAGCATGGGTTAGTTTCATCAAAAACAACATGTATGGATTCTTCTACAACTTGGTTTCGTTTATTGAAAACTCTATATGCTTTGCTATTTGATGAATAACCAAAGAATATTGCTTCATCACTTTTAGCATCAAGTTTTCCCAAGTTGGTTTTTCCATTGTTCAGAACATAACATGTGCATCCAAAAGCATGAAAATAAGATATGTTTGGTTTCCTTCCCTTCCATAGCTCATATGAGGTCTTTTTCAAGATAGCTCTAATGGTAACTCGATTTAAAACATGACAAGCTGTGCTCACAGCTTTACCCCAAAACTTCTTGGATAATTTGCTCTCATTTATCATTGTTCTAGCCATCTCTTGTATAGTTCTGTTTTTCCTTTCAACTACTCCATTTTGTTGTGGAGTCCTTGGTGCAGAAAATGTGTGATGAATTTCTTTTTCATTACATAATTCTATGAATCGTTTGTTTTCAAATTCACCACCATGGTCACTTCTTATAGACATAATAGTACTTTGTTTTTCATTTTCCACCAAGTTTACAAAAGTTGAAAACATAGAGAAGGCTTCATCTTTGCTAGCTAAGAGAATTATCCATGTTAATCTTGAAAAGTCATCTACAATAACAAATACATATTTCTTTCCACCAATGGTTAAAATGTCGGATGGCCCATATAGATCCATGTGTAGCAATTCAAGTGGCCTTGTGGTGGAAATCTCCTTTTTGGTAGAAAAAGACATCTTTGGTTGTTTAGATAATTGACATGCCTTGCAAATTTTGTCTTTGTCATATTTCAACTTTGGCAAGCCTTCTACCAAACTCTTTTTCCATAGGGTCTTTATGTTTGACATATTCACATGTCCAAGTCTTTTATGCCAAACCCATGGATCATTTTCAATGGCCATTAGACATTGACCATCTAGTTCATCAAGTGAAACCAAATATACATTTCCATGTCTTTTTCCACTAAACATGATATGCTCACCATCAAATACATTGCATATAGATGATTCAAACACAACCTTATATCCTTTATCACATAATTGGCTAATGCTCATTAAGTTATGCTTGAGTCCTTCAACAAACAAAACATCCTCCATGCATGCATTTGAGCTACTGTAAATATTTCCTTTACCTTTTATTTTACCTTTCTCATTATTACCAAAGGCAACCGTTCCGTCGTTGCAAGGCTTAAGTTTGTGAAATAGACTTCTTTCTCCAGTCATATGCCTTGAGCAACCACTGTCCATGAACCATATGTTGTTTGCCTTTACCTTTAAACAAATCTGAAAAATAAACAAGTAAATTTCATCTCTTTGGTACCCATTTTATGGGTCCATTTGGGTTAGTAAAATGATTCAATCTTCGTAATTCTAACTTAGAAAGCCCAAATCTTGTGTTCCTTGGAACCCAAACTAGCTTTACACCATGGTCATATAACTTTTTGAAGTTACACTTGTAAGCTTTATGACCCATTTTATTACAGAAATTGCAGGCCATTGGTAGTCTAGGAGTAGACCTCCAATTGCATTTTGGTTCAAAAGTTGGTCTTTTAATCCACATAACATTTTTCTTTTGTGGCTTATAAATTGGTGCAGTTTTAGCTTGATATTTTCCAAGTTTTGGCACATTTGATTTGCCACTTACTTTTTGCTCAAATGTATTGTACCCAAGACTCTTTTATCCTTTTGTGAGGTCATGTTCAGAAACATCTTCACACTTTCTCCTGGATTAGAGAACTTTTCTAATGATTCATTTAATGATTTGTTCTCCTTTTTCAATTTTTCTGCCTCTTTCAACAGTGATTCATTTTCTTCTTTCAGTTTTGCTGATTTTTCAGCTATTTTTCCATTTTCAACAATAACAAAGTTGCACTGTTGTCTCTTCAATGACAGCTTGTTTCCTAGCCTCTTAATTTCCTCATATAATGAATCATAAGCAATTTGAAGTTCTTCTAATTCAGCACATTTGAGGCAATCATGAAAAGAAGAATAACTGGATTGAGAATAGCAAGGTTTGGAAGTTACCTCTTCATTACTTGTGCATTTTGTTGAGGTAGATTGTTCTTCCAACACTTCCGTTGTGTTTAGACATAGCAAGTCTTCTTCTTCTTGCTCGATTCGTGCCATGCAGCAAATTCTCGCACAGTTGGCTGCATCATTGTCGTCGGTTGAGGAACTGCATGTTGATGAAATCTCCTCGTTGACGAACATGCCTCTTCCTCGTGGCCTTTGGAATTTTCTGCTTTCATGGCTCTCCTTTGGCCTTTCTTCCGGTGTAGGACATTGAGCTTGCATATGTCCTACGCCCCCGCATCTGTAACATTTTGTAACCTCCTTCTTCTTCTCTCTTTGTGGTCTTTCTTTGAAGTCTTTGAAGTTCTTTTCTTTTCTCACAAATTTTCGAAACTTGCGAGTAAGAAGTGCGATATCTTCATCACCATTATTAGACGAGGAGGTAGATTCTTCAGATTTGCGTGCAACTTTTAATGCAATGATTTTCTTGCCTCTATGATTCTCTTCGTTTCTTCTCTTAATTAGCTCATGTGACATTAATGAGCTAATTAGATCTTCTAGCTTTAGGGTGTTGAGGTCTTTGGCTTCTTCAATAGTTGTAATCTTTGGAGTCCATGAATCCGGTAGAGCTCTTAGTATCTTCATAACCTGCTCGGATTCAGAAATAGCTTTTCCAAGACCTTTCAAGGCGTTAGTAATTTTAGAGAATCTAGCAAACATTTCAGAAATATTTTCTGTTTCTAACATTCTAAAGTTTTCCAATTCTCCTATCAAAATATTTTTCCTAGTCCCTTGGACTTGAGAGGTTCCTTCATAAATGGATGTTAGAGTATCCCATATTTCTTTAGCGGTTAGACAAGATGATACTCTATCATATTCGGAAGCTGTAAGAGCACAAAATAGTGAGTTCATAGCTTTAGCATTGCTCTTTACAGTTCTTACTTCCTCTTCGGTCCACTTGGAAGCTCTTTCATCTATAGGCAATGTTACACCATCTTGGATTGCTATCCAAGAGTCCATATCGGTAGCCATAATGAGTTGCTTCATACGAAGCTTCCAATAACCAAAGTTGTTCCCATCAAACAATGGTGGCCTAGTGAATGATTGACCCTCAGCAAAAGCGGGAACGGGAATCGATTGGGATGCCATATCAATAGATCTCTTTGGTTTAACTCAAAGACCTGCTCTGATACCACTTGTTGGTCCCGAGTTTGATGGCAAAACCCAAGAGGGGAGGGGTGAATTGGGTAATTTAAAATTTACAACTTAAACAGAAGCTTTACCCCGGATTAATCTAGTCCCCTTAGTGAAGAAACGAAATGGAAAGCAATATAATGTAGAGAGCAGATAAATAAATCAAACACATAAGATTTTTATAGTGGTTCGGGCAACCTCCCTACTCCACTCTTCCAAGCTCACACTCCTTGTGACTTGGGTTCCACTATTGTATTCTCTCAATACAATTAGAGCTACTGCTCTCTTCTAGATTCTAGCTCTAGGGGGCATATACAAATTACAGCACAAGTAGGTGATGAGTTACACTCCAATCACACACTACTTTGCTTACACTTGATCTTAGTTCCTCAAACTAAATCAAGTTCAACACAAATAAATGAAACAATAAGAAAACTACACTTTACAGTTGTGTAGTAGCAGTTTTGGCGCAGAGAAGAACTTGTTGTAATGGCTTTGAAGATTCTGAAATATAGCTCTTGCAACTTGAAGTGAAGTTCTTCCTCTTTGAATGGCTTGATCTCTTTAGAGCTCTTGAATATAGTAGTTATGCACACTTAATGATTCTCAGCTACTTCCCTCGTCCACCATGAATGCTATTTATAATTTTGGAGGGAATCCGAACGTTAGAAGGTAGGTGGCGCGCATTTAATGCGCCAACGTTCGAATAAATTCCGACCGTTGCGACCCAAGTCGCATGTGGAGTCGACTTGGCCTGCGACTTGGCTTCCAAGTCGCACCTGGAGTCGACTTCGTGTGCGACTCCAGTTCTTCAGATTTCCAAGTCCGAGTCTGAGTCAACTTGGCCTTCAGTCCTCAACTCAAGTCGATCCTGAAGTCGACTTGGGTTGCGACTTGGCGTGGTCTTTTGCAAGAACACCTTGATCTTCTTGAACTGGCTTGAACTTTGTTAAATTGGTCTTCATGACTTGGATATTGCTTCATTTGGAATAAGCTTGAAGATTAGCTTTGGACTTTATAGACTTGATTTGAACTTTGAATATGAATCTTAGCTTTTGATCTTCAAGAAACTTCAGTTGCTTTTTGAGAATGAACTTTGCATCTTATTTGGATTTGATAAAGTCCAAATGGATCCTTGGAATAAGATTGAAACTTCAATCTTCAAGTCTGAACTCTTCAAGTCGAAGTTGGAGTCGACCTCGTCTGCGACTTCGCTCAAGTCGCACCTGGAGTCGACTTCGCCTGCGACTTCGTCATGTCCGTTTCCACTTTTTCAACTCTGGATGCTTGAAGTCGATGCTGGAGTCGACTTCGTCTGCGACTTGGTTTCCTAAGTCGCACCTGGAGTCGACTTGGCCTGCGACTTCACTTGTTCTTCTCCCCTTTTCAGCTCTGGACAGTTTGGGCTTTTTGAAGTCGATCTTGGAGTCGACTTGGACTACGACTTGGCCTTCCATGCTTTATGTTCTTCAAATGTATATCCCTTAAACATATCCACAAACATATTAGTAGCCCAGACATACTCAAATTGATTTGTTAATCATCAAAACATAGATTTAGCTAGTTTTCCACATATTTCCAACAATTATGAGTATCATGCGTAAAGTTGATGACAAGTGTTTGTTATGTGATGAAAGAAAATGAATAAAAAAAAATATATAATAAAAAATAAAATTGGATGAGATCCAATTTAAAAATCCCGCCGTGTGATCAGGGTAACAATCCTGAGTCACGTTTACCAATCGATAAAGATCCTGGAGTAAGGCTTCTAGGCACCCCGGTTCGGGGCGCCACATTTCTTTTCTCCATCATGATGCAACCATTTCCACATTTCTCCATACTTTTATAAGGATTTGCTTACAATGAAGCAATTCCAACGTATTCCAAGGTTGCAACATAACATCATATAAAATCACATTTTAAAAAGGCTTGCTTGATTAACTTTGCATCTCGCTTATCCCTTTTCCTTTGCCTATACATATAAGAATGACATAGCATTCATATACTTTCTTTTGCTTGCATTCAACTCATATTTCCAACTCATTTCCATTATCATTCACAATCCACTTGAATTCCAAGTCGGGTGTACATGCACATCATAACTTATGCATTATATCATTCATTTCACCATATTTTTAATATCCATTTTAAAGTATCATTCCCATATACCATAACACATTCATTAATCATTCATTTGACATCATATGGAAGTTTATTACTTTCACTTATCATTTTTCACATACTTTTCACATTTCGCACATTGTGCTCATTCTTAAGCACTTAGTTGATGTTTTAATCCTCAAATATTAATCTCAAATTTTCTTCAAAATCATGTTATTCCCTGTTCACAGTACTGTTCGAAATCACTGTTCATGATCACAGCATTGAAAGTTACTGTTCATGGGTTCAAAAAATTAACATTTTTTCCAAAAATAAAAATATCATGATATAGCTTATATTTATTATATCATGAGAAAATTCATGAATTTTGAATTTATCATCATTAACTTGGCTAATTAAATCTTTTTCTCCATATACTAAAATTCATCATAATTTCACTTAAGCATAATCCTTAAATCCAAAAATCATAAGATCAATATATCATCATTTCAACATCATAACTATCATAAACATTCATCCCAAATCATCATTTAGCAATATTGGAGCATTATTTACTCATTTTATACATGATCTTCCTGAATGCTCTATTTGCGCTCCAAAATTTTGATGTTTTGGCATAATTCCTATTAAGCAGCATAACTATACTTATTTTCTTATGCTTAGGCATTATCTAAGCTATGTTTTATCCTACTTAATATCCAAAAGAAATTTGAGAAGAATCCATATGGCGCCCCGAACTAGAGTGCCTAGAAGCCTTACTCCGGGACCGCTTTTGATTGGTAAACGTGATTTAGGATTGTTGCCCTGATCACACGGCGGGTTCTTAATTGGATCTCGTCCAAATTTTTTTTCATTTCTTTCTTTTTATTTTCTTTCATCACATAAACATATATTCATCATCATTTATAATGGACTTATCCATATCATCATAAATCATCAACTTCTCATATTATTCATAACTTCATAATTTTCATACAACCTATGTCTTTTTTAGCCATATCCCATTAGGACATTTGTTCATACAAAAATCTACTAACCTTTGTAGATTCCTCTTTTCCTTTAGCAATACATGTCTTTTATCTCTTAGCTTTCCCTACACCTGTCTGAGGTTGGGAAAACAAAACATGAGTCAAAACTCAATAAGCAAGCATTTTTCTTTCATTTAAATTCATTTCTCTCCATTCGATATAAGACACTTACTAAGTGATCAACTACCAACGGAACAAAAATCTGTTCATAAATATTGGATGTACAAATACTTCCTTTCCATATCTGACATAAACCTTTGTGTGTGGGTACGCTAGCTTGGGGAACATCTCACATAACATGGTCTATTATGCCGGTTTCTTGGACTTGGCCTCGTCAAGGGGACCTCGCGTCCTTTACCTTGATTAGCCTACCTTGTCTCCTGCATGCATGACTTTTGATTTTCCTGGCATTATATACCTCTTACACCAAGTAACTTGTCATGCTCATGTAGAGAATTATTTGCACCATCCTTTTAAAACATCATTTCAAATCCATGATTTTCCTTTTCAATTCATGTATGAAAATGCAATGCATTCATTCACACATAACATTCCTTTGCCTCCACCTCTTGGGAGGACGCCGCCAGCACACAGCCCATACGACTCGGCAATAGTGAAGGGGGACCCTCTGATCCGCTTTCTACCTCCACCAAAGACTCTTCATTATGCATCATACATGTGTAGATGTCCATGAACATCGCATGATATCAATATGCCAACATAACTTTTCATAAAAACTCATAAACATTCATCATTTCAAAACATTATAGGAATGACCACCCTTAAACACATTTCATAAATACTTGAGAATAAAATATATTTTCAAAAGGGTTTGCTTCCTTACCTTCTCAGTCCGTGTCCTCAACCTTCTCCTTTCCTCTTCCTATACAAGGAAATTGGATATTTTATTCATCTATTCCATGTCTTAGATTGCTTTCCATGCATGCTTTATGATCACATATTACCTCATTTTTGTAGAGGTTATCCCTTTATAAATACTTGGTCATTACCACCGTATATGGATTTTTATCCATAAATCCTTAAAAATTAAATCCATACATCCTTATAAAAATAAATCTTAATTTTTTCCAAAATCACACTATTCACTGTTCATGATTACTGTTCACGTTTACTATAGCAGGTTACTGGTCATCCGAGGTTACTGTTCACAGCGTGTTGGTTTGGGTTTCAAAAATTGACATTTTTTTCTCAAAACAAAAAATATCATGACATAGCTCTCAGTTCATGGGAAATTTATGAATTTTGAATTTATTATTGTTGGTCTCGAGTTAATGGCAAAACCCAAGAGGGGAGGGGTGAATTGGGTATTTAAAAATTTATAACTTAAACAAAAACTTAACCCCGGATTAATCCAGTCCCCTTAATGAAGAAACGAATTGGAAAGCAATATAATGTAGAGAACAGATAAATAAATCAAACACACAAGATTTTTATAGTGGTTCGGGCAACCTCCCTACTCCACTCTTCCAAGCTCACACTCCTTGTGACTTGGGTTCCACTATTGTATTCTCTCAATACAATTAGAGCCACTGCTCTCTTCTAGATTCTAGCTCTAGGGGGCATATAACACACTGCTCAAGTAGGTGATGAGTCACACTCCAATCACACACTACTTAGCATACACTTGATCCTAGTTCCTCAAACTAGATCAAGTTCAATCACAAATAAATGAAACACAAGGAAATCTACACTTTACAGATGTGTAGCAGCAGTTAGGCGCAGAGAAGAACTTGAAGAGTTGGCTTTTAAGATTCTGAAATGAAGCTCTTGCAGTTTGAAGTAGAGTTCTTCTTCTTTGGGTGGCTTGATCTCTTTTGAGCTCTTGAATGTAGTAGTTAAGCACACTTAATGATTCTCAGCTACTTCCCTCGTCCATCTTGAATGCTATTTATAATTGTGGAGGGAATCCGAACGTTAGAGGGTAGGTGGCGCGCATTTAATGCGCCAACGTTCAAATAAATTCCGACCGTTGTGACCCAAGTCGCATGTGGAGTCGACTTGGCCTGCGACTTGGCTTCCAAGTTGCACCTGGAGTCGACCTCGTGTGCGACTCCAGTTCTTCAGAGTTCCAAGTCCGAGTCTGGGTCAACATGGCCTTCAGTCTTCAACTCAAGTCGATCCTGGAGTCGACTTGGGTTGCGACTTGGCTTGGTCTTTTGCAAAAACATCTTGATCCTCTTGAACTGTCTTGAACTTTGTAAAATTGGTCTTCATGACTTGGGTATTGCTCTATTTGGAATAAGCTTGAAACTTAGCTTTGGACTTGATAGACTTGATTTGATCTTTGAATATGCATCTTAGCTTTTGATCTTCAAGAAACTTTAGTTGCTTTTTGAGAATGAACTTTGCATCCTATTTGGATTTGATAAATTCCAAATGGATTCTTGAAATAAGCTTGAAACTTCAATCTTCAAGTCTGAACTCCTCAAGTCGTAGTTGGAGTCGACCTCGTCTGCGACTTCGCCCAAGTCGCACCTGGAGTCGACTTCGCCTGCGACTTCGTCATGTTCGTTTCCACTTTTCAGCTCTGGATACCTGAAGTCGATGCTGGAGTCGACTTCGTCTGCGACTTGGTTTCCTAAGTCGCACCTGGAGTCGACTTGGCCTGCGACTTCATTTGCTTGTTTTCTATTTTCAATGCTATCCACCTTTTGCCATTTGAAGTCGCTTGTGAAGTCGACTTAGGTATCCACTTCACCCCAAGTCGAAGTCCAAGTCGACTTGGTAATCGACTTGACTTCTTTGTTTTCCTTAAACACTTAGCAAACTCATTAGTACACTTTATATACTCAAATTAGTCTTTGTTTAATCATCAAAACTTATGCTTTGGTCAATTTGTTTTGTTTGGAACATTGTTTCCAACAATTATCATTTACTTGGCCAAATAAATTATTTTCTTCATATACTAAAATTCATCATAATTTCACTTAAGCATAATCCTTAAATCCAAAAATCATGAGATTAATATATCATCATTCTAACATCATAACTATCATAAATATTCATCCCAAATCATTATGTAGCAATTTTGGAGTATTATTTACACATATCATATGTTATTTTCTCGAATGCTCTATTTTTGCTCCAAATTTTCGATGTTTAGGCATAATTCCAATTTGGCATGGTAACTATACTTATTTTCTCATACTTAGACATTATATAAGCATGGTTTTATCCTACTTAACACCCAAAAGAAATTTGGGAAGGCTACCCTCACCTCAAGTGGAGAACTTCTCTCCTCCTTCTCTCTTTCTCTCTCTTTCCTTCTTTTTCTCTTTCTTTCCTCTCCTCCTCAAGCTAAAACGTGGTGGGGGTGAGAAAATGCCCAAATTTGGAGCTGGGAGGTGTGCCTTGGTCGTTCACCCCATTGCCCTATTTATAGGATTTGATTTTTTATCAAATTGCATTTTACCCCCTCTTGCTCCATGGGTTAAATTCGAATTATTTTCTTCAAAATCCATGAATATTTTTTTGAGCCAAGTGCAGCCTCCTTGCTGCCCTATCACGTTCACTGTAGCTACCCCTTCTTAATTATTTTTGTTTTATTTAAAAATTCATATTTTATGCTAAATTCATCTCATCCATTCATTGTTTGATAAGGATGATTTTGGGCCGTTCATTTTGGCTCAAAAATCCATGCATGTCCACATCCCAGCTACTCCTTCCAGATATACATTTAATTTTTTGATTTTTAATTAATTAAAAATAACCCAAAAGTCAAATTATAATTAATGAAAAGTAGGCTACTTTTTTTTATCTTCAAATGACATTTAATCTTGACCCTTAATTCATAGTTTTTCATCAATCTTGGACCATTCATCATGTCCATCATCATATTTTGGTCATCCATAAAAAAATTCATCTCAATCTGACGTCTGAATTGCAAGATATGAATTTTTCTTCGTTTTCTTCACAAAATCCATAAAAATTCGAAAATTATTATTTTAATCCAAAAAGCACTTTAATCCTTTAGTGGGAAGCTTACTTTTTCATATTTTATGATTATATTAATCCAAAGTGATTAACTTAACATATTTCTTAATCCCACGTTTACTATTCACGTTTATTATTCATCCGAATTAACATTCCATAATTAGCTATTTAATCTTCCAATGTCATATATTGCTAAATATCATTAATATATATTGCATATAAATATCATTATATTACCCAGGGTTTATAACCCTAGGGTTTCATACAAGTTTCTAAAATTGGGGTTTCACAATCCCCTTACCTGAAGTGAAGATATCTTTCCTCCTTTCTCACTTTCTCTCTCTTTCCTTCTCTCTCTCAAGGCTTGGAACGAATTTGGAGTGGGAAAGCTTGAATTTTTCAAGCTTGGAGCTGGTTTGGAGTGCCTTTGGTCGTTCATAGCACCCCCTATTTATAGTTTTTCATTTTTCATTAAATTATAATTTGCCCCCTTGCTCAAGGTATTTAATTCTAAATATTTTTTTCAATTTCCATGAAACGTGTGGAGCAATGTGCAGCCACCCTACACAGCAGCTCATGCCCCCCAGCAACTGCTATTTATTAATGATTTTTTATTTATTAAAATTAATTATTTTAAGCTAATTAAATCTCAACCGTTGATTCTTGATGAGGATGATTTTAGGCCATTGGATTTTGGCTCCAAAACTCCTCCCCCTTGCATGTCCCTGCCCCTTTTGGAGTTTGTGCATTTAATTTTTTATTATTTAATTAATTAAGTTTAACTAAAAGTCAAACCTAATTTAATAAAAAAGTAAATTTGCTTTTTGATCCTCAAATGACATTAAATCTTGATCCTTAATCCATAATTTTTGATAGATCTTGGATCACTCATTATGTTCATCATAAGATTTTGACCATCCATAAAAAATTTCACCTCAATCCAACATTCGAATTGCAAATTATGAATTTTTCTTCATTTTTTATTCAAAATCACCCTTAAATCCGAAAATTATTAAAAAATTCAAAAAATACTATTCCGCTTTTGTCTTTTAGTGGGAAGCTTTCTTTTTCGTCTTTTATGATTAAGTTAATCCAAAGTGATTCACTTAACATATTCCTTAATCCCATGCGTACTATTCACATTTCACTATTCATCCGAATTCCATAATTAGCTATTTAATCCTCTAATTCCATATATTGCAAAAATATCATCAATATATTTCATATAAAGATTAATACATTACCTAGGATTTATAACCCTAGGGTTTCATACATGGTCCTAGAATCAGGGTTTCACAGTAACGCACTAGCGACATTCCAGCATTGCATGATGGCTATCTTTACTGATATGGTCGAAGACTTCCTGAGGGTATTTATGGATGACTTCTCAGTATTTGGGAACTCCTACGATGAGTGTCTTATCAATCTCTCCAAAATGCTTCAGCGTTGCAAAGACACAAACCTAGTTCTTAACTGGGAGAAATGTCATTTTATGGTGCAAGAGGGTATAGTACTCAGGCACTGGGTTTCCAAATAGGGAATTGAAGTCGACAAGGAAAAAATTGAAATAATAGAGAAACTTCATCCTCCCACATCAGTAAAAGGCATTCGCAGTTTTTTGGGGCATGCAGGGTTCTACAGAAGATTTATCAAAGACTTCTCAAAGATTGCTAAGCGACTATATACGCTACTAGAAAAGGAAGCGCCATTCGATTTCGATAAGAACTGCATGCAATCGTTCAACGAACTGAAAAAGAGATTGGTATCAGTGCCAATCATTATTTCTCTCAAGTGGAACCTCCGTTTTGAATTAATGTGCGATACAAGCGACTTTGCAGTTGGGGCAGTGTTGGGCTGGAGGAAGAACAAGGTATTTCACTCCATTTATTATACCAACAAAACCTTGAATGAGGCACAACTAAATTACACCACGATAGAAAAGGAGTTACTGACGGTGGTGTTTGCATTTGATAAGTTCAGAGCTTATCTAGTGGGGATCAAGGTGATTGTATACATAGATCATTCTGCCATTAAGTACCTGATTGAAAAGAAAGATGTGAAGCCACGCTTGATCCGATGGGTCTTGTTGTTACAAGAATTAGATCTCGAGATTAAAACTGAAAGGGAACGAAAATTCAAGTAGCTGACCACTTATCCCGCCTAGAGAGAAGCCAGCAGTTCCAAGACATGGAACAAATCAAAGAAGTGTTCCCGGATGAGCAGCTATTTTCAGTCTCCCAAGGCAGTCCATCATGGTATGTAGACTTTAATTCACATCAAACGAAGAAATTTCTCCATGACGTAAAATTTTACTTTTGGGATGAACCATTTTTGTTCAAGCAATGCCTAGATTAGGTATACAGGTGATGCATTCCAGAATGTGAGAGGGAACCAATACTACAAAGCTGTCATTCATCATCATATGGGGGTCACTTCCAAGGGGACAAAACTGCAGCAAAAGTACTCAAATCTGGGTTTTATTGGCCATCTTTATTTAAGGATGCTCATTTATTTGTCAAGCGGTGTGATCAATGCCAGCGTACAGGGAATATCACGAAAAGACATGAAATGTCGCTCACTAATATCGTTGAAGTGAAAATCTTGGATGTATGGGGTGTCAACTTCATGGGAGCCTTCATCCCTTCTTTTGGCAATCAGTTCATTTTGGTTGTTGTTGATTATGTATCCAAATGGTTTGAAGCAGTACCAACTCCAGTGGGTGATGTAAAATGGTTCTCAAATTTGTCAAGAAGAATATCTTTACTCGTTTCAACGCACCACGGGTTATTATTAGTGATGGAGGTTCACACTTCTGTAACAGGCAATTCATGGCAATCTTGAGAAAGTATAGAGTACGCCACAGGGTGACCACAGCATATCATCCACAAGCTAATGGACAAGTTGAGCTAGCCGACAGAGGATGGAAACAAATCCTATAGAAAACAATTGGGCCTTCTCGCAAGGATTGGTCTCTCAAGTTGGATGACGCGTTATGGGCATATCAAACAGCTTACAAAACTCAGTTTGGAATGTCTTCTTATCAGCTAGTGTATGGAAAAACTTATCATCTGCCACTTGAGTTGGAACATAACGCCTATTGGGCAATCAAGAAATTAAACCTGGATATGCAACAAGCTAGTGAGCGTAGACTGTTGCAGCTTAATGAGCTGGCTAAATTCAGAATGCAGGCTTATGAAAATGCTAAGATTTACATGTAGAAAGTGAAGAAATGACAAGATAAAAAGATCCTGCCGAGGTGATTTGAGCCAAGCCAAAAGGTCATACTTTTCAATTCCAAATTGAAACTTTTTCTAAGAAAATTCAAGTCGCGATGGTCAGGGCCATTTATCGTGTTAAAAGCAACTGATCAAGGCGCAGTGGAAGTATTCACTGAAAAATCAAATGGCAGTTTTTTGGTGAATGGGCAGCAATTGAAGCATTATATGGGGGATGATCTGCAGCGTTGCAAGGAGATGTTGTTGTTGGAAGATCCATAGAAAGATGGAACGTTGGGCCGATGATGTTAAACTTAGTGCTGAATGGGAGGTGATCCATTAGTCCTTTCTAATTTTGATAATTCGTAGGATTTCTCTTTGGAAATGCGAAGTTGAATCATGGTAAGTGAATCAAGTAAGGCATGTGAATTCGCTCAAGGCAGCCTATCATCAACTTATTTGACAGCAGTGGGGTATATTGGTGGCCAAAACAAAGTGGAGAAAATAGAGCATTAGCACCGCAGTGCCCCAAATCAGAGCCCGACGCCGTGTGATGAATCCCAGATTTTGTGGAGGCAGCAAGTTGGCGCCCCGATGCCACTTCATTGACAGCGCGACCCGGACGAGCTTAAATAGCTCGGGTTAGGGTTTTACCTTGAGTTTCAGCGCTGAGTTTCTCCTTACTTCTCCCCTCCAAACACTGACACCCCCATTTCTCTTCCATTTCTTCCTCATTTCTCCTACATTTCTATCCTTCTCTTCCCCAATCTCTCCTCCATTTCCTTCCCTTCTTCTCCCATTTCATCTCTCCCTCTCTTCCATCTCTAGATCTAACTCTAACCCTCCCCAATCAAGCCTTTACATTTCCTAAACCTACGCCCCATTCTTACCTTTGAGTTCTACTCCATTTCACATCCATTTTCATATCCCATTCATCCCCATCTTCTTCCCCATTTCAGGCCGATGCCGGATTTTCGAAGGGAGTCCATCGGCGCTTAGGTGCCACCCATTAGCGCCGCATTGTTAGTGCAGGCCCTCGACTTCAAAGTTTCATAGCAAGCATGATAACTCGTAGAAATGCGAGTTATCATGGCCCATTACAAACTATATTTGCGCATTAGTCCAAGAGATTAGGCATAGTTTGCATCCATTTAGCTTAATTTTCACTCGTTTTGCACTTTAGGAGCATTATTTAGTTTTTATGAATTTTTAGCATAAATTAGGCATTTTTAGTTCATTTATTTTTTGCAGGAAGGACGGGTAATATAAAGGCATGCGGACGAGTAGAATACAGAACAAAACCAAGTAAAGGAGCAGTGAGTTGGCACCTAGGCGCCACTTCACCAACATGCAGGTAAGTCCATAAGAGTTTTGAGGTCACAAGATACAGTAGCTTCCAGGGAGTTGGCACCTATGAGCCATGGCATGATCACACAGGTATTCCTGGAGAGTTTTCAAGTCATGAAGCTTCCAGGGAGTCAGCGTCGAGGCACCATAGCATGATCACACGGGTGTTCCAGGAGAGTTTCCAAGTCATGAAGCATCCAAGGAGTTGGCGCCTAGGCACCAATGCATGATTTCCTAGGGCATCCGGACATGTTTTTAAGTTACCCAGCACACAGAGAGTTGGCGCCTAGGCGCCACTATGCATCCGTACGCACAGATTTCTGTACGTGTGCTGCACAAATCTACTTTATAAGTAGAAACCTAGGGTTCGCGCCCGTGAGAGGGAGCCCAGAGCCAGAATAGACAACCAGAGAAGGAAGACAACTCGATTTAAACGCAGATTGAAGAGAAGATTCAACCTCGTTGGTGGAAACCGCCAGAAAATCAGTTTTCTCTTTGTCTTTCTATTTTTTTGGATACTTTTATAATGGATGTAAAGGATTTTTATATCATGTCTTTGAACTAAATTTCCTTTAGATAGATAGTTAGGATGAATTGATATCTAATTATATTGTATTGGTTCTTTGAGATTCAGGAATGAATATTTGATTTTTCTATATGATTGTGTGTGATTTACCCTTGCACATGTGGTTTAATGCTTTTTACAAGACTAGCTACCTTGTAAGATAATTTAATTGCTCGATTAATCCTTGGAAAAGGAGAATCTCTGCTAGATCCGTGTGTAGGGCATAGGTTTCCTCTTTGTTAAGAGGAGTTGTTTAATGGATATGAATATGCCGTTAAACCCTGTGTAGTCAGTGAACAGGTTATGAACTTATCAATTCCACTTTATTTAATGGCATGGGAACATAGCAATTGAATAGGGTGTAATTAGATTTATATACATTGGAAGACTTATATAAAAATTATTGAACTTGGACTAGTAAATCCATTCACAATCCAATGAAAAAGAACCAATGCAATATAATTTAGATTCAAGGATTCCGAACTATCCATCTGCCATCCCTGATTGGTAAACCCGTTTCTAGTATTCCAGCGATTTCGTGGACTCTATTCTAATTTCTTATTGCGTTTGTTAGCTTTAGTTTTAAATTCAAAAACTCATGATTTTCCTACCCACCGAAAGCAATTAAACTAATTAATAATTCCAGTTAGACAATTTCTCGTGGAAACGATACTCTACTCACTCTTTATTACTTGATTCAGCACGTATACTTGCGTTAAAAGCGAACATTTTGATAGACATATACGCAACTCGTCAAGTTTTTGGCGTCATTACTGGGGAATTAGTTTAACTAATTATTAATAGTTTTATTACTTTCTTGTACAATTCTGTAGAATAGTTCATTTTCATAACTTCTTTTAGTTTAGAATTTTTTCGCTAGTTTCAATTGAATTGGTTTTTGCAGGTTAATTTCATTTTGTATGTGCTGAGGCAGAGCCGAAAAGGAGGACATTATTCCTTTTGATCCGGAACCCGAAAGAATCTATCTGGAAGGCGTCGCAAGAGCAGGGAATCTAGGAGCCAACAACATACCATGGAGCGCATTAGGAATTAGGATGAGATCATTCACACAAACCAATAGGGGGACCAAAGGATTGAGATTCCAAATCATCCACCACAAGATGATTTGGACCAACCCATTTGGAATCTTATTGCGCTTGGCTAGAATGCAGTTCATACTAGCATCGCACCTCCTCCTATCGACAACAACAACTTTGAAATCAAACAGGTGATTTTCTAGATGCTCCAGTCCATTGGGCAGTTTGGGGGATTATCTTCTAAAAATCCCCACCGCCATCTGTGGAATTTCCTGCAGATCATGAACACGGTCAAGTAGAACGGGGTCTCCGACGTGGCAATGCGACTCCGGACCTTTCCATTTTCACTGAGGGATAGAGCTTCGGAGTGGCTTGATTCTTTGCCTCCGAACTCTATCAATACATGGAACGACTTGACTCAGAAATTCTTAGAGAAATATTTCCCGCCTGCCAAGTTAGCCAAACTGAGGATGAACATAGTCTTATTCAAACAACACAGAGACAAGACTCTATCAGAGGCGTGGGATCGTTTCAAAGACCTGCTCCAGAAGTGCCCGCATCATGGAATTCAATTGTGGGTTCAAATTCAAATTTTCTATAATGGTCTCCAGGATTCCACCCGTTACATGGTGGATTCATCGTCAAATGGTTCTCTGCTGAGGAAAAGCTACCGAGAATCATACGCCCTACTTGAAAACATGGCGACCAATGCCTATCAACTGTCATCTGACAGAAGCCGAAGTGGGGGTCTACTCCAACTGGACGCATTCTCATTGATAAAGGCCCACATTGATGCTCTATCCAGGTAGATTCAGAATCTATCCAGGCCGGCCAACGTCAACGTAGTAGGGGCGTCTTGATAATTGGAAATTAACAGTATATTATGTGGGCATTTTATTCCAATTTTATGGGGAATTATTTGAGTTCAATATTAAATTTGGTTTAAAATGTGATTTTTGCATCAATTGGGTGTTGAACATGAATTTTAAGATATTTAATAACTTTTATAATCTTTCAGCTTGAAATTTCATTCCATTCTTTTGTCTAAGGGAATTCGGACAAGAAGAAACAGGGAACACTTAAGTGCACGATGGATGGAAGAAAAGAGAAACCAAAGCAAGCAAGGGTGTCGGACGACCTTTCTTAGCCACTGCTAGAGCCATCATAGAATGGTCGACTCTCACTGACAGTTGGAGATGAAAAGATTGAATTTAATCTTTCTGAGGTAACAAAGAACCTATCAACCGATGACTCTTGCCTGCAGGTCGATGTCATCAACCCATTGCCAATCGAAGAAAAAGATGACCCGATTGAGGTATGTATCATTCAGAGTGCAACGGTTGAAAATGATAACCCTGAACTGTCTGCTTGTGCAGCTCTCTTGGATGAAAATCCTTTTATCTCACCTGCTGCCGACTCATCTCCTAGGAAGCTGGACATAGACCTCAATTCTGTTCCCTCGACAAAAACAAAGGAAGAAGCACCAAAGGTAGAACTCAAACCTCTTCCTAAAATTCTCAGGTATGCATTTCTTGGTCCAAATGATACTTATCCAGTCATAATCAATGAAACTCTTTCCGAATCCCAATCTGATGAACTATTATCTGAACTAAGAAAGCATAGGAAGGCAATTGGATACTGCATTAATGACCTACCTGGTATTAGTCCTTCTCTATGCATGCACAAAATTTTAATGGAGGAAGATTGTAAGACAAGCAATGAACCTCAAAGACGTCTGAATCCAAACATGAAAGAAGTGGTTAAAAAGGAAATTTTAAAACTTCTTGATGCCGGAATTATCTACCCTATTTCTGATAGTAGTTGGGTAAGCCCAATACATGTGGTAGCCAAGAAAGGCGGTATGACTGTCGTGAAAAATGATAAAAATGAACTTATACCCACGAGGACAGTCATAGGTTGGCGAATGTGCATCGATTATCGCAAATTAAATATTGTCACCCGAAAGGATCATTTTCCTTTGCCTTTCATTGATCAAATGCTTGAAAGACTTACCAATCACTCTTACTTTTGCTATTTGGATGGTTACTCTGACTACTTTCAGATTCCTATTCACCCAGAGGATCAAGAGAAAACCACTTTCACCTGTCCATACGACACTTTTGCATATAGACGCATGCCTTTTGGTCTTTTCAACGATGCATGATGGCCATATTTTTTGATTACATTGAACACATAATGGAAGTATTTATGGATGATTTTTCTGTTTATGACACTACATTTGAATCATGCTTATCTAACCTGTCTAAGGTTTTACAGAGGTGTGAAGAAACCAACTTGGTTTTGAACTGGGAAAAGTGTCATTTCATGGTACAGGAAGGAATTGTATTAGGGCATTTAATTTCAAGCCGAGGTATTGAGGTTGACCGGGCAAAAATAGAGGTCATTGAAAAATTACCACCACCTAATTCGGTCAAAGGAATTCAGAGTTTTCTGGGACATGCCGGCTTCTATCGACGTTTCATCAAAGATTTTTTTAAGATTGCTAAGCCACTGACTAACCTGCTAAACCAAGATGTAAAATTTAATTTTTCTGATGACTGTCTAAAGTCATTCTGCAGGTTAAAAGAAGCTTTGACCACTGCCCCAATTATATAGCCACCTGATTGGAGCTTACCATTTGAGATCATGTGCGATGCCAGTGACCATGCGATTGGGGCAGTTTTGGGTCAACGAAAGGATAATAAGCCAGTAGTGATCTACTATGCAAGCAAAACCCTGGATGATGCTCAAGTCAACTATGCAACCACTGAAAAAGAATTGCTAGCTGTTGTGTTCACTATTGATAAATTTCATTCTTATCTTGTAGGGTCAAAGGTGATTGTTTACACAGACCACGCAGCCATTCACTATCTAATTGCCAAGAAAGATGCCAAATCGAGGTTGATTTGCTGGATCCTACTGTTACAAGAATTTGACCTTGAAATCCGAGACAAGAAAGGCACAGAGAATGTGGTAGCTGATCATCTGTCTAGACTACCAGCAAATGAGGAGATTAATCTATCCAAAGATGAACTGATCAATGAGGATTTCCCCGACGAGCGCTTGCTTGCACTCAAGGAAATACCAATGCCCTAGTATGGAGACATTGTTAATTATTTAGTCTGTCAAGAAATTCCATCCAATTTCAGCTATCAACAGAAAAAGAGATTCATGGCGGACGTGAAATACTACATATGGGAGGACCCATACCTGTACATGAGATGCGGCAACGGTCTGATTCGCCGATGTGTACCAAACAAGGAAATCCAAAGCATTCTTTATCACTGTCATTCTTCACCTTATGGTGGACACATGGGTCCCACCAAAACTGCAGTAAAAGTCCTACAATCAGGTTTCTTTTGGCCCACTTTGTTCAAAGATGCTCGATCTTTTACACTAACCTGTGATAGGTGCCAAAGAACAGGAAACATCTCAAAGCGAAACGAGATGTCACTCACAAACATTCTCGAGGTCGAACCGTTCGATGTCTGGGGCATGGATTTCATGGGACCTTTTCCATCCTCATTCAACAACCAGTACATACTGCTTGCGGTTGACTACGTAACTAGATGGGTGGAGGCGATTGCTTCTCCAACAAATGACTCACAGGTGGTTGCTAAATTCTTAAAATGCAACATCTTTACCAGATTTGGTGTACCACGAGCAATCATAAGTGACGGAGGAAGCCACTTCTATAACAAGCAAATGGAGCTACTGCTCAAGAAATATGGGGTCATACATAAGATCGCCACCCCATACCACCCACAAACAAGTGGCCAGGCTGAAATCTCGAACCGCGAGATTAAACACATACTTGAGAAGACGGTATCCCAATCACTGCGAGATTGGTCAAGGCAACTCGATGATGCTCTTTGGGCATACCGCACTGCATTCAAAACTCCGATCGGGACAACACCTTTCCAACTAGTCTATGGAAAATCATGCCACTTTCCTGTAGAGCTGGAGCACAAAGCATACTAGGCAATCAAATTTTTGAATTTTGATCTAAAATCTGCAGGAGAAAGGCGCCTACTACAGTTTGATGAACTCGAGGAGATTCGACTCGATGCTTATGAAAATTCGAAGATGTACAAGGAAAAGACAAAATTTTGGCATGACAAACACATCCAGCAGAAGGTGATCAAAGCTAATGACCTGGTGTTGCTTTTTAATTGTCGTTTTAAATTGTTTCCAGGAAAATTGAAGTCGAGGTGGTCGGGACCATTCAAAGTATTACAAGTGTTTCCTCATGGAGCTGTTGAAATCTGGAGTGAAAAGACGGGAGCATTCAAAGTCAATGGGCAGCGCCTCAAACCCTACTTCTCAGGGGATCACATTCCAATAGGAGTCATCTACTCCTTCTGTGAAACCAAGCCACTCAACTGAAAATCTGTAGTCGGGGTGACGACTTTAAACCAAGCGCTTCTCAGGAGGCAACCCGAACTTTTCCTTTTTCTTTTAGGGAAATTTTACTTTTATTTTTTTTCTTTTCTTTTAGTTTCTTTTTAAAATTTTGATACTTTCTAATTTTAAGCTTTATTGGTTATTTTCAGAATCTACTTGGAAGGAAGCACCATGGGATGGAAATTCGGTTCAACTCGCCAAAACAGGGAAGTTAACATCTCAAATCTTTTACAATCTTTCTTTATTTTGATGGAATGATTTACATTGAGGACAATGTCGATTTTAAGTGTGGGGGTAAATGCATTGCATTAATTTTCTTTGAATTCCTTCACTACCCTACGATGATATTTTTTTGTCATAATTTTAGAAAATTTTGGGTAAATCTTGCCGTTGGACTGATCGAGACCCCATTTTGAACTCTTGTACGTCTTATAAGCAAACCATATTTGAAATTTCAAAATCTTTTAGTGAAAAAAAGAGTTGAACCATAGTGAGAGGTTAAATTTGTTTTGAACATGTACTCTTTGAAAATACTTAGATTTTTGTCTTGAATCACTTGATGAAACTGATATACCTAGGAACTAATTCTGCTTTCTTTCAAAATCAGAGTAATCCTTTCTAATTTATCAAAGGTTGTTTGTAATACACACAATAGTCATCCAAAAAGGTAGTTTTTCCCATATACATAAAAAAAATTCAAAGGACAAAACTCAATCTAACCAATTCATGGTGGACATGATTAAGGCATTTTCTTCAAGATGAGCCTATCTATGAAAGTACAATAGTTGTTTACCCCCATTAAACTTGGACTTCAATTTTTTCTAAACCTCAATTACCACCTAGTTGAACCAACTTTGACATTGAATTTTGAGCTGAAAAGTAAAATGGGAACAAGGTTTAACCTCACGGCTTGTGCAATTAATGAAAATAACTTCCTAAATACCCTGAAATATGGTGAGGGGAGTTATTGCCGGACTTGGTTAAAAAAATGAGCTAAACCAAGAATAAGAACAGGCTTGGAAAAGAATAAAAGCACTAAGTGTGGGGGTAACATTATTTCCTATTATAAAATGAGGCTCAAAGCCATGTGGAGATGGTTTAAATTCTGAAAATGTTCAAAACTTTATCTCTTGTGCCAAACTTGGCCATTGTCTTATTAAGTCCTTATGATCCTATGAATTGGCAGAGAAGATTTAAAATTTTGATGAGGTGTATATGATGTACTTTGACTGATATTTTCTGCATTACTACCATTACTTGAATTATTGAATGTGTGCATTGAATAACCAGATAAAAGGGGAAGATGCCTGATAGTTAGGAGTTTATTGCGGGAGTTTTTGAACTCTTAATGATTGAAAGCAAAATGGGCAAAAGAGTACACAGTATTAGTCATGTGAGAAGGGATTGTTGACTGAGATTTTCAAAGAGTATCATGTTTCAAAAAAAATTTAGTTTAATACTCTCACTAAATGGGTAGCTAAGCATTTATTTTCACGTTTCGCTCAAAGTTTTGAAACTTTGCAATGTGTTATTGAATTCCTTTGTTTTTGCTTGAGGACAAATAAAAGTTTAAGTGTGGGGGTATTTGATAATTAGAAATTAACAGTATATTATGTGGGCATTTTATACCAATTTTATGGGGAATTATTTGAGTTCAATATGAAATTTGGTTTAAAATGTGATTTTTGCATCAATTGGGTGTTGAACATGAATTTTAAGATATTTAATAACTTTTATAATCTTTTGGCTTGAAATTTCATTCCATTCTTTTGTCTAAGGGAATTCGGACAAGAAGAAACAGGGAACACTTAAGAGCACGATGGATGGAAGAAAAGAAAAACCAAAGCAAGCAAGGGTGTCGGCGCCTATGCGCCACCCTATAAGCCCATGTCAGAATCTCCAACACAACATTTCAATCTGCTTCCAGAGAGTTGGTGCCTAGGCACCACTTCACCAATGTGCTAAAAGTCCGAAAGGGTTTTGGGGATCACAAGGTAAAATTACATCCAGGGAGTTGGTGCCTAGGCATCAGTGCAAAAATTTCTAGCATTTCCAGAATGTGTCCAAATTGCTCAGCACACAGAGAGTTGGCGCCTAGGCGCCAATACGCAGACCTGCGTACGATTGCGAGCGGTTGGCTCATTTTAAGGGATATATAAAAACCCTTTGAGGGTTCCGAAGGAGGGGGACATAATTTTTCAAAGGAGAAGACCGTTTTTTCAGAGAGAGAAAGAGAGATAGAGAGAGAGAGAGGTGGAGAGCACAGGCGAGAGGAGAACCGGCGAGTTGCGTGGGGCGACCGACACATCATCGGAGCTCCAAACCAATAAGCTTTTCTTTTCTTTATTTTTATTATCTTGTTTAAGATGAGATGTTATGTTAATTCTCTATTGGACTTGAACATGCTGGGCTAAACCCTTAATCTAGGGTTTAGGATGTAGCATGTGTACAATGTAGCGTGGTGTGGATGTTAATTTATTTATGATGAATATTGTTGATAATTTACTATCTTGTGATTTAATGCTTGCTTGGTGTGAATGCCTGCACTTTGTCAATGATTCTCATATATTAGGTGATGGAACCGAGAGGTGAAAATCTAATATACGATAATCAAGATATTAAACCTAGAAATCTAAGACCATGAGAATAGGCATGATGACCTTGAGGAATTCCATGAACAAGCCACAAAACTTAATGGATTCTAATTAACTTAATCCCATGAGAATAGGTGGTTAAGAAAATTATGATACGCCTTGTAGGTTTCGGGAGAATGTGCAAGGATAAATTAGGGTTTGTTCTCCTTTAACAAACAATATCCAGAGTAATCAATTATACCACTACCCATTGCAAAAGACGCATGTGAAATCCTAGACCTTAGATACTCACACTCTCATTTTCTCAAATCATTCTAATTTCTATTTTATTTTCTCTTCCCAATTTCCTATATCTTTTCCATTTAATTTACTACATCCTCTTTCAACTTTTCTAATCCATTAAATCTGACAAGAAAGTGTTTAAAAGCAGAATTTTTAGTCCAAAATTCCCTGTGGATCGATATTTTATATACTACAATCTACGACCTGTGCACTTGCGTTGAGATTGCAGCTATCAGCAGCATATATTTGCACGTGGTGTGGAGAATTCGGCCATCCTAGTGATCAATATGCCTCCAATCTGAAGTCCATTAATTACGTGGGAATTTTTCAGAGAAAACCAGCAAATCCGTATGCAAACAACTACAACCCAGGCAGGAGAAATCATCCTAATTTCTCATGGAACAACCAGACGAGGCCGAATCAGCCACCGGGATTCTCACAGCAACCCCCGCAGCAACAACTAGCAAGACCAACTCAATTCAATCTGCCACCACGAGAAGAGAAGAAATCTGATCTGGAAAACCTCTTTATGCAATTCATGCAATCCCAAATCACAACAAATAGGAACTTGGTAGCACAGATAGGCCAACTGGCCTCAGCCCTGAATAACCTGCCTCAAGGATCCAGGGAGTTTCACTATTCCGTGCATAATTGGAAATCAATACTTCTGGAGAGCCCTATACGACTTGGGAGCCAACATTAATCTCATGCCCAAGTCAAATTTTAGAAAATTGGGCATCAGGGAAGCCCGACCTACGACAGTAATGCTGCAACTGGTGAACCGGTCCATGACATATCCTGAGGGCATTATCAAGGATGTTCTTGTCAAGGTGGACAAGTTCATCTTTCCTGCAGATTTCATTATCCTGGATTATGAAGAAGATCGAGACGTGCCAATCATTCTAGGTCGGCCTTTCCTTGCAACGGGCAAGGCTATCATTGACGTGAATGCTGGAGAGCTAACCATAAGGGTTCAGAACGAACATGTTACTTTTAGCATGTTCAAAGCGATGTAGTTACCAAATGATCCAGACGAATGTCTAATTATCGACATGGTAGATTCGGCAGTTCAGGCTGAATTCCAAATATCAGCTTTCAAAGACTTCCTGGAGGCATCGCTGGTTGGAGAAATTAGTGAATCTGATGACGATTCGGCAGAGATGATAGATTACCTATAGCAATCTCCAACTTTCTCACGATACCTGCAGAAATTCGAATCACTGGAGCTCAAGCCAGAATCTTTTAAACAATTGAAGTCGTCGATCGAAGAGCCGCCTGTTATGGAGCTAAAAGCCCTACCAAAGCACCTTAGATATGTCTACCTGGGAGCAGATTCCTCACTCCTGGTGATTATTTTTTCTACATTGGATCCCGTGTAGGAAGAAAAACTGCTCAAAGTGCTCATAAATCACAAAAAGGCCATAGGATAGACCATCGCCGACATTAGAGGCATCAGCCCGTCCTTTTGAATGCATAAAATTCAAGTGGAAAAGAATTCCAGGCCATCTATCGAAGCACAAAGAAGGTTGAACCCAATTATGAAAGAAGTGGTCAAAAAGGAGATCATCAAATGGCTGGATGCAGGCGTTATATACCCGATCTCGACAGCTCTTGGGTCAGCCCGGTGCAGTGCTTCCCGAAGAAAGGTGGTATGACGGTCGTCTCCAATGAGAACAATGAGTTGATTCTGACTAGGACAATTACTAGTTGGCGAGTCTGCATGGACTACCACAAGTTGAATAAAGCCACCCGAAAGGATCATTTTTCGCTCCCATTCATTGACTAGATGTTGGACAGGTTAGCGGGGTGGGAATTCTATTACTTTCTAGACGACTATTCAGGCTACCACCAGATTATGATAACACCGGAGGACCAAGAAAGGCCACATTCACATTTCGATATGGCACGTTTGCATTTAGGCGAATGCCATTTGGCCTATGCAATGCCGCAGGTACATTTCAGTGTTGTATGATGGTCATTTTCACTAATATGGTGGAGGTTTTTCGAGAGGTATTCATGGAGGATTTTGTTGGAAACATGTGTTGAAATAAGCCAAGTCTATGTTTTGATAATTAACAAATCAATTTGAGTAAGTTTTGGTTACTAGCATGTTTGTGAAGATGATTAAAGGATATAAAAATGAAGAAAATGAAGCATGAAAGGAAAGTCGATCTCTAAGTCGACTCAGGCATCGACTTAGGCCAAGTTGATCCCCAAGTCGACTCCTACAGTGACTTCAAGTGGCATTTTTCGTCCAGCATTGAAATCGGGGAGCAAAGCTGCCGAAGTCGCAAACGAAGTCGACTCCGCATGCGACTTGGGTAAAGTCGCAGACCAAGTCGACTCCAGCATCGACTTCAAACGTGATTTTTTGTCCAGAGTTGAAATTGGGGACAAGAGCTGCCAATCGAGACAACCCTCCCTACTCTACTTTTGCAAGAACACATACCTTTGTGTCTTGGGTTCTACTATTATACAATAATACAGTTAACGCCCTTGCTCTTTTCTAAACTATAGCTCTAAAGAACATTTATAATCACAACACAAGTAGACGGCGAGCTCCACTCTAACCGTACACTACTTGTCTTTACTTGGTCTTAGTCTCCAACACCAAGTCAAGTACTAAAACAATAAAGAAATCAAAAAATAAAATCTACACATTATAATTTGTGTAGAGCAGATTCAGTGCTTTAGTAGACTGAGAAAGATTGAAGAGATTGAGGCTTGTAGCACTTTGCAGTGAAAATATGAGCTACTCCTTATAGAGTACTTAATGTATACTTGAATACATGGAGGAGGGAAGGTGTAAGCTCAATGAATACTCTAGCTAATCCTTATAACTCCTTTTAACTTTGCTTAAATAGTTATGGAGTTATTTTGAATGTTGGAAGGTAGGTGGTACACATTAAATATGTCAACGTTTAATTTTTTTCAACTATTACGATCCAAGTAGCATTTGGAGTCAACTTCACATGCGAATTTACCCAAACCATAGGCTGAAGTCAACTTCGGATGTGACTTTGGTCTCGTCATTTGCTTCTCGAGAGGTTTGCTCATTGTCTTTAGCTCCAAGTTCCATTTTCAAGTCAACTTGGTTTGGGACTTGATCTAAGTCGTAAGTGAAGTCAATTTGGTTACAACTTCACTTTGCATTGTTCATAATGGAACTTCAAATCTTCATAATTTGTATATATTGGCCCCGAGTTTATGGCAAAACCTAATAAGGGAGGGCTGAATTGGGTTCTTTTGAATTTCTTTTGGTACATTAATTCTATCCCCTGTAAATTAAATCCTCTTAAATGTAAACATTAGAATTGAAGAATAACAAAAATATTAATGGCAAACACAAGAAATTATAGTGGTTCGAAACAATCTACTCTACTCCACTCTTCCAAGAATATACTCTTGTGTCTTGGGTTCCACTAATTTAATAAGATTATAGTTAGAGTCCTTGCTCTTCTCTAGATTTTAGCTTTAGGGGCCTTTACAAAGTTAACACAAGTAGGTGAAGAGTCACACTCCAACCACACACTACTTGTTTTTACTTAGCCTTGGTCTCCAATACCAAGCCAAGTAGAATTATAAGAGAATGAATAAAAGGAAGATTCTACACTTTATAAACTGTGTAGAGAAAGTTTCAGCGCGAAGAAGAACTTGTAGAATAAGTTCGATGGTGAGTAATCTTTAAAGCTTGCAATGAATAATACAATTCTTCTTATAGAGCACTTAATGATCACTTGAATACTTGTAAGTTGGGAGGTGAAAGTTTAATCAATGCTCTAGCTAACCCTCTTCACTTCATTTGACGAGTCTTAAATAATGGAAGAGAAAATTAGAATTTTACGAGATAGGTGGCACTCATCAAATGTGTCAACGTTCAAAGTTTTCTTATCATTATAGTACAAGTCACAGGTGGAGTTGACTTCGACTACAACTTCACATAAGTCGCATTCTAGAGTCGACTTGGGGTGCAACTTCGATCAGGGCTTTCCAACTCTTAAGACTTCCTTCCGTATGCAGTGCTCCTAGAGTTTCATTTTGAGTCAACTTGGCCTTCAACTTGACCCAAGTTGTAAGTAGAGTTGACTCAGGTGTGACTTCACACGTTCAACGTTCAGTCAGGCGGTTTATGCAACCCTTAAGTCGACTTAACTATGGAACTTCATCTAAGTCGCTAGTGAAATCTACTTAGCTATGCGACTTCACTTCTCGCTTGAAATTTAAAATTCCTTAACTAATGTTTCTTTGTTTTAATTTTTTCAAATCCTTGCTCTGAGTTGACTTGATTTTGGACTTCACCCAAGTCGCATGATGGAGTCGACTTGGATGTGCGACTTGACCTCTAGTACTTAGTAGTTGAAGTATTGCTTGGTTCTTCATAAACACAGGTCAGAGTCCCAAGTCAACTTTGTCTTCGACTTGATCCAAGTCGCAAGGTGAAGTCGACTTGGTTGTCAACTTTGTACTTCAACTTCCAATTAGATGGTTTATGCAACCCCCTAAGTTGAGTTGGCTATTGACTTTATCTAAGTCACTATCAGAGTCAACTTGGAATTGCAACTTGGCTTGTCTGTACTTCAAAATTTGTATTCCTTCAATCTGAAGTCGCAGTTTGAGGTCAACTTGGATATGGACTTAACCCACGTTGTATGGCTAAGTCAACTTGACTTTAAGATTTGGTCTGCTATGCTTTAACAGTTGAAAATTCCATCTTTAAGACATTTCACCAAATGTGTTATTAACCTTTATTAATCAAAATTGGGTCGTTAATCATCAAAATGTGAATTGCTATTGATTTTCTAATTGAGTTCACAATAATATGTTTTGAGCCTTGAGACTTTATCTCTTCAGAGTTTAACATTCTTAACTTCCATTTTTGCTTGGTATTCTCAACTTCATATGGTCTTCAAAAATATAATCTCCTTTAATTCAAGTCTTGTCTTCGAGATCTTATTTCATCATGGCTTGAATCTTTAATCATTGATATTTATCTTCAAGTCTTCAAGATATGTAACCCTTGATTTCCATTTGTTGATCTTTGAGTTCAGTTTTTTATGTTTTGCACTCCTTGGTATCCAAGTCATATACTCGGGTCAACTTTGTTTTGCAACTAACTCAAGTTGTAAGTAGAGTCGACTTGGGTATGTGATTTTGGTATCTATTACAGACTTGGTTCATTAAAATCATCATTCTAATGCTTGAGCTTTCCGAGTCTCTTTACTAAGTCTAATTTATGTGAGGCTTCACCCAAGTCGGATGATGGAGTACATTTGAGGTGCGACTTGACTTCTTCAAATTCTTCATCGGCTGCTTAAAGTATTTTTAAGTCACATGCTAAGTGAACTTGGCTTCGACTTGACCTAAGTCGCATACAAAGTCGACTTTGGTTGCGACTTAACCTAAATCTCATGCAAAGTCGACTTCGGTTGTGACTTTGCATGCTCACACATCCCCAATATCAAATCTAACTGAAAAATGTCTGTTGAATTCGATCCCGTGGTCAACTTGGGTATCAACTTGACTTAAGTCAATACCTGAGTTGACTTGACTCTGCTCTTGATCTATCGTACCTTGCTTATAAAAAATTCTAACTTTAAACATTGCAATACCCATGTTAGTACCTTTAAATTCTCAAACTTGAGTTGTTAATCATCAAAACATGGATTGTACTTGATTTTCTAATTGAGTTCATAACAAATTAAAGTTTTGAAAGATTGTTGTTGGGCAGAAGCTTTTATATATGATTTATTGGTTGTAAAATTAGTTTTATTTTATATTTTGTGTAAATATGTTAAACATTAAGACATAGTTAATCAACAAATGAATAACTTATTTAATTGCTTCAATATTGGAATTGAGCTAAATCCATAAAGTAATTTTGAAGGCAAAATTATATTACTTCTAAATGTGTCAATTAGGTGATTGGCGTAATCTAAGCACAAGAGACTTGAAAAATATAGTAAAATAAGTTTGGCCCAAACATCGTAATTTTGTGTTTACTTTATTTTAGTTCGACTAGATATGTAACATTGATAATAATTTGTCCATTGATTGACTTTAATACAAATTTGATTAAGTTCATGTTTTGATTTATTAACCTTGAGTGAATACTCAGCATACATATGGGAACTATAGTAATTAAATGAGGGTGCAATACTATGTGGACAAAAATAATATTTTTCATAACTATATGAGCCCTCGATGCCTTTATACAAATAAAATTTCATAATGTTTTAAATTTGTTTAATATATGTTTTGATTTTCAAAAGGAGTGGATATATGCACATCCATTTAAAACTTTTGATAAATTTAAAATATTTTTATTTTTGAAAATGGATGAAAGGGAGATTTACTCCTTTCTTTTTTATTTTAAAAAATCAAGGTAAATATTATATAATATTATATAAATTAAAATATCAAATTCACAAGAATAATATATTGACAGAGCCACATTTTTAAAAAACAACAATAAAATTAAAATTAAAAATATTATTTTTAGTAATTCTAAAGTATTACCATCCACTAAACAAAATAAAATAATTTAGATTTAAAAGTTTAAAATAGTAAAAACAAGAGTGATATATTAAATTACTTTCATATGTAAACAAAATAATTTTTTTACCTCAATTTTATGAGTCCTATACGCCTCAAATCTTTGATTTGGATAATATTTTTTATTTTATTGTTAAATAAATAATATTAAATACAACTACAAATCATTGCTATCAATTAGAAATCATTATAATCATCATTGAGAAAAGAATAGAATTAGGATATCATAGTAGGAATATTGAAAGATAATAGTTTAATACCTACATCTTTAATACATATAGGTGAAGTTTTCACCCTCATAAATAATGGTAAAAATTATTATTTTTAATGAAAATACATAAATTTAAACTGACAATGTTTGTCGATATAAAGATTGCATATGCGCTTCATTAAAATGAAAAGAAAATATAAATAAATAAAATAGGGACTAAAATACCAAGAGTATATATTTTTAATTTTTAAAAATAGGAGTATTTTAGTTATTTAAGGGTGTTTTAAAAAGCACAATAACTTATCAATTCAAAACATTTTAATCTAAGGGTGTGTTTGGGAAGTGATAAAAATTTTGATATAAAAGTTGTTGAAATAAGAAAAAATTATATGATATGATAGTAATATTGATAATGAATAAAAAAATAAAGTTAAAATAGATAGGTTAGTTATATGGATAATTATATAAAAATGATAAAAATACGAAAAAAAATTAAAAATAACATAGTTAGAGATAGTGAAAAGTTTTAGATGAAATGTTTTATTTAAAAACAAACACACCCTCCATCTTTTTGCACTCCACAATTACCATTTTAAAGTTATTTTTCACATATTTCTATGCAATTAACTTATGTTTGAATTATTTCTCCCCAAGTACTCATAATTATCTTATTTATTTAATTTATTCTTTTAATAATCATCATTACTCATATTTTGTCCTTGTTTAGTAACGTATGGGAAATATGGCAAGGAGAAACATGGGAGCACCAATTCCCAAGCTTATTAATTCATCAATCAATAACCATATTTTTACTCATTTACCCTTACGTCTGATCAGTTTTCTTTCCTACCACACTACGACTACCATATTTATTCCATCTTTACTCATATTATTTTATATCAATCGCATAATTCCCAAAAGATTCAATTTTTCACTTCCCACCACATCCTACCATTCCCACAAATAACATCATACCAAACATTCCTATATCATATCCTTTTCTACTATTTAAAAATGTTGACAATAAAATATTTTTAAAAAAGTCTTATTTATTCCAAAACACACCCAAAAGGGATGTTTGTTTTAAGAGTTAATTTCAAATATACCAATTACATTTTATCTTAATTTCAAATATGCCAATTAAGTTCTGAAACTTCCATTTATACCCATTAAATTTATCATAAACTCCAAGTATACATATTCCATCTGTTGATAAGGTAAATTAATTTTAAAATCCAAAACCACCCCTCACACCCCACCATTCTGCTCAATGAGCCCAACATCTATCAATGTACCACCCTACTAATCAAGGTTAGAAATTTGTGGCTTGGGATGAATTAAGAGCTATCGTCAGTGTTGAAGAAGGACGTGGATGTTGCGGGAATTTAGATTGGGAAGTGGCTAGGCTAACATCATTGGAGTTGCAAAAGGGCGAACACTACTGGAATTGGAGAAGACAAGGTTGGACTGTGTGGAGACTCGGCAACATTTTGTCAATGGTAAAATGATAAAAGGGTTGGGTTCATCAGATTTATGTGTTGACTTTGGGATGTTAGAAGTGTGGATTCAAATAGTTAAATTGCAAATCAAGGATTACGCATGCTTTATCGATTAATAACCAACTTTGAGGATATTAAAGGTAATAACGGTTTTAGTTTGATGTTTGAAGTTAGAATTTTCCAATTCAATCAAAAACAGTCTAAGTTGCAATGTTATGTCGACCTCAACATCAACTTGGGTTAAGTCGATACTGAAGTTAACTCCAAACAATGACTTAGAATGACATGTGTGAGTTAGATATTTTTCAATTGAAGATTGACGATTGAAGCCACACCCAAAGTCGACATAGACTGCAACTAAGGTAAAGTCACAACCAAAGTCAATTTAAGAATGTGACTTGGGTAGCATATTTTTACTAATTTTATTTGGAGAGCCTAAGTCATACTTGAAGGCAACTTCACCTTGCGACTTAGTTGAAGTTGAAAGCCAAGTCCTAATCTGAGATTCGAGTTTCTAAAAAACACAAATGGAGATTAGACTGAGTACCAGCAGTGAAGTCGTACACTCAAATTGACTTCACTTGGGACTTAGATCAAGTTTCAAGCTAAGTCAACTCAATTTCAAGACTTAAAGAAAAATAAGTAAAAAGAATGAAGTTTTTAAAGTTCCTACATTTCAAGTATAATGAAACGGCACATCCAAGTTGACTTCACTTATGACTTAGGGCAACTTCCAGACCAAGTCGACTATGGAATGAAATTTGAAGAAAAAAAGATGAAGAAAAATGTTGTGGAAGAAATTAGAGGACTGATGTCAGAACCAGTTTTTTTTTATATATAATCTTTCTTTTGTCATGAGGTAATTTATGAACACCACTAGTACTTAATAATATTAGTGTTATGTATACTATATATAGATGTGACACCTAAGAGATTTGTAGTGTATGCACGCATGCATTAAACTCTTGGCATGTCGAGTTGTATATGTTGGGTCCCGAATAGATGGCAAAACCCAAGAGGGGAGGGGTGAATTGGGTTCTTAAAAATTTCTTCGGTAACTTATCCCCTTGTGAGTTCAATCCCCTTAAATGAAGAAACAAAATGGAGAGCAAAGCAATATAGAAAGCAGAAATAAAATAGACGCAGATTTTTATAGTGGTTCGGGCAACCTCCCTACTCCACTCTTCCAAGCTCACACACCTTGTGACTTGGGTTCCACTATTGCATTCCACGAATACAATTAGAGCCTCTTGCTCTCTTCTAGATTCTAGCTCTAGGGGGCATATAACACTTAGCACAAGTAGGTGATGAGTCACACTCCAATCACACACTACTTTGCTACCACTTGATCTTAGCTACGCAAGCTAAATCAAGTTCAACACAAACAAGTAAACAAAGAAAGAAATCTACACTTTACAGATGTGTAGCAACACTTTAGCGCAGAGAAGAACTTGAAGAATAGGCTTTGAAGATTCAGACGATGAGCTTTTTGCAGTTTGAAGCAGAGTTCTTCTTCTTTGAGTGGCTTGATCTCTTTAGAGCTCTTGAATGTAGTAGTTAAGCACACTTAATGATTCTCAGCTACTTCCCTCGTCCACCATGAATGCTATTTATAATTTTGGAGGGAATCCGAACGTTAGAAGGTAGGTGGCGCGCATTTAATGCGCCAACGTTCGAATTAATTCCGACCGTTGCGACCCAAGTCGCATGTGGAGTCGACTTGGCCTGCGACTTGGCTTCCAAGTCGCACCTGGAGTCGACTTCGTGTGCGACTCCAGTTCTTCAGATTTCCAAGTCCGAGTCTGGGTCAACTTGGCCTTCAGTCCTCAACTCAAGTCGATCCTGGAGTCGACTTGGGTTGCGACTTGGTGTGGTCTTTTGCAAGAACACCTTGATCTTCTTGAACTGGCTTGTACTTTGTTAAATTGGTCTTCATGACTTGGATATTTCTTCATTTAGAATAAGCTTGAAGATTAGCTTTGGACTTGATAGACTTGATTTGAACTTTGAATATAAATCTTAGCTTTTGATCTTCAAGAAAATTCAGTTGCTTTTTGAGAATGAACTTTGCATCTTATTTGGATTTGATAAATTCCAAATGGATCCTTGGAATAAGATTGAAACTTCAATCTTCAAGTCTGAACTCCTCAAGTCGAAGTTGGAGTCGACCTCGTCTGCGACTTCGCCCAAGTCGCACCTGGAGTCGACTTCGCCTGCGACTTCGTCATGTCCGTTTCCACTTTTTCAACTCTGGATGCTTGAAGTCGATGCTGGAGTCGACTTCGTCTGCGACTTGGTTTCCTAAGTCGCACCTGGAGTCGACTTGGCCTGCGACTTCACTTGTTCTTCTCCCCTTTTCAGCTCTGGACAGATTTGACTTCTTGAAGTCGATCTTGGAGTCGACTTGGTATACGACTTGGCTTCCATACTTGATTTTCTTCAATTGAATATTCCTTAAACAATTCCACAAACTTGTTAGTAGCCAAGACTTACTCAAATTTAGTTTGTTAATCATCAAAACATAGATTTAGCTAGTTTTCCACATATTTCCAACAGTTAGGGTACCATTCATGGGCATATTAAAATAAGTATGAGTTGTGCATTGACATATTTGGTGGTTGCACTCCTTAGGTATAGTATGATTTTATGGGGTATCGATTTAGAGGTTTATGACTGATGTGTTGTTTGAGACACTATAATTATCGTGAACCTTCATAGAGTAAGTACGAGGTTCGACCTGTCCAGTCAGGTCATGGAAAGAAGCAAGGCCCCTGTAAAAAATTTTAATTGATTAAGTGGTATGGTGGAAAGGTTAGTGACAAATTAGTAACCGGGCCCGCCCACGTATGGACTCGACTTGTGTTAGCAAAGGTCCTAAAAGCTAAGGGTGTGCGACCAACCTTCCTCATTTTTCCTTCTTCTCCTTTCCGCTCCTTCTCCCTTCTTTCTCCCCTTCTCACCAGCATCGAATTGGCCCTAATCTTTTCAAAATCTAACTAAACTCATCAAAGATTATTAGTCCGCATCAAGGAAGCTTGCAAATCCTAAAAGCTCGAGTCTAGGATTGCTGGTTTTGGGGGAAATTATGATCTAAGTAGATGTTTCTTTTTTCTCAATTAGTAGTAGAATCTTATCTTAGTCTTGGTATAGGACTTGTAGAAAAAGGGGTAAGTCCAATAATTGCGTGGCTTGGGGCATTTAGAGTCTCTAACGATTTAGGATTAGCAGGAACCATAGGAAACTTTATTTTGATAAGTGAAATTTGAAAACTAGATGACGGATTAACATTCTTTCCTCCCTTATAGACGATATTGTTTGATAGGTTCAACTAAAGTTTATCTCCTATGCTTTTCATGCGTTTGATAAAATGCTTATGTGTAACGATGGGTATTCTAACTTTAAAGCTAACGCTATGGGTTTACTGATACTTTTTGTGTGGTTTGCGACACTTAATCTCATGTGTATTGGATAATATACTAATCGAGATATATGGCTATAGTAGACAGTTTAATGCATATGTATGATTATAAGTAATTGTATCACATAACTTTTGATATAATTGGTATGTGCATGAGTTATTTAGCTAACAAAGGTTGTTCATGACCCTTAATTGACATGAGAAAAATGGTTGTTCATGACTCTTAATTGATATGAGGAAAGGATTGTTCATGGCCCTTATTTGACATGAGAAGAAGATTATGCAGGTCCATTAAGGACATGCAATTATATGCATACGATCTCAACGATGGGTATTGGTCCCTTACATTTTGCATTGTCATTCATGATTTGCCTTACCGCATCTATGTCATGGCGTATGCATTAAGAATCTTATTTATATCTATTTCGTACTGATTGTTATCTACTTACTAAGTCTGTTAGTCTCATGTGATTTATTGTTTTGCCTTTAGATCACATATTAGGTGAGACACCTCGAGATAGAGTTGAAGAAGAACCCAATCCTAGGGTTTGACCTGTAGGCTAGGGCTTACTTTTTGTTATTATGGGCTTCTTTTGTCAATACTAGTAAATGTTAATGCTTACTTAGTTGATCCAACTGTGTTAAACCTCTTATATTAAACATTTTGGATTTGATCATAATATTTGTGAATACATATGATAATCTTTAGAGATGTCTTGTTGTATGATGATGATGCATGAAAATTTTCTTACTATATGTATGTCTTTGCGGCATAAGAATGCAAATGCATGAATTTAAAACTAAATTTTATATTTTAAGATGGAAATTGAAATGTTTATGAATAACAAGTTATGAATTACAATACCACCCTTGTAGTTATGGAAAGATGTTGCCGAATGTTTCTTAAATCAAGTGATACTTGTCAACTAACCATTAGGAATGTCTAGGGAAGGGTTCGTTACAACCGAAGTCGAAAGCCAAATTGATTTCAGTTTGCGACTTGAGTGAAGTTGACTCCAGATGTGACTTGAGTTGCGAAGGTTGAAAATTTTTGAATTTTGGCACATTTGATGCACATTACCTATCCTCTAATGTTTAAGTTTCTTCCACATCTATTTAAGATAAATCAAAGAGAGTTATGAGGGTTAGTAAGAGCATTCATTAAGCCTTCATCTTCAAGCAATTAAGAGTGCATTAAGTGTTTTTCAAAGCAAGACTCTCAAATCTTTTAAAAGTACTTCATCCTCTCATCTTCTACATCTTTAAGAGTTTACTACTAAACCTTAATTGTACTACACAAATTTGTGAAGTGTAGATCCTTCTATTTCAAGTACTCTCTGTTGTATTGATTATTTGACTTGATGTTGGAGACTAAGACCAAGTCGAAATAAAATAGTGTTTAGTTGAAGTGGAACTTGTTGTCTACTTATATAACTGTTATAAAGGCCTCATAGAGCTAGAATCTAGAAGAAGAGAGTTGATGCTCTAATTTTATCTTTTGTAAAGATAGTGTAACTCAAGACACAAGAGAGTGTGTGCTTGAATGAGTAGAGCAGAAAAAGTTATCTAAACTACTATAATTCATTGTGTCTCTTGTAATTCTTGTATTTATTTTTTTGCTGCTCTCTCTAGTTTTATAAGTTTGATTCAAGGGGATTGAACTCAAAGGGGTTAAGTTTTTAATTGCCAAAGAATTTTAATAATTCATCACACCTCTTCTTTTGGGTTTTGCCAATAACTCGGCACCAACAAAAAGTATATCTAGCAATTCATGGAAGAAAAGTTCTGTGAATAGGCCAACAGAGTACAAATCTAGTGGGTTTCCTAGATTCCGTTGCTAGATAAGACAAACATGGTTGGATGCCATTGTTATCACTTAGTGCTAGAGATAAGGAGACTGGCAAATGAATTTTTGTTGGAGGTAGCTGGTTTCCCTTTTATAATGGCTGTCCGTTGTTCTTAAACCTGGTTGGCGGTAACATGATAAATGATGGTGGATGAGTCTCATGCCAAACTACTAGACTTTCCTTTGATCGGTGGTTGCAAATGATATGCTATAGGATTAAATAATGGTCAACTTCCCATCAAAAAATCATAGCCAACTAATTTTAGGGAAGAAGATGACTCAATTTGGTGCTCCAACAATGCACTACTATTAGTACATGTGCATATTAGTTTATAATAAATCCTTGCAATTCAACCCAATTCATCTAGTGCTTCAATAAGTTACTTCTTCAGATTGGCAATCAACTAGATCTGAAACTTCCATCATCTTCCTCACCCTCATCTTCCTCAATTATTTGGATTCCCCTGCTTTCATTGCCACACTGTCTCTTATCTTCAACGTGCTTTCATTGTGTGGATTTTGTATTACTCATTTCTTGGTAAGATTTACAAATGAGGCTTGGTTTGAATTTTAAAATTCAAACATCATTTCAAATGCAACATCCAGATTTACTGATTTTCATTTAGATTCGTAAACTGAAATTTTATTTTGGAGGCGGGAATATGGTAAAGCAAACCCCTTTATTTTAATTCATGTTTTCAAGTTGCAGGAATGCTAATGAGCATTTTGGAAATTTCATGTTGTGGGGAACAATGTACTTGACAGAATGAGTATATTTAAAATTTATGACAAAGATATGAGGTACAAATGAAAGTTTTAAAACTTAGTAAGTATATTTGAAATTAAGGTCAACTGTAGTAGGTATATTTGAAATTAGCCCTTGCTTTAAATAAAAACTTTTCAAATAAAACTTTTCAATCTAAGGAGGTATTTATTTAACCAAAAAAACTTTTCAAACTAAAATTTTTCACTTTCCACAATTGCTATATTTTTTAATTATTTATTCACTTCTTCGTATACACTTACCCTACTTTTCAATCATTTCTACATAATTATCCATATATATAACAATTTGATTTTAACTTGATTTCCTTTATTCATCATCATTACTTTTATAATATCACGTTATTTTCTTTTATTTTAAAAATTTTATATCAAAACTATTCATCAAAAGTTTTATCACTTCCCAAACACACTCTAAAACTTTTCAATTTCACTACAACTATCCTATTTTCTAAATCATTTTTTCGTACTTTCCTATATAACTATTATATATTTCAATTATTTTTGCATAACTATCCATACAAGTAACATAACCTAAACAAATGTCATGATTTTCAACATGTTTACAAATAAAATGATGTATCACATCTATATGCTTTGTTCTAGAATGCAACACAGGATTCTTGGTCAAACAAATGGCACTTATATTATCACATCTAATTGGAATATCATGATAATCAATACCATGGTCTTTAAGTTATTTTTTCATCCAAAGTAATTGGGCACAACAGCTCCCGACGGCAATGTATTCGATTTCCGCGGTAGATAGAGCAATAAGAGTTTATTTTTTTGAAAACCATGAAACCAACATGTTTCCAAGAAACTGACATGTTCCACTAGTGCTTTTTCTATCTACTTTGTAACCAGCAAAATCCGCATCCGAGTAGCCGATTAGATCAAATGTTGACCTCTTTGGATACCATAGTCCTAGATTAGTAGTATTTATCAAATATTTGAAAATTCTTTTTACAGCTATTAAGTGTGTTCTTTAGGACTTGATTGGAATCTAAAACACATGCAAACACTAAACAAAATATCTGGTCTAGAAGCAGTTAAATGTAATAAAGAACCTATCATGCTTCTATTCAATTTTTGTTCAACAGATTTACCCTTTTCATCCTTGTCGAACTTGATAGTTGAACTTATTGGTGTGTTTGCGCCTTTGCTACTTCGCATTCCGAACTTTTTTAACATTTCTTTGATGTACTTGGACTAATTTATGAAGATCTCTTCCGCTAGTTGTTTAATTTGCAACACAAGGAAGAAGTTCAATTCTCCCATCATTCTCATTTCAAATTCACTCTGCATAATCTCAGAAAATCTTGGTACAAAGTTTTATTAGTAGCACCAAATATTATATCATCAATATAGATTTGAACAATTAAAATATTTTTATCTTTATACTTGATGAATAAAGTTGTATCAACATTTCCTCTTTGAAAGTCATGATCAATCACGAATTCACTTAGCCTTTCATACCAAGCTCGTGGAGCTTGCTTTAGTCCATATAATGCTTTGGTTAATTTGAAAATATATTTTGATTGATCCTTTTCTTCAAATCTCGGAGGTTATTCAATATAAACTTCCTCATTCAAATATCCATTCAAAAATACACTTTTCACATCCATTTGAAACAATTTAAAGTCCATGTGAGAAGCAAATGCTAGTAGGATATGTATGACTTCTAATCTAGCCACAGGAGCATAAAATTCTTCAAAATGAATTCCCTCTTCTTGGAAATATCCTTTGGCTACCAATCTGACTTTGTTTCTCACAACAAGTTCATTTTCATCTAATTTGTTCCTAAAGACCCATTTGGTACCAATAACTGTGCAATCTTTGGGTCTAGGAACTAGGTGTCATACATTGTTCCTTTCAAATTGATTTAACTCTTATTGTATTGCAGTGATCCAATTTTCATCATTAAAATCTTGATCAATGGATGTTGGTTCAATTTTCAACACAAAAGCAAATTCTCCACAAATATTGTGTCTTGACCTTCCAGTTTTTACTCATGCATAGATATTACCAATAACTTGCTCAATTGGGTGGTCGTTTTTGAATTTTAAATTAGTTAGAGGTTTGTAAGAATTGTTACCTTCACGTACTCTTTCCTCCATGAAATTTTCTTGTTTTGTTTCGGCCTCTCCTTGTTGCTCTTATTGTTCTACCTTTGGGTTCCTTGATGTCTCATCTGCATCATTTAACTCATCCTCCTTTCTCGGAGTTTTGTTAAATTCATCAAAGAGAACATGTATTGATTCTTCTACTAATTGATTTTTCTTGTTAAAGACTATATACGCTTTGCTATTTGATGAATAACCAAGGAAAATTGTCTCATCACTTTTGGTATTTAATTTACCCAATTTGATTTTTCCATTGTTTAATACATAGCAAGTACATCCAAAAGCATAGAAATATGATATGTTTAGTTTTCTTCCTTTCCATAGTTCATATGGAGTCTTTTTCTAGATTGCTCTAATGGTAACTCGGTTTAAAACATGACATGTTGTACTTACAGCTTCACCCCAAAAACTTTTGAACAATTTACTCTTATTTAGCATAGTTCTAGTCATTTCTTGTATTGTCCTGTATTTCTTTTCAACTACCCCATTTTTTTGGGGGTTCTTGGTGCAGAAAATATATGGTGAATTCTTTTTTCATTGTAAAATTTTATAAACCACTTATTTTCAAATTCACCACCATGATCACTTCTAATAGAAATAATTGCATTTTGTTTTTCATTTTGCACCAAATTTGAAAACGTGACAAACATAGAAAATGTTTCATCTTTGCTAGCTAAGAGTATTATCCATGTGAATCTTGAAAAATCATCAACAATAACAAATACATACTTTTTTCCTCCAAGAGTTAGAATGTCTGATGGCTCATAAAGATCTATATGCAATAGTTCAAGTGGCCTAGTCGTTGAAATTTCTTTTTTGGTGGAAAATGGAATCTTGGGTTGCTTAGATAATTGACAAGCCTTACAAATTTTGTCCTTGTCATATTTAAGTTTTGGTAATCCTTCTACTAGGCTCTTTTTCTACAATGTTTTAATATTTGACATATTAATGTGTCCAAGCCTTTTATACCATATCCATGGATCATTTTCTATGGCTATTAGATATTTTCCATCAAGCTCATCTAGACAAACTAAATATATATTTTCATGTCTTTTGCCACTAAAAACTATGTAATCATCATCAAATATATTGCATATGCAAGATTCAAATACAACTTTATTACCTTTATCACATAATTGGCTAATACTTATTAAGTTATGTTTGAGTCCTTCAACAAATAATGCATCCTCAATACATGCATTGGAATTTCTATAAACATTTTCTTTACCTTGGATTATACCTTTTTCATTGTTCCCAAAAGCAACAGTTCCTTCGCTACACGATTTGATCTTTTGGAACAATTCTTTTTCTTTCGTCATTTGTCTTAAGCAGCCACTATCCATAAACCATATGTTGTTGGCCTTTGCTTTAAGACAAACCTGCAAAAATAAGGTCAAGTGGAGCTTATCTTTTTGGTACCCATTTTATGGGTCCATTTGGGTTAGTTAACCATTGGAATCTACGTTGATCTACCCTTAAAGGCATAAATCTAATGCTCTTAGGTACCCAAACCAATTTTGCACCAAGGTCATGTAATTTTCTTATTTTACATTGATATACCTTGTGCCCTATCTTGTTGCAAAAATTATAAGCTCCTGGAAGTCTTGGAGTAGGAATCCATGCAGTAGTTGGTTTCCAATTTGGTCTTTTGGTCCAAGCAACATGATTCGTTTTTGGTTTAGCACGAATGGGCTTTGCTTAGTTTTTATAGGTCATTGGAGTACTAGACTTGCTACTTTCTCCCTTTTCAAATGTAGAGTACCCAAGTTCTCTCTTGTTGTTTTGGGCGGTCATATTTAAAAATATTTTGACGCTTTTCCCTAGATTAAAGAACTTAGCAAGTGATTCATTCAATGATTTATTTTCTTTTTTAAATCTTTCCACCTCACTTGTCAAAGTGTTCTTTTCATTTGTTAATGGTCAACTTTTTCTGTAAGTTTTCCGTTCATAATAACTACCGCATCACATTGTCTTTTCTTCATTATGAACTTATTTCCCAACTTCTTTATTTTCTCATATAATGAATCATAGACTTGTTGTAGTTCTTCCAATTTAGCACATTTAAGACATTCAATTGTGAAAGAGAAAATAGAAAGAGTTTTTAGCTTAGAGATTACCTCTTCGCTACTCGTGCAGTTTGTTGAAGTGGTTTGATTCTCTAAAATTTTTATTGCTACAAAGCATGAGTTGAAATCTTCCACCATTATAGCCATGCAACAGATCCTTGCGCAATTTGCAGCCTCCTTTTCTTCATTTAAGGAACTGCAAGTTGTGGATGTCTCCTCGTTGACGTACGTGCCTCTTCCTTTAGCTTTTTGAAATTTTCTATTTTCGCCTCGATCCTTCTTTTTCATTCATTCCCTTATTTTGTTTTCTTCGGGTGTTGGACATTGGGCTTGCATGTGCCCCATTCCACCACACTGGAAGTACTTTGTAGCCTCTTTTTTTTCTCCTTTGAATTTCTTTCTTTAAAGCTCTTGAAGTTTTTTCCTTTCCTTACGAATTTTCTGAATCATCTTGTGAGCAATGCTATCTCCTCATCGTCATTTTGAGAAGATGAGGTGGATTCATCTGAAATTTGTGTTGGTCCCGAGTTGATGGCAATTACCCAAGAGGGGAGGGGTGAATTGGGTATTTAAAAATTCTCAACTTAAACAGAAATTTTACCTCGGATTAATTTAGTCCCCTTTGATGATTCAAATGGAAAGCAACAAGATAAAGAAAGCAAAAAATAAAAATCAATGAACAAGATTTATAGTGGTTCGGGCAACCTTCCCTACTCCACTCTTCCAAGCTCACACTCCTTTCTAACTTGGGTTCCATTATGTATTCCGCGAATACAATTAGAGCCTCCGCTCTCTTCTAGATTCCAGCTCTAGGGGCATATATAACCAGAGCCTTCGCTCTCTTCTAGATTCTAGCTCTAGGGGGCACATACAACACACAGCACAAGTAGGTGACGAGTCCCAACTCCAGTCACAATGCTACTTTGCTATCGCTTGGTTTGAAACACCAAAATCAAACCAAGTATTAAAAAACCAAATAACAAAATGAAATGAAAGACATCTACACTTTACAGATTTGTGCAGTTAATTTTCAGCTCAAGGAAGAATCCGTAGAAGTGACAAATCGATTGACGTTGAAGGAAACAGCAAGTTGAAGCTTATTCTTCCTTCAAAAGTGTATAGATCACTCAAATGTAGAAGAAAGTGGAATATAAATCTTAGTAGCTCTTCTTTCCTCTTTTTCTGCTCAATCTAGTTAGTTTTCACATTCACTTGAGTGTCTATTTATAATTGGGAGGAGAAATTTGAACGTTATGGAGTTGGTTGACGCGTAATAAATGCGCCAACGTTCAAATTTTCGAACGTTACTATCCAAGTCGCAAGTGGAGTCGACTTTGTGTGCGACTCAGCCCAAGTCACATGCTGAAGTCGACTTCGGGTGCGACTTCGGCTATGAGCAGGCTGTTCAAGTTCTTCCTCGGGTCGACTTGGTCTTGGACTTGACCCAAGTCTCATGTGGAGTCAACTTCGGTTACGACTTTGGATTCCTCCAACTTCAAAGTCTGTCTTTTAGGTCGACTTGGATTGGGACTTGACCTAAGTCGCTGATAGAGTCGACTTCGGGGGCGACTTGACCTTCTTAGCTTGCCAAGTGAACTTAAACTCTTTTGGAATGACTTTGGTTACTTTAATTTCTTCAAATTAAATATTCTTCCTTTGTTTTGTATCATTTGAAAATCTGTAGGATTAATTTTGCTTGAGACCTTTCGACTCCATGTCTTGAATTCTTGAATTCTTGAGTCTTGGAGTGCATGAAAGAAGTCCAAATGTGTGATCTTGATCCTCCATGATGAATATATGCAAATTTTCTTGCTTTGGATTTGATTTGATTTTCATTTGGCCTAAGTCGAATGCTTGAGTCGACTTGATCTTCAACTTCACCCAAGTCTGGCATCGAGTCGACTTGGTCTGCGACTTAGCTCTTCAAGTTCTGCACTGTCAGTCTGAAGTCGAAGCTGGAGTCAACTTGGTCTGCGACTTCGCCCAAGTCGCATGTGGAGTTGACTTCATGTGCGACTTCGGCAGCTTTGCTCCCCAATTTCAACGCTGGACAAAAATTGGGCTTTGAAGTCGCTGCTGGAGTCGACTTGGCCTGCGACTTGGCCTAAGTCGATGTCTGAGTCAACTTGGGGATCGACTTGATCTGCTATGCTTTATATATTTTATATTTATAACTTTAAACATTGCACAAAACATATAGTGGCTAAAACTAACCCAAATTGAGTTGTTAATCATCAAAACTTATGCTTTGGGTATTTTGCATTTGATTTTAACAGTTGTTTCCAACAATCTCCCTCTTTTTGATGATTGACAAAACCAATTTGAGTTTATACCTTTCAATATGTCATTTTATCCTGTTTTGACATTTTTAGGATGATTATAGGTTATTTGATTTTTGAACTTAGTGAATATGTCATACATTCAACATTTACATATGTTATTTTCAAGAATCTCAAGTTGAATCTATCCAAAGCAATCCATTTCAAGTAATCAAAGCATAACATAAGTGATCAGAGCATAAAACAGAGCAAAACACAAGTAATTAAACTTTTCATAAACAACCTTTTCATATATAATCAGAAAATGTTTCATACAAGTTTTAAAAGTAATAAAACCTATATACAAGCTACCCAACCCAAAATCCTAAAAATCTAAACTCAAAACTCAACTGTTCTCCCCCTTTTTGTCAATAGATCGAATAGGGGTTGATCTGATGAGATTTGGCATATAAGAATGCCGATATGGAATATGGAGTTTGGGAAGCAAGGGAGGTCGGATAGGTCTGATATGTGCCGAGGAGTAAAAGGACGAGACGGGGGCCGGAGTTGGATCTCTACGAACTGATCCGGTGTCAAATGGATCTAGTTCGGGTATAGGCTGATGTCTATGGCTCCCAGATGCCAAATGATATCGGATCGTCCTAAGTTCCTAATCCATACGATCTTGTCGGGAATGCATATCCATTACTGCATTGAGGATCCCGACAATCTAATTTGTTAATCGATCCTCGATCTGCTCTAGGTACTCCCGGATTGCATTGATAGAAGTATCCTAAGATGGTGGCCTAGGAGCGGGATCAGGGATCTCTGAACCATGAGGCGAGCAAGATCCATGCGATACAGGCGAAGCAGGCGCCTTAGGAGCATCCTGAGATGGAGCGGGTTGCTCCTCTTCTGGTGGCGGGGGATGCTCCCCCTGAGCCTGTGCATCCTCGGCCTCCTCTGGAGCTAGTCCACCCATTCTTTCTTGTATTCTTTCTGCTCTAAACTGCTCCACATTGATTTTCATGCGTTGGAGCAGGGCTTTGTTGATGGCATTTGTTGATTTCAGAACCTCGAAGGGTTCACCATCGATGTCGACCTCAAAGTGTTCTGGGATCTTGGTAATCCAAGTCTCGTAGGGCAAAACCCCTTGCGGGTTATCTTTTTTCGAGGCCAGGGCTTCTAGGAATAGTCGCGGAAGGCTGACCTTTAGTCGGTTAGCAACTTTCCATAGAATCTCCACCTCCTGCGAATTTAGCTGGTTCCTTCCGCCACCCTTAGGATAGATGTAGTGGGCAATGAGTAGCCTAAGGACCGTAGCCATGGAAAAGTCCATATAATGCAAGAACTTGATCCTGGGATGATATTTGTTGTTCCTGGTGAGCTGATTATACATTTGGGAGATAGATAGATCTGCAGGCAGCCATTCCTCATCAAAAGAGACCTCCAAGATTCGTCTCACCTGTCTAATAGCCTGATCTAGGCTTGGGACCCCTTTTGTTCCCAAAAACATTTCTACTCCTTTTAAAAATGTGCTAAAAAATTGATCATCCCAAAGGTAGTAGAATATCCTAGTCAAATCAGGATAGACCCTGTCATCTGCTTTCAACAGTCTGGTCCATCCTTAGAAATCTAAAAGTTCTTCAATCTCAAACTCATAGTCGCTCAAAAATTTAAAGTCTATGATTTTAGGTATGAATACCTTTCGCTCATAGAAACTTTTGTATAATCAACTATGCTGCAACTCAATCTTGAAATATGTCGTCGGCATCTTCAAGACTTGACCTTTAGTGGCAGGGATTCCTTTTATCTAGCCCCTGTTTCCGTGCTTTGCGAGGTCTGGGGTTCCTCTTCCCGGGCAACTGTAGTTGACGGAGTCCCCGCTTGGAATCGAACCCGTCGGCCAGTGGAAGTTGACGGTTCGTCCCGAGGTCGTTTCGCGGGAGTCTACTGCCTTCTAGGTATCTCCTCTTCAGTTTGGGAACCAAATGGTCTCGGAGTGAATTTTTGTGATGGGTTTGAGACGGCTAACTTAGGCAAACGAGATTTAGGAGCCATTGAGTTTGGTTTTTGAAATGGGATATTCAAATGGAACTTTGAAAGAAATGGGGAATTTGAGAGAATAATAAAGAGTGATATGGAGAGCATTGAATCAGAGATTGAGATTGGAGAGAAAGAAGCAGAGAGAGACTGTGAGAAAGAGAGAAATGCCGGAAACAGGGAGCTCGTGGAGAGAAGAGAGAAGAGAGAGAAGAGAGGAGAGGGAAACTACCGGAGATGAAATGGAGAGAGAGTTTCCGGAGAGGAAGAGAGGGATGCCGGAAATGAGGGTTTGTCGGAGAAGAGAGAGAGAGAAGTCGACCGGAAACTGAAAGGGAGAGAGAGGCTGTCGCTGGAGGAGGAATGGGAATGGGAAGAAGAAGAGAGAAAAGGAAAGGAAAGGGAAAAATCAGGAAGCCAGACGGTCGCGCGCCCGTAGTCGACTTACCCTAGGTGGAGTCGACTTCGGACTTTTTCATACCCAAGTCGACTTCACCGGAGTCAACTTGGGAGTTCTGGAGTTGACTTGGACTATCGACTTGGACTTTTCTAAGTTCATTTTTCCATCTAATTGTTCCTAATTTAATTCGATCATCCCCATATCATTTCTAATTTTGTAAAATGATTCTTTTGCTAAAGGTTTGTTAAAAATATCTGCAATTTGATCCTCAGTTTTCACATATTCCAAACAAACATCATGATTTTCAACATGATCGCGAATAAAGTGATGGCTTACATCTATATGTTTGGTTCTAGAATGCAATACACGATTTTTAGTCAAACAAATTGCACTTGTATTATCACATCTAATTGGAATATTATAATAATTAACACCATAGTCTTTTAGTTGTTGTTTCATCCAAAGTAGTTGGGCACAACAGCTCTCGGCGGCTATATATTCGACTTCCGCCGTAGATAGAGCAATACTAGTTTGTTTCCTTGAATACCATGAAACCAACATATTTCCAAGGAATTGACATGTTCCACTAGTACTTTTTCTATCTACTTTGTATCCGACAAAATTTGCGTCCGAGTAGCCGATTAAATCAAAAGTTGACCCCTTTAGATACCATAGTCCAAGATTGGTGGAATTTATCAAATATTTAAAAATTCTTTTTACAACCAATAAATGTGATTCTTTAGGACATGCTTGAAATCTAGAACACATGCGAACACTGAAAAGAATATCCGGTCTAGAAGCAGTTAAATACAACAAAGATCTTATCATACTTCTATATAGCTTTTGGTCGATACATTTACCGTTTTCATCCGTATCGATCTTGATTGTTGAACTCATTGGAGTGTTTGCTCCCTTGCTAGTTTTCATTCTAAATTTTTTTAGCATTTCTTTGATATACTTGGACTGATTTATGAATATCCCTTCGGTTTGTTGCTTGATTTGCAGTCCAAGGAAGAAATTTAATTCTCCCATCATGCTCATTTCGAATTCGCTCTGCATAATCTTAGAAAATTCTTTGCACAGAGTTTCATCAGTAGCACCAAATATTATATCATCTACATAAATTTGAACAATTAAAATATTTTTACTCTTATACTTGATGTATAATGTGTTGGTCCCGAGTTAATGGCAAAAACCCAAGAGGGGAGGGGTGAATTGGGTTCTTAAAAATTCTTTGGTAAATTTAAGACTTAACCCCTTTAAAGTTTTACTCCCCTTGAATGTAACAGATAGAGAGGAATAAGATAGTGAAAGCGAAAATGAAAAGCAATAGACAAGATTTATAGTGGTTCGGGCAACCTTTTCCTACTCCACTCTTCCAAGCTCACACACCCTTGTGACTTGGGTTCCACTATGTATTCCGCGAATACAACTAGAGTCTCCGCTCTCTTCTAGATTCTAGCTCTAGGGGGCATATACAACCAGAGCCTCTGCTCTCTTCTAGATTCTAGCTCTAGGGGGCATAATACAATCAACACAAGTAGGTGATGAGTTACACTCCAATCACAAATCTACTTGCTATGTCTTGGTTTGAACCACCAAACTCAAACCAAGCACCAAAAACAAACAACAATATGAAAATAGAAGAAATCTACACTTTACTGATTTGTGTAGCAAGCTTTAGCTCGTGGAAGAATCTGTAGAAGCAACAAATCGTATTTCGTTGAAGCAAACCGCAACTTTGAAGCTTGTTCTTCCTTTGAAAAAGAATAAATCACTCAATTGTAGAGAAAAGTCGATAAAAGCTCTTAGTAGCACTTCTTTCCTCTCTTTAGGCTCTATCTTGTTTGTATCCACGTTTGCTTGAGTGTCTATATATAGAGGAGGAAAGATTTTGAACGTTACAGAGTTGGTTGGCGCGTAATAAATGTCCAACATTCAAAAATTCGAACGTTATATCCCCAAGTCACAGGTGGAGTCGACTTCGTCTGCGACTTCGCCCAAGTCGCATGCTGGTGTCGACTTCGGCTGTTCTTCAGCTTCCAAGTTTGTCTTCAGGGTCGACTTGGTTTGAGACTTGGCCTCAAGTCGATCTTGGAGTCGACTTGATGTGCGACTTGGCTATTTCCTTGTGCCAAGTCAGTTTGATTTATCTCTTGCTTGCTTAACTTCTTTCCTTTTCTTGTCCTTCAATACTAGAAGCTTTTATTTGTACTGGATTGACTTCAAGTCTTGTGAATTTGGAGAACTTGAATCTTGTATGGACGAATCATCTTTGATTTGGAATGAATTCAGGTACCTTGCTTGCTTTAAGCTTGTATTAGTCTTCATATACTCTGGTTTGAAAAACTAGAGTTGTCTTCATCTTGAAATGAACTTGTACTTGAGCTGCCTTATAATGTTGAAGTTGATGACTTTGCTTGTGACTTTAGAAGTTTTGCTGCACAATTTAAGCTTTGAGAGGAAGCCACCACTTCAAGTCGATTCTGGGGTCGACTTCATCTGCGACTTGACCTCAAGTCTCAAGTGGAGTCGACTTCGACTGCGACTTCGGATGTTTTGTCCCCAAAATCAACGCTGGAGAGAAAATGCTGCTTCAAGTCGATACTAGAGTCGACTTCATCTGTGACTTGGCTTCCAAGTCGCAAGTGGAGTCGACTTCATCTGCGACTTCGGTTATTTTGTCTCCCAAAATCAAAGTTGTCCATAAAGTACCTGTTGAAGTCGCTTGTGGAGTCGACTTCGAGATCGACTTCGCCTAACTCGAAGTTAGAGTCGACTTAGGGATCGACTTGGGCAGATTTTTCATTCCTTAAAAACATTCATTTATTAGTAATCATATCATACTCAAATTTGTATTTGTTAATTATCAAAACTTATGCTTTGGTCAATTGTTTCCAACATAATGTAGTATCAACCTTTCCTCGTTGAAATTCATGATCAATCAAAAATTTGTTCAACCTTTCATAATAAAATTGTTTCCTAATTTCTTTATTTCCTCATATAATGAATCATAGGCTTGTTGAAGTTCTTCTAATTCAGTAAATTTGATACATTCATTTGCAGAAGAGAAAATTGAAAAAGATTTTTGTTTGGAGGTTACCTCTTGACTACTTGTGCAGTTTGTTGAAGTAGCTTGATCCTCCAAGATTTCCGTTGCTGCAAAACATATATCGGAATTTACCATGCAACAAATCCTTGCGCAATCCACTTCACATTCTTCACTTGAAGAGCTTCATGTTGTTGATTCTTCTTCATTTATGTACATGTCTCTTCCTTTGTTTCTTTGAAATTTTCTGTTGTCGCCTCGATCCTTTCTTTGTTCCTTTGCTTTAGTCTCCTCGGGTGTTGGGCATCGGGCTTGCATATGCCCCGAACTGCCATACCGGTAACATTTTGTTGTCTCTTTCTTTTTAGGATTTCTTTCTTTAAAGTTTCTGAAATTTCTTCCTTTCCTTACAAATTTTCTGAATCGCTTTGTAAGTAAAGCAATTTCATCGTTGTTTTGTGACGATGAGGTGAAGTCATCCAAATCTTGTGCGGCTTTCAAGGCGATGACTCTCTTGCCTTTGTGGTGATCTTCATTTCTTTTCTTGATTAGCTCATGTGACATTATTGAGCTAATGAGATCTTCTAACTTCAATGTGTTTAGATCCTTGGCTTCTTATATTGCAGTAATTTTTGGAGTCCAAGATTCTGGTAGAGCTCTTAAAATCTTCATGACCTATTCAGATTCTGAGATAGTTTTTCTAAGACCTTTCAAAACATTAGTAATTTTAGAGAATCTAGCAAACATTTCAGAAATATTCTCTATTTCTAATATTTTAAAGCTATCCAGTTCTCCAATTAAAATATTTCTCCTTGTCCCTTGGACTTGAGAAGTTCCTTCATAGATAGATGTTAATGTATCCCATATCTCTTTGGCCTTGTAAAAGATTGGCCTTCGGTAAATGCGTGAACGGAAGTAGATTGGGATGCCATATCAGAAAGATCTCTTTGGTAAAACTCAAAGACCTGCTCTGATACCACTTGTTGGTCCCGAGTTGATGGCAATTACCCAAGAGGGGAGGGGTGAATTGGGTATTTAAAAATTTTCTACTTAAACAAAAATTTTACCTCGGATTAATTTAGTCCCCTTTGATGATTCAAATGGAAAGCAACAAGATAAAGAAAGCAGAAATAAAAATTAATGGACAAGATTTATAGTGGTTTGGGCAACCTTCCCTACTTGGTCAGCACATATTTAGTTTAGTTTTCATCATCTCGGTCTGAAAGATATGCCTGTTATTGAATTAGAACAATGTATTATGAAATTCCTTTTAATTCTTTCACATGTTAATTTCAACCTATTTTTATACTTTGTTTCAATCTAAATTGCCCATTCTTTCATGAATTCAATTTCAAATCAGAATTAATCACAGCCTTGCACATTTTTACAATCAGATGAATTGAAACAAAGACAACTTTCATTAGCTGGAATTGAAATACATGCAACATAAACTAAAGCATGAAAATTAAAATGCAAAACTAACCTATGGTTGAGAATTATACACCCCCTAAACTTGAGAGAAACATTGTCCTCAATGCATGATCCTAAAATGAACTAAAAATGAAAATACAATGAAAAGTAAAAATAAAAGAAAAGAAAAATGAAAAGAAAGGACCGGGACTCCCTCATGAATCGGATTCCGTCGCGTCCTCGTCGTCCTCGTCATCGGGCTGGGGCTGGGATGACTGCCCGAAGCAAGCTCGAACCTCTGGCAGCGTCTGTGGGAAGGGTGGTAAGGTAGAGATGTCGATCTGGCGGTCCTCCACGATCCGCCGTCGGTAGGCCTCCATCGCCCGATCATGCTGCCGCTGGTATCTGGCTTGGGCAGCAACCAGATTCTTCAGGTTGGTTAGCCGCTCGTCTGTAGATAGCGGCTGCGAGGATGGACCCGCTGTAGATGGAGCTGCTCTGGGGCGTGTGGTGGCTGTACGGATCCGTGGCTGGGTGCGGTAGGAGAGGTCGTCAATGATGTCCTGACAGTTTAAGACCTCCTCCGTCGACTCCCATCTGACGCCGGCCCGCTTGCAGAGCCCTGTGATGAGGGATGGGAAGTAGTAGATGCCTCGGGGTGCGGTCGCGTAGGCACAAATCTGCTGGTAGATAACGCGGCCGACGCCGATCGTCATGCCACTATAGATGGCATGGAGTAGCAGCACTCTGTCCATCATCACCTCACTGACGTGGGTCGATGGCATCATCCGGGTCGAAATAAAATGAAAAAACATCCGCCCATCGTACATCATCTCGCTACGCTTGAATGATGTGAGTTGGCCTCCCGTTGACTTCCATCTCGGAGGTCGTTGGCAGATATGCTCGGTAATAGAGTTGACATCTCGACCTTCTCCCTCCAAAAACTCCTCATACTGGTCTGGATAGTGAAAAGAGCCCAATCCATAATAGGAGTTGATCGCTTCAGCATGAAACAGGACGATCTTGCCCCGCACCTTCACCCTGCCCTGCTCATGTTCTACGGCATTGGCGTAGAACTCTTTCACCACTGGCACTATCGCAGACTCAGGCCGTCCGAGGAATTTCTGCCAACCTTGAGCGTTCAGTGCATTGATAAAGTTGTCAGATAAAGAGATAATCTTTATTCCCCGTTCAGGAATTAGGTGTCACTTCTGAAGAGAGTCTGTGTACCGCTTGAATGCCTGAGCGGACACGAATCGGTCAGGGTCGAATTTGATGGGCTCCTGAACTTTCTTTCTCTTAGCCGATGTGGAAGAAGCCATGTTGTCTCCAAGCAATCTTAACCGGCCCTTGCAAATCAAATTCCAACATAATCAAGCAATCCGAAATCCAATACACAACAAGTCGACTTCCAAATGCCAAACAATCCACCCAAATCACCAAGCTACTCCAGCACCAACCAATGCAAAGCAATCCACCCAAAATAATTTCCAATCCGCGAACCAATCCACAAATTCAATCCAAACTTCTAGCCGAACAAGCACCAACCAATCTTAAATCAAAGAAAATATCTCAAAGTTGGAGAAGGTTTTACCCATAGCAACTTTCAGCTTGTAATCTGGAACTTGCCCTATTTTTGCACTGGCGCCGGGGCACGGGGGTAGCGGCGCCTAGGCGCCGATCTGCTATCGACTGGTTTCCGGTGCCGGACATAGAAAAGATGATGATGGGGCTCAAAATGGAGCCCAAATCAAGGGGAAAATGATGGGAACTTGAATGTGGGTGTTAAGCCTAGGATTGGGTGATGAAAAACCAGATTTTAGGATGGATTTGAGTGAATCCAAGCAAAGGAGAAAAGAAGGGAATGAAATGGATGGAGTGGGAAGATGATTCTTTGATAGAATGCAGCTTGATTCAAGTTGAAATGGCTTGAAATCTCTTTGACAAGATCAAAAATGAGAGGGGAGAAAGAAACGGCGCAAGGGCGTGAGGGTTAGGGTTTAAACCCTAACCCGAAGCTTTATAGGTCGTCTGGGTCGTGCTATCCACGACCCGGTGCCGGGGCGCCCGTGTTCTTCGAGGAGTTCATCATGGCGCCGAGGCGCCCCCATTCGGTGCCTAGGTGCCGATATTGTTTTTTTATAACAAAGATAAAAACCCAAAAAAATTAAAAACAAAAACAAAATTGCAAATTAAACTGAAACCAAGCAATGGGTTGCCTCCCATTCAGCGCTAAGCTTAACGCCCTCAGCCCGACGTTTATGCTATTCAATCATTTTTCAATTTCACCACTTTAAATTCCCGACCATTCGGAATGCAACTTGGGAGTTTCGATATAATCTTAGCCAAATGGTCCATAAAAGTATGCCAAATTTGATCTTCCGACCGATGAAGTAGGGGTATTTTGACATGAAAATTTTCAATTTTTTCAACTGTAAACTCTCCTATTCCATTATTGGCTTAAATATCCGTGTCTTGACTTCCCAACGGTTCGGTCACTTGTTCGGGCCCGATGTAACTAACGAGTCGATCTTTAACACCGGCAGATAACTTGTGGCCCCTAGTCGCAATCTCCTCTTGGTCCTTAAAATCATTCTGAGGAAGCTTTTGAACCTCTGAATTGCCCATATCAATCCTTAAGCAATCCTCTAGGTCAGTCGGGCTCTATATAGACTTGAGCACGTTGAATGTAACCTTTTCATTTTGCACCTGCATGGTTAATTCTCCGGCTCGTACATTGATTATCGCGTTGCCCGTTGTGAGAAAAGGTCGACCGAGAATAATTGGCACGTCTCAATCTTCTTCATAATCCAGGATAATAAAATTTGCCAGAGAGATGAATTTGCCCACCTTGACAAGGACATCCTCAATGATACTGTCTGGATATGTGATGGAGCGATCCGCCAGCTACAGCATCACTGTGGTAGGTCGGGCTTCCCCTAAGCCCAATTTTCTGAAAATGGACTTAGGCATGAGATTAATACTGGCTTCTAAGTCGCATAATGCTCTCCCGAAGTACTGGTCGCCAATCGTGCACGGGATTGGAAAACTCCCTGGGTCCTTGAGTTTAGGAGGTAGTTTCCTCTGAACCCTCTGTGAAACCCCGACAAAATACGCGTCATTTCGACATTGTAACCCTAGATTCTTTTGTAATTATTTTTATGATAAATGAAAATTCATGAATTATATTGATGGATATGTGTATTGGAGATTTAAATAATTAGGAATTTAACCCCGTGAATGGTGCACGTGAATAGTGAACGAGAATTGTAACTGGGAATTAAGACACGTGATTAAGAGTTAATCACTTGGATTAACTTAATCAGACAAAATAGAAATTTAATCACTACAGGAAAAAATAGCATTACTTTTAGATATTTTAATACCATTTTGGATTTTAGTGGAAAAATAAAGAAAAATTCATAATTTGCAATCCGGGCATCGGATTTCGATGAATTTTTTTATGAATGGTTAAAAATTCATAATGGATATGATGAATGGGTTAAGATGTGATGAAAATCACAAATCAAAGGTCAAGATTGAACGTCAAAATAAGATAAAAGAGTAGCTAACTTTTTTAATAAATTCTACTTTTGACTTTTTATATAAAATAAATAATTTAAAAAATAAAAAAATAAATTAAAAGGCAGTTTCTATAAGGGCTGGATCAGGCTAGGGAGGCTGGAGGCTTGACCAAGATCAATGGTCATTAATCATCATCATCTTTAATCAATGGGTAAGATTAATTTAGCCTAATTTAATTAATTTTAAAAAATAAAAAAAAGGTAAAAATCATAGGGGGCTGGAGCAGGCCTAGGGTGGGCAGCACATGTCTCAAAGCATTTTTCAAAATTAAAAATAAATACCAATTTATAATTAAATACCTCAAAACTAGGGGGTAAATTCCAAATTCTTGAAAAATCCAACCCTATAAATAGGGCAGTAGGGGGAGAAAAGGAGGAAGTTAGAGAGAAAAAGTGTGAGAAAAAGTGGTATATCTCCACTTCGGGTAAGTGATTTCTACCCAAATTTCTTTCGAATATTAAGTAGGGTAAAACCATGATTAGATAATGCCTAAGTATGAGAAAATAGGTATAGATATAATGTTTAAATGGAATTATGCCAAAACATCAAAAATTTGGAGCGAAGAAAGGGCATTCAGGAAGATAGCATATGATATGTGAAAATAATGCTCCAAAATTGATAAATGATAATTCGGGATGTATGATTATGATAAATATGATGTTGGAATGATGATATATTAATTTCATGATTTTTGGAATTAAGGATTATGCTTAAGTGAATTTATGTTGATTTTTAGTATATGGAGAAAATGATTTTTTTTGACAAGTAAATGATGATAAATTCAAAATGTATGAAATATCCTATGATATACCAGGCATAAGTTATGTCATGGTATTTTTTATTTTTGAAAAAAATATCAATTTTTGGAACCCATGAACAGTAACCACGTCTCTGTCAACAGTAACCTCGGATGAACAATAACCGCTACAGTATTTGCTACAGTAAAAAGTGTGATTTTGGAAAAAAATTGTGATTAATATTTAAATATAAGGATGAAATTTTTGAGGAACCTATGAATAAAAATATCCATATAAAGAAATAATGCCCAAATGTTATAGAGCATGCATGGGAAGTAGCTTGAATAGAAGAAATGAAAATATCCTTTCTCCTTGAATAGGAAAAGGAAAAGAGAAGGTTGAAGGCACCTACTAAGAAGGTAAGCAAGTTATATCTTTTGCAAATTATTTCTAAAATGCTTGAAATTGTTTGTAAATTGCTTTATGAAATTTATTTAAGGTTGGCCATACCTATAACTGCTTTATATGAACTGAAGTTTGTTTTGTTAAATTATTTATTAAATGCTTTTTATGAAATTATTTATGATTTGCAAATATCATGCCGGCATGTGTATGTAAATGAGCATGTGCACGAGGAATAGGCCTTAGTCGAGGTAGGAAGCGGACCGGATGTCCCCCTCGATATTGCCAAGTCGCTTAATAGGCCCAGGCCGGCGGTGACCTCCCTGAAATGGGAGCATGTATGGGATGGGTGCCTAGCTAGCGTCTCATCCAAAGGAATGTCATGAATGTTATGTATGCATTGCATTTGCATTCTATGAAATGCATAAAATGATTGAAAAATTATGTATGACTTGCTTACTGAGTATTATTACTCACCCATGCTTTTTCAACGACAGACAGGAAATGATGATGAAGGTAGCATGCCAAGTGTTATGTAGTTTTAATATAAATGTTGTATATGTGAATATTTATGTAAAGACAATGATGTTAATTTGGAGATGGATATGAATATTTTTATTTCAATGAAAATGTTTATGGAATAGTTTTTTATCATAACTGTAATATATGAAATATATTTCATGTTGGATGAATGATGGAAATTTTCCATGTATTGATGATAAAAAAAATCCTACCGTGTGATCAAGGCAACAATTCTGAGTCACGTTTACCAATCAAAACGATCTCGGAGTAAGGCTTCTAGGCACCTCAATTCGGGGTGCCACACCCTCGCACTAGTTTCCTCTGTTAGCGCCACTGTCTCGAATTCTGTCAACCGCCTTTTCTTCGATAGCACGTCTTTCATGAATTTGGAGTAGCTCAGCATCTATTCTAAGGCTTCGACGAGAGGTATATTAATATGCAGCTGCTTCAGTACCTCAAGGAATTTCTTGAACTGGCCCTCCTTTTTAGACTTTTCAAATCGCTGAGGAAATGGAGGAGGCGGCCTTGGATATGTGGCGATTTCAGCATCCGGTTGGTTCTGGGTTGCCACTGGTTCTTCTGGTTCCTGCGACTGCTGACTCAGAGGATTAGTGGGTTCAATTACCGATTCTGGTGGAATTACATCGGGTAACTGCTTTCCACTATGCAATGTGACTACTTGGACCTGTTCTTTTTCTTTTTCCTTTGGGTTTTGCTCGGTGTCGCTCGGTAACAATCCTTGAGGTCGATTGTTTAGAGATGAGGCCAGCTGGCCTATCTGAGCTTCCAGGTTCCTGTTCGTCGTGATCTGAGATTGCATAAACTGGATGAAAAGATTTCCAGATCAGATTTCTTCTCTTCTCGCGGTGGTGGATTGAACTGCATTGGTGTTGCAGGCTATTGCTGGGGCGGTTGCTGTGAGAATCCAGGCGGCTGATTCGGCCTCGTCTGGTTGTTCCATGAGAAGTTAAGATGATTCCTCCAGCCTGGGTTATAGTTGTTTCTATACTGATTTGCTGGGTTTCTCTGGAAATTTCCCACGTAATTAATGGACTTCGGGTTGGAGGAGCATTCATCACTAGGATGGCCGAATTCGCCACACCACGTGCAAATGTCTGCTGCTGTCGACCGCTGTGGTGTAGACGCCCCTAATACACTGACGTTGGCTGGCCTGGACAAGTTCTGAATTTGCCGGGATAAAGCGTCGATGTGGGTCTTTATCGATGAAACCACATCCCGTTGGAGCAGACCCCCACCTCGGCTCCTGTCAAATGGCAGTTGGTAAGTATTAGCTGCCATGTTTTCGAGTAGGGCGTATGATTCCCGATAGCTTTTTCGTAGCAGAGAACCGTTCGATGAAGAATCCATCATGTGACGGGTGGAATTCTGGAGACCGTTATAGAAAATCTGAATTTGTACCCACGGCTGAATTCCATGATGCGGGCACTTTCGGAGCAGGTCTTTGAAACGATCCCACGCCTCTGATAAGGTCTCCTCTCCGTGCTGCTTGAACGAGACTATATCCATTCTCAGCTTAGCTAGCTTGGCGGGCGGAAAGTATTTTTTTAGGAATTTCTGAGCCAAGTCATTCCATGTGTTGACGGAGTTCGGTGGCAAAGAATCTAGCCACTCCGAAGCTCGATCTCGCAGAGAAAATGGAAATGTTCGAAGCCGCATTGCCTCATCGGAGACTCCATTTTGCTTGAAAGTGTTCATGATTTGAAGGAAATTCCGCAGATGGCGGTGTGGGTCTTCAGATGCAAGACCTCCGAACTGCCCAAAAGACTGGAGCATCTGGAAAATTACCGGTTTGATTTCAAAATTGTTAGTGTCGATCGGAGGAGGTGCAATGCTAGTCTAAACAGCATTCTGACCAAGCACAATCAGATCCCAAATTGGCTAGTCCAAATCATTTTGAGGTGGATGATTCGGGATCTCGATCCTCTGGTTTCCCTGCTGATTTGCATGAACGTTCTTGTCCTGGTTCTCGATGCGCTCCATCGTATGTTGTTGGTTTCTAGCCTCCCTGCTCTTGCGATGCCTTCTCGAATAAGTTCTTTCGGGTTCCGGATCAAAAGGGATAACAATCTCCTTTCCAGATCTGCCTCGCCGCATGCAATATGAGATAACTCTACAAAAACCATTGAAATTGAACTAGTAGAAAAATAAATTCTAAACTAAAAGAAATTATGAAAATAAACTATTCTATAGAATTATACAAGAAAGAAATAAGACTAGAAATAATTAGCTAACAATTCTCCGGCAACGGCGCCAAAAACTTGACGAGCTGCGTATATGTCAATAAAAATGCTCGCTATTTACGCAAGTAGTGAGTAGAGTATCGTTCCCACGAGGAGTTATTAACTAAATTATTAATTAGTTAAACTGCTTTTGATGGATGGAAAATTCTGGTTTTGTGATTTAACTAAGCTAACGATTGCAATGAGAAATTAGAGTTAAAGTTCGAGACTACAGGATGCTTTGAAAGAGTTTTCTGATTAGGGATGGTAGATGGATAGCTTGAAATCCTTGAATCTAAACTATATTGCTTTGGTTCTTTTCTAATTGAATTGCATATGGATTTACTAGCCCAAGTTCATATATCTTTATATATGTCTTCCAACATTATATAAAGCTAATTACACCATATTTAATTGTTATGTTCTCATGCCATTAAATAAAGTGGAATTGATAAGTTCATAACTTGTATAATGACTACACAGGGTTTAACAGTATATTCTTATCCGTTAAACAACTCTCCTTACACAAAGGTCGAAACTTATGCCTTGCACATGGATCTGGCAGAGATTTTCCTCTTCTAAGGATAAATCAAGCAATTAAATCATCTTACAAGGTAGCTAATATAAAATAGAGGGCTCGTGGCTACTAGGATGGAAGGAGAAAAATAAGAACTTCCAGGCAAGAGAGTGATTCAAGTGGAGATTCAAGCTGTTTCACTACAATATATAGAGTTTCATCTCCTCTTCTCATTTTTATTATTCTCCTCCCTTAGGATAATTGTAAACTTTGCTTTTATGGAAGTTGAAATCATATTTTTAAGCTAAATCTTCCTGTGGTGGGAGATATGGATGAATTGAACTCATAGACTATATTATTTGGGTTTCCTTTTTGTTAAATGATTATATGATTGTGTTGTAACTTAAATACTAAAATTTACAACATGTGCACTTGCTAAGAGAATTGAACAAGTATTTTGGCGTCGTTGCCGAAAAATTCAATGTTACTTAAGACTTTGTGATTAGACAATTTTTTCCTTTTTCTCTCTATCTCTTTATTCTATTCTTTCTATTCTCTCTTTCTAAATCTACTTGTGGTGTTTCACATTATAATTTATCTATCAGTATTATATGCACCCACACTAGAAATTTTGCTAAACAAGTAGTCAAGAAACTCTTACTGCAATTCCTAAGATAGAACAAATTTTTAGGAGGAGAATTCGTGAATACTGAAAACAACAGTCTTCTCATTGACACACTTCACAAGGAATGATGGGGTACCAAAATGATCCTGACGCATCACAATAAGAGCATCTAAAAGACCAAGCAAAAAATAATAACCGACAAGAAAGATAACCTTGAGTGACCATAACCGTCCGAACCCTAGAGGCTTTAAGTCTCACATTGTCGAATCTGAAATCAAGGAAGGGAACTTTAAAAAAGAAGGCTTATCAAAATGATTCAATAGAACTAATTCACAAGTCTTCCTTTTGAGAACCCTAATGTACATATCACTAAGTTTCTGTAGCTGTGCAATACAATCAAGGTATAAGGAATCCCTAAAGAAGTCATCCATCTTCAACTCTTCTTGTTCTCTCTCTATAATAGAGTGAACTCATTTGATACAGGTTCTTCATCCAGGAGAACTTAGGTAAACAAACTCATGTAATCAATAACCAATACAACACTTGCACTGAGGGTAACCCATGCTCTAATACTTACAACCATGGATGACATAATCACTCCAACTTCTCTTGATCCAATTAACCTAATACTCAAAATTTTTCTCAAACTAACAAACCTCTTGGTTTCCAAAGAATACCGCCAAACTCACCAACATATCAACCAAAGCCATACTTGCCTGCACAAAATTCAACACAAACGAGTGGCCCATTCCTAGAAAATATTTTACTAATGCTTAAGAAAAATGATGAGGAGATGAAAAAAAAGCAAACTCACATCAAACTTCTCAAAATCTAAATTGCTCAATAAGCCTCAATCTCCTCTCAAAGAAACTAAGGTCAACTCTCAAGTCAACCAGAAGTCAATCCAAGGGAGCAAGTAATGGCAATCACTCTTTAGAGTGGAAATCAACTTGAGTCAGCCAATCAAAGAGAAAAAGTCAATAACAAACCTAAGCAAGACCCTAACCAGTGGTAGAGAAGTCTTATGTCCCTTCTCCACCATACCAACCTCCTTTGCCCTTCCCACAGAGATATAGACAGGCCAAACTACATAAGTAGTTTGAGAAATTCATCACAGCAATAAAGAATCTATTGGTCAATGTTCCATTGATTGATAACATTTCTAAAATGTCTACTTATGACAAATTTCTAAAACAAATTTTAATCAATAAGCTCAAACTTAAGGAGCATGGGATGGTGGCACTTATTGAAGATTTCAGTGCTATATTACAAATAAATCTCACATGTAAGATCAAAGACACAAGAAGTTTTTCTATCCATTGTCTTCTTGGTGATGTGCAGGTAGACAAGGCATTGTGCGACCTTGGAGCTAGCATCAGCCTAATTCCCCTCTCCATTTATGAAAAATTGAAGATGCTTCACACTAATCCCACATTTATGTCATTGTAACTCGCAGATGATTCCATCAAATATGTCGTGGGCATCATGGAAGACATGGCAGTGAAAGCTTGATATGGAAGAGGATCATCAGATCCTGATCATACTAGGAAGGTCATTTTTGGCAACAACTGTTGTTATTACTGACATGAAGCATGGGAAGCTCACATTAATAGTTAAAGATGAAAATGGAGTTTAGTTTGTCCTCAAAGCCGAACAACTCCCCTATTAAGAATTCTTTTATGTGGATTATAGTTAAAGAGATATGGAATAAAGGATGACCAATCAATCCAACAAAAGCATGCAGAAGCAAATGCAAAACTACTAAAAATGTGAATCAAAAAGTTGTTGAAACTATGACATCATCTGAAAGAAGAAAATCACAACCACTAAAAGAACTAAAATCTAACAAACAAAGAACTAAGATGAAAAATTGGAACAAATCCTTCCCCTTCATTTCAATCTCTAAAATATGATAGTTGTGGTTTATTGGCAAGAAAAATTCTCAAACAAATTTGGAGGCTAGTTCAAAAGAAAAAGAGTGAATGCAAATCTAGAGGCAAGAAGAAAAAGCAAATCCATACAAAAACTAGAGTTGGTTGACTCATGGGGATCATACTGCAGTCAGGCTAAGGACTATAAATGTAGCGCTGCTTGATAGGCAACCCAATGTTTGTTTTAAGGAAGTATAAGTTTTCTTTATTTCTTCTATTTTGATACTTGTTAATGAGAAAGTATTCATGTTTTACATGAACTCGTTGAGGAAGAATGTAGTATGAAAATCTCAGTGCTTGAATAGAGAAGTTAACACTCACACCCCTTGAAATAAGGGTGTTAATGGTCGTGGTCAACCAGTCAACTCGCTCATTCAACCCTTTTATAAATGGGTTTAGGTTGGAATTTTTGAATAAATTGTAGGAATCAAAGGCAAATTAAGTACAATCCATGTTTTGATGATTAACAACTCAATTTGAGAATATTTTGGGCATTAATGTGGTTTGTTAAACTTGGCTAAAGGATGAAAACTTAAATTTCAGAACATAGCAGACCAAGTCGCAAGGCCAAGTCGACTTAGCCATCGACTTAGGCGAAGTCAATACCCAAGTCGACCTCAAGACCGACTTCAAATGAGAAAAACCTTCTAGCACTGAATTTGGGCACCAAGACAGGTGAAGTCGCAATTGAAGTCGACTCCACCTGTGACTTAGGTGAAGTCGCAGACCTAAGTCGACTCCACTATCTACTTCAGTAGATCAATTCCTTCCAGCGTTGAATTTAGGCTAGGAGACAGGTGAAGTCGCAGTCGAAGTCGACTCCATCTGCGACTTGGGTGAAGTCGCATTCCCAAGTCGACTCAGCAATGCGACTTAAGTGAAGTTGAACCTCAAGTCAACCCAAGCATCCAACTTGAGCCAAGTTGAAGACCAAGACAATCCAAACAAGAAAATGACCATGATAGAATCATTCGAGATAGTATATTATTAGAAGGAAGATCATGAACTACATCTTTGGATTTCAAACTCAAGGAAGGCAAATCATTTTTAGATCAAGGCCACAAAGATAAAGTTTTCAAAAGAAGATGAATATGCCAAGTTTCAAGACCAATCATTGAAAATCAAGAGTATCATTTGAAGAACAAGATATGAGATGAAAAAGATGCATCAAGGATCACTTTCAAAGGAATTCAAGTTCCAATTTATGCATGCAGATGGTGAAGTCGCACCCGAAGTCGACTCCACTTGTGACTTGGGTCAAGCCTAAGATCAAGTCGACCTAAAATGGAACTTGAAACCAAGCTAGAGACCGAAGTCGACTCCAGTCTACGACTTGGGTGAAGTAACATCCGAAGTCGACTCCACATGCGACTTGGTTCGCAACGGTCGAAAAAATTAGAACGTTGGCACATTAAATGTGCACCACCTATCACCAAACGTTCAAATTTACTCCACCATCATAAAAGAGCATTCAAGAGGACATGCTAGAGATTAGAGAAGCATTCATTGTGTTCACCTTCCACCCTCTCTAGCATTAAGTGATCTACACCAACTTCAAGTGAAGAACTTTGCTCCAACTTGCTGAAAGCGACATTGCTGATCATTTCATTCTCTCAGCAAGTTCTTCCACGAGCTGAAATCTACCTACACAAACTTGTAAAGTGTAGTTTGTTCTGTTTGATTCATTGTTTGTATTTAACACTTGGTTTGATATTAGAAATCGGAACCAAGTGAAGGCAAAGTAGTGTTGTGACTTGAGTGTGACTTGTCACCTACTTGTGCTGTGTTCGTGTAAGCCCCCTAGAGCTAAAATCTAGAAGAGAGCTGCTGCTCTAGCTATATTCGACAATCCAATAGTGGAACCCAAGTCACAACAGGTATGAGCTTTGAAGAGTGGAGTAGGGAAGGTTGCTCGAACCACTATAAAAATTGTGTCTAATGTTGTGGCTTGCTTAACTGCTTTTATTGCTTTATTTCTCTCTATATTCTCTGCTTGTTTCATTAAGGGGATTAAATTAAACAGGGGGAAAGTTTTTGCTTAAGTGAAAATTTTAAAATACCCAATTCACCCCTCCCCTCTTGGGTTGTTGCCATAAATTCGGGACCAACATAAATGTGTTATGATCTGCCAACCCATTTAACCCATACAATCCGTTCAACTCATTTAACTTGTTCAACCCATTTAACTCATTTAACAAATTAAAGTTATATATATATGTAAACTCGTTGTTTATTTTTCTTCACTAAGTCTTCATTTTGTCACTTAATTTTTATTTTTCCACTACTGCCTAATTCCATATTTTTGTTACTGCTCTATTTTTCCTACACTGAAAACACCCTCTCACCTCTCCTTATGAGATTATTGTGCACTAGAGTCTAGGCCTCTAAGTCATCTGCGGTATAACCCATAACAATTCCCCAGCTCATTTATTAAATGGGTTAGGGTTGATTTTTTTAAAATGTGTTAATAAATAGACTAGGGTTGGGATATTTTAAATGGGTTAGAAATAAGATCAGACTGCGACTCCTCCAACCAGATTCGTTAACACCCGTACCATGAAAACATTAGCTTAGTTTTTATATAATGTTTGATCGAAGAAATCATTCTTGACATCAAGGACAATATCAGTTTCAATTATGGGGGGTAAATGTGGTGCATTATTTTCTTGATTATTTCCTTTACTCCCCATTGATTATTTTTATTATTTCCTTTACTACCCCACTGATTATTTTTATTATCGAGTTGCACTAAAACTTATGACATATTTTGAACATTTTTAGTGATTCTTGCACAAATATGAACACTGGATTGATCTAGACCCTACTTGAACTCTGATTCCTATAAGTAAACTACACTTGGAATTTCAAACTCTTTGAGTTAGGTTAATATTTGAACTTTAGTGAAATATTGAATTTATTTTTAAGCATGTACTTGTTGAAAATGCTCATATTTGTTGTCCTCTATCACTTGATGAAACTAATATACCAAGGTACCAATTCTACCTTCTTTCAAATTCAAAATAATTCTTTATAATTTGTCAAAGTTCTTTCCAATACACATAATTAATTAACTAAAAAAGGGTAGTTTTCCCATAAACATGAAAATTCCATTCAAGTTGAAGGATTTTTGAAGCTTATACTCGACTTATTTATGAAAAATGATTAAGACATTTTTTTCTGATGAACCTATTTCTAAGAGCTTTACCATTGTTTACCCTAATTGGGCTTGAATCAAAATTTCTTTCTATGATCCTTAATTCCCAATTATTGAATTGAATCAGTTTTTTTATTGCAAATTGAATTAATTTCGAATCTTAATTTTGAGATAAAATGCATAACGAAAATCAAATTAACTATGCTGCTTGTGTATTAATGAAAATAATTTCCTAAATACCCTGAAATATGGTAAGGAGAGTTATTGCTACACTTTGTTATAAAAATAATTAATAAATTAATAAGAAACTGCTAAATCAAGGGTAAGAAAACACTTAAAAAAGAATAAAAGCATTAAGTGTGGGTGATTATATTTCCTTTTGCATATAAGGCTCAAAACAAGTTGGAGACGATTTAGTTGTGATTCCTATTCTAAACCTAGTCGTTATCCTATTAAGTCTTTATGATTTTATGAACTAATCAAGCGAATCGATGGAGCAAATTTAGATGCTAGAATTTAATGAAATGCATGTAAGGTAATCTGACTTATACTTTTTTGTGCTACTACCGTTAAATGATGGAATTGCCGAATTTGTGTATTGAGATAATAAAGATAGAAAGGGGAGAGCTATTTGAGAAATAGGAGTTTTAGTTATAACAATGTGTGCTCTATTAATTGAGTGAGAAAGAATTTTGTATGGGATTCTTGATAAGTACATGTTTCAAAGTTTTTAATTTAACACTCCACTTATTTTTTTGATGGACGGCTAATCATTTATACTCGTGTTTTGCTCAAAGTCTTTAAAAGGCTAATCTTACAATTTAATCTTAAAGTCTTTTATATTTGCTTGAGGACAAGGACCTAATCGTCATATTAGGCATAGATTGGTTAAAAAATGGTTAATAATATAAACCCATAAAGTGAATCTATTACGATCAAGATCTTTGATAAAAAAAAAAAGAAATAGTATTCAAGGGCAATCATAGAAATTACCTCCTCTATTAACTACACTTGGGATAGTCAAAATGATGCAGCAAGGATTGCCAGGTTTTTTTTATTTCTATAGTATGTGTGGAGTCAAAAGAGACAAAGTTTGAGGCTAGACCAATTATGGGTGAGTTTCTTGACATTGTCCTCAAAGAATTACGAGGATTACCAACTAATAGAGAAATTAACTTCATAATTGACCTTGTTCCAAGAATGGGTCCTATCTCTAAAGCTCCATACTAGATGGATCCAATAGAATTACAAGAGTTAAAAGCAAAGCTATAGGAATTAGGTTTCATACGCCCTAGTGTGTCATCTTAGGGAGCCCCTGTTTTCTTTATAAGAAAGAAAGATGGCTACATCAGGCATGCGTCAACTACAAAGAATGGAACAAGGTGCCTATCAAAACAAATATTCATTATCCCACAAAGATGATATGTTTGCTTAATTGCAAGGGACATCCGTCTTTTTGAAAATATATTTATACTTTAGGTATCATCAACTAAAAGTTTGAGAGGAAGACATACCAAAGACAACCTTTTGAACTTAGTATGGTCATTATAAATTTTTAGTAATGTCCTTTGGGTTGACGAATGCACCTGTGACGTTTATAGATTTAATGAATATAGTGTTTCGCAATACTTCTACAGATGCGTTATAATCTTCATAAATTAAATATTGGTATATTTTAAAGATGATGAAGAACATAAGCGGCAACTCAGAAATGTATTATAGGTTTTAAGAAATAATAAGTTATATGCCAAGCTAAAGAAGTGTGAGTTTTAGCTTGAACATGTAGCTTTTCTTGAATATGTAATAAATGGAAAGAAAGTTTTGGTAAATCCACAAAAAGTAGAAGCAATGGTTAGATGGGAAAGCCAACTGCCGTAATTAAAGTTTGTAATTTTCTAAGCAAAGCCACATACTATAGACGATTTGTAGAAAAATTTTCTTCCATTGCAATGTCTTTAACTTAACTCACCCAGAGAATATCAAGTTCGTATGAATATATGAGCATGAGAAAAATTTTCATGTATTGAAAAGCCATCTTGTCATCGATCCTATACTGGCTTTATCCATTAGTGGAGATGGTTACATAGTTTATAGTGATGCATCTCGAGAAGGTCTAGGTTGTGTTCTCATACAACGAGGCAAAGCCTATCCCTCTAGACAATTGAACTTATATGAGCAAAACTGCCTAGGGCATGATCTAGAATTAGCTAGCATAATTATTGCCCTTGAAATGTGGTGATATTATCTATATGTAAAGAAAACAAAGATCTTCATTGATCATAAAAGTTTATAATACATATTCATTCAAAAAGAATTAAATCTCCGATAGAGAAGATTGTTATAATTAATAAAAATATATAATATCTTAATATAATACCACCCATGTAAGGCCAACATGATGATAGATGCATTAAGTCACAAAACAAGTGTAATGAGACCTTAAATCACCAATCAAGAGATATCGATCAAAGAATTTGAGAGCTTGAGATTAGAAGTACTAACCTCATTCCAAGTCAATCAACTTCATTCCTTTCAAATCTAGTCGACATCAGTTGGCAAGATGAATAACAATAGAAGAAAATAAACTTTTACAATGAGTTATAGAAATATTGAAGAAAGGAGAGGCATCTCCGTCTAAGTGAGATGCATAGGGAACATTATAGTTCCAAAATAGGATAGTGGTTCATAGAGTCAGAGAGTTATAACAAGAACTACTAGCAAAAGCCCATCAAAAGAGATTTTCTATACATTTAGGTAGTACCAAGATGTATAAATACCTCGAACAGAGTTATTAGTGGAAGGAAATCAGAGTGAAGGTGGCTAAGTTTATAGCTCAATTTTTTGTGTGCAAATAAGTAAAAGCTTAGCACCAAAAACAAGCTAGATTGTTGTGACCTTTAAATATCCCCAAAAGGAAATGGAAACACATCACAAGAGATTTTGTAATAGCTATACTAAGAATGTTGAGCAAAAGTGATGTGCGTTGGGTAGTAGTAGATAGACTCACAAAATTTGCTCATTTCCTACTATATCTAAGAGAAATGGTCAAGTTACATGAAGTGTCAAACTCTATTGTGTTGGACATAGATCCAAGATTTATTTCTGACTTTTAGCAAAAATAACAACCCATAACGGGTACAAATTATACCTAAATACGACATATCATTCTTTGATAACTGGCTAATATTAGAGAATAATCTAGATATCAGAAGATTTATTGCGTTCTTGCGCAATAGACTTGAGGGATTCTTAGGACAATCCTTTAGATATGGCTGAATTTGCTTATAATAATAATTATCAAGCAAGTATTAGGATACTCTGTTTGAAGCATTATATGAAGAGATGTTGCACTTTAGTTTACTAGAAAGTAGGAATCCAAAAAGTTGAGACTTCAAAGATAGTTGATAAAGAAATAGAATCAGTAAAGACAATAAGAAGATGATTGTTAATGGTGCAAGATAGACAAAAGAAATATGCAAATGGTAAAAGAAGAGATTTGCAGTTTGCAGGCGATGAGCAAGTATTCTTAAGGATCTCTTCGATGAGGGGAGTTGTGCATTTTGACATTAAAGGGAAGTTAAGCCCTAGATATACTGGCCCGTTTGAAATATTAGAGGTCATTGGTGGAGTAGCATATCATCTGGCATTGCCATCTTCAATATTCAGCGTCCATAATGTCTTTCATGTATTGCAACTAAGAAAATATGTGTAGATGCGTCGCATGTATTGTGTGCAAATTGATAATGAATCTTGAGGTGCTAATAAAAATACTTGATCATTGAGGCAAACAACTAAAAATAAGATGTATCAAGCAAGTTCTAGCTCAATGGAGTCACCATAGTGAGAAGAAGCCACTTAGGAACTCGAAGAAGAAATGATAAAATTGAACCCGACTTTATTGCAAACAAATCCTTATATTCAAGAAGTTTTATGGATGAAACATTTTAAAAGGGGCACTAGCTGTAATATACACTTGTTAAAAGTGTATTTTTTATTAGGTGGGGTAGGCTAAACTTTTGACCTTTGAAGATTGACTATGCAAAATAAATTTATTTGGATATTTAGAACAAGTGAATGGTCGCTTAGAAGACATGTGTTTGAGTATCTATGGATATAAAAAAATATTTTATCTTTATCTACTTTATTCCTTTTGCCACATTAGAATCTAGATCCAAAATAATCAGTCAAATTGGGGCAATAAAACAGTGATGTTGTAGCTCTTAATCTAGATAATCGGTCATGAATGGAAGATGCCCATTGAATGATGGGTTTTTATTGCTACAAGTGATGGAGGTAAGGATGGAGAATTAAAGAGAGAAATTGAGCTACCGAGTTATTACTATAGAGAGGATTCTGAAGAAAGTGATGGAGTTTGTATTTCTTTCTTCATATAAAAGTACGTTGAAAATTATCTTCATTCAGATTTAAACACTTTGCTGGTAATTATTTAGATTTTCCTTAAATCTAAATGAATATGATGTATATTATTTATGACTTTAGGTATTTGACGATGGCTTAGAATTTATGCATAACACCCAAAAATATACCCAATACACAAAACTTACAGTCCCAAACCTAGAAATAGAAATCCATTAATTAAAATTAGATTTGAGCAAATAAAGCTGATAGGCATTTAACTTATAAACCTAAAATAATTTTTAATAAGCGAAAGAGGAATTTCTAAAGATTTAGGTAGAAGCAATGGTTACTGCAACCCATAGATGAGCAAAGAAAATGATTTAGAATTTTATTTCATGTAATGGGAATTTTTTTAGAAAAGTCATAAATATAAAAAAAAATTTGCAAAAATTCCAATACCGAAACATTGCAAAGAAATCCTGGACTCCCTCCCTTTTCTCTTAGGCTTTAGGTTCACCCTCAGGCCTGGGAGGCCAAGCTAATAAGGCTAGAGCTTAAGTTGACTCATGGGCTAGCAAACTAGGCCCAAGCAAGGCCCAATAGACTTGATAGTAAGCTGGACAAGAAGGGGCCTAGCAGAGAGGCGATTAGCGGCAATGGCGGTGTTGCGATAGTGACCAAACTGTGCTACACCTAGTAGACTAATGTCATAGAGAAAAGCCAACTACATCAATGGCAGCAGGAGCCCAATAGGATGCGCATAGTGACTAGGTCCACGTAATAGGGGTGGCGACAACTCAACCTTGGTAACCAATCTCAACATGCCATATGGCATATTAGAGCTATCCATGAATGTTCTTGTACAATTTGTAATCATGAACTCTAATTTTGGTTAACCAATAGTCAATTTCTAAGTTTTAAAACCTTTTGGATCAAATGAAAGAATTTGATTTACTATCTAAGGCTTAATCATAAACATAAGGTGGATTGATTTATAAATCATGATTAAATATTAATATATGGCCCACCTTAGATGAGAACCTTTGTTAATATTATAATAAACCTAGTAGTTACATTTGTTAAGCTAGATATTGAGACAAAATGAATAGAGGATAAAATACTGCATTTAGAATACATAAAATGCATGTAATACCGAATGTTTTATACTTGACTCCTGTGGCGCCCTAGCCTGAGCATCACAACATTAACCTTACTCCGGGACTGTTATTGATTGGTAAACATGATTAAGATTGTTGTCTTTTCACACGGCGGGCTTTATTGAATATTTATCCACTTAATCCTGACTCCTTAGGAGTTTATATCACTTCATACATTCAAATTTCCATCAAATGCTTTTTTAGATCATTAAATCATTTGAGAAAATACACATATGATATTATAAGATCCGTACTTAATTATATCATGGTAATTGATACCTTAACATTTGACCATAAAAAATTTTTCGTCATCCATAGTCAAAAAACCATAACATAATCCTTATACAATCATTAAGACAAATATATAATGTCATCATACAATCATTCCACCATAAGTTCATGCACAGGTAATGAAAATTCATTTAATCCTTTGAATCCCCACCTATGCTCCACGCTCGGTGCTTCCTTTCACCTGTCTTTAGGGTTTGGAAAAACAAAATCGTGAGTCAAAACTCAACAAGGTATAAGGTTTTCGGGCAATTCATTTTCTTAAAAATACCTTGGAAAGCAATATTATACCTACGTGTGGGTATATTATGAAAACATGCTTCTTATACCCGTCGAGAATATACCATAAACAATGTAATGCATTATTTTAAAACATGACATCTTGGGATAGAAGCTAGCTAGGAAACTATCCACCTTCATCGTCTCTCCCAATCCAGGGAGGTGCCACCGGCCCGAGGCTTATCTTAGCGACTTGGCCGCACCAAAGGGGGACAATCAGTCTGCTTACAACTTTGAGGTGGACCTCATGCTTTGTGCACATGATTCCTTTCATAAACATGAACCCTGACATGCTAGCATGATTTTTCATTTATAAATTCATGTTTCATCACTTGTCATAAATAATTGAGAAACATTAAGCAATTCATTTGTCATATTGGAAATACCTTTCAATACACATTGAGATACATGAATAACCATCCTTAAACATCTTATAAAGTATTTAAATATTCATTTGCTAAATCATCCAAATAGTTAGAACATCATTGATAAATATTTGATCATATTTTGATAAAACAAAGCATTTAGAAAATTTGCTTTTTTACCTTGTTCGCTTAGCTTTCCGTGTCATTCGTTTCATTTCCTTTGCCTATAAATAAAAATAGCATTGCATTCATAACAAATTCATTTGCTTGCATCCATTCAGTTTTCCAACCCGTAATCTATTTCACACATAACCAACTTGAATTCCAAGTCGGATATACATATATAACATTCACTTGCGCATCATAACATCCATTCATTTTGTGTTTTAAACCCATATTTGGGGTAAATACATAATAATCATTCATTAATCAACATGTGGAGGGTTTATTCCTCCCATTTATCATTTTTCATCTATTTTTCATTTGTCCTACGTTGATGCTCATTTTAAGCATACAGTTGACGTCGTAAGCTTCATAAATAAATCTCAAAATTTGAGATAATAAAAAATCATCCATACAGAAACATACTTATGCATTTCATAGCATATTCATGCATTTTTGCATTTTAGCAATTCCATATAAGTCATATATAATCCATTCATACATATTCATCCACATACATTTAACTTACAACACATATATTATGTGTTTCCTAAAATTTCTTAACACAGAAACTTACATCCAATTTCAACATGATTAAACCCCTTAATTAACATATAATTTAGGGTCTAATTTCAGAATTTTAATCCATTTATCATTGGGTTCCAAAACAGCCATGTTAGGACTTATTTTTCATCATTTCAACGCCTCTTTCAATACTTAAATCTTAACATATTTTTAAATCATAATTTTCAGAAACTAATCATGATTTTATTAATCCAAATTTAGGTCATTATCACATATTTAAATTCCATAATTTATTTGCTTCCAAAATAGAAACATCTCAAGCATGTAGGGTACCCATTTTACCTTGTTTTAACATGTCCATACATATGTCCTTAAAAATCAGATTTAGGGCAAATCTTTCCATTCTCTTTTGGACATTAAAATTAACTTAATCCTAGGGTATTTTACCCTCCATAAAATTCATGAATTAATCATTCACAAACAGCAACGAAGTTCACATATAAGGTACCCGTTTTGGCCCCCATTTGGACGTTCCATATATGTACCCTAAAAAATTAGATTTAGGGTTATCTCCTCCAACCTACTTAGGACATCCAAAGGGTCCTTAATTTAGGATAATTTACCCTACAATTCATCCATAAACTATTTAAGCTCCTCTTTGCATCATATTTAACATAAAAATGAAAAAATTGGGTAATGCATGATACCCTAAGTTTGGGATGCAATCTCCTGTGCCCGGGAGCAGGCAGCACTCCCTGCTCCCGGGCGCATATACTTATTTTTTTTAATTTTTTTTTCAAAAATTTTTCATAGAACTGTTAATATAGGTGTAGTTAACATGTGTGTAAATTTTTACCATTTTTGGAGTATTTTAGATATTTATTTTTTATTTTTGAAAATCAGTAGCATTTTAGGTAATTTTAAATTACGAAAATGCCACTGATTTTCAAAAATCAAAAATAAATATCTAAAATACCCCAAAAATGGTAAAACTTTATACACATGTTAAATACACCTATATTAACATTTTTAAAAAAAAATTTCAAAAAAAAGAAAAAAAAAGAGGTGTGCGCGCTCGAGAGCAAGGAGCGCTGCCTGCTCCCGGGCGCAAGAGATTGCGTCCCCCTAAGTTTCATTTTTGCCAAAATCATTAACGTATAACCAAATCAAAATATGTAATCCATAATGACATGAATCACATCCTAATCATCATGCTTAAATCAAACAGCAACTTGATTTAGGGTTTTAAGAAATTTCAAGATAGATTTCATCTCAAAAATCAACCCTAATATCCCATTTAACCCTCTTGAACTCTTGATTTCATTTATACCATTCAAATATCATTCAATACTCTCATCAAGGCATCATAAGTCATCTTTTAAGAGTTCATTATGAATCATATTCATGACTCATACTTTGAGGAAAGAGATCTTAATTTGAATGATTCAAAACTTAAGTTTCACTTACTTGAATTGAATCCAACTTGAATTCAACCTTCTTAGCTTAGTTCCTCTTCTCTTTCTTCTTCTTTTTCTTCTCTTTTTCTCCTTTTTCCCCTTTTTTCTTGCTGGGTTTGGATGTCCAAGGCTTGCTCCTCACTTAGAGTTTTTTTGAGAACTTTTTCTCCCCTTCGCAAGTGAACGTCCCCACGAGATAAGGCCTCACTTTTATATTTTTTACCAGATCATGGGACCCACTTTGCTATATGTCTTGAGGGTAATTTATTTCTAACTTATCCCTTGTTGACATGGCAATTTGATATCCAAGTAAAATACTCATTTTCTATTTAACAAAAATCATCAAAATCTATTCAAATCAATGCACCCAAGCTGTCCACTAGGTGATGCCCCTTGTAGCAGCTGCTTTTTGACATTTTGTGCTCATTTTTCTGCACATTTAAATGCCCCATTACTTACCCTAGGTGCTTAGCTACTTAGATATATATTTTACGATTTTTAAAAATCCAAAAATCATGCATATATCTCCATGGACGTCCCCTTGCATTGCCAACTTAGCTATGCTCCATTTAGCAACACATTAGGCATTTAAATCCATGAATTTAAGCACTTTCTTTTCCATAGATTTTATCCTTAAATAATTCCAAAAAATCTAGCTCAATCCACCTCCATTTGACACCTCTCATGGGCATTAAACCAAGTCATTAAATCAATTGCTTTTTAATAAATGCTATGGTGCTTTTAAGTGCACAAAGTCAATGCTACTCACCTTTTTCTAATTAGCGTCAAGTTATGATCCTTTGAAAATAACCTTAGAGTGTGAGATTGAAAATAAATAATTATCATCTTAATCCCATCACATTTTCCTTAATCCAATCCATACATAAGGTTGAGCCCAAAGTCATGAACTTACCTTTCAAATTTCATCTCAATCCGCCTTATAGGCGTCAAGTTATGAATTTTCTACTTTTTTTAACGTAATTCCATAATTTTCATTCTAATTTTTATTAATTAAATCATGAAAATTAAAATAAATATTCATGCCACATTAGTCATAACCCTAATTGCAAAATTCATCAATTCATAAAAATCATCCATAAATCATTCAATTCATACGTAAATCATATTTACAACTTAAATGTGCTTATATGAGTCCTACTTGAGTCTAGGTATTACAACTCCACTTATTGACACTTTTATATTTGTGTATTATTGCCTCATAGATGCTCCAACAGTTGGTACTTAGTGACGTTGTTGTTGGTCCCGAGTTGATGGCTAAACCCAAGAGGGGAGGGGTGAATTGGGTTCTTTAAAGAAATTTTTGGTAAATTCAAAGATCTTAACCCCTTGAAAAAGTTAATCCCCTTTTTAAGCGAATGGAGAGCAAATAAGATAAAGCAGTAAAAATAAGTAGAACACAAGATTTATAGTGGTTCGGGCAAACCTTCCCTACTCCACTCTTCCAAGCTCACACTCCGTTGTGACTTGGGTTCCACTATGTATTCCACGAATACACTTAGAGTCACCGCTCTCTTCTAGATTCAAAGCTCTAGGGGGCATACACAACTTAGAGCCACTTGCTCTCTTCTAGATTCAAAGCTCTAGGGGGCATATACAACTAGAGCCACTTGCTCTCTTCTAGATTCAAAGCTCTAGGGGGCATATGCAACTACTTGCACAAGTAGGTGATGAGTCTCACTCCAATCACACCCTACTTTGCATATACTTGATCTTAGCTACCCAAGCTAAATCAAGATTTATACAACAAGACAATGAAATAAATGAAACTACACTTTACAGATTTGTGTAGGCAGATTGAGCTCGAGGAAGAAATCAAAGGCAGCTTGGATGATGATCGTTGAAGCAACTTGCAGTTTGAAGCTCTTTCTTCCTTTGAATCACTCAAATATGGAGAAAAGGAATTTGAAAGTCTTTCTTGCACTTCTTTTCTCTCTATGATCCTTAGTGTAGTGTGTATTGTGTCTTCTCACGTTCATTTGAATGTCTTTTTATAGAGTGAGGAAGATTGGAACGTTGTAGGAGTGGTTGTCGCGCAATAAATGAACTCCAACGTTCAAAAATTCGAACGTTATACTCCAAGTCGAAGATGGAGTCGACTTGGCCTGCGACTTGGCTTCCAAGTCGCACCTGGAGTCGACTTGGCCTGCGACTCCAGTTCTTCCAGATTCCAAGTCTGAGTCTTTGGTCGACTTGGCTTTGGACTTCGACTCAAGTCGATCCTGAAGTCGACTTGACTTGCGACTTGACTCGACTTTTGCTGGAAATGCTTTGAACTTCTTTTGATCTGCTTTTTCATCCTTGGTTTTCTTTCTTTTGAATAAGCTTGAGAACTTGTGGTTGACTTGATAGACTTGATTTGATGTTGATCTTGAATCCTTGCTTTGATCTTCGAGAACCTTGAGTTGTTCTTGAAAATGGTCCTTGCATCCTTTTTGGATTTGATTATTCTCAATTTGATCTTTTGGATAAGCTTGGAAATACAAACTTCAAGTCTGAAATCCTCAAGTCGAAGTTGGAGTCGACTTGGTCTGCGACTTCGCCCAAGTCGCACATGGAGTCGACTTCGTCTGCGACTTCGCCATGTTCGTGAACCAGATTTCAGCGCTGGACACTTTTGGTCGTTTGAGGTCGATTCCGAAGTCGACTTCGTCTGCGACTTGACTACCCAAGTCGCAAGTGGAGTCGACTTGACTTGCGACTTCACCTGTCAGTCCTTCCATTTTCAAATCTGTCCACCTGTGGCCATTCCAAGTCCCTAGAGAAGTCGACTTGGGTATCGACTTCGTACCAAGTCGAAGTCCGAGTCGACTTGGTGATCGACTTGGTCTCTTTGCTTTCCTTAAACACTTGGCAAACTTATTAGTATTCTTTTTAACCTCAAATTAGTTCTTGTTAATCATCAAAACTTACACTTTGGTCAATTTTGTTTTGAGTCATTGTTTCCAACAATCTCCCCCTTTTTGATGATTGACAAAACTACATTTGAGTTGATACCTTTTTGAGTATTTAAGCAAGTTCATGTAAAAAACAGAGCATTCAAACATATTACCATAGAAAGCAGAGCATATACATATTCATGACAGAGCATTATTTTCATAATTCACTCAAAATATTCATGTCAAGCATAAAACATCTTTCATGTATATCTGTTTCATTTTTACAAAATGCAATGAAAAACAAAATGAAACCTAGATACAAGTTACCCAACCCAAAACGAAAGGAAACTCTAACTCTTAAACCGATCTTTTCTCCCCCTTTTTGTCAATCAAGCAAAAATAACGATTTGATAAACTGAAATTGAGAGATTTGATATGGAATAGGTTTGATGGGACAATGGTGGGCCGAGGAGTAGACAAGAGAAGCGTGATCGGGAGTTGCCTCTCTATGAACTGAACCCGACTCGTAGGGATCGAGTTCAGGCATGGGTCTCTTCTTATGTCGGCCTGAGGCAAGATGGTAGCGGATAGTCCGCATTTCCCGCTCGATTCTGTCTTGCCGGGAGTGCATATCCTCGAGCGCATTTAGAACGCCGGTGACAAGACTTGTCATCCGGTCTTCTTTGTAATCCATTTCTGCCCTCATTGCAACTATTTCTTCCTTTAATTCCTTTAGGGTGACCTCCTCAGAGGAGGTTGGAGGCACCCGTTCTCTTGCAGCAGACCCTTGTGGAGAGTAGGATCCGTGCGATGGTGGAGAAGCGGCCCGTGCCGGTGATGCTATGGGAGGTTGCTCCCCCTCAGCTTGTGCATCGTCGTCTCGCTCTTCTTCTGGAGCTTCCGGTCTAAGTTGAAGCACATTGATCTTCATTCTTTGGATGAGTGCTTTGTTAATGGCATTTGTGGTTTTGAGTACTTCGAAAGGCTCACCTTCAATATCCACTTTGTAATGTTCAAGGATTTTTGTGATCCAGGTGCCATATGGGAGAACTCCTCGTGGATTTTCCTTTCTGGATGCTAGGGCTTCAAGAAATAACTTAGGTAAGCTTACCCTAACTTTGTTTGCCACTTTCCATAATATTTCCGCTTCTTGTGGATTTACTTGATTTCTTCCCCCGCCTTTTGGGTATATGCAGTGGGCAATTAGAAGTCTGAGTACCCGTAGCCTGGGTGATAGATCCATGTATCGAAGAAATCTAATTCCCGGATGATACTTGTTGCTCCGAGTGAGCTGGTTATACATTTTATCCATTGTGAGATCTTCTGGTAAAGGCTCATTCACAAATGGGACTCCAAATATTTCTCCTAAATCAATCCTTGCTCCCTTCTTGCTTGGAGTTATCCCAATTCCAAGTTTGATTTCTACTCCCTTGACAAAAGTTGCATATTTTTCGTCATCCCATAGATAATAGAAAATCCGAGTAAGATCTGGATAAACCTTTTCATCCTCTTTTAGCAACTTGGTCCATCCTTGAAAATCCAATAGATCTTCTATATCGGATTCATAATCTTTCAAAAATTTGAAATCTATAATCTTGGGTATAAATACCTTCCGTTCATAGAAGCTTTTGTAAAAACGACTGTGCTGGAGTTCGGTTTGGAAGTAAGTGGTAGGCATCTTCAATACTTGAGTTTTCCTAGCCGGAGTACCCCTTTTGCTTGCTCCAGATTGTGTACTCTGTGAGGTTTGGGCTTGTTGTTGACTAGGTGCTCGATCGGATGATTGAGTGGTTTGGAATCGCACCCGTCTACCCGTAGAAGTTGATGGTTCTTCTCTGGCCCTTTTTGCCGGTGTCCTAGCTTTCCTAGGAACATCCTCTGCAGTGTTGGATGAAGGTTGTGAGGGAACCCGTTTGGGGTATGGTTTTGAGACAGCTTTCTTTGGTGCCATTTGGGATGGTTTGGAGTTGGAATTTGAACTTTTTTTTTTTTTTTTTTTTTTTTTTTTGAGAGAGAGAGGAAATGAGATGAAGCGGTATTTCAGAAATGTAGAGACGGAGGAACTTCTGAGAGGAAAAAAGGAGAAAACTTGAGAGACTAGGGAGAAAGAAAGAGAGTGAGAGAGAGAGCAAGAGAGAAAGGAATAGAGAGAGAGAGAAACGAAGAGGGAGTTACCGGAGCCGGAAATGGAGTTTGCCGGTCGGAGGAGTTTCCGGAGATGAGGAGAAAGAGAGAAAAACAGAGAGAGAGAGAGAAGAAAACAGTGAGGGAGAGAGAGAAAAAAGAAACGGAGAGGAAAATCGGAGAGAGAGAAAAGGAAACCGCCGGAAAGGTTAGCCGGAGATGGAGAAGAAAGAAAATCGCCGGAGGGGAGAGGGAAAAGAGAAAAATAGGGAGGCCGGAGAGAAATGAGGAAGAAAAGAGAGAAAAGGGAAGAAAAAGATGAAATGGGCGGCCGAATGTGAATCGTCGCGCGCGGAGTCGACTTTGCCCTAGGCGAAGTCGACTTCGATCCTTCTGGAGTCGACTTCTCCTGGGGCGGAGTCGACTTCGACCCTAACGGAGTCGACTTCGCTTCTGAAGCGGAGTCGACTTAGCGTCCCTGGAGTCGACTTGACTCATCGACTTGATATTTTCCAATTTTAATTTTCTTATTTGTTTTTCCTAGTTTAGCTCTATCATCCCCATATCATTTCTAATCTTATAAAATGAATCCTTGGCTAGAGGTTTGGTAAAAATATCAGCAATTTGGTCTTCTGTTTTCACATATTCTAAGCATACATCATGATTCTCAACATGTTCACGAATAAAGTGATGTCTCACATCAATATGCTTGGTTCTTGAATGCAGTACAGGATTTTTAGTTAAACAAATTGCACTTGTATTATCACATCTAATAGGAATATTAACATAATCAATACCATAATCTTTCAACTGTTGTTTCATCCAAAGTAACTGGGCACAGCAACTACCGGCGGCTATGTATTCGGCTTCTGCAGTAGATAGGGCAACACTTGTTTGTTTTCTTGAATACCATGAAACCAACATATGTCCAAGAAACTGACAAGTTCCACTAGTACTCTTTCTATCTACTTTATAGCCGGCAAAATCTGCATCCGAATAGCCGATTAGATCAAAGGTTGTCTCCTTTGGATACCATAGTCCAAGATTGGCAGTTTTTATCAAATACTTAAAAATTCTTTTTACAGCAAGTAGATGTGATTCTTTTGGACATGCTTGAAATCTAGAACACATACAAACACTGAACAAGATATCGGGTCTAGAAGCAGTTAAATATAACAAGGATCCTATCATGCTTCTATAAAGCTTTTGATCGATACTTTTACCGTTTTCGTCCGTGTCGATCTTGATTGTCGAACTCATTGGAGTGTTTGCTCCTTTGCTATTTTGCATTCCAAATTTCTTGAGCATTTCTTTGACATATTTGGACTGGTTTAGAAATATTCCTTCATTTTGTTGCTTGATTTGAAGTCCAAGGAAGAAATTTAATTCTCCCATCATGCTCATTTCGAACTCGCTCTGCATTATCTTAGAAAATTCTTGACAAAGATTTTCGTCAGTAGCACCGAATATTATGTCATCCACATAAATCTGTACAATCAAAATATTTTTATTTTTGTACTTGATGAATAAAGTAGTGTCTACTTTCCCTCTTTGAAACTCATGATTAATCAAGAATCTATTTAACCTTTCATACCAAGCTCTTGGTGCTTGTTTTAGTCCATATAATGCTTTGGTTAATTTATAAACAAACTTTGATTGATCCTTTTCTTCAAAACCAGGGGGTTGTTCAACATATACTTCTTCATTCAAATAACCATTCAAAAATGCGCTTTTTACATCCATTTGAAACAATTTGAAGTTCATATGAGAAGCAAATGCTAGTAGGATGCGTATGGCTTCTAATCTAGCCACGGGTGCATATGATTCTTCAAAATCAATTCCTTCTTCTTGGGAATATCCTTTGGCTACTAATCTTGCCTTGTTTCTAATTACAAGACCGCTTTCGTCTAATTTGTTCCTAAATACCCATTTGGTACCAATGACGGTATGAGTGTTTGGTCTAGGAACTAAATGCCATACATTGTTTCTTTCGAATTGATTTAGCTCTTCTTGCATTGCAATAACCCAATTTTCATCATTAAGAGCTTGTTCAATGGTATTTGGTTCAATTTTCGATACAAACGCATATTGGCCATAAACGTTTTGTTTTGATCTTCTAGTTTTTACTCCTTCATATATATTTCCAATAACTTGTTCAATTGGATGGGCATTTTTGAACTTTAAATCAGTTTGAGGTTTGTAAGAGTTATTACCTTCACTTACCTCTTCCTCCACTAGATTTTCTGGCTTGAGCTCAAGTTCCTTTGGTTGTTCTTTGCTTTTTGTCTCATCTGCATCACTTAGTTCATCCTCCTTTCTCGGACTTTGGTTAATTTCATCAAATACAACATGTATGGATTCTTCTACAACTTGGTTTCGTTTGTTGAATACTCTATATGCTTTGCTATTTGATGAATAACCAAGGAATATAGCCTCATCGCTTTTGGCATCTAATTTGCCCAAATTGGTTTTTCCATTCTTCAAAACATAACAAGTACATCCAAAAGCATGAAAGTATGAGATATTTGGTTTCCTTCCTTTCCATAGTTCATATGGGGTCTTTTTCAAGATTGCTCGAATGGTAACTCGGTTCAAAACATGACAAGCTGTACTCACAGCTTCACCCCAAAATTTCTTGGATAGATTGCTCTCATTTAGCATAGTTTTAGCCATCTCTTGTATAGTTCTATTTTTCCTTTCAACTACTCCATTTTGTTGTGGAGTTCTTGGTGCAGAAAATGTGTGGTGAATTCCTTTTTCATTACAAAGTTCCATGAATCGCTTATTTTCGAATTCGCCACCATGATCGCTTCTTATGGTCACAATAGTACTCTGTTTTTCATTTTGCACCAAATTTACAAAAGTTGCAAACATAGAGAAGGCTTCATCTTTACTAGCTAAGAGAATTATCCATGTGAATCTTGAAAAATCATCAACTATGACAAATACATATTTCTTTCCACCAATGGTTAGAATGTCGGATGGCCCGTATAGATCCATGTGTAGTAGTTCAAGTGGCCTAGTGGTGGAAATTTCCTTTTTGGTAGAGAAAGGCATCTTTGGTTGTTTAGATAATTGACATGCCTTGCAAATCTTGTCTTTGTCATATTTTAATTTTGGTAATCCCTCTACCAAACTCTTTTTCCATAGGGTCTTTATGTTGCCCATGTTTATATGTCCAAGCCTCTTGTGCCAAACCCATGGATCGTTATCAATGGCCATTAGACATTGACCATCTAATTTATCAAGTGAAACCAAATAAACATTTCCATGTCTTTTGCCGCTAAACATGATATGTTCTCCATCAAATACATTACATATAGATGATTCAAACACAACTTTGTATCCCTTATCACATAATTGGCTAATACTCATTAAATTGTGTTTGAGTCCTTCAACAAACAAAACATCTTCCATGCAAGCATTTGAAATACTATGTATATTTCCTTTACCTTTAATCTTACCTTTTTCATTATTGCCAAAGGCAACCATTCCATCGTTGCAAGGCTTAAGTTTGTGAAACAAGCTTCTTTCACCGGTCATATGCCTTGAGCAACCGCTATCCATGAACCATTCATTGTTTGCCTTTGCCTTAAAACATGTCTGAAAAATAAACAAATAAATCTTATCTCCTTGGTACCCATTTTATGGGTCCATTTGGGTTAGTAATAAAATCCAATCTAAGTTGATCTAACTTGGAAAACCCAAATCTTGTGTTTCTTGGAACCCAAACTAATTTAGCACCATGGTCATATAATTTCTTAAAGTTACATTTGTAAGTTTTATGACCCATCCTGTTGCAGAAATTACAAGCCATAGGTAATCTTGGAGTAGGTCTCCAAACATGCAAAGGTTCAATCATTGGTCTTCTAGTCCACTTAAAGTTTTTCTTTTGTGGCTTGTAAAAAGATGCAGCTTTAGTTTGATATTTCTCAAGTGTTTGCACATTTGATTTGCTACTTTCTCCATGCTCAAATGTATGATACCCAAGACCTCTTTTATGTGTTTGGGAGGTCATATTCAGAAACATTTTAACACTTTCTCCTGGATTAGAGAACTTAGCTAATGATTCATTTAATGATTTGTTCTCCATTTTCAGCAATTCATTTTCATCTTTCAATTTGTCTAATCTTTCTGCAAGTTTACCATTTACAATTATTGTTGCATCACATTGTCTCTTCTTAATTGTAAACTTGCTTCCTAATTTCTTCATTTCTTCATATAATGAATCATATGCAGTTTGTAGTTCATCTAATTCAGTACATTTGAGGCACTCTTGAAAGGAAGAATAATTTGATTCAGAAAGAGAGAGTTTAGAGCTTACCTCTTCATTGCTTGTGTCTTTTGTTGAGGTAATTTGTTCTCCTTGCTCGATTTGTGCCATGCAGCAAATTCTTGCACATTCTTCAGCCTCTATGTCGTCGGCTGAGGAGCTACTTGTCGTAGAATCTTCATCATTCACGTACATGCCTCTTCCTTTGTATTTCTGGAATCTTCTATTGTCCCCTCGATCCTTTCTTTGTTCTTTTGCCTTGTTTTCTTCGGGAGTTGGACATTGAGCCTGCATATGTCCCGAACCGCCGCATCGGTAGCACTTGGTTGATTCTTTCTTCTTCTCTCTGGGAGTTCTTTCTTTGAAACTTCTGAAATTTTTGCCTTTTCTCACAAATTTTTTGAACCGTTTTGTGAGTAGGGCAATTTCATTGTCGTCTTGAGAAGAAGATGTGTCATCGGTGTCTTGTGCGGCTTTTAAGGCAATTGCTCTTTTGCCCCTGTGTTGATCTTCATTCCTTTTCTTAATTAGCTCATGTGACATAAGTGAGCTAATTAAGTCTTCAAGCTTCAGCGTGTTGAGGTCTTTGGCTTCTTCAATTGCAGTGATCTTTGGAGTCCATGATTCGGGTAGAGCTCTTAAAATCTTCATGACCTGCTCAGATTCAGATATTGCTTTTCCAAGACCTTTTAAAGCATTAGTAATCTTAGAGAATCTAGCAAACATTTCAGAAATATTTTCTGTTTCTAACATTCTAAAGTTCTCTAGTTCTCCAATCAAAATATTCCTTCTCGTCCCTTGGACTTGAGAAGTTCCTTCATAGATAGAGGTTAGCGTATCCCATATTTCTTTGGCGGTCAAGCAAGAGGATACTCTATCATATTCAGAAGCATTAAGAGCACAAAATAAAGAGTTCATAGCTTTGGCGTTGCTCTTAACAGTTCTTACTTCCTCGTCGGTCCATTTGGAAGCTCTTTCATCGGTAGGCAAGGTTACACCATCTTGGATAGCAATCCAAGAGTCCATGTCGGTAGCCATGATGAGTTGCTTCATACGAAGCTTCCAATATCCAAAATTGTTCCCATCAAACAACGGTGGCCTTGTAAAGGATTGGCCTTCAGCAAATGCGGGAACGGAAGTAGATTGGGATGCCATTTCAATAAGATCTCTTTGATAAACTCAAAGACCTGCTCTGATACCACTTGTTGGTCCCGAGTTGATGGCTAAACCCAAGAGGGGAGGGGTGAATTGGGTTCTTTAAAGAAATTTTTGGTAAATTCAAAGATCTTAACCCCTTGAAAAAGTTAATCCCCTTTTTAAGCGAATGGAGAGCAAATAAGATAAAGCAGTAAAAATAAGTAGAACACAAGATTTATAGTGGTTCGGGCAAACCTTCCCTACTCCACTCTTCCAAGCTCACACTCCGTTGTGACTTGGGTTCCACTATGTATTCCACGAATACACTTAGAGTCACCGCTCTCTTCTAGATTCAAAGCTCTAGGGGGCATACACAACTTAGAGCCACTTGCTCTCTTCTAGATTCAAAGCTCTAGGGGGCATATACAACTAGAGCCACTTGCTCTCTTCTAGATTCAAAGCTCTAGGGGGCATATGCAACTACTTGCACAAGTAGGTGATGAGTCTCACTCCAATCACACCCTACTTTGCATATACTTGATCTTAGCTACCCAAGCTAAATCAAGATTTATACAACAAGACAATGAAATAAATGAAACTACACTTTACAGATTTGTGTAGGCAGATTGAGCTCGAGGAAGAAATCAAAGGCAGCTTGGATGATGATCGTTGAAGCAACTTGCAGTTTGAAGCTCTTTCTTCCTTTGAATCACTCAAATATGGAGAAAAGGAATTTGAAAGTCTTTCTTGCACTTCTTTTCTCTCTATGATCCTTAGTGTAGTGTGTATTGTGTCTTCTCACGTTCATTTGAATGTCTTTTTATAGAGTGAGGAAGATTGGAACGTTGTAGGAGTGGTTGTCGCGCAATAAATGAACTCCAACGTTCAAAAATTCGAACGTTATACTCCAAGTCGAAGATGGAGTCGACTTGGCCTGCGACTCCAGTTCTTCCAGATTCCAAGTCTGAGTCTTTGGTCGACTTGGCTTTGGACTTCGACTCAAGTCGATCCTGAAGTCGACTTGACTTGCGACTTGACTCGACTTTTGCTGGAAATGCTTTGAACTTCTTTTGATCTGCTTTTTCATCCTTGGTTTTCTTTCTTTTGAATAAGCTTGAGAACTTGTGGTTGACTTGATAGACTTGATTTGATGTTGATCTTGAATCCTTGCTTTGATCTTCGAGAACCTTGAGTTGTTCTTGAAAATGGTCCTTGCATCCTTTTTGGATTTGATTATTCTCAATTTGATCTTTTGGATAAGCTTGGAAATACAAACTTCAAGTCTGAAATCCTCAAGTCGAAGTTGGAGTCGACTTGGTCTGCGACTTCGCCCAAGTCGCACATGGAGTCGACTTCGTCTGCGACTTCGCCATGTTCGTGAACCAGATTTCAGCGCTGGACACTTTTGGTCGTTTGAGGTCGATTCCGAAGTCGACTTCGTCTGCGACTTGACTACCCAAGTCGCAAGTGGAGTCGACTTGACTTGCGACTTCACCTGTCAGTCCTTCCATTTTCAAATCTGTCCACCTGTGGCCATTCCAAGTCCCTAGAGAAGTCGACTTGGGTATCGACTTCGTACCAAGTCGAAGTCCGAGTCGACTTGGTGATCGACTTGGTCTCTTTGCTTTCCTTAAACACTTGGCAAACTTATTAGTATTCTTTTTAACCTCAAATTAGTTCTTGTTAATCATCAAAACTTACACTTTGGTCAATTTTGTTTTGAGTCATTGTTTCCAACAGTTGTCTAACGTAACCTTGACTGTGATGGTAGCAATGTAATAATCGACTGTGATGGAATAATTAGAAAATTTGTTGTCATCCTTCTTTTAATTCATTTAATGCAAATTACTAGACTATATTTCCCATTGATGCAAAATGTGAGTCAACCAACACATGATAGATCCTAGCAAATAACTCTCAAACCCAAGCTTAACTTGAATGTGTTGTTTTTGGGGTTAGGCGTTGTAGTTACAAACCCTGACTAATGACCTAATAGACAAACCATTGTTAGTAAAGGAGGAAAGATAATATCAAAAAGGCAAATGAAAGGCTCGCCACACATAGGCAAAAATATGAGTCATAGGCATAAAAGGTCTATATGGTATTAAGCAAGGAAAGATGGACTTCACCTCACCTTTGAAAAGTACAAACCACTTGCATCTGAGATGAGCTTCAGTGCATGGCCAAGCTTAATCTACATCTAGGATAAATGCAAAAGCAAATGAGTTGATCATGTGGAAGAAAGCCAAATGGAACAAAAAAAAGACAAAGGAGCCAAACAAAAGAATGCTTGCCATTTATTTCATTATCAGATAGTAAAATTCATAAGTACACAAAAACAAAAGTTGGATTCCCAATGTTACAAGTAACTAAAAGAAAGAGAAAAAGAATACACTTGTAAACAGTTACTTGAAATTTGAAGAAAAAATTGTATTTTTACAAACATGAGTGTATAATAAATATAGAATAGATATCTTTCATAATTTTTTATATGATAATATATACTTCAATTAATTAAATTTTACAATTAATATGTCTAGTACATTTAAATGTGCTATTATAATTATTTTAAGAAGTTTTGAAAGGCAAATATGAGTATTTTGATATTTAATAACAAAATCATTATGAAATTAGAAATTTCTAGAACACAAGTTGTATATAATAAATAATATTAAAGATCAAAAACTGCAAAATTCACTACCCAAATCATAGCAACATCCATGTATCATGAAAATGGCACAAAGTCAACATTTAAATATCTAGAAGGGGGTAAATGGCTTCTTCTTAGCCAAAATAATAAAATAAAATAAATGAATAAATAAGATAGATAAATGAGGTGTCCATTTAGGCATCCTTGCTAGGTGTGCTGGGACTTCATAAATAGCATTGAGTGGCCCATCTTGATCTTAAAAAATTGGGAGGAAAATTAAGAAGAAAGAAGAGAATTTAGATGATGTAGTTGATAGGAAGATCAGGATAATCTCAGCCATTGATCTGTACATCTAGGTTAGTTACTATTTATTTTATATTTTATTATTAAATTTAGCAAAGATCAAGGGTAGAGATCAATCTAAACCATTGAATTGAGTGGATACAACTCAAATTTGAAGAATGGAACTAGTTATCCATAAAAATCAGATTTAATACATTTGATTAAGGTTAACTTTAATTCAATTTGATTGATGCCGAAGGATGAACCATGATCATGGGTTATTACTTGAGAAAATTCTGCTAAGAATGTGATCAAAAGCGGGCCCAAATAGACCTTCTATTAATACATATTAAGAGGACGATCTCAACTATTAAATCCATAATTTCTTGCATAATTTGGATGATCCAAACCATTATATGTGTAAAAATTAATTCTTCATAAATATATGATGTTAGATTATACGCAAACACTCTGATCGATGGCAAGATTTTTAGATTTGTCAATTCTATTACTTTGTTATATGTATTAGTAAAAATTATACTTAGATCATTTGAACTGTTAAAAATTTAATACAAAAGCTATTTTCATGATCCAAAGTGTCGGATCAAGAATAAATAAGTAATTTTCCACAATCTATGTGTTAAATTTATGATTAAAACTATGATTTCATTTTCCGACTTAAGTTTTAGGCACTAGAGCATATTACAATATAGGGGTCGAATATAGTTTACAGGAGGCAAGTAAAGCTTCTTTTCTTTTCCTACTTGGGTTTTACATGAATGTTGTACTATTTTGGATTGCATGTTTTGGATACTGTTATTTCATAACTTTTTGAACGAATGAATAATATTAATTATAATGATTTATTATGATGTTGAACTTGGATTTTATTCATGTGAGCATCATGCATTATGACATTAACATATGTTACTTGGAATGTTGACATATTCATGAGTCATGGCTATAGTTGTGAAATTGGAAAGTATCGTTGGACCATCGGTGACAACCATTGGCACTTCTTAGCTAAGGATCAAAATGTGCTAGCTTGGGTGGCATCAGTTCAGACCTATTTGTCCAACCATTATGGATTTGCTGGGCTATAGACTTAATTTGTCTCATCCTTGTGATTTGAATAATCTATATAGCGAATCGATCCATGGGACTGGTGGCCTTCAATGTAATAGTTAGGGTCAGAGCCATTCACATAATTTGGTGTAGCAAGACCACAATTGTGTGGTGAGTTGTTCACAATCTTACCGCAAGTGCACGGGTCGTAGATTGTAGTATATAAATTATCGATCCACACGGAATTTAGAACTATAAGCTTTGCTTTTAAACACTTTCGTGTCGGATATGGGGAGAATATAGTAAATAAAATGGAAAAGAAATGGAAAAATGGAAAAAGAAAATTGAAAATTAGAACGAGTAGAGAAAATGAGAGTACGAGTACCTAAGGTCTAGAATTTCACATGCGTCTTTTGTAACGAGTAGTGGTATAATGATTTAATCTGGATATTGTTTGTTAAAGGAGAACAAACACTAATTTATCCTTGCACCTTCTCTCGAAACCTACAAGGCGTATCCTAATTTTCTTAACCACCTATTCTCATGGGATTAAGTTAATTAGAATCCATTAAGTTCTATGGTTTGTTCATATAATTCTTCAAGGTCATCATGCCTATTCTCATGGTCTTAGAGTTTCAAGTTTAATATCTTGATTATCGTATATTAGGTTTCCACCTCTCAGTTCCATCACCTAATATATGAAATTATGCCAAAGTATGGGCCCATGTACAATGCAAGCATTAAAAATCACAAGATATTAAATTAACAACAATATCCATAAAAAATAAATTAAAAAACTACACCATGCTACATTGTACGCATGCTACATCCTAAACCCTAGATTTAGGGCTTAGCCAAGCATGTTTAAGTCCAAAATAAAATTAGAATCAAAATTCATCTTAAACAAGACAATAAAAATTAAAAAGGAAAAAAGACAGGAAGGCTTATTGGTTTGAAGCTCCCGATGGTGTGTCGGCTGCTCCACGCAACTCGCCAGTCCGCCTTTTGCCCGTGCTCTCCTCCTTGATCTCTCTCTCTCTAATTTCTCTCTCTGCTCTGAATTTTTTGTTCGTGAATTTCTCCTAAATTTCCCGCTAGAATTTTTCTCCTCTCCAAATTCTCTCTCATCTACCTTATATGAACACCTATTTATAGGCTTCAAAGTTGCACATGTGGTCATCCTCCTCTCACTTGCACACCCTACTCATGCTGGGACTGATAGCGTTGAGTGGGTCCCATTTAAAAGAACGCAATATGAATTGCGTTGTGAGATGGTGATGGGCGGTACAGGCCAGATAGTTGGCTGGATTTCAGCCTTGAGTGACTTGCTAGTGTGGAAAATAGGTTGGGCATTGAAATAAAAGGAATGCTGTAAATTAGCATGAATTATTTGGCTTTGCTTAAAATCTAGCGGGCCCCATAACTGTATTGAACGGTGCTTAGCTTGGGTGCGTAGGAATTTTCCTAGACAAGATCTTGTGGGGTCCACTGAATGGATGGTTGTTCAGGTGATACAGACGAATTGGACATGACGCTTGGAAAATCTGAACAACTGAATTGGCATGATACAAATTTTAGACGGTAGGAAATATGGACAATTGCAGTGGCCCACTGCTTGGATGGTTCTAATCATCCTGTTGGACAGCTTGATCTTTAAAATGTTGACAGTCACATGAATACATGGCTGGGATTAGTTGCTCGATTGAAAGGCTAAGGGCGGTGCTTTAAGACTTCAACGGTGGACAACTTGAGGGATTTTTGCCAATTGATCTGGATAGCCAGAATTTTTTATATATGAGAAATTGAACGGCTTGGATGCTTGGAGATAAAATTCTGTTTGGTGCAATTTCTAATGGTGGACAGCTGATTGATCATGGCTTGGATTAATCAACGGCCTGGATGTTGTTTTACACGGACAGTTGACAATGGTGGACTGCTGATTGGCCATTGATTTTCTGCATAAAATTTGGGCGGTGTGGACAACTTGTGGGGCCCATGTGAGTTTCTAGACGTGATCTGTGTTAAACGGTGGAGATTTGCTGCTAGACGGCTAGATGATGGGCGGTCGGATCATGGTTGGACTCACTTGGAAAATTGGACGGCTTAATTTTCTGGATTGGCTTGGAAGATGATGAATGGCTTGAATTTCTAGCCACTACAGTGGGTCCCACCTTTCTAACGCAATCCGAATTACGTTAAGAATTTTCTTGCTCTAATAATCCTCCACCTGAACGGATTGATGGCTGATTAAATGGTGGGCCCACTGGATTTGGACAATAATAATTTTGGCGTTTAGGATTTTCTAGCTGATGATCACGTGATCAGATGGGTGTGGCCAGATAGAAAGAAAATCTAGACGGCTAGATATTTTACTGTTGAACTCTTGAACTTGCAAACCTTGTGGGCACACTTGAACTTATAAACCGGTATTAAAAATATTTAAATCATTAATTCATCAAAAATCATTAGTGGATTATCACTATAAAATCATTTCAAGTCCATTTAATTTCATGGTAAAAATTAAAATATAATTTCAAGCCGAAAGATTACAAAAATTATTTAAATAATTTGAAATTAATATTTAATACCCAAATGTTGCAAAACCATATTTTAGAGCACAATTTCACATTAAACTCAACGATTTACCCACCAAATCAGTATAAAATGCCCACAAAATATATTATTAATTTCCAATTATTACGAGTGCAGTATGGTATCAATTACATCTCTAGTTTGCAAAAAGGTGTTTCCCAATCCACTTGTATTGTGCTAGGTTGGCCATTCACTCTAAGTCGAGTCAGCCACTCATACTATGTTGTATTGGCCATCCAGCAGTAAAATGGACTAGATTTTGAGTCGAGATAATGAACTTCCTCATTAGATTTGAAACCTTTTGTTAAATTGATTTGAGAAGTAACATGTGTATGATATATTGATGTATGATTGAGCATAAACATGTGTTTCTTATAAATTAAAATATGATTTAGATTTGTAAGATAATTTTTTATTGTTAACATATATGTATATTATTTACTGAAGGTTTACCTATTTATATTATGTACTTTACTTATTAAGTTTGCCCAAACTCTTTCTTATTTTATATTGCAGACCCACGATGGTAGTCCATCAAGGGTTGGTGGTCTAGCTGGGCTAAGCAAATGAGTTAAAGAATTTATCACCTAGACTTTATGCATTATGTTGGGATGTATACTCATACAAATAAATCATATATTTGGATATGTATCTATATTAATCACCTCACTTGTACATATAAAAGAGGTTTTCTTTACTTTGGCACCTGTGATTATTCTTTCCATTACTGTTGATCCTGGGTATTAACTTTGGATCCCTCAATAACCTATGAAGACTTTTGCATTAAGGCATTGACTTAGTCAGTGGGGTGTTACAACACCAAAAAGAGGATTTAGATGGGGAGAAAGGCTACTCAAAAAAAAAAGAACCTATGGAGGCATCACCACTTGTGTGGAGATCTCAAAGCAAGGAAAAGTCAGTGAAAATGTGTGTTGCTGAAATTAAACTAAGATATTAACTAATTAGCTTATTGACATGTAATAGGCCCTTACACACTCTCGTAGCTGGAGCATATGTCCTAGATGACAAAGCAAGAAGGACGAATGATGTGGACAATGCCCCCAAGTAAACAAATGGAGTGAGTTATCGTTGCCTAATACTATTAGGAGGGTAGCTGATAGATCAACAAGTCCCTCTACTGGCCCATAAATATCCATGAATGACCCATGGTAGCTGCCAAACAATGTCTGCTCCTCACCACATATAGTTTATAGACAACTACTAGTTTGAAGGGATAACTATGATTCGAACCATGGCTAGAGTGGTCCTTTATCATACACTCCATGTTCGTGCACACTCTCGACATACTCTCCTTCAAAGAAATAACTATTCTCCATTCAAACATTATCAAATAGATCCTCTCTCTCGACTAAAAAGGATAATGTTACATCATCGAGCTCCAACAAAAAACCATCAAAAGTCATTAAAAGTTTATTGGAATAACCGGAATGAAAGAAAGAGTTGGTGACAATAAAACTCTACCCTAGTCAACCTTCTATGGCCAAATTAGACTTGCTTAGATAATTAATGCAAAGCTTATTGCTCTATGACTATTTAAGAAAATTGTCCACTATTAGCACAGAAATCAGGGACATGTGCACCTCTCCCAGAAAGACATCATTGAAAATGTCAATTCCCTCTTAGGAACCTATGAGCATTCACTCGATGAAGCATGTTTCTAAATGTAAAAGGAGAAATTTGCAATGGCATTTACTGTCATTAAATCCTAAAGATCTCTAACTAGTAGGAATTAATGGCTTCATCTTCGCCAGAGCTCCACGTGACATCAGGTCTGTGTCACCACAAAGGAATCATAAAGGACAATGAGCCCAGTAATGCATAACTACAATAGTGTAGAAAGGAGTGACTTTGTGACTTTCAGATAAAGCTTCACTAAGGCAGCCCTCCCCTAAAAGACCAAAACATGCAAAATTGGAACTTTTATAAAAGCGCCACTTCTAAGGGGACATGTAATGGGGTTGGGCCGAAAAGGTTTAACTACCTATTAAGAAAAGGTCTAGCTCACCCCCTCTTGAAGGAGGGCCTCGCTGAAGTAGATCTTTTGGTAGTAATACAAGGGAAAAGGCTCTTCAAGGAGCAACAAGCCTACGATAAGAGGAAAGGAAGAGTTGTCAACTCCTTACCTTAGCTTACCAAGATGTCAATAACATGAAAAAACATTTATAATAGCTACCTCGAATCATGAGAACTTGCCCTTGAGCTAAGGAATGTCAATCTACATTAATGACGAATCAACATCTCTACAGACCCAGGATGATTTGGACATCTTGAGATAATCATGAAGGCAAGCAACCTTCTAATCTAGCTAATTACAAGTAAGCAAATTGATAAAAGAAAATCTTCAAAGAATGGTCACCAAATATTCCTAACACAAGGTACATCACATTGATATGCAGACTTGTATAGATATCCCCAAAATCTTCACAAAAAAAGTTAGGATCCAAAACAATCTCACCTTCACCTCTCTGCAGGTAATGCCTCTTTGAAGAATTCTCCATATAAAGGGCTAGGGGTGCAACCGAACTTGCCCGACCTGACCCGATTTTAAAACCAAGTTCGAGTTTTATTTTTTTGAATTTTTTCAAATTAGACCCAGTTTCAACCCGACCCGAGAAAATCCTAAATTAATACCAGGTTTGCATTAACCTAATGCGATCTGAACTCGGTATTCACCCTAATTTATTAAATAATTATATTTATTTATGTATTAAGTATTTCAACTGTAATTGTGATAAAAATTATTTCATATAAGCATAACCTAATTAAACTATAAATATTTCTTCTAAAACCTAAATGTTATGTACATTTGTCCATAAAAATTGAATATATTAATTCTATATTAACTTCATTTGCAAAAAATTATAAATATATCAACTCTTTAAAATTATTACATATATACTAATTATATATAAGTTTCACATTTATTAAACTTTAGACAATGAGTTCATGTAATCTCATTTATTTTTCTTACATTGATTGTTATGTGTAAATTCATTACTGATAACTCACGAAAATGTGAGTTATTATGACTCATTTCAGACTAGTTTTGCATGTTAGTCCAAGAGAATGTGGTTGATTTGCACCCATTTAGCTTAGTTTTAATTGCAATTTAGAACAATATGTAGTTTTTATGCATTTTTAGTATAAAATAGATTGTAAGTTCATTTATTTGGCTTTAGTTGGTTTTGCAGGAAGGACGGGTAGCTAACAACTTGTGAACATGACGGGGGATGAAGAAATGTGCGGAATGAAGAAATAAGTAAGCTGATGCCTTGCCATCGAGCAGCAACGCATAGGCGCCAACCTTCAACCTAACAGGGACATTCCAGAATTCCCTACGTTTGAGAGCTTTCAAAGAGTTGGCGCCTAGGCGCCACTTCACCACCATGCAGAAAGACGTCAGAAGCCCTTCAATCAACAAGCCTCCAGGGAGTTGGCGCCGCGGCGCCACGGCGCGACTCCCGCATACGTGTATTTCAGCACGTGTTTCGTATGGAGTTAAAGGAGACTTAAGTACATACCTAGGGGTTTGTGCATGAATAGGGAGGATAGGAGCAGCTAAAGAGAGAAAGGAAAGGACTTCCGTTTCTAGAGCATCCGAAGAGGAGATCCAATCTCGTCGGTGGAGACTCGCGAGTTTTAATTTCTCTTTTTCTCTATCTATTTCCTTTTCTCTATTGTTGGGAATACATTCAATTTGGGTTTTAATGGGATTTAATGTCATGTTCATGAACTAACTTCAATAGATGAGAAGTTGAGATGAATTGATGTCTAAACTATATTGTTTTGGTTCTTGATGATTTGGGAATGAATATTTGATTTGCTGCATGATTGTGCTGTGTGGATTTACCCTTGCATATGTCGTTTAATGCTTTTTACAAGACTAGCTACCTTGTAAGATAATTTAGTTACGGGATCCATACTTGGAAAAGGAAATTCCAAGCAAGATTCATGTGTAGGCCATAGGTTTCTTCCGTGGTAAATGGAGAATGTTTAATGGATAGGAATATACCGTTAAACCCTATGTAGTCATGAATAGGTTATGTATAGATCAATTTCATCACATTTAATTGCATGCAAACATAGCAATTAGATGCTATATAATTATCTTTATTTGTGTTGGAAGACATATATAAAGATCATTGAACTTGGACTAGAGAATCCCTGCATAATCTAAAGAAGAGGACCAATTCAATATAGTTTAGCTTCAAGGATTCTCAACTATCCCATCTGCCATCCCAATTCGATAAATCCTTTTTGGTATTCCGGCTTTTCCGTTAAACTCTCTTTTATTCCTTTTACTTATTTTGCATAATTGATTTCATCTGTGAAAATTTTTTCTAATCATCGAAAGCAACTGAAGTAATTAATAACATTAGTTGGACAATATCCTCGTGGGAATGATACTTTACTCACTCTTATTACTTGACCGACACACATACTTGTGTTAAAATGAGTATTTTAATTAGAGACATATACGCAGCTCGTCAAGGTTTTGGTGTCGTTGCCAGGGATATCGGTGCTAACTAATTATTGCTATTTTTATTGCTTTCTTGTACAATTTTTTAACTATAGGTGTGTTTGTTAATGAGTAAAAGTTGTCAAGTTAAAACTTTTTAATCCAAAACTTTTCACTCTCCACAATTACCCTATTTTTTAATCATTTCTTTACATTTTTCTATATAACTATCCTACTTTTCAATCATTTCTACATAACTACCCATACAACTAACTTATCTATTTTAACTTTATCCTATTTAATCTTCATCATTACCCTTATCATATTACATCATTTGACAACTTCTACTATCTACAACTTTTCATCAAAAATTTTATTCATTCCCAAACACACCCTATATTTCATTTTACAAATTCATTAGTCCATATATTTTCCATCTTAGCACAGTTGAATTGGTTACCGCAGGGCTTATTGCATTTGTATGCGCCAAAGCAGGGCTGGAAAGGATAACATCGTACCATTTGATCTAGAGTCAGAAAGAACCTATCTGAGAAAACGTCGTAGGAGCAGAGAAGCTAGGAATCAACTTCATATAATGGAGCATATCGGAAACCAAGATGAAAATCTTCATGCATAACAGCATGGGAACCAACGGGTTGAGGTTCCACTTCATCCACCGCAAGATGATTTGGACCAGCCTATTTGGGATCTCATTGCATTTGAACAAAACGCAGTGCAAACTAGCATCCAACCTCCCCCTGTCGACACCAACAATTTTGAGATCAAGCCCGTGGTCTTCCAAATGCTCCAATCTATTGGGCAATTTGGAGGTTTATCTTCTAAAGATCTACATCACCACCTGCGTAACTTCTTTCAAATCATGAATACCTTTAAGCATCATGGAGTCTTCGACGAAGTAATGAGGCTACGGACTTTTCCATTCTCATTGAGAGATAGAGCTTCAAAGTGGCTGGATTCTTTGCCACCACACTCTGTGAGCACATGGAACAACTTGGCACAAAAGTTAGTCGAAAAATATTTTCCTCCCACCAAGTTAGCCAAGCTCAGAATGGACATAGTCTCTTTCAAACAACAAGGATAAGAGACTCTATTAGAGGTGTGGGATCGGTTCAAGGATCTACTCCGCAAATGCCCCCATCATGGAATTCAGCCATGGGTGTAGATCCAGATATTCTACAATGGTCTCCAAGATTCCACCCATCATATGGTGGACTCGTCATCGAATGGTTCTTTATTGAGAAAAGTTATTGGGAATCTTATGCATTGTTGGAGAATATGACAGCTAACACATATCAATTGCTATCTGACAGAAGCCGAAGTGGGGGCTTACTCCAATTGGATACAGTCTCATCTATAAAAGCCCACATCGACGCTCTATCCAGGCAAATTCAAAACTTATCGAGGCCTACCTATGTCAACACAATAAGGTCTTCCACACTGCAGTCGTCATCAGTAGAAAATTATATGTAGTGTGAAGAGTTCTGCCACCCCAGTGATCAATGTGCCTCTAATCCGGAGTCCATTAATTACGTGGGCAACTTTCAGAGAAACCTAGCAAATCCATATGCCAATAATTATAATTAAGGATGGATGAATCATCCTAACTTCTCATGGAATAATTAGGCTAGGCCTAATCAACGACCAGGATTCTTGCAGCAGCTTCATCAACAATAGCCAGCCATACCAGTTCAACTTGCCCCACCTCCTCGAGAAGAAAAAAAATCAAATTTGGAAAACCTATTCGTGCAATTCATGCAATCCCAGATGATAACAAACAGGAATTTAGAAGCGCAGATAGGCCAGCTTGCTTCAGCTATAAATAGTCACCCTCAAGGTGCACTCTCGAGCAACACTGAACAAAATCCGAAGGGAAAAGGTAAGGAGCAAGTGCAAACAGTCATGTTACGTAGTAGTAGGCAACTAGCAGAAGTAATTCAGCCAGAAGTAGAATTTGAAGCTGTCGGTCCTTCTATTCATCAGTCACAGGAGGCAGAGGAATCAATTGAAAACAACCAGAAGCAGCCTGAGGATGCAACAACCACTATTCAAAGGCCTCCTCCTCTATTTCCTTAAAGACTTGCAAAGGACAAAAAGGATGGCCAGTTTAAAAAGTTCTTGGAGGTATTAAAACAACTGCACATAAATATACCTCTTGTCGAAGCTTTGGAACAAATGCCCAGTTATGCCAAATTCATGAAAGATATATTGTTGAAGAAAAGGCATTTGACGGAATTTGAAATAGTGGCGTTAACAAAAGAGACTAGTGCAATGGTGCAAAGAAAATTGCCGCCGAAGCTCAAGGATCTAAGTAGTTTCACCATTCCATGTACAATTGGAAATCAATATTTTGGAAGAGCTCTCTGTGATTTGGGAGTCAGTATCAATTTGATGCCAAAGTTGATATTTAGAAAACTTGGCATTGGGGAAGTACGACCTACTACAGTGATGTTGCAATTGGCAGATGGCTCCTTGACATACCCAGAAGGGATTATTGAGGATGTGCTTGTCAAGGTGGACAAGTTTATATTTCCATTGGAATTCATCATTCTGACTATGAAGATGATTGGGACGTGCCAATTATTCTAGGTCGGCCTTTCCTTGCAACTGGCAAGGAAATAAGTGATGTACAAGTCGGAGAGCTAACCAAGCGTGTGCAGAATGACCAAGTCACATTTAGTGTGATCAAGGCGATGCAGTTCCCAAATGATCCAGAGGAATGCTTTATGATCGACATGGTGGATTCAGCGGTTCAAGTCGAGTTCCAAATTACCTCTTATAAGGATATTTTGGAAGCATCGTAAGTTGGAGAAATAAAGCTAACAAAGAATCAACTGAGACGATATGTTACTTGCAGCAGTCTCCAACTTTTAAACGTTATCCACAAAAATTCAAGTCACTGGAGCTCAAGCCGAAATCATTTAAACACTTGAAGCCCTCAGTTGAAGAGCCGCCCATTTTGGAGCTGAAACCTCTACCGACCCGTATAAGATATGTATACCTGGGAGCTGAATCCTCGCTCCCAGTTATCATTTCTTCAACATTGGATCCCTTGTAAGAAGAAAAATTGCTAAGAGTGCTCAGGGACCATAAGAAGGTTATCGATTGGACCATCGCAGACATCAAAGGAATAAACCCGTCTTTCTGTATGCACAAAATTCCACTAGAAGAGAATTCCAGGCCGTCCATTGAAGCATAGAGAAGATTAAATCTCATTATGAAAGAAGTGGTTAAAAAGGATGTTATCAAATGGCTTGACACAAGTGTCATATATCCGATCTCTGACAGTTCCTGGGTTAGCCCGGTGCAATCTGTCCTGAAGAAGGGTGGAATGATGGTAGTGTCCAACGAGAATAACAAATTGAGTCTAACAAGGACAATTACGGGTTGGAGATGTGTATGGACTACCAGAAACTGAATAAAGCCACTAAGAAGGATCACTTCCCGCTCCCGTTCATCAATCAAATGCTTGATAAGTTGGCTAGTCGGGAATTTTATTGCTTTTCGGATGGCTATTCAGGCTACCACCAAATCATGATAGCACCTGAAGACCAAGAGAAGACCACTTTTACATGTCCATATGGCATATTCGCATTCAGGTGAATGCCATTTGACCTATGCAACTGTGGCCCCCCGAACCGGGATGCCTAGAAGTCTTACTATGGGATCTTATTGATTGGTAAACGTGACTCAGGATTGTTGCCCTGATCACACGACGGGATTTTTAATTGGATCTCATCCAAAAAAAATTTCTTTTCTTTCATCACATAACATTATATCATCATATATAAACATATTCTTAGCATAATTTTTTTAGCAAATATTATTTATAACATTCTAACTTATTTTTCTATAATGCAGGTTTCTGATCATTTCATACATACGACTTCTGAAAATTTTCTAATATCATACAAACTAACATGTCATCACTCTTTCTTCATATTATCCTTTCCTTTTCCATCATGTCATGTCCTGTAACTGTCTATTGTTTGGAAAGCAAAACGTGAGTCGAAACTCAATAAGCAAGCATTTTGTTATTTTAAATGCATTTCTCTCGTTCGATAGCAGACACTTAACAAGTGATCACTATCATTCAGATGAAACATTTTCATAAAACCTTTCATAAAACATATGCTTGCAAACTTAACATGTAAACCTCTTTTTCATGGGCATAAAAACATTTTTCATAAAACTTCCTTTCTTCAAGGACATTCTCATGTCCTTAAAATATTTTTCATAAAATCTTTTTAAAACAAGCATATGCATCATGCAATACGTTTCTGTCCGTCTGGTAGGTGACACTTACCAAGTAATCACTCTTTCCTCCTTAGGAGAGAAACCCTTTCATTATATAGTCCGCTAGCTGGGCGGCTATCCGTTCCTTCTCCCATTTCAGGGAGGGTGCCGCCGGCATTTCATCTTTTCAAGCGACTTGGCCTATGCAGAGGGGGCCCACTTTGCAACCGCGTCCGGTCTGCATATCCTCTACAGTAGACCTAGTACATAATCCATGTGCACACTTATCATCCACATTCATATGCTAGCATGATTTTATAAAACACCACATACCACAGTTTGTATCCTTTTCTGAAAACTTGATGCTAGTATGCTTTCATAAAACTAATACAAACCCTAGTCTGTATCCCTTTGTAACTTTAAAACTGGGCACAACCCAAGTTAACAAGTTCTATACTCACAAATATTTTGTAAGAATGACCAACCTTAAAATAAATTTGGAAACATTTATACAACATTTTTATAAAAATTTGAAATATTTGAAGATAGCATTTGAGCAATAATATTTTCAAAACATTGCTAAGATGGTTGTAAATAAATTTTAAACGATAAAATAATTTTGAAAACATTTTAATATTTTGAAAACAAAAGACTTCTTGAAAATATTTTTCTTCCCATTTCTAGGTTTTAATGAACAAAGGATATATAAACATCATTTTCCCATCTAGTATCATATATTTGTCCACATGACACATTATTTATTTCTATAAAGTTAAGCTTACATCATCCTTTGATCATTACCGTTACTCAAATCATTTCGTATAATCGGTTTTTCAGTTGGCCTTTCTTAAAATCTCCTTTTTAAAATATTCAGTAATTTATTTCAAATTCATTTGATAAAATCAAATGTTATTTAAAAATCAAAGTTTTCTTTTCTCCATCATGATGCAACCATTTCCACATTTCTCCATACCTTTATAAAGATTTGCTTACAATGAAGCAATTCCAACGTATTCCAAGGTTGCAACATAACATCATATAAAATCACATTTTAAAAAGGCTTGTTTGCTTAACTTTGCGTCTCACTTATCTTTTTGCCTTTGCCTATACATATAAGAATGACATAGCATTCATATACTTTCTTTTGCTTGCATTCAACTCATATTTCCAACTCATTTCCATTATCATTCACAATCCACTTGAATTCCAAGTCGGGTGTACATGCACATCATAACTTATGCATTATATCATTCATTTCACCATATTTTTAATATCCATTTTAAGGTATCATTCCCATATACCATAACACATTCATTAGTCATTCATTTGACATCATATGGAAGTTTATTACTTTCACTTATCATTTTTCACATATTTTCCACATTTCGCACATTGTGCTCATTCTTAAGCACTTAGTTGATGTTTTAATCCTCAAATATTAATCTCAAATTTTCTTCAAAATCAAGCTATTCACTGTTCATAGTACTATTCAAAATCACTGTTCATGATTACTGTAGCATATTACTGTTCACGTTACTGTAGCATATTACTGTTCATGGATTCGAAAAATTAACATTTTTTACAAAAATAAAAAATACCATGACATAGCTTATATTTATTATATCATGAGAAAATTCATGAATTTCGAATTTATCATCATTAACTTGGCTAATTAAATCTTTTTCTCCATATACTAAAATTTATCATAATTTCACTTAAGCATAATCCTTAAATCCAAAAATCATGAGATCAATATATCATCATTTCAACATCATAACTATCTTAAACATTCATCACAAATCATCATTTAGCAATATTGGAGCATTATTTACTCATTTTATACATGATCTTCCTGAATGCTCTATTTGCGCTCCAAATTTTTGATGTTTTGGCATAATTCCTATTAAGCAGCATAACTATACTTATTTTTTTATGCTTAGGCATTATCTATGCTAGATTTTATCCTACTTAATATCCAAAAAAGAATTTAGAAGAATCCCTGTGGCGCCCCGAACTAGAGTGCCTAGAAGCCTTACTCCGGAGCCATTTTTGATTGGTAAACATGATTTAGGATTGTTGCCCCGATCACACGGCGGGTTCTTAATTAGATCTCGTCCAAATTTTTTTTCATTTCTTTCTTTTCTTTTCTTTCATCACATAAATATATACTCATCATCATTTATAATGGACTTATCCATATCATCATAAATCATCAACTTCTCATATTATTCATAACTTCTAATTTTCATACAACCTATGTCTTTTTTCGCCATATCCCATTAGGGCATTTGTTCATACAAAAATCTACTGACCTTTGTAGATTCCTATTTTCCTTTAGCAATACATGTCTTTTATCTCTTGGCTTTCCTTACACCTGTCTGAGGTTGGAAAAACAAAACATGAGTCAAAACTCAATAAACAAGCATTTTTCTTTCAATTAAATTCATTTCTCTTCATTCGATATAAGACACTTACTAAGTGATTAACTACCAACGGAACAAAAATCTTTTCATAAATATTATTTCATAAATATTGGATGTGCAAATACTTCCTTTCCATATCTGACATAAACCTTCGTGTGTGGGTACGCTAGCCTGGGGAACATCTCACATAGCATGGTCCATTATGCCGGTTTCTCGGACTTGGCCTCGTCAAGGGGACCCCGTGTCCTTTACCTTGATTAGCCTACCTGGTCTCCTGTATGAATGACTTTTAATTTTTTCGGCATTATATACCTCTTACACCAAGTAACTTGTCATGCTCGTGTAGAGAATTATTTGCTCCATCCTTTTAAAACATCATTTCAAATCCATGCTTACATTTTCAATCCATGTATGAAAATGCAATGCATTCATTCACACATAACATTCATTTGCCTCCACCTCTTGGGAGGACGCCGCCGGCACACAACCCATACGACTCGGCAATAGTGAAGGGGGACCCTCTGATTCCCTTTCTACCTCCACCAAAGCCTCTTCATTATGCATCATACATGTATACATGTCCATGAACATCGCATGATATCAATATGCCAACATGACTTTTCATAAAAACTCATAAACATTCATCATTTCAAAACATTATAGGAATGACCACCCTTAAACACATTTCATAAATACTTGAGAATAAAACATATTTTCAAAAGGGTTTGCTTCCTTACCTTCTCAGTCCGTGTCCTCAACATTCTCCTTTCCTCTTCCTATACAAGGAAATTGGATATTTTATCCTTCTATTCCATGTCTTAGATTGCTTTCCATGCATGCTTTATGATCATATATTACCTCATTTTTGTAGAGGTTATCCCTTTATAAATACTTGGTCATTACCTCCTTATATGGATTTTTATCCATAAATCCTTAAAAATTAAATCCATACATCTTTATAAAAATAAATCTTAATTTTTTCCAAAAGCACACTGTTCACTGTTCATGATTACTGTTCACGTTTACTATAGCAGGTTACTGGTCATCCAAGGTTACTGTTCACAGCATGTTGGTTACTGTTCATGGGTTTCAAAAATTGACATTTTTTTCCAAAAATAAAAATATCATGACATAGCTCTCAGTTCATGGGAAAATTCATGAATTTTGAATTTATCATCATTTACTTGGCCAAATAAATTATTTTCTTCATATACTAAAATTCATCATAATTTCACTTAAGCATAATCCTTAAATCCAAAAATCATGAGATTAATATATCATCATTCTAACATAATAACTATCATAAATATTCATCCAAAATCATTATGTAGCAATTTTGGAGTATTATTTACACATATCATATGTTATTTTCCCGAATTTGGCATATGTTTAGGCATAATTCCAATTTGGCATAGTAACTATACTTATTTTCTCATACTTAGACATTATCTAAGCATAGTTTTATCCTACTTAACACCCAAAAGAAATTTGGGAAGGCTACCCTTACCTCAAGTAGAGAACTTCTCTCCTCCTTCTCTCTTTCTCTCTCTTTCCTTCTTTTTCTCTTTCTTTCCTCTCCTCCTCAAGCTAAAACGTGGTGGGGGTGGGAAAATGCCCAAATTTGGAGCTGGGCAGTGTGCCTAGGTCGTTCACCCCGTTGCCCTATTTATAGGATTTGATTTTTCATCAAATTACATTTTACCCCCTCTTGCTCCATGGGTTAAGTTCCAATTATTTTTCTTCAAAATCCATGAATATTTTTTTGAGCCAAGTGCAGCCTCCTTGCTGCCCCATCACGTCCACTGTAGCTACCCCTTCTTAATTATTTTGTTTTATTTAAAAATTCATATTTTATGCTAAATTCATCTCATCCATTCATTGTTTGATGATTTTGGGCCGTTGATTTTGGCTCGAAAATCCATTCATGTCTACATCCCAGCTACTCCTTGCAGATATACATTAATTTTTTGATTTTTAATTAATTAAAAATAATCCAAAAGTCAAATTATAATTAATGAAAAGTGGGCTACCTTTTTTATCTTCAAATGACATTTAATCTTGACCCTTAATTCATAGTTTTTTATCAATCTTGGACCATTCATCATGTCCATCATCATATTTTGGTCATCCATAAAAAATTTCATTTCAATCCGACGTCCGGATTGCAATATATGAATTTTTCTTCGTTTTCTTCACAAATTTCATAAAAATTCGAAAAATATTATTTTAATCCAAAAAGCACTTTTGTCCTTTAGTGGGAAGCTTCCTTTTTCATCTTTTATGATTAAGTTAATCCAAAGTGATTAACTTAACATATTTATTAATCCCACGTTTACTATTCACGTTTATTATTCATCCGAATTAACATTCCATAATTAGCTATTTAATCTTCCAATGTCATATATTGCAAAATATCATTAATATATATTTCATATAAATATCATTATATTATCCAGGGTTTATAACCCTAAGGTTTCATACACGTTCCTAAAATTGGGGTTTCACAATCCCCTTACCTGAAGTGAAGATATCCTTCCTCCTTTCTCACTTTCTCTCTCTTTCCTTCTCTCCTTCTCTCTCTCAAAGCTTGGAACGAATTTGGGGTGGGAAAGCTTGAAGTTTTCAAGCTTGGAGCTGGTTTGGAGTGCCTTTGGTCGTTCATAGCACCCCCTATTTATAGTTTTTCATTTTTCATTAAATTATAATTTACCCCCTTGCTCAAGGTATTTAATTCTAAATATTTTTTTCAATTTTCATGAAATGTGTGGAGCAATGTGCAGCCACCCTACACAGCAGCTCAGACCCCCCAGCAACCACTATTTATTAATGATTTTTTATTTATTAAAATTAATTATTTTAAGCTAATTAAATCTCAACCGTTGATTCTTGATGAGGATGATTTTAGGCCACTGGATTTTGGCTCCAAAACTCCTCCCCCTTGCATGCCCCTGCCCCCTTTGGAGTTTGTGCATTTAATTTTTTTATTATTTAATTCTTTAAGTTTAACTAAAAGTCAAACCTAATTTAATAAAAAAGTAAATTTGCTTTTTGATCCTCAAATGACGTTAAATCTTGATCCTTAATCCATAATTTTTGATAGATCTTGGATCACTCATTATGTTCATCATAAGATTTTGGCCATCCATAAAAAATTTCACCTCAATCCAACATTCGGATTGCAAATTATGAATTTTTCTTCATTTTTTATTCAAAATCACCCTTAAATCCGAAAATTATTAAAAAATTCAAAAAAATACTATTCCTCTTTTGTCTTTTAGGGGAAGCTTTCTTTTTCGTCTTTTATGATTAAGTTAATCCAAAGTGATTAACTTAACATATTCCTTGATCTCACATTTACTATTCACGTTTCACTATTCATCCGAATTCCATAATTAGATATTTAATCCTCTAATTCCATATATTGCAAAAATATCATCAATATATTTCATATAAATATTAATACATTGTCTAGGGTTTATAACCCTAGGGTTTCATACATGGTCCTAAAATTGGGGTTTCACAGTAACACACCAGCGACATTCCAACATTGTATGATGGCTATCTTTACTGATATGGTCAAAGACTTCCTGGGGGTATTTATGGATGACTTCTCAGTATTTGGGAACTCCTACGATGAGTGTCTTGTCAATCTCTCCGACATGCTTCAGCGTTGCAAAGACACAAACCCAGTTCTTAACTGGGAGAAATGTCATTTTATGGTGCAAGAGGGTATAGTACTCACGCACCGGGTTTCCAAATAGGGAATTGAAGTCGACAAGGCAAAAATTGAAACAATAGAGAAACTTCATCCTCCCATATCAGTAAAACGCATTCGCAATTTTTTGAGGCATGCAGGGTTCTACAGAAGATTTATCAAAGACTTCTCAAAGATTGCTAAGCCACTATATACGCTGCTAGAAAAGGACGCGCCATTCGATTTCGATAAGAACTGCATGCAATCGTTCAACGAACTGAAAAAGAATTTGGTATCAGTGCCAATCATTATTTCTCTCAAGTGGAACCTCCCTTTTGAATTAATGTGCGATACAAGCGACTTTGCAGTTGGGGCAGTGTTGGGCTGGAGGAAGAACAAGGTATTTCACTCCATTTATTATACCAACAAAACCTTGAATGAGGCGCAGCTAAATTACACCACGATAGAAAAGGAGTTACTGACGGTGGTGTTTGCATTTGATAAGTTCAGAGCTTATCTGGCGGGGACCAAGGTGATTGTATACATAGATCATTCTGCCATTAAGTAACTGATTGAAAAGAAAGATGTGAAGCCACGCTTGATCCGATGGGTCTTGTTGTTACAAGAATTCGATCTCGAGATTAAAGACTGGAAGGGAACGGAAATTCAGGTAGCTGACCACTTATCCCGTCTAGAGAGAAGCCAGCAGTTCCAAGACATAGAACAAATCAAAGAATTGTTCCTGGATGAGCAGCTATTTTCAGTCTCCCAAGGAAGTCCATCATGGTATGCAGACTTTAATTCACATCAAACGAAGAAATTTCTCCATGATGTCAAATTTTACTTTTGGGATGAACCATTTTTGTTCAAGCAATGCCCAGATCAGGTATACAGGTGATGCATTCCAAAATGTGAGAGGGAACTAATACTACAAAGCTGTCATTCATCACCATATGGGGGTCACTTCCAAGGGGACAAAACTGCAGCAAAAGTACTCCAATCTGGGTTTTATTGGCCATCTTTATTTAAGGATGCTCATTTATTTATCAAGCGGTGTGATCAATGCCAGCGTACGGGGAATATCACAAAAAGACATGAAATGTCGCTCACTAATATCATTGAAGTGGAAATTTTGGATGTATGGGGTGTCGACTTCATGGGACCCTTCATCCCTTCTTTTGGCAATCAGTTCATTTTGGTTGTTGTTGATTATGTATCCAAATGGGTTGAAGCAGTACCAACTCCAGCGGGTGATGCTAAAATGGTTCTCAAATTTGTCAAGAAGAATATCTTTACTCGTTTCAACGCACCACGTGTTATTATTAGTGATGGAGGTTCACACTTCTGTAACAGGCAATTCATGGCGATCTTGAGAAAGTATAGAGTACGCCACAGGGTGACCACAGCATATCATCCACTAGCTAATGGACAAGTTGAGCTGGCCGATAAAGGATGGAAACAAATCCTGTAGAAAACAATTGGGCCTTCTCGCAAGGATTGGTCTCTCAAGTTGGATGACTCGTTATGGGCATATCAAACAGCTTACAAAACTCAATTTGCAATTTCTTCTTATCAACTAGAGTATGGAAAAACTTATCATCTACCACTTGAGTTGGAACATAACGCCTATTTGGCAATCAAGAAATTAAACCTGGATATGCAACAAGCTAGTGAGTATAGACTGTTGCAGCTTAATGAGCTGGCTAAATTCAGAATGCAGGCTTATGAAAATGCTAAGATTTACAAGGAGAAAGTGAAGAAATGGCAAGATAAAAAGATCTTGCCGAGGTGATTTGAGCCAAGCCAAAAAGTCCTACTTTTCAATTCCAAATTGAAACTTTTTCTAGGAAAATTCAAGTCGCGATGGTCAGGGCCATTTATCGTGTTAAAAGCAACTGATCAAGGGGCAGTGGAAGTATTCACTGAAAAATCAAATGGCAGTTTTGTGGTGAATGGGTAGCAATTGAAGCATTATATGGGGGACGATCTGCAGCGTTGCAAGGAGGTGTTGTTGTTGGAAGATCCATAGAAAGATGGAATGTCAGGCCGATGATGTTAAACTTAGTGCTGAATGGGAGGCAACCCATTATTCCTTTCTAATTTTGATAATTTGTAAGATTTTTCTTTAGAAATGCGAAGTTGAATCATGGTAAGTGAATTAAGTAAGGCATGTGAATTCGCTCCAGGCAGCCGATCATCAACTTATTTGACAGCAATGGGGTATATTTGTGGCCAGAACAAAGTGGAGAAAATAGAGCATTAGCACCGCGGTGCCCCAAATCAGCGCCCGACGCCATGTGATGAATCCCAGATTTTGTGGAGGCAGCAAGTTGGCGCCCTGATGCCACTTCATTGACAGCGCGACCCGGACGAGCTTAAATAGCTCGGGTTAGGGTTTTACCTTGAGTTTCGGTTCTGAGTTTCTCCCTTCTTCTCCCCTCCAAACACTAGCACCCCCATTTCTCTTCCATTTCTTCCTCATTTCTCCTACATTTCTCTCCTTCTCTTCCCCAATCTCTCCTCCATTTGCTTCCCTTCTTCTCCCATTTCATCTCTCCCTCTCTTCCATCTCTAGATTTAACTCTAATCCTCCCCAATCAAGCCTTTACATTTCCTAAACCTACGCCCCATTCTTACCTTTGAGTTCTACTCCATTTCACATCCATTTTCATATCCCATTCATCCCCATCTTCTTCCCCATTTCAGGCCGATACCGGATTTTCGAAGGCAGTCCATCGGCGCTTAGGTGCCACCCATTAGCGCCGTATTGCTAGTGCAGGCCCTCGACTTCAAAGTTTCATAGCAAGCATGATAACTCGTAGAAATGCGAGTTATCATGGCCCATTTCAGACTATATTTGCCCGTTAGTCCAAGAGATTAGGCATAGTTTGCATCCATTTAGCTTAATTTTCACTCGCTTTGTATTTTAGGAGCATTATTTAGTTTTTATAAATTTTTAGCATAAATTAGGCATTTTTAGTTCATTTATTTGCTTTATTTATTTTTTGCAGGAAGGACGGGCAATATAAAAGCATGCGGGCGAGTAGAATGCAGAACAAAACCAAGTCAAGGAGCAGCGAGTTGGCGCCTAGGCGCCACTTCACCAACATGCTGGCAAGTCCAAAAGAGTTTTGAGGTCACAAGATACAGTAGCTTCCAGGGAGTTGGCACCTAGGCGCCACTTCACCAACATGCAGGCAAGTCTAGAAGAGTTTTGAGGTCACAAGATACAGTAGTTTCCAGGGAGTTGGCGCCTAGGAGCCATGGCATGATCACACAGGTATTCCAGGAGAGTTTTCAAGTCATGAAGCTTCCAGGGAGTTAGCGCCAAGGCACCATAGCATGATCACACGGGTGTTCCAGGAGAGTTTCCAAGTCATGAAGCATCCAGGGAGTTGGCGCCTAGGCACCAATGCATGATTTCCTAGGGCATCCGGACAGGTTTCTAAGTTACCCAGCACACAGAGAGTTGGCACCTGGGCGCCAAACGAGGGCGTCTAGGCACCACTATGCATTCGTACGCACAGATTTCTGTACGTGTGCTACACAAATCTACTTTATAAATAGAAACCTAGGGTTCGCGCACGCGAGAGGGAGCCCAGAGCCAGAATAGACAACCAGAGAAGGAAGACAACTCGATTTAAACGCAGATTGAAGAGAAGATTCAACCTCGTTGGTGGAAACTGCCGAAAAATCAGTTTTCTCTGTCTTTTTATTTTTTCTCTATTTTTCTGGATACTTTTATAATGGATGTAAAGGATTTTTATATCATGTCTTTGAACTAAATTTCCTTTAGATAGATAGTTAGGATGAATTGATATCTAATTATATTGTATTGGTTCTTTGAGATTCAGGAATGAATATTTGATTTTTCTATATGATTGTGTGTGATTTACCCTTGCACATGTGGTTTAATGCTTTTTACAAGACTAGCTACCTTGTAAGATAATTTAATTGCTTGATTAATCCTTGGAAAAAGAGAATCTCTGCTAGATCCGTGTGTAAGGCATAGGTTTCCTCTTTGTTAAGAGGAGTTGTTTAATGGATATGAATATACCATTAAACCCTGTGTAGTCAGTGAACAGGTTATGAACTTATCAATTCCACTCTATTTAATGGCATGGGAACATAGCAATTGAATAGGATGTAATTAGATTTATATACGTTGGAAGACTTATATAAAGATTATTGAACTTAGACTAGTAAATCCATGCACAATCCAATGAAAAAGAACCAATGCAATATAATTTAGATTTAAGGATTCCGAACTATCCATCTACCATCCCTGATTGGTAAACTCGTTCCTAGTATTCCAGCGATTCCGTGGACTCTATTCTAATTTCTTATTGCGTTTTTTAGCTTTAGTTTTAAATTCAAAACTCATGATTTTCCTACCCACTGAAAGCAATTAAACTAATTAATAATTCCAGTTAGATAATTTCTTATGGGAACGATACTCTACTCACTCTTTATTACTTGATTCAGCACGTATACTTGCGTTAAAAGTGAGCATTTTGATAGACATATGCGCAGCTCGTCAAGTTTTTGGCGTCGTTGCTGGGGAATTAGTTTAACTAATTATTAATAGTTTTATTACTTTCTTGTACAATTCTGTAGAATAGTTCATTTTCATAACTTCTTTTCGTTTAGAATGTTTTCGCTAGTTTCAATTGAATTGGTTTTTGCAGGTTAATTTCATTTTGCATGTGCCGAGGTAGAGCCGGAAAGGAGATCATTATTCCTTTTGATCCGGAACCCGAAAGAACCTATCTGAGAAGGCGTCGCAAGAGTAGGGAAGCTAGGAGCCAATAGCATACCATGGAGCGCATTAGGAATCAGGACGAGAACATTCACACAAACCAACAGGGGAACCAAAGGATTGAGATTCCAAATCATCCACCACAAGATGATTTGGACCAACCCATTTGGGACCTCATTGCGCTTGGCCAGAATGCAGTTCAGACTAGCATCGCACCTCCTCCTATCGACACCAACAACTTTGAAATCAAACAGGTGATTTTCTAGATGCTCCGGTCCATTGGGAAGTTTGGGGGATTGTCTTCTGAAGATCCCACCGCCATCTGCGGAATTTCCTGTAAATCATGAACACGTTTAAGTAGAACGGGGTCTCCGATGTGGCAATGCGACTCCGGACCTTTTCATTTTCACTGAGGGATAGAGCTTCGGAGTGGCTTGATTCTTTGCCTCCGAACTCTGTTAATACATGGAATGACTTGGCTCAGAAATTCTTAGAGAAATATTTCTCGCCTGCCAAGTTAGCCAAACTGAGGATGAACATAGTCTCATTCAAACAACACAGAGACGAGACTCTATCAGAGGTGTGGGATCATTTCAAAGACCTGCTCCAAAAGTGCCCGCATCATGGAATTCAACTGTGGGTTCAAATTCAAATTTTCTACAATGGTCTCCAGGATTCCACCCGTTACATGGTGGATTCATCGTCAAACGATTCTCTGCTGAGGAAAAGCTACCGAGAATCATACGCCTTACTTGAAAATATGGAGGCCAATGCCTATCAACTGCCATCTGACAGAAGCCGAAGTGGGGGTCTACTCCAACTGGACGCATTCTCATTGATAAAGGCCCACATCGATGCTCTATCCAGGTAGATTCAGAATCTATCCAGGCCAACCAACGTCAATGTAGTAGGGGCGTCTTGATAATTGGAAATTAACAGCATATTATGTGGGCATTTTATACCAATTTTATGGGGAATTATTTGAGTTCAATATGAAATTTGGTTTAAAATGTGATTTTTGCATCAATTAGGTGTTGAACATGAATTTTAAGATATTTAATAACTTTTATAATCTTTTGGCTTGAAATTTCATTCCATTCTTTTGTCTAAGGGAATTCGGACAAGAAGAAACAGGGAACACTTAAGAGTACGATGGATGGAAGAAAAGAGAAACCAAAGCAAGCAAGGGTGTCGGCTCCTAGGCGCCACCCTACAAACCCATGCCAGAATCTCTAACACCACATTTTGTTGGAAACAATAGTTGAATCGAAAAACAAATTGACCAAAGCACAAGTTTCGATGATTAACAAATACAAATTTGAGTACATTATGATTATTAATGAGTTTCGTGAATATCTTTAGGAATGAAAAATCAAACCAAGTCGGTCACTTAGGCGAAGTCGACTCCGACTTCGACTTAGGCGAAGTCGATCCCGAAGTCGACTCCACAAGCGACTTCAACAAGTGTTTTTTTGACAACGTTGAAATTGGGGATTTGAACATCCGAAGTCGCAGATGAAGTCGACTCCACTTGCGACTTGAGGCCAAGTCGCAGACGAAGTCGCCCCATAATCGACTTTGAGCAACATTTCCCTTCCAGCGTTGATTTTGGAAGACAGAACAACTGAAGTCGCAGACGAAGTCGACTACACTTACGACTTGGGTGAAGTTGCAGACGAAGTCGACTCCAATATTGACTTCAAGCAGCATCCTTCCTCCAGCGTTGAATCAAGTAGCAAAACTTTTTGAAGTCGCAACCTAAGTCAACTCCACATGCAACTTGGGTGAAGTCGCAGGCAAAGTCGACTCTAGCATCAACTTCAACATGATAAGACAGATTTTCAAGAACAAGTCTAAGCACAAGTCCACTTCAAGATAAAGACAACTCAATTTTCTCAAACTTGAATGTATGAAGACTAATTCAAGTTTAAAGCAAGGAAGAAACATGGATTCATTCCAAATCAAAGTTGGAATAGTTCATACAAGATTCAAATTCCTCAAGTTCACGAGACTTAAAGCTAAGTTTGTACAAATAAGCTTCTAAGTATTGAAAGACATAAGAAGAAGAAGAAGTTAAGCAAACAAGAGATATATCAACAAAGATCAAACTGACTTGGCACAAGGAAATAGCCAAGTCGCACACCAAGTCGACGCCAAGATCGACTTGAGGTCAAGTCGCACCCCAAGTCGACTCCAAGATCGACTTGAGGCCAAGTCTCAAGCCAAGTCGACCCAGAAGATAGACTTGTGTGGAACCCTGACCGTATACACGTTGTTTTGACTGTATACGCGTCATTTCGACATTTGTAATTTTATAATTATTTTATGAATAAATGAAAATTCATGAATTATATTGATGGATATGTGCATTGGAGATTGAAATAATGCAATTAGGAATTTAACCCCGTGAATAGTGCATGTGAATAGTGCACGTGAATAGTAACCAAGGACTGAGACCTGTGATTAAGAGTTAATCACTTGGATTAACTTAATCACAAAAAGACAAAATAGAGATTTAATCACTACAAGACAAAATAGCAATTCTTTTGGATATTTTAATCCAAGTTTGGATTTTTGTGGAAAAATAGACAAAAATTCATAAATTGCAAACCGGGGGTCGGAATTCGATGAAATTTTTTATGGATGGTTAAAAATTCATGATGGACATGATGAATGGATCAAGATGTGATGAAAATCACAAATCAAAGGTCAAGATGAAACGTCAAATGAAAAATCAAAAAGTAGCATTACTTTAATTAAATGCTACTTTTGACTTTTTTAATAAATTAAATAATAAAAAATTAAAAAATTAAATGAAAAGCAACATGGAAGGGGCGTGAGCAGCAGGGGAGTTATGGCCATTTGACTTTGATCAATGGTCCAAATTCATCCAAATCACAAATCAAGGGTTTAGATTTAATTAGCTTAAAATTAATTAAATAAAAATAGGAAAAAATAGGGCTGCATAGGGTGGGCTGGAGCAGACCTAGGGTTGCTGCTCTTGGCTCAAGGCATTTTTCAAAATTAGAAAAAATACATTTTTATAATTAAATACCTCAAGCTAAGGGGGTAAAATCTAATTTTGTGAAAAATCAAAAACTATAAATAGGGGGCAAGGTGAGAACGACCAGAAGCACTCCAAGCTTGAAAACTTCAAGCATTCCCACCCCCAAACACGTTTTTGCCCTTTAGAGAAAGAATGAGAAAGTTAGAGAGACAAAGTGTGAGAAAAAGAGGCGTATCTCCGCTTCGGGTAAGTGATTTCGACCAAAATTTCTTTTGGATGTTAATTAGGGTAAAAACATGCTTAGATAATTCCTAACCATGAGAAAATAAGTATAGATATAATGTTCAAATGGAATTATGCCAAAACATCAAAAATTTGGAGCGAAGATAGGGTATTTTGGAAGATAGCATATGATATGTGAAAATAATGCTCCAAAATTGATAAATGATGATTTGGGATGTATGATTATGATAAATATGATGTTGAAATAATGATATATTAATTTCATGATTTTTGGAATTAAGGATTATGCTTAAGTGAATTTATGTTGATTTTTAGTATACGGAGAAAATAATTTTTTTGGCCAAGTAAATGATGATAAATTCAAAATATATGAAATGTCCAATGATATACTAGGCATAAGGAATTTCATGGTATTTTTTATTTTTGAAAAAAATATCAATTTTTGGAACCCATAAACAGTAACCACGTCTATGTGAACAGTAACTCGGATGAATATAATCTGCTACAGTGATCTGCTACAGTAAACAGCGTGATTTTGAAGAAAATTTGAGATTAATATTTAAATATGATGATGAAAATTTTGAAGAACCTATGGATAAAAATATCCACATAAAGAAATAATGCCCAAATAATATAGAACATGCATGGGAAGCAGCTTGAATAGAAGAAATGAAAATATCATTTCTCCTTGAATAGAAAAAGGAAAAGAGAAGGTCGAAGACACCTCCTAAGAAGGTAAGCAAGTTATATGTTTTGCAAATTATTTCCAAAATGCTTGAAATTGTTTGCAAGTTGCTTTATGAAATTTATTTAAGGTTGGCCATACCTATAACTGCTTTACATGAACTAAAGTTCGTTTTGTGAAATTATTTATTAAATATTTTTTATGAAATTGTTTATGATTTGCAAATATCATGCCGGCATGTATATGAGAATGAGCATGTGCACGAGGAATAGGCCTTAGTCGAGGTAGTAAGCGGACCGGATGTCCCCCTCGCTATTGCCAAGTCGCTTAATAGGCCCAGGCCGGCAGCGACCTCCCTGAAATGGGAGCATGTATGGGATGGGCGCCTAGCTAGCGTTGCATCCAAAGGAATGTCATGAATGTTATGTATGCACTGCATTTGCATTTTATGAAATGGATGAAAATGATTGAAAAATTATGTATAGCTTGCTTACTGAGTATTATTACTCACCCACGCTTTTTCAACAACAGACGGGAAAAGATGATGAAGGCAGCATGTAAAATGACATGTAGTTTTGATGAAATATTGTATATGTAAAGACAATGATGATAATTTTGAGATGGAAATGAATATTTCTGTTTTATGAAGCAGTTTTGAGTTATAACTGTGATATGTGAAATATATTTCATGTTAGATGAATGATGAAAATTTTCCATGTATTAATGAAAAAAAAAAAGAATCCTGCCGTGTGATCAGGGCAACAATCCTGAGTCACGTTTACCAATCAAAACGATCCCGGAGTAAGGCTTCTAGGCACCTCGGTTCGGGGCGCCACAGAAGTTGGTATCAGAGCATGGATTGGTAAATAGGCAGAAAAGAAAAGAAATGACTAAAGTTAGAATACATGAAATTATGATTATGACTGATTTATTTATTATTGATGAATATTGATATTATACTAATAAATGTTTCATGAAGTTGAAAATGCCGCTCACCAGAGCTAGAGCGAGAGCCAACAAAGGAAAGGCCCCAATAGAAGAATCAGTTGATCAAACAAGGGGCGAAGCCAGTAAAAGAACTTATAGGGCTGAATCCGATGAGCAATCCTCTAGGACCCGCCCACGTCACGAGGAAAGCCCAAGACCTCAAGCAGAGGTCAAAGTAGAAGAAAGAATTGCTGCGGCTATCGAAAAAGCTATGCAGCAATGGACAGCCCAGACTGCTGGGTTATTGCAAGAAATGAGAAACCAGCAAGCCCCACCATCAAGAGGAGATGGGAAAAGACCAGGGCCCTCGGCCAATCCCGGCACGTCAAGGGGAGTGGAGGATAGTCTCCTTGAGGCCGACAGAAAGGCTATCAATGCCTTTCTTGCCCAGAGATCGCCCGAGTTTGCAGGGGAACCGGACCCCCTCATTGCAGAGCAATGGATTACGGAAATTAAAAAATTATTTAGAATATCGCCCTGCAATGATCAGCAAAAAGTGTTATGCGCTACCCACCTGCTGATAAAAGATGCTTATGAATGGTGGGAAACGCTAATGGTCACTATGCCACATCCAGAGCAAGTTTCGTGGCATGAGTTTTTGGAGAAATTCAATAAAGAATATCTCCCTGTAGGGCTACAGAGCCAGAGGGTGATAGAGTTCGAAAAGCTTTACCAAGGCAGGATGACAGTCACAAAATATGCTACAAAATTCAATGCCTTGGTAAGATATGTTCCATGGATCGCCAATGTGCCGGAAAATAAGGCACAAAGGTTCCAGAGGGGATTGAGACCCCAGCTAAGAGAGGGGTTAGCCCCATTACTAATAAAGGACTATGCCTCTAGCATTGAAAGGGCTAGGGCATTGAAGATGGAGTCTATGAGGACTCAAGAGCTTAGGCAAGCTCAAAAACAATTCTTTTCAGCCTCCAAGGAAGGTGAGGCTAATAAAGGAAAAAGGGGAATCGCCGAGAGAAAGAAAATCGGTTGACCAGACAAAGAGCACCCCGACTTGCAGTACTTGCCACAAGCGCCATTCAGGCGAATGTTTATAGGGAACGGGAAAATGTTACAAATGTGGCCAAACGGGTCATGTGGCCTGGGACTGCGGGACCGACGAAGCCAAGATAATAAAGTGCTTCAACTGTGGTCAGGTCGGACACATTTTGCCCAATTGTCCGAATAAGCCACAAGGAGCACAAGCTCGAGGGAGGCCAGCCCAGCAAAAAGTCCCCGCCATCGCTAATCGACCCGGTACTGCTGCCAACCCAGTTCGTGTCCAAGCCCTCACCCGAACAGAATCACAAGTGATGGAGGAAAAAGTGATTACATGTATGATTTACATTTTGGGAAATTCTGCAGTAGCTTTATTTGATTCTTGAGCTACGCATTCATTTATATCATACCAATTCGTAATCACACACGCACTACGGGTAGAGTAAACCAGTAGTACTATACATGTAGAATCCCCAGTATATAGATTGGCAAGTATAAATCAAATCTGCAAAGCATGTCCTATCAGGATAGGAACAAAAATATTGGAAGCTGATCTCATCCTATTACCCATGACAGAGTTTGATGTCATATTAGGGATGGATTGGCTAAGTCAATGGGGTGCGACAATTGATTGTAAAAGTAAAAAGGTGCAATTTGAAGCACCGAAAGATGAAATAGAGATCAGTAAAATAAGACAGCCAGAAAACACAATAAGGATGGTATCAGCTATGAAAGCAGCTAAGCTGATGCGCCAACAATGTACAGCTTATCTGGTCTCTATAAACACAATAAGAGATGGGGTACCTATGGAACAAATCCCAGTGGTAAAGGAATTTCCAGATATTTTTCCAAAAGAGCTATGTAATTTACCACCAGAAAGAGAGATGGATATGGAGATAGAAATTATTCCAAGAACAGCTCCAATATCTAAAGCCCCATATAGGATGGCACCAGCCGAGTTGGCTGAGTTGAAAGTACAAATTCAAGATTTATTGAATAAAGGGTTTATTAGACCCAGTGCATCACCTTGGGGAGCTCCAGTATTATTTGTAAAGAAAAAGGATGGGAGTTTGAGACTTTGTATTGATTATAGAGAATTGAACAAAGTAACAGTAAAAAATAAGTACCCACTCCCAAGAATAGATGATCTTTTTGATCAGTTAAAAGGAGCTTCCACATTTTCAAAAATTGATTTACAGTCAGGTTACCACCAGTTGAGAATATGTCCAAAGGACATCCATAAAACAGCATTCAGAACAAGATATGGGCATTATGAATTCTTAGTCATGCCATTTGGACTAACGAATGCCCCAGCTGTGTTTATGGATATGATGAATAGAATTTTTTGAGAATGTTTGGATCAATTTGTGGTGGTATTCATTGATGATATATTGATTTATTCAAAGACAGAAGAAGAACATGAGAAGCATTTAAGAATAGTATTGGAAATTCTCCGAAGGGAGAAGTTATATGCTAAATTTAAGAAATGTGAATTTTGGTTGAAACAGGTAGCCTTTCTCGGCCACATTATATCCGAGAAAGGAATACAAGTAGATCCTCAAAAGATTGAGGCAATAACAAAGTGGCCACAGCCAACAAATATCACGAAAATAAGAAGTTTCCTAGGGTTAGCTGGCTACTACAGAAGATTTGTGGAAGGATTCTCACAATTGTCAGCTCCACTCACAAAGCTGACAAGGAAAGGAGTTAGGTATGAATGGACACAGGAATGTGAGAATAGCTTCCAAGAATTAAAGAAAAGACTAGTAAAAGCTCCAATTCTAACACTACCTACGGAAAAGGAAGGGTTTGTGATCTATAGTGATGCCTCAAAGAAAGGATTAGGATGTGTACTGATGCAAAATGGAAAAGTTATATTATACGCATCTCGGCAACTCAAGCCAAATGAGGTAAACTATCCAACCCATGATTTAGAATGGCAGCAGTAGTCTTTGCCTTGAAAATATGGAGACAATATTTATATGGAGTTAAATGTGAGGTCTATACTGATCACAAGAGCCTCAAGTATATTTTTACTCAAAAAGAGTTAAATATGAGGCAAAGGAGATGGCTCGAATTACTCAAGGATTATGACCTTGACATTTTATATCATCCAAGCAAGCCAATGTAGTAGCCGATGCGCTAAGTAGAAATGTTAGCTTAGCACATCTCATCACAAAGGAAGAAGGGCTATTACAAGAGTTGAGACAATTAGAATTAATTATAAGCCCACCTGGGGTACAAGTTAGATTGTCTCAATTACAAATCCAGTCAAATTTATTTGAGCAAATTAAAATGGCTCAACAAGAAAATGGGGATTTCAAGAATTATGTGGAGAAAATGATTAAGAAAAATCCCAGTGAATACATACAAGATGAACATGGGATGTACAGATATAAGGGTCGCCTATGTATACCCAATCAAGAGGAAGTAAAGAAACAGATATTGAAAGAAGCACATTTCTCTCCATTTTCGATGCATCCAGGTAGCACCAAGATGTATCAAGACATTAAAAAGATGTATTGGTGGAATAATATGAAAAGAGAGATTGCTGAATATGTGGCTAAGTGCCTAACATGTCAAAGGGTTAAGGCTGATCATCAAAGAACCCCTGGAAAATTACAGTCGCTAGAAATTCCAGAATGGAAATGGGATGATATTACTATGGATTTTATTGAAGGGTTGCCAAGAACCCATAATGGAAATGATGCTATATGGGTCATAGTAGATAGATTATCAAAGGTGGCTCATTTCCTAGCCATCAAGAAAAATTTTACTGCTGAGTGACTGGCTAAAATTTATTATAAGGAGATAGTGAGACTGAATGGAGTACCTAAGTCAATCGTTTCCGATCGAGATTCCAGTTTTACATCTCGATTTTGGAAAAGTTTACATCAAACCTTAGGTACACAGCTGAAATTCAGTACAGCATTTCATCCTCAAACTGATGGGCAGACAGAAAGGGTAAATCAAATAGTAGAGGATATGCTGAGGATGTGCACAGTAGAATTTGGAGGATCGTGGGATGAATATTTGGCTATGGCAGAATTTGCTTATAACAACAGTTATCAAGCGAGTATTCAAATGGCCCCATTTGAAGCTTTATATGGACGAAAATGCAAAACTCCTCTAAACTGGGATGAAGTGGGAGAAAGAAAATTGGCTCCAGACCTCTCAAAGAGAATGGCGAAAAAAGTTCAAGTGATTCGCCAGTGTATACTCACAGCCCAGAGCAGGCAAAAGAGTTACACCGATTGCAAAAGAAGGGATTTAAATATCCAAGTTGGGGATCACGTATTCGTTAAGGTAACACCATTCAAAGGAGTCACCCGGTTAGGAAAGAGGGGAAAATTAAACCCGAGATATGTTGGGGCCTTTGAAGTTTTGAAAAAGATAAGCAATCTAGCCTATAGAATAGCTCTGCCACCAGCCCTCAATGCCATCCACAATGTGTTCCACATCTCCATGCTAAGGAAATATGTTTCCGATCCTACCCATGTGTTGATAGCAGAGAATTTGCCAATCCAAGAACATTTAAACTATGAGGAAAGGCCAATCAAAATATTGGATTTCAAGATCAAAAAACTTCGGAACAGAGAGATCGAATATGTAAAGGTACAATGGAATCGATATTCAGAATCCGAAGCCACATGGGAGTTACGGGAAGAAGTTGAAAGAAAGTACCCTCAATTATTCGAAGAAAGATAGGTTTCGGGACGAAACCTATTGTAAGGGGGGGAGAATTGTGGAACCCTGACCGTATACACGTTGTTTCGACTGTATACGCGTCATTTCGACATTTGTAATTTTATAATTATTTTATGAATAAATGAAAATTCATGAATTATATTGATGGATATGTGTATTGGAGATTGAAATAATGCAATTAGGAATTTAACCCCGTGAATAGTGCATGTGAATAGTGCACGTGAATAGTAACCAAGGACTGAGACCTGTGATTAAGAGTTAATCACTTGGATTAACTTAATCACAAAAAGACAAAATAGAGATTTAATCACTACAAGACAAAATAGCAATTCTTTTGGATATTTTAATCCAAGTTTGGATTTTTGTGAAAAAATAGACAAAAATTCATAAATTGCAAACCGGGCGTCAGAATTCGATGAAATTTTTTATGGATGGTTAAAAATTCATGATGGACATGATGAATGGATCAAGATGTGATGAAAATCACAAATCAAAGGTCAAGATGAAACATCAAATGAAAAATCAAAAAGTAGCATTACTTTAATTAAATGCTACTTTTGACTTTTTTAATAAATTAAATAATAAAAAATTAAAAAATTAAATGAAAAGCAACATGGCAGGGGTGTGAGAAGCAGGGGAGTTATGGCTATTTGACTTTGATCAATGGTCCAAATTCATCCAAATCACAAATCAAGGGTTTAGATTTAATTAGCTTAAAATTAATTAAATAAAAAATAATAAAAATAGGAAAAAATAGAGCTGCATAGGGTGGGCTGGAGCAGACCTAGGGTGGCTGCTCTTGGCTCAAGGAATTTTTCAAAATTAGAAAAAAATACATTTTTATAATTAAATACCTCAAGCTAAGGGGGTAAAATCTAATTTTGTGAAAAATCAAAAAATATAAATAGGGGGCAAGGTGAGAACGACCAGAAGCACTCCAAGCTTGAAAACTTCAAGCATTTCCGCCCCCAAACACGTTTTTGCCCTTTAGAGAAAGAAGGAGAAAGTTAGAGAGAGAAAGTGTGAGAAAAAGAGGCGTATCTCCGCTTCGGGTAAGTGATTTCTACCCAAATTTCTTTTGGATGTTAATTAGGGTAAAAACATGCTTAGATAATGCCTAAGCATGAGAAAATAAGTATAGATATAATGTTCAAATGGAATTATGCCAAAACATCAAAAATTTGGAGCGAAGATAGGGTATTTGGGAAGATAGCATATGATATGTGAAAATAAGGCTCCAAAATTGATAAATGATGATTTGGGATGTATGATTATGATAAATATGATGTTGGAATAATGATATATTAATTTCATGATTTTTGGAATTAAGGATTATGCTTAAGTGAATTTATGTTGATTTTTAGTATATGGAGAAAATAATTTTTTTGGCCAAGTAAATGATGATAAATTCAAAATATATGAAATTTCCAATGATATACTAGGCATAAGGAATGTCATGGTATTTTTTATTTTTGAAAAAATATCAATTTTTGGAACCCATGAACAGTAACCACGTCTATGTTAACAGTAACTCGGATGAATATAATCTCTGTTTTGGAGATTATCTGTTTACTCTGTTTTATGCTCTGTTTTGGAAGTTATTGAATATTTGAACAAAGTATAATAAATATGACATCTTTGAAAGGTACAAACTCAAATTAGTTTTGTCAATCATCAAAAAGGGGAAATTGTTGGAAACAATAGTTGAATCGAAAAACAAATTGACCAAAGCACAAGTTTCGATGATTAACAAATACAAATTTGAGTACGTTATGATTATTAATGAGTTTTGTGAATATCTTTAAGGAATGAAAAATCAAACCAAGTCGACTCCGACTTAGACTTAGGCGAAGTCGATCCAGAAGTCGACTCCACAAGCGACTTCAACAGGTGTTTTTTTGACAGCGTTGAAATTGCGGATTTGAACATCCGAAGTCGCAGATGAAGTCGACTCCACTTGCGACTTGAGGCCAAGTCACAGACGAAGTCGACCCCAGAATCGACTTGGAGCAACATTTCCCTTCCAGCGATGATTTTGGAAGACAGAACAGCCGAAGTCGCAAACGAAGTCGACTACACTTGCGACTTGGGTGAAGTCAAAGACGAAGTCGACTCCAGTATCGACTTCAAGCAGCATCCTTCCTCCAGCGATGAATCAAGTAGCAAAACTTTTTGAATTCGCAACCTAAGTCGACTCCACATGCAACTTGGGTGAAGTCGCAGGCAAAGTCGACTCTAGCATCAACTTCAACGTGATAAGACAGATTTTCAAGAACAAGTCTAAGCACAAGTCCACTTCAAGATAAAGTCAACTCAAGTTTCTCAAACTTGAATGTATGAAGACTAATTCAAGTTTAAAGCAAGGAAGAAACATGGATTCATTCCAAATCAAAGTTGGAATAGTTCATACAAGATTCAAATTCCTCAAGTTCACGGGACTTAAAGCTAAGTCTGTACAAATAAGCTTCTAAGTATTGAAAGACATAAGAAGAAGAAGAAGTTAAGCAAAAAAGAGATGTATCAACAAAGATCAAACTGACTTGGCACAAGGAAATGCCAAGTCGCACACCAAGTCGACGCCAAGATCGACTTGAGGTCAAGTCGCACCCCAAGTCGACTCCAAGATCGACTTGAGGCCAAGTCTCAAGCCAAGTCGACCCAGAAGATAGACTTGGAAGCTGAAGAACAGCCGAAGTCGCGCACGAAGTCGACTCCAGCATGCGACTTGGGCGAAGTCGCACACGAAGTCGACTCCACCTGCGACTTGGAGACGTAACGTTCGAATTTTTGAACGTTGGAACATTTATTACGTGCCAACCAACTCTATAACGTTCAAAATTCTCCCTCCTCTATATATAGACACTCAAGCAAACGTGGATACATAAGAAAGAGTTGAAAAAGAGGAAAGAAGTGCTACTAAGAGCTTTTATCTACTTTTCTCTATAATTGAGTGATCTATTCATTTTCAAAGGAAGAATAAGCTTCAAAGTTGCGGTTTGCTTCAACGTAACACGATTGGTTGCTTCTACAAATTCTTCCTCGAGCTGAAACTTGCTACACGAGTCAGTAAAGTGTAGATTTCTTCTATTTTCATATTGTTGTTTATTTTTGGTGCTTGGTTTGAGTTTGGTGGTTCAAACCAAGACATAGCAAGTAGAGTTGTGATTGGAGTGTAACTCGTCACCTACTTGTGTTGATTGTATATGCCCCATAGAGCTAGAATCTAGAAGAGAGCAGAGGCTCTGGTTGTATATGCCCCCTAGAGCTAGAATATAGAAGAGAGCAGAGGCTCTGGTTGTATATGCCCCATAGAGCTAGAATCTAGAAGAGAGCAGAGGCTCTGGTTGTATATGCCCCCTAGAGCTAGAATCTAGAAGAGAGCGGAGACTCTAGTTGTATTCGCGGAATACATAGTGGAACCCAAGTCACAAGGGCGTGTGAGCTTGGAAGAGTGGAGTAGGGAAAGGTTGCCTGAACCACTATAAATCTTGTCTACTGTTTTTCATTTTCGCTTTCATTATCTTATTGTTTTCTATTTGTTACACTCAAAGGGATTAAACTTTAAAGGGGTTAAGTTTTAATTTACCAAAGAACTTTTAAGAACCCAATTCACCCCTCCCCTTTTGGGTTTTGCCATTAACTCGGGACCAACAAGTGTATCAGAGCAGGTCTTTGAGTTTTACCAAAGAGATCTATTGATATGGCATCCCAATCCACTTCTGTTCCCGCATTTGTCGAAGGCCAATCCTTTACTAGGCCACCATTGTTTGATGGGAACAATTTTGTATATTGGAAGCTACGTATGAAACAACTCATCATGGCTACAGATATGGACTCTTGGATTGCAATCCAAGACGGTGTGACTTTGCCTATTGATGAAAGAGCTTCCAAATGGACCGATGAGGAAGTGAAAATTGTAAAGAGCAATGCCAAGGCTATGAATTCATTATTTTGTGCTCTTACGGCTTCCGAATATGATAGAGTATCCTCTTGTTTAACTGCCAAAGAGATATGGCATACACTAACATATATCTATGAAGGAACTTCTCAAGTCCAAGGGACAAGGAGAAATATTTTGATTGGAGAATTGGAAAACTTTAGAATGTTAGAAACAGAAAATATTTCTGAAATGTTTGCTAGATTTTCCAAGATTACTAACGCCTTGAATGGGCTAGGAAAAACAATTTCTGAATCTAAGTAGGTCATGAAGATTATGAGGGCACTACCTGAATCATGGACTCCAAAAATCACGGCAATAGAAGAAGCCAAGGACCTAAACACATTGAAATTGAAAGATCTTATTAGCTCGCTGATGTCACATGAGCTAATCAAGAAAAGAAACGAGGATCACTACAAAGGCAAAAGAGCCATCGCCTTGAAAGTTGCACAAGACTCGGATGACACCACCTCATCATCTCAAAACGATGATGAAATTGCCTTACTTACAAAACGATTCAGAAAGTTTGTAAGGAAAGGTAGAAATTTTAGAAACTTTAAAGAAAGAAATTCTAAAGAGAAAAAGAAATAAATAACAAAATGTTACCGGTGTGGTGGTTCGGGGGACATGCAAGCCCAATGCCCAACGCCCGAAGAAAATAAAGCAAAGGAGCAAAGAAAAGATCGAGGCGACAACAGAAAATTTCAAAGAAACAAAGGAAGAGGCATGTATGTGAATGAAGAAGAATCTACAACAAGTAGCTCTTCAAGTGAAGAATGTGAAGCAGATTGCGCAAGAATTTGTTGCATAGCAAATTCCGACATATGCTTTGCAGCCACGGAAATCTTAGAGGATCAAGCTACTTCAACGAACTGCACAAGTAGTCAAGAGGTAACCTCCAAACAAAAATCTTTTTCAATTTTTTCTACAAATGAATGTCTCAAATGTGCTGAATTAGAAGAACTTCAACAAGCCTATGATTCATTATATGAAGAAATAAAGAAATTAGGAAATAAGTTTACAATAAAGAAAAGACAATATGATGCAGTAATAATTGTGAATGGTAAACTTACTGAAAAATTAGATAAATTAAAAAATGAAAAGAATACCTTGGAAGTTGAGTTAGAGAAACTCAAAAACGAAAATGAATCATTAAATGAATTACTTGCCAAGTTTTCTAATCCAGAAGAAAATGTGAAAATGTTCTTGAAAATGACAACCCAAACTTGCAAGAAAGGACTTGAGTATAATACATTTGAACAAAAGAAATCTAATGCTCTAAGAAACAACGCCAAAACTATTCATACTAATCCTAAGATAAATCAAGTAGTTTGGACCAAAAGACCAACCGATGAACAAATTACCAAGTGTCTCCCTATTTCTAGACTTCCGGGAGCTTGTAATTTTTGCAACAAGTTAGGGCACAAGGTCTATCAATGTAAATTAAGAAAATTGCAAAACCTTGGTGCGAAATTGGTTTGGATGCCGAAAAGCAATGGATTTATGACTTCAAAGGTAGACCAGCATAGACTCCAAAAGATAACTAACCCAAACGGACCCATAAAATGGGTACCAAAAGGATGAGCTCCACTTGACTTAATTTTTGCAGGTTTGTCTTAAAGCTAAGGCCAATAACGTATGGTTTATGGATAATGGTTGCTCAAGACATATGACAGGAGAAAAAGGACTATTTCACAAGATCAACCCATGCAATAAAGGAACAGTAGCTTTCGGAAATAATGAAAAAGATAAAATAAAAAGTAAAGGAAATGTTTATGGTATTTCAAATGCATGTATTGAAAATGTTCTATTTGTTGAAGGACTCAAACACAACCTAATGAGTATTAGTCAATTATGTAATAAAGAATATAAAGTTGTATTTGAATCCTCTATATGTAATGTTATTCATGATGACGAACACATAATATTTAGTGGCAAAAGACATGGAAATGTATATTTGGTTTGCCTTGATGACCTAGAAAGAAAATGTCTAATAGCCATAGAAAATGATCCATTGATATGGCATACAAGGCTCGGACATATAAATATGTCAAATATTGAAACATTGTGGAAAGAGAATCTAGTACAAGGGTTACCAAAGCTCAAATATGGAAAGGATAAGATTTGTAAAGCTTGTCAACTATCTAAACAATCCAAAATACCATTTTCTACCAAAAAGAAAATTTCAACAACTAGACTACTTGAGTTGCTACATATGGATCTTTATGGGCCATCAGACATTTTAACTCTTAGTGGGAAAAAGTATGTGTATGTAATTGTGGATGATTTTTCTAGATTTACTTGGATTATACTCTTAGCTAGCAAAGATGAAGCATTTTCGATGTTTTTTTCGTTTTCAAATTTGGTGCAAAATGAAAAACAAAGTTCAATCATTTCCATTAGAAGTGACCATGGTGGTGAATTCGAAAATAGTCGATTCATAAAATTTTGCAATGAAAAAAGAATTCACCATACATTTTCTGCACCAAGAACTCCTCAACAAAATGGAGTTGTTGAAAGGAAAAACCGGACAATACAAGAAATGGCTAGAACCATGCTAAATGAGAGTAAATTGTCCAAACGATTTTGGGGTGAAGCTGTAAGTACAGCTTGTCACGTATTAAACCGAGTTACCATTAGAACAATATTGAAAAAGACCCCATATGAACTTTGGAAAGGCAGAAAACCAAACATATCATAATTCCATACTTTTGGATGTACATGTTATGTGTTAAATAATGGAAAAATAAATCTGAAAAAATTAGATGTCAAAAGTGATGAAGCTATTTTCTTAGGTTATTCATCAAATAGCAAAGCATATAGGATTTTCAACAAAAGAAATCAAATAGTAGAAGAATTAATACATGTTGTTTTTGATGAATTTAACCAAACTCCGAGAAAGGAGGATGAACTAAGTGATGCAGATGATACAAAAGCAAAACAACAAGAACAACAAAAGGAAACCGAGCTCAAGCCAGAAAACTCCATAAAGGAAGAGGTAAGTGAAGGTAATGACTCCTACAAACCTCCAATTAATTTAAAATTCAAAAATACTCATCCAATTGCGCAAGTCATTGGAAATATTTATGAAGGAGTAAAAACTAGGAGATCAAAACAAAATATTTGTGGACAATATGCATTTGTGTCAAAAATTGAACCAACCACCATTGAACAAGCTCTTAATGATGAAAACTGGGTTATTGCAATGCAAGAAGAGCTAAATCAATTTGAAAGAAATAATGTATGGTATTTAGTTCATAGACCAAATGATTATACCATTATTGGTACCAAATGGGTATTTAGGAACAAATTGGACGAAAGCGGACTTGTAATTAGAAACAAAGCTAGACTAGTAGCCAAAGGGTATTCCCAGGAAGAAGGGATTGATTTTGAAGAATCGTATGCACCTGTGGCTAGATTAGAAGCCATACGCATTTTACTAGCGTTTGCTTCTCACATGAATTTCAAATTGTTTCAAATGGATGTGAAAAGTGCATTTTTGAATGGGTACTTGAATGAAGAAGTATATGTTGAACAACCCCCCGGATTTGAAGAAAAGGATCAATCAAAATATGTTTATAAGCTGACCAAAGCATTATATGGACTGAAACAAGCTCCACGAGCTTGGTATGAAAGGTTAAATAGATTTTTGATTGATCATAAATTTCAAAGAGGAAAAGTTGATACTACTTTATTCATCAAGTATAAAAGTAAAAATATTTTAATTGTGCAAATCTATGTAGATGATATAATATTTGGTGCTACTGATGAAACTCCGTGCTAAGAATTTTCTAAGATTATGCAGAGCGAATTTGAAATGAGCATGATGGGATAATTAAATTTCTTCCTTGGACTGCAAATCAAGCAACAAAGTGAAGGAATATTCATAAATCAGTCCAAGTACGTCAAAGAAATGCTAAAGAAATTTGGAATGCAAACTAGCAAAGGAGAAAATATTCCAATGAGTTCAACAATCAAGATCGACACGGACGAAAACGGTAAATGTATCGATCAAAAGCTTTATAGAAGTATGATAGGATCATTGTTATATTTAACTGCTTCTAGACCAGATATTCTTTTCAGTGTATGTATGTGTTCCAGATTCCAAGCATGTCCTAAAGAATCACATTTATTGGCTGTAAAAAAAAATTTAAAATATTTGATAAATACCACTAATCTTGGACTATGGTATCCAAAGGGATCAACATTTGACTTAATCTGCTACTCAGATGCGGATTTTGCCGGTTACAAAGTAGATAGAAAGAGTACTAGTGGAACTTGTCAATTTCTTGGAAATATGTTGGTTTCATGGTATTCAAGGAAACAAACTAGTGTTGTTTTATCTACGGCAGAAGCCGAATATGTAGCCGCCGGAAGTTGTTGTGCCCAACTACTTTGGATGAAACAACAATTGAAAGACTGTGGTATTGATTATTATAACATTCCAATTAAATGTGACAATACAAGTGCAATTTGTTTAACTAAAAATCCAGTATTGCATTCTAGAACCAAGCATATAGATGTAAGACATCATTTTATTCGTGAACATGTTGAAAATCATGATGTTTGTTTGGAATATGTGAAAACTGAGGATCAAATTGTTGATATATTCACCAAACCTCTAGCAAAGGAACCATTCTACAAAATTAGAAATGAAATGGGGATGATTGAATTAAATTAGGAACAATTAGACAGGAAAATCAAACCTTAAAAGTTCAAGTCGATAGTGAAGTTGACTCCGAGAAAGCCAAGTCGACTCCACTAAAGTCGACTTAGGGGATATGAAGTCGACTCCGCCTCTGAGGCGAAGTCGACTCCGCTGGGTCGAAGCCGACTTCGCCTAGGGCAAAGTCGACTCCGCGCGGGCGACTGGTGGACTTCCGTCTTTCCTCTCCTTTTTCTTTCTTTCTTCTTCTCTCTCCTCTCATTTCTTCCCGCGCCGGCAGCCTTATTTTCTCCTTCCTCCTGCATTTCTCCAACTCTCCGGCATTCCCTTTCTCTCTCAGCTTTCTCTATTTATCTTCATCTCTCTCTCTCTCTCTCTCCCAGCTCTCTCTCGGTTCTCTCCATTAATCTCTCCATTCCTCTCTTAAATCTCAAAATCCATCTCAAATGGCTCCTAAATCTCGACTTCCCAAGCTAGCGGTATCTAAACCATCTCTAAGGCCTGTACCTAGACCTTCTGAATCAGCCACAGAGTAGGAAATTCCCAGGAGGCAGAGAACTCCTGCAAAACGGGCCAGGGAAGAACCTTCAACTTCAACAAGTCGAAGGGTTAGATTTCAGACTGCCTCCCCATCCTCAGCTCGAGCTCAGAGGTCAGAAAGTCAACCTCAAAGCTCAGATACTGGAGAAAGAAGAAGTCCAGCCACAAAAGGAAAAGTTCTGAAAATGCCCACAACCTACTTCAAAACCAAGCTTCAGCATAGTAGATTCTATAAGCACTTTTATGAACGGAAGGTATTCATTCCTAAAATTATAGACTTTAAGTTCTTGAGCGGTTATGAATTTGGAATTGAAGAATTGTTAGATTTCCAAGGCTGGACTAGTTTGTTGAAAGCAGATGACAGAGTATATCCCGACCTGACTAGGATATTCTACTACTTATGGGATGATAACTCCTTTAACACATATGTAAAAGGAGTAGAAATGTTCTTAGGAACTATGAGAACAACAAGTCTAGGAAATGCACTTATGAAAATAGGAAGAATCCTACATGTACCATACGAAGAAGGGCAGCTTTCTGAGGATCTAACCCTGGATCAGATGTATAATCAGCTAACAAAGAGCAACAAATATCACCCGGGCATTAAGTTTTTACATTATATGGATTTATCTCCTAGACTTAGGGTGCTCAGGTTACTTATTGCACATTGCATATACCCTAAAGGTGGAGGCAGAAATCAGCTAAATCCACAAGAAGCTGGGATTTTGTGGAAAGTAGCAAATAAAGTCAAGTTAAGCTTACCAAGATTATTTTTAGAAGCCTTGGCATCTCGAAAGGATAACCCACGAGGAGTTTTACCTTATGGGACATGGATCACGAGGATCCTAGAACATTATGAAGTGGATATTGACGGTGAACCTTTTGAAGTCCCAAAATCCACAAATGTCATCAATAAGGCATTGCTCCAAAGGACGAAAATTAATTTAGAGCAGTTCAGAGCAGACCGGATTCGGGAACGGATGGGAGAGTTGGCTCCAGAAGAGGCCGGACATGCACAGGTTGAGGGGGAGCAGCCCCCGCTATCTCTAGAAGCTCAACCGGCTCCACCATAGGCGGAGGAGCCAGCCGCACCCATGTCACACGGCTCCTGCTCACCTCATGGTTCACAAATTCCAGATCTTGCACCACATCCCCCATCATGGGATACTTCGGTGAATGTCATTCGAGTCCATCTTGAGCAGCTAGAGGACCGATTAACTAGCCAAATTGCCGGGGTCCAAAATGCCATAACAAATATTCATTCACGCCAAGATCGTATGGATCGGGAGCTTCAAACCATTCGCTACCACCTGGCATCCGGGCATCATCGAAATAAGCCCATACCCGAACTGGATCCGTTTGATACCATATCAGTTCATCGAGATGCTACCCCAGCACCCGTTTCATCCTTTTATTCTTCTGCTCATATTCGACCTATCAAACCTACCCAAATTTCATATCCCATTTCCAAGTTTCAATTCACCAAATCTTTGGTAATTGACTCTTATTTTGACTGATTAACAAAAAGGGGGAGATAGGATAGGTTTGGTTGAGTTTTAGGAGATAGGAGTTAAATTTAGATTTTCAAGTTTTTTTTTAGTTGGGTAGCTTGTATATAGGTTTCTTTTTACTTTGCACTGTAATCTGTATGAATTATGCTAATATGAAAAAGTTTGAATTATGCTCTGATTAAGTTTGCTCTGTTTTGGAGATTATCTGTTTACTCTGTTTTATGCTCTGTTTTGGAAGTTATTGAATATTTGAACAAAGTATAATAAATATGACATCTTTGAAAGGTACAAACTCAAATTAGTTTTGTCAATCATCAAAAAGGGGGAGATTGTTGGAAACAATAGTTGAATCGAAAAACAAATTGACCAAAGCACAAGTTTCGATGATTAACAAATACAAATTTGAGTACGTTATGATTATTAATGAGTTTTGTGAATATCTTTAAGGAATGAAAAATCAAACCAAGTCGACTCCGACTTAGACTTAGGCGAAGTCGATCCAGAAGTCGACTCCACAAGCGACTTCAACAGGTGTTTTTTTGACAGCGTTGAAATTGCGGATTTGAACATCCGAAGTCGCAGATGAAGTCGACTCCACTTGCGACTTGAGGCCAAGTCACAGACGAAGTCGACCCCAGAATCGACTTGGAGCAACATTTCCCTTCCAGCGATGATTTTGGAAGACAGAACAGCCGAAGTCGCAAACGAAGTCGACTACACTTGCGACTTGGGTGAAGTCAAAGACGAAGTCGACTCCAGTATCGACTTCAAGCAGCATCCTTCCTCCAGCGATGAATCAAGTAGCAAAACTTTTTGAATTCGCAACCTAAGTCGACTCCACATGCAACTTGGGTGAAGTCGCAGGCAAAGTCGACTCTAGCATCAACTTCAACATGATAAGACAGATTTTCAAGAACAAGTCTAAGCACAAGTCCACTTCAAGATAAAGTCAACTCAAGTTTCTCAAACTTGAATGTATGAAGACTAATTCAAGTTTAAAGCAAGGAAGAAACATGGATTCATTCCAAATCAAAGTTGGAATAGTTCATACAAGATTCAAATTCCTCAAGTTCACGGGACTTAAAGCTAAGTCTGTACAAATAAGCTTCTAAGTATTGAAAGACATAAGAAGAAGAAGAAGTTAAGCAAACAAGAGATGTATCAACAAAGATCAAACTGACTTGGCACAAGGAAATGCCAAGTCGCACACCAAGTCGACGCCAAGATCGACTTGAGGTCAAGTCGCACCCCAAGTCGACTCCAAGATCGACTTGAGGCCAAGTCTCAAGCCAAGTCGACCCAGAAGATAGACTTGGAAGCTGAAGAACAGCCGAAGTCGCGCACGAAGTCGACTCCAGCATGCGACTTGGGCGAAGTCGCACACGAAGTCGACTCCACCTGCGACTTGGAGACGTAACGTTCGAATTTTTGAACGTTGGAACATTTATTACGTGCCAACCAACTCTATAACGTTCAAAATTCTCCCTCCTCTATATATAGACACTCAAGCAAACGTGGATACATAAGAAAGAGTTGAAAAAGAGGAAAGAAGTGCTACTAAGAGCTTTTATCTACTTTTCTCTATAATTGAGTGATCTATTCATTTTCAAAGGAAGAATAAGCTTCAAAGTTGCGGTTTGCTTCAACGTAACACGATTGGTTGCTTCTACAAATTCTTCCTCGAGCTGAAACTTGCTACACGAGTCAGTAAAGTGTAGATTTCTTCTATTTTCATATTGTTGTTTGTTTTTGGTGCTTGGTTTGAGTTTGGTGGTTCAAACCAAGACATAGCAAGTAGAGTTGTGATTGGAGTGTAACTCGTCACCTACTTGTGTTGATTGTATATGCCCCCTAGAGCTAGAATCTAGAAGAGAGCAGAGGCTCTGGTTGTATATGCCCCCTAAAGCTAGAATCTAGAAGAGAGCAAAGGCTCTGGTTGTATATGCCCCCTAGAGCTAGAATCTAGAAGAGAGCGGAGACTCTAGTTGTATTCGCGGAATACATAGTGGAACCCAAGTCACAAGGGCGTGTGAGCTTGGAAGAGTGGAGTAGGGAAAGGTTGCCTGAACTACTATAAATCTTGTCTACTATTTTTCATTTTCGCTTTCATTATCTTATTATTTTCTATTTGTTACACTCAAGGGGATTAAACTTTAAAGGGGTTAAGTTTTAATTTACCAAAGAACTTTTAAGAACCCAATTCACCCCTCCCCTTTTGGGTTTTGCCATTAACTCGGGACCAACAAGTGTATCAGAGCAGGTCTTTGAGTTTTACCAAAGAGATCTATTGATATGGCATTCCATTCCACTTCTGTTCCCGCATTTGTCGAAGGTCAATCCTTTACTAGGCTACCATTGTTTGATGGGAACAATTTTGGATATTGGAAGCTACGTATGAAACAACTCATCATGGCTACAGATATGGACTCTTGGATTGCACACAGAGAGTTGGCGCCTAGGCGCCAATACGCAGATCTGCGTACGATTGCGAGCGGCTGGCTCGTTTTAAGGGATATATAAAAACCCTTTGAGGGTTCCGAAGGAGGGGGAGATAATTTTTCGAAGGAGAAGACCGTTTTTTCAGAGAGAGAAAGAGAGATAGAGAGAGGTGGAGAGCACATGCGAGAGGAGAACCGGTGAGTTGCGTGGGGCGATTGACACATCATCAGAGCTCTAAACCAATAATCTTTTCTTTTCTTTGTTTTTATTGTCTTGTTTAAGATGGGATGTTATGTTAATTCTCTGTTGGACTTGAACATGCTGGGCTAAACCCTTAATCTAGGGTTTAAGATGTAGCATGCGTACAATGTAGCGTGGTGTGGATGTTAATTTATTTATGATGAATATTGTTGTTAATTTAATATCTTGTGCTTTAATACTTGCTTGGTGTGAAGGCCTCAACTTTGGCAATGATTCCCATATATTAGGTGATGGAACCGAGAGGTGGAAATCAAATATACGATAATCAAGATATTAAATCTGAAAATCTAATACCATGAGAATAGGCATGATGACCTTGAGGAATTCCATGAACAAGCCACAGAACTTAATGGATTCTAATTAACTTAATCCCATGAGAATACGTGGTTAAGAAAATTAGGATACGCCTTGCAGGTTTCGAGAGAATGTGCAAGGATAAATTAGGGTTTGTTCTCCTTTAACAAACAATATCCAGAGTAAATAATTATACCACTACCCATTGCAAAAGACGCATGTGCAATCCTAGACCCTAGATACTCACACTCTCATTTTCTCAAATCATTCTAATTTCTATTTTATTTTCTTTTCCCAATTTCCTATGTCTTTTCCATTTAATTTACTACATCCTCTTTCAACTTTTCTAATCCATTAAAACCGACAAGAAAATGTTTAAAAGCAGAATTTTTAGTCCCGAATTCCCGGTGGATCGATATTTTATATACTACAATCTACGACCCGTGCACTTGCGGTGAGATTGCGAACAAGTATTTTGGCGCCGTTGCCGGGGAACTCGGCATTATTTTAAGTTTTGTTTTTTTAGATACTTTCTTTGTTCTTTTCTTTTCTTTCTTTATTCTTTTTCTTTTATTGTATTTTCTTCTTTTCTCTGAATTAGCTAGTGAATCTTTGTATGCACCCACATACACGAAGTTTCGCAAAACAATTAGCTGAAAAACTCTTTGTTGCTGACCCTGAAATTGAACATTCTTTTAGGAGAAGAATTCGTGAGTATAAGCAGCAACAAAATCCTGAAGACACTATGATAGAATACAACAATCCAAACCCACCACATCAAGAGCAGGAGGAAGGCCAGACTGAGAACAATGCTCCTCCAAGAAGGGTAACTCTTAGTGATCGGAACCGCCCGAACTCTCGTGGATTTCGATCATGCATAGTTGGACCAGAGATCGATGGAAGAAATTTTGAATTAAATCTTGGTCTCATCCGGATGGTTCAACAGGACCAATTTGCAGGACTACCCTCTGAAAACCCAACCGTTCACATCACTAAGTTTCTGCAGTTGTGCAGCACAATCAGGGTGCAAAATATCCCACATGAGGTAATCCATCTGCAACTTTTCCCATTTTCTCTTCGCAACAGGGCAAGCGAGTGGTTCTATTCTATGCCGCCCGATACTTTCAACACATGGGACGAGCTCTCTACTACTTTCCTGAAAAAATTCTTTCCACCCTATAAAACTAGGAAAATCAGAGACAAGATCAATCAGTTCGTCCAAAAAGATGGGGAAACCCTATATGATGCATGGGAGAGAATGAAAGATTTGCAGCTCAACTGTCCACATCATGGCATCTCGCAGGGTGATATTATTGAAAACTTTTTCAATAGACTCGATCGACCTAGCCGAAGCGCCGTCAATTCAGCCACTGGTGGCCGATTCATGCGACTCACTGACGAGGAGGCTCTCGAGCTTCTCGATGACTTGGCGCTTTATGATTCTCAATATGGCAACGTCCGAGGACCCTCTCGGTGAGGTAATGTATATGATATCGAGTCTCTAAATTCTCTTCATGCTAAAATTGATCAAATTTTACAGTAGAAGAAACAGGAATCCACGGATCAGAAGGCATCTTCTTCTCGGCACATTTCATGTGAGATCTGTGGAGCTTCACACTACACATCTGAGTGTAGTTTTGCCATACAGGACAACACAGGCGAGAAAGCCAATGCAATCAACAACCAGTATGATACGCGCACTCATAGTAACCCATACTCAAACACTTACAACCCTGGATGGAGGAACCACCCCAATTTCTCTTGGATAAACTAGTCAAACACCCAAAATTATGCTCAAAATAATAAGCCACCTGGTTTCCTTAGAAAACCACTGAACCATCCTTCATATCAAACCCAACATGCCTTACCTGAACCACCTCAAGCCCAACCCACTGAGTCCATGCTCGAAAATATCATTCTAATGCTCAAGAAAAATGATGAAAGGATGGATCAAATGCAAACCCACATCAAGTTTCTTGAAAATTAAATCGCTCAGAATGCCACCGCCTCATCCCAAAGAAACCAGGGAAAACTCCCTAGCCAACCTGAGGTAAACCCTAAGGAACAAGTGCAGGCAGTTACCTTGCGAAGTGGAAAGCAGCTCGACCCACCTCAAATGGTCACAGAAAAGGATGCCGAGCAGGAAAAGAAGCAAGAAGAGGAGCCACAATCAAAACCAGTGGTGGAGAAGCCATATGTACCACCACCTCCTTACAAGCCTTCTCTCCCCTTCCCACAAAGGCAACAACAGGCTAAGCTCCAAAAGCAGTTCGAGAAATTTGTTTCTACTCTCAAGAACCTGTCAATCAACGTGCCTTTCATTGACATGCTTTCCCAAATGCCAGCTTATGCAAAATTTCTCAAGGACATGCTTTCCAACAAAAGAAAACTCGAGGAGTACGAAACCATTGCACTCACTGAGGAGTGCAGCGCTATTTTACAGAACAAGTTACCTGAGAAGCTAAAGGACCCTAGAAGCTTTTCCATTCCATGTGCTCTTGGGAATGTCCAAATTAGCAGAGCGCTATGTGATCTCGGAGCTAGTGTAAGTCTGATCCCACTCTCCATCTGTAAAAATCTGAATATGGGTGATCCAAAACCAACATCTATGTCTCTCCAATTGGCCGACCGATCAATCAAATTCTCAGTTGGCATTCTTGAAGACGTTCCTTTGAAAGTTGGCAAATTGTTCATCCCAGTCGACTTTGTAGTCCTCGACATGGAGGAGGATCGCCAAATCCCAATCATTCTCGGATGACCTTTCTTAGCCACTACTGGAGCCATCATAGATGTCAAGAATGGTCGACTCTCACTGACAGTTGGAGATGAAAAGATTGAATTTAATCTTTCTGAGGCAACAAAGCATCTATCAACCGATGACTCTTGCCTGCGGGTCGACGTCATCAACCCATTGCCGATCAAAGAAAAAGATGACCCGATTGAGGTATGTATCATTCAGAGTGCAACTGTTGAAAATGATAACCCTAAACTGTTTGCTTGTGCAGCTCTCTTGGATGGAAACCCTTTTATCTCACCTGCTGCCGACTCATCTCCTGGGAAGCTGGACATAGACCTCAATTCTGTTCCCTCGACAAAAACAAAGGAAGAAGCACCAAAGGTAGAACTCAAACCTCTTCCTAAAAATCTCAGGTATGCATTTCTTGGTCCAAATGATACTTATCCAGTCAGAATCAATGCAAATTTTTCCGAATCCCAATCTGATGAACTATTATTTGAACTAAGAAAGCATAGGAAGGCAATCGGATACTGCATTAATGACCTACCTGGTATTAGTCCTTCTCTATGCATGCACAGAATTTTAATGGAGGAAGATTGTAAGACAAGCATTGAACCTCAAAGACGTCTGAATCCAAACATGAAAGAAGTGGTGAAAAAGGAAATTTTAAAACTTCTTAATGCCGGAATCATCTACCCTATTTCTGATAGTAGTTGGGTAAGCCCAGTACATGTGGTAGCCAAGAAAGGCGGTATGACTGTCGTGAAAAATGATAAAAATGAACTTATACCCACGAGGACAGTCACAGGTTGGCGAATGTGCATCGATTATCGCAAATTAAATATTGCCACTCGAAAGGATCATTTTCCTTTGCCTTTCATTGATCAAATGCTTGAACGACTTGCCAATCTCTCTTACTTTTTCTATTTGGATGGTTACTCTGGCTACTTTCAGATTCTTATTCACCCAAAGGATCAAGAGAAAACAACTTTCACCTGTCCATACGACACTTTTGCATATAGACGCATGCTTTTTGGTCTTTGCAACGCACCTGCCACTTTTCAACGATGCATGATGGCCATATTTTCTGATTACATTGAACACATAATGGAAGTATTTATGGATGATTTTTCTATTTATGGCACTACATTTGAATCATGCTTATCTAACCTGTCTAAGGTTTTACAGAGGTGTGAAGAAACCAACTTGGTTTTGAACTGGGAAAAGTGTCATTTCATGGTACAGGAAGGAATCGTATTAGGGCATTTAATTTCAAGCCGAGGTATTGAGGTTGACCGGGCGAAAATAGAGGTCATTGAAAAATTACCACCACCTAATTCGGTCAAAGGAATTCGGAGTTTTCTGGGACATGCCGGCTTCTATCGACGTTTCATCAAAGATTTTTCTAAGATTGCTAAGCCACTGACTAACCTGCTAAACCAAGATGTAAAATTTGATTTTTCTGATGACTGTCTAAAGTCATTCTGCAGGTTAAAAGAAGCTTTGACCACCGCCCCAATTATACAGCCACCTGATTGGAGCTTACCATTTGAGATCATGTGCGATGCCAGTGACCATGCGATTGGGGCAGTTTTGGGTCAACAAAAGGATAATAAGCCAGTAGTGATCTACTATGCAAGCAAAACCCTGGATGATGCTCAAGTCAACTATGCAACCACTGAAAAAGAATTGCTAGCTGTCGTGTTCGCTATTGATAAATTTCGTTCTTATCTTGTAGGGTCAAAGGTGATTGTTTACACAGACCACAAGCCACTCGCTATCTAATTGCCAAGAATGATGCCAAACTGAGGTTGATTCGCTGGATCCTGCTGTTACAAGAATTTGACCTTGAAATACGAGAAAAGAAAGGCACAGCGAATGTGGTAGCTGATCATCTGTCTAGACTACCAGCAAATGAGGAGATTAATCTATCCAAAGATGAACCGATCAACGAGGATTTCCCCGACGAGCTCTTGCTTGCACTCAAGGAAATACCAATGCCCTGGTATGGAGACATTGTTAATTATTTAGTCTGTCAAGAAATTTCATCCAATTTCAGCTATCAACAGAAAAAGAGATTCATGGCGGATGTGAAATACTACATATGGAAGGACTCATACCTGTACAAGAAATGCGGCGACGGTCTGATTCGCCGATGTGTACCAAACGAGGAAATCCAAAGCATTCTTTACCACTGTCATTCTTCACCTTATGGTGGACACATGGGTCCCACCAAAACTGCAGCAAAAGTCCTACAATCAGGTTTCTTTTGGCCCACTTTGTTCAAAGATGCTTGATCTTTTACACTAACCTGTGATAGGTTCCAAAGAACAGGAAACATCTCAAAGCGAAACGAGATGTCACTCACAAACATTCTCGAGGTCGAACCGTTCGATGTCTGGGGCATGGATTTCATGCGACCTTTTCCATCCTCATTCAACAACCAGTACATACTGCTTGCGGTTGACTACGTAACTAGATGGGTGGAGGCGATTGCTTCTCCAACAAATGACTCACAGGTGGTTGCTAAATTCTTAAAACGTAATATCTTTACCAGATTTGGTGTACCACAAGCAATCATAAGTGACGGAGGAAGCCACTTCGTAACAAGCAAATGGAGCTACTGCTTAAGAAATATGGGGTCACACATAAGATCGCCACCCCATACCACCCACAAATAAGTGGTCAGGCTAAAATCTCGAACCGCGAGATTAAACACATACTTGAGAAGACGGTATCCCAATCACGGCGAGATTGGTCAAGGCAACTCGATGATGCTCTTTGGGCATACCGCACTGCATTCAAAACTCCGATTGGGACAACACCTTTCCGACTAGTCTATGAAAAATCATGTCACTTGCCTGTAGAGCTGGAACACAAAGCACACTGGGCAATCAAATTTTTGAATTTTGATCTAAAATCTGCAGGAGAAAGGCGCCTACTACAGCTTGATGAACTCGAGGAGATTCGACTCGATGCTTATGAAAATTCGAAGATGTACAAGGAAAAAATAAAATTTTGGCATGACAAACACATCCGGCAGAAGATGATCAAAGCTAATGACCTAGTGTTGCTTTTTAATTCTCATTTTAAATTATTTTCAGGAAAATTGAAGTCGAGGTGGTCGGGACCATTCAAAGTATTACAAGTGTTTCCTCATGGAGCTGTTGAAATCTGGAGTGAAAAGACGGGAGCATTCAAAGTCAATGGGCAGCGCCTCAAACCCTACTTCTCAGGGGATCACATTTCAATAGGAGTCATCTGCTCCTTCTGTGAAACCACACCACTCAACTAAAAATCTGTAGTCGGGCTGACGACTTTAAACCAAGCGCTTCTCAGGAGGCAACCCGAACTTTTTCTTTTTCTTTCAGGGAAGTTTTAGCTTTATTTTTTCTTTTCTTTTAGTTTCTTTTTAGAATTTTGATACTTTCTAATTTTAAGCTTTATTGGTTATTTTCAGAATCTACTTGGAAGGAAGCACCATGGGACGGAAATTCGGTTCAACTCGCCAAAACAGGGAAGTTAACATCTCAAATCTTTTACAATCTCTCTTTATTTTGATGGCATGATTTACATTGAGGACAATGTCAATTTTAAGTGTGGGGGTAAATGCATTGCATTAATTTTCTTTGAATTCCTTCACTACCCTATGATGATATTTTTTTGTCATAATTTTTGAAAATTTTGGGTAAATCTTGTCGTTGGACTGATCGAGACCCCATTTTGAACTCTTGTACGTCTTATAAGCAAACCATATTTGGAATTTCAAAATCTTTGAGTGAAAAAAAAGAGCTGAACCATAGTGAGAGGTTAAATTTGTTTTGAACATGTACTCTTTGAAAATACTTGGATTTTTGTCTTGAATCACTTGATGAAACTGATATACCTAGGAACTAATTCTGCTTTCTTTCAAAATCAGAGTAATCCTTTCTAATTTATCAAAGGTTGTCTGTAATACACACAATTGTCATCCAAAAAGGTAGTTTTTCTCATATACATAAAAAAAAATTTCAAAGGACAAAACTCAATCTAACCAATTCATGGTGGACATGATTAAGGCACTTTCTTCATGATGAGCCTATCTGTGAAAGTACAATAGTTGTTTACCCCCATTAAACTTGGACTTCAATTTTTTCTATACCTCAATTCCCACCTAGTTGAACCAACTTTGACATTGAATTTTGAGCTGAAAAGTAAAATAGGAACAAGGTTTAACCTCACGGCTTGTGCAATTAATGAAAATAACTTCCTAGATACCCTGAAATATGGTGAGGGGAGTTATCTGTAAAAAAAATGACTTCCTAGATACCCTAAAATATGGTGAGGGGAGTTATTGCCGGACTTGGTTAAAAAAAAGAACTAAACCAAGGATAAGAACAGGCTCGGAAAAGAATAAAAGCACTAAGTGTGGGGGTAACTTTATTTCCTGTTGTAAAATGAGGCTCAAAGCCATATGGAGATGGTTTAAATTCTGAAAATGTTCAAAACTTTATCTCTTGTGCCAAACTTGGCCATTGTCTTATTAAGTCCTTATGATCCTATGAATTGGCAGAGAAGATTTAAAATTTTGATGAGGTGTATATGAGGTACTTTAACTGATATTTTCTGCATTACTACCATTACTTGAATTATTAAATGTGTGCATTGAATAACCAGATAAAAGGGGAAGATGCCTGATAGTTAGGAGTTTATTGCGGGAGTTTTTGAACTCTTAATGATTGAAAGCAAAATGGGCGAAAGGATACACAGTATTAGTCATGTGAGAAGCGATTGTTGACTAAGATTTTCAAAGAGTATCATGTTTCAAAAAAAATTTAGTTTAATACTCTCACTAAATGCGTGGCTAAGCATTTATTTTCGCATTTCGCTCAAAGTTTTGAAACTTTGCAATGTGTTATTGAATTCCTTTGTTTCTTCTTGAGGACAAACAAAAGTTTAAGTGTGGGGGTATTTGATAATTAGAAATTAACAGTATATTATGTGGGCATTTTATACCAATTTTATGGGGAATTATTTGAGTTCAATATGAAATTTGGTTTAAAATGTGATTTTTGCATCAATTGGGTGTTGAACATGAATTTTAAGATATTTAATAACTTTTATAATCTTTTGGCTTGAAATTTCATTCCATTCTTTTATCTAAGGGAATTCGGACAAGAAGAAACAGGGAACACTTAAGAGCACGATGGATGGAAGAAAAGAGAAACCAAAGCAAGCAAGGGTTTCGGCGCCTAGGCACCGCCCTACAAGCCCATGCCAGAATCTCCAACACCACATTTCAATCTGCTTCCAGAGAGTTGGCGCCTGGGCGGCACTTCACCAACGTGATAAAAAGTCCGAAAGGGTTTTGAGGATCACAAGGTAAAATTACATCAGGGAGTTGGCGCCTAGGCGCCAGTGCAAAAATTTCTAGGGTTTCCAGAATGTGTCCAAATTGCTCAGCACACAGAGAGTTGGCGCCTAGGCACCAATACACAGACCTGCGTACGATTGTAAGCGGCTGGCTTATTTTAAGGGATATATAAAAACACTTTGAGGGTTCCAAATGAGGGGGAGATAATTTTTCGAAGGAGAAGACCGTTTTTTTAGAGAGAGAAAGAAAGATAGAGAGAGAGGTGGAGAGCACAAGCGAGAGGAGAACCAGCAAGTTGCGTGGGGCAACCGACACATCATCGGAGCTCCAAACCAATAAGCTTTTCTTTTCTTTATTTTTATTGTCTTGTTTAAGATGGGATGTTATGTTAATTCTCTGTTGGACTTGAACATGCTGGGCTAAACCCTTAATCTAGGGTTTAGGATGTAGCATGCGTACAATGTAGCGTGGTGTGGATGTTAATTTAATATCTTGTGATTTAATGCTTGCTTGGTGTGAAGGCCTGCACTTTGGTAATGATTCCCATATATTAGGTGATGGAACCGAGTGGTGGAAATCTAATATACGATAATCAAGATATTAAACCTGAAAATCTAAGACCATGAGAATAGGCATGATGACCTTGAGGAATTCCATGAACAAGCCACAGAACTTAATGGATTCTAATTAACTTAATCCCATGAGAATAGGTGGTTAAGAAAATTAGGATACGCCTTGTAGGTTTCGAGAGAAGATGCAAGGATAAATTAGGATTTGTTCTCCTTTAACAAACAATATCCAGAGTAAATAATTATACCACTACCTGTTGCAAAAGACGCATGTGCAATCCTAGACCCTAGATACTCACACTCTCATTTTCTCAAATCATTCTAATTTCTATTTTATTTTCTCTTCCCAATTTCCTATGTATTTTCCATTTAATTTACTACATCCTCTTTCAACTTTTCTAATCCATTAAATCCAACAAGAAAGTGTTTAAAAGCAGAATTTTTAGTCCCGAATTCCCTGTGGATCGATATTTTATATACTGCAATCTACGACCCGTGCACTTGCGTTGAGATTGCAGCTGTCAGCAGCAGATATTTACACATGGTGTAGAGAATTCGGCCATCTTAGTGATCAATGTGCCTCTAATCCGGAGTCCATTAATTACGTGGGAAATTTCCAGAGAAAACCAGCAAATTCGTATGCAAACAACTACAACCCAGGCAGGAGAAATCATTCTAATTTCGCATGGAACAACTAGACGAGGCCGAATCAGCCACCGGGATTCTCACAGCAACCCCCGCAGCAACAGCTAGCAAGACCAACTCAATTCAATCCACCACCACGAGAAGAGAAGAAATCTGATCTGGAAAACCTCTTTATGCAATTCATGCAATCCCAAATCACGACAAATAGGAACTTGGAAGCACATATAAGCCAAATGGCCTCAGCCCTGAATAACCGGCCTTAAGGATCCCAGGAGTTTCACTATTCCATGCACAATTGAAAATCAATACTTCTGGAGAGCCCTATGCAACTTGGGAGCCAACATTAATCTCATGCCCAAGTCAAATTTCAGAAAATTGGGCATCGGGGAAGCCTGACCTACGATAGTAATGCTGCAACTGGTGAACCGGTCCATGACATATCCGGAGGGCATTATCGAGGATGTTCTTGTCAAGGTGGACAAGTTCATCTTTCCTATAGATTTCATTATCCTGGATTATGAAGAAAATCGAGACGTGTCAATCATTCTAGGTCGGCCTTTCCTTGCAACGGGCAAGGCTATCATTGACGTACATGCTGGAGATCTAACCATAAGGGTTTAAAATGAACACGTTACTTTTAGCATGTTCAAAGCGATGCAGTTACCAAATGATCCAGACGAATGTCTAATGATCGACATGGTAGATTCGGCAGTTTAGGCTGAATTCCAAATATCAGCTTTCAAAGACTTCCTAGAGGCATTGCTGGTTGGAGAAATTAGTGAATCTGATGACGATTCGGCAGAAATGATAGATTACCTATAGCAATCTCCAACTTTCTCACAATACCTGCAGAAATTCGAATCACTGGAGCTCAAGCCAAAATCTTTTAAACAATTGAAGTCGTCGATCGAAGAGCCGCCTGTTCTGGAGCTGAAAGCCCTACCAAAGCACCTTAGATATGTCTACCTGGGATTCCTCACTCCCGGTGATTATTTTTTCTACATTGGATCTCGTGTAGGAAGAAAAACTGCTCAGAGTGCTTAGAAATCACAAAAAGGCCATAGGATGGACCATCGCCGACATTAGAGGCATCAGCCCGTCCTTTTGCATGCATAAAATTCAAGTGGAAAAGAATTCCAGGCCATCTATCGAAGCGCAAAGAAGGTTGAACCCAATTATGAAAGAAGTGGTCAAAAAGGAGATCATCAAATGGCTGGATGCATGCGTTATATACCCAATCTCGACAGCTCTTGGGTCAGCCCGGTGCAGTGCGTCCCGAAGAAAGGTGGTATGACGGTCGTCTCCAACGAGAACAATGAGTTGATTCCGACTAGGACAGTTACTGGTTGGCGAGTCTGCATGGACTACCGCAAGTTGAATAAAGCCACCCGAAAGGATCATTTTCCACTCCCATTCATTGATCAGATGTTGGACAGGTTAGTGGGGCGGGAATTCTATTGCTTTCTGGACAACTATTCAGGCTACCACCAGATTATGATAACACTGGAGGACCAAGAAAGGCCACATTCACATTTCGATATGGCACGTTCGCATTCAGGCGAATGCCATTTGGCCTATGCAATGCCCCAGGTACATTTCAGTGTTGTATGATGGTCATTTTCACTGATATGGTGGAGGATTTCCGAGAGGTATTCATGGAGGATTTTGTTAGAAACATGTGTTGAAATAAGCCAAGTCTATGTTTTGATAATTAACAAATCAATTTGAGTAAGTTTTGGTTACTGTAACACCCCATTCCTAGAATTACTCAAGAACTAGTAAATGAGTACTACAGAATCTAAGAAAAATTCGGCAGCATCTCCCCATAACATACAAGGGGTAATATGGAATACATGACCTGATATTCATAACATTTCAATCTGTAACATTCAATCCTATTTATATACTTGCATCTTCATATAATAAGGACATTCATATAGAAGAAAAATCATTAAATATTTCCCTTACACATCAAGCAAATATAATAATCATGCATATGAGCATCAACAAGGATTATAATCCAATCTGAAAAACCAAATACATTATAGTTGTCAAAGCAAATCTACCTAAATAATTGTCTACATATATGATTATCAAAAAGAGCACAATTCTAAAAGAACTGAAATTAACACATTGTGCTATGGTCTCTCATGTTGGATCTTCAACTTGTCCTATCTTTAAGTTCCCCATCTGGCCTGTGATCTAAAAGCACAATGACAAACGATATGAGTCTAAACAGACCCAGTAAGTAGATAGTGGTTAGCACAAAGTGGAAATAAGTATAATGATGGATACTCATATAGTGATGAAGCTAATACATATGGGTCCAATTCTCATTCCCAAGATCGTATGCATATAACCACACACAAATTGAACAACACAACCAATCATCTACTCATGTCCATCAAGGGCCATGAACAACCCTCTCCTCATGTCAATCAGGAGCCATGAACAACCCTTGCAACCAACTATTTGAGATAACACGTCATACTTAACAGACAATGAAACATGTGCAGACCACGCATAAAACATCAACACAATTCAAATTCAACACATAGATCTGTCACACAAGCATTTTATCAAAGACTTGATAGGTGCGAAATGAAAAAACCTTGAATTCATACTCTCGATTGGGGCAAATCAATTCACGTCACATTTCAACAATATAAAAACTGCTAAGAAGTCTTTTACATCATAGAAATCGCACATTCAAAGTAAATTTCCCATGAACCCTAACTGTTACGAACCCTATGCCTAATACCATGGAATCGTCAGGCGCTACACATTCCCTCTAGCCTCACATCGCGTTTAACATAAAATTTCACCACTAAATCGAGAAGGGGCGACATCTACTTACTTGACCGTGATTTCTCCCAAAACAGCGACCCTAGATGTGGATTGCAGAGATTCGGAGCCTTAGAGCTTCCTGGACTAGGATCTATGACCTTCAAGGAAGTTGGTATAGTTTCCCTTAAGAGATTATGGGTGGTTCGAACTGAGTGGAATAGAAAGTAGAGGAGGAACGAAGAACCAGAAGAGGAGAAGAAGAAAAATGCAGTCGAGTGCGAAATGGGAAATGAAGCCCTAGAGTGCTGGGCGCTTATGTTAATTGAATCCGTTGAGTAGGGTCGGGGCATGGGTCGGCTCCAGTTGCAATTAGTAATTTAATTTCCCGTACCAACTCTGCGAAGGGGAAAAATAGTTATAGTGCTTAACAATGACACACTAATCATACACATTTAAATTTATACTCAGTGTGCTAAGATCATAATACATGCATATATGCACTATATGTTCCCTAGATACTATAATCATATATGTTATGCATCCATTAACATTATAAACTCCTAGTGTCATGTTCATAAGTTATCTCATAAATAGAGAAGGGTTATAATGAAAATAAAATACCTGGTCCTTACAGTTACTAACATGTTTGTGAAGATGATTAAAGGATATAAAAATGAAGAAAATAAAGTATGACAGGAAAAGTCGATCTCCAAGTCGACTCAGGCATCGACTTAGGCCAAGTCGATCCCCAAGTCGACTCCTGCAGCGACTTCAAGTGGCATTTTTTGTCCAGCGTTGAAATCGGGGAGCAAAGCTGTCGAAGTCGCAAACAAAGTCGACTCTGCATGCGACTTGGGCGAAGTCGCAGACCAGGTCGACTCCAGCATCGACTTCAAACGTGATTTTTTGTCCAGAGCTGAAATTAGGGACAAGAGCTGCCAATCGAGACAACCCTCCCTACTCTACTTTTGCAAGAACACATACCTTTGTGTCTTGGGTTCTACTATTATACCATAATACAGTTAGCGCCCTTGCTCTTTTCTAAACTATAGCTCTAAACAACATTTATAATCACAACACAAGTAAACGGTGAGCTCCACTCTAACCGTACACTACTTGTCTTTACTTGGTCTTAGTCTCCAACACCAAGTCAAGTAGTAAAACAATAAAGAATTCAAAAAATAAAATCTACACATTATAATTTGTGTAGAGCAGATTCGGTGCTTTAGTAGACTGAGAAAGATTGAAGAGATTGAGGCTTGTAGCACTTTGCAGTGAAAGTATGAGCTACTCCTTATAGAGTACTTACTGTATACTTGAATACATGTAGGAGGGAAGGTGTAAGCTCAATGAATACTTTAGCTAATCCTTATAACTCCGTTTAACTTTTCTTAAATAGTTATGGAGTTATTTTGAATGTTGGAAGGTAGGTGGTACACATTAAATATATCAACGTTTAATTTTTTTCAACTATTACGATCAAAGTAGCATTTGGAGTCAACTGCAGATGCGGATTTACCCAAACAATAGGCTGAAGTCAACTTGGGATGTGACTTTGGTCTCGTCATTTACTTCTCGAGAGGTTTTCTCATTGTCTTTAGCTCCAAGTTCCATTTTCAAGTCAACTTGGTTTGGGACTTGATCTAAGTCGTAAGTGAAGTCAATTTGGTTACAACTTCACTTTGCATTGTTCATAATGGAACTTCAAATCTTCATAATTCGTATATATTGGTCCCGAGTTTATGGAAAAACCTAATAAGGGAGGGCTGAATTAGGTTCTTTTGAATTTCTTTTGGTACATTAATTCTATCCCCTGTAAATTAAATCCTCTTAAATGAAAACATTAGAATTGAAGAATAACAAAAATATTAATGGCAGACACAAGAAATTATAGTGGTTCGAAACAATCTTCTCTACTCCACTCTCCCAAGAACATACTCTTGTGTCTTGGGTTCCACTAATTTAATAAGATTATAGTTAGAGTCCTTGCTCTTCTCTAGATTTTAGCTTTAGGGGCCTTTACAAAGTTAACACAAGTAGGTGAAGAGTCACACTCCAACCACACACTACTTGTTTTTACTTAGCCTTGGTCTCCAATACCAAGCCAAGTAGAATTATAAGAGAATGAATAAAAGGAAGATTCTACACTTTATAAACTGTGTAGAGAAAGTTTCAGCGCGAAGAAGAACTTGTAGAATAAGTTCGATGGTGAGTAATCTTTAGCGCTTGCAATGAATAATACAATTCTTCTTATAGAGCACTTAATGATCACTTGAATACTTGTAAGTTGGAAGGTGAAAGTTTAATCAATGCTCTAGCTAACCCTCTTCACTTCATTTGACCAGTCTTAAATAATGGAAGAGAAAATTAGAATTTTACGAGATAGGTGGCACGTATCAAATGTGTCAACGTTTAAAGTTTTCTTATCATTATAGTACAAGTCACAGGTGGAGTTGACTTCGACTACAACTTCACATAAGTCGCATTCTAGAGTCGACTTGGGGTGCAACTTCGATCGGGGCTTTCCAACTCTTAAGACTTCCTTCCGTATGCAGTGCTCCTAGAGTTTCATTTTGAGTCAACTTGGCCTTCAACTTGACCCAAGTCGTAAGTAGAGTTGACTCAGGTGTGACTTCACACGTTCAACGTTCAGTCAGGCGGTTTATGCAACCCTTAAGTCGACTTAACTGTGGAACTTCATCTATGTCGCTAGTGAAATCTACTTAGCTATGCGACTTCACTTCTCGCTTGAAATTTAAAATTCCTTAACTAATGTTTCTTTGTTTTAATTTTTTCAAATCCTTGCTCTGAGTTGACTTGATTTTGGACTTCACCCAAGTCGCATGATGGAGTCGACTTGGATGTGCGACTTGACCTCTAGTACTTAGTAGTTGAAGTATTGTTTGGTTCTTCATAAACACAGGTTGGAGTCCCAAGTCCACTTTGCCTTCGACTTGATCCAAGTCGCAAGGTGGAGTCGACTTGGTTGTCAACTTTGTACTTCAACTTCCAATTAGATGGTTTATGCAACCCCCTAAGTTGAGTTGGCTATTGACTTTGTCTAAGTCACTATCGGAGTCAACTTGGAATTGCAACTTGGCTTGTCTGTACTTCAAAATTTGTATTCCTTCAATCTGAAGTCGCAGTTTGAGGTCAACTTGGATATGGACTTAACCCACGTTGTATGGCTGAGTCGACATGACTTTAAGATTTGGTCTGCTATGCTTTAACAGTTGAAAATTCCATCTTTAAGACATTTCACCAAATGCGTTATTAACCTTTATTACTCAAAATTGGGTCGTTAATCATCAAAATGTGAATTGCTATTGATTTTCTAATTGAGTTCACAACAATATGTTTTGAGCCTTGAGACTTTATCTCTTCAGAGTTTAACATTCTTAACTTTCATTTTTGCTTGGTATTCTCAACTTCATATGGTCTTCAAAAATATAATCTCCTTTAATACAAGTCTTGTCTTCGAGATCTCATTTCATCATGGCTTGAATTTTTAATCATTGATATTTATCCTCAAGTCTTCAAGATATGTAACCCTTGATTTCCATTTGTTGATCTTTGAGTTCAGTTTTTTAAGTTTTGCACTCCTTGGTATCCAAGTCATATACTCGGGTCAACTTTGTTTTGCAACTAACTCAAGTTGTAAGTAGAGTCGACTTGGGTATGTGATTTTGGTATCTGTTACAGACTTGGTTCATTAAAATCATCATTCTAATGCTTGAGCTTTCCGAGTCTCTTTACTAAGTCTAATTTATGTGAGGCTTCACCCAAGTCGGATGATGGAGTCCATTTGAGGTGCGACTTGACTTCTTCAAATTCTTCATCGGCTGCTTAAAGTATTTTTAAGTCACATGCTAAGTGAACTTGGCTTCGACTTGACCTAAGTCGCATACAAAGTCGACTTTGGTTGCGACTTAACCTAAATCTCATGCAAAGTCGACTTCAGTTGTGACTTTGCATGCTCACACATCCCCAATTTTAGATCTAACTAAAAAATGTCTGTTGAATTCGATCCCGTGGTCAACTTGGGTATCAACTTGACTTAAGTCAATACCTGAGTTGACTTGACTCTGCTCTTGATCTATCGTACCTTGCTTATAAAAAATTCTAACTTTAAACATTACAATACCCATGTTAGTACCTTTAAATTCTCAAACTTGAGTTGTTAATCATCAAAACATGGATTGTACTTGATTTTCTAATTGAGTTCATAACAAATTAAAGTTTTGAAAGATTGTTGTTGGGCAGAAGCATTTATATATGATTTATTGGTTGTAAAATTAGTTTTATTTTATATTTTGTGTAAATATGTTAAACATTAAGACATAGTTAATCAACAATTGAATAACTTATTTAATTGCTTCAATATTGGAATTGAGCTAAATCCAAAAAGTAATTTTGAAGGCAAAATTATATTACTTCTAAATGTGTCAATTAGGTGATTGGCATAATCTAAGCACAAGAGACTTGAAAAATATAGTAAAATAAGTTTGGCCCAAACATCGTAATTTTGTGTTTACTTTATTTTAGTTCGACTAGATATGTAACATTGATAATAATTTGTCCATCGATTGACTTTAATACAAAGTTGATTAAGTTCATGTTTTGATTTATTAACCTTGAGTGAATACTCAGCATACATATGGGAACTATAGTAATTAAATGAGGGTGCAATACTATGTGGACAAAAATAATATTTTTCATAAGTATATGAGCCCTCAATGCCTTTATACAAATAAAATTTCATAATGTTTTAAATTTGTTTAATATATATTTTGATTTTCAAAAGGAGTGGATATATGCACATCCATTTCAAACTTTTGATAAATTTATAATATTTTTATTTTTGAAAATGGATGAAAGGGAGATTTACTCCTTTCTTTTTTATTTTAAAAAATCAAGGTAAATATTATATAATATTATATAAATTAAAATATCAAATTCACAAGAATGATATATTGACAGAGCCACATTTTTAAAAAACAACAATAAAATTAAAATTAAAAATATTATTTTAGTAATTCTAAAGTATCACCATCCACTAAACAAACTAAAATAATTTAGATTTAAAAGTTTAAAATAGTAAAAACAAGAGTGATATATTAAATCACTTTCATACGTAAACAAAATAATTTTTTACCTCAATTTTATGAGTCCTATAAGCCTCAAAATCTTTGATTTGGATAATATTTTTTATTTTATTGTTAAATAAATAATATTAAATACAACTACAAATCATTTCTATCAATTAGAAATCATTATAATCATCATTGCAAAAAGAATAGAATTAGGATATCATAGTAGGAATATTGAAAGATAATAGTTTAATACATACATCTTTAATACATATAGGTGAAGTTTTCACCCTCATAAATAATGGTAAAAATTATTATTTTTAATGAAAATACATAAATTTAAACTGATAATGTTTGTCTATATAAAGATTGCATATGCGCTTCATTAAAATGAAAAGAAAATATAAATAAATAAAATAGGGACTAAAATACCAAGAGTATATATTTTTAATTTTTAAAAATAGGAGTATTTTAGTTATTTAAGGGTGTTTCAAAAATAACAATAACTTATCAATTCAAAACATTTTAATCTAAGGGTATGTTTGGGAAGTGATAAAAATTTTGATATAAAAGTTGTTGAAATAAGAAAAAATTATATGATATGATAGTAATATTGATAATGAATAAAAAATAAAGTTAAAATAGATAGGTTAGTTATATGGATAATTATATAAAAATGATAAAAATTGGTAATTTGTATAAAAATATGAAAAAAATTAAAAATAACATAGTTAGAGATAGTGAAAAGTTTTAGATAAAATGTTTTATTTAAAAACAAACACACCCTCCATTTTTTTGCACTCCACAATTACCATTTTAAAGTTATTTTTCACATATTTCTATGCAATTAACTTATTTTTCAATTATTCTCCCCAAGTACTCATAATTATCTTATTTATTTAATTTATTCTTTTAATAATCATCATTACTCATATTTTGTCCTTGTTTAGTAACATATGAGAAATATGGCAAGGAGAAACATGGGAGCACCAATTCCCAAGCTTATTAATTCATCAATCAATAACCATATTTTTACTCATTTACCCTTACGTCTGATCAGTTTTCTTTCCTACCACACTACAACTACCGTATTTATTCCATTTTTACTCATATTATTTTATATCAATCGCATAATTCCCAAAAGATTTAATTTTTCACTTCCCACCACATCCTACCATTCCCACAAATAACATCATACCAAACATTCCTATATCATATCCTTTTCTACTATTTAAAAATGTTTACAATAAAATATTTTTAAAAAAGTCTTATTTATTCCAAAACACACCCAAAAGGGATGTTTGTTTTAAGAGTTAATTTCAAATATACCAATTACATTTTATCTTAATTTCAAATATGCCAATTAAGTTCTGAAACTTCCATTTATACCCATTAAATTTATCATAAACTCCAAGTATACCTATTCCATCTGTTGATAAGGTAAATTAATTTTAAAATCCAAAACCACCCCTCACACCCCACCATTCTGCTCAATGAGCCCAACATCTATCAATGTACCACCCTACTAATCAAGGTTAGAAATTTGTGGCTTGGGATGAATTAAGAGCTATCGTCAGTGTTGAAGAAGGACGTGGATGTTGCGGGAATTTAGATTGGGAAGTGGCTAGGCTAACATCATTGGAGAAAAGGGCGAACACTACTGGAATTGGAGAAGACAAGGTTGGACTGTGTGGAGACTCGGCAACATTTTGTCAATGGTAAAATGATAAAAGGGTTGGGTTCATCAGATTTATGTGTTGACTTTGGGATGTTAGAAGTGTGGATTCAAATAGTTAAATTGCAAATCAAGGATTACGCATGCTTTGTCGATTAATAACCGACTTTGAGGATATTAAAGGTAATAACAGTTTTAGTTTTATATTTGAAGTTAGAATTTTCCAATTCAATCAAAAACACTCTAAGTTGCAATGTTATGTCGACCTCAACATCAACTTGGGTTAAGTCGATACTGAAGTTAACTCCAAACAATGACTTAGAATGACATGTGTGAGTTAGATATTTTTCAATTGAAGATTGACGATTGAAGCCGCACCCAAAGTCGACATAGACTACAACTAAGGTAAAGTCACAACCAAAGTCAATTTAAGAATGCGACTTGGGTAGCATATTTTCATTAATTTTATTTGGAGAGCCTAAGTCACACCTGAAGGCAACTTCACCTTGCGACTTAGTTGAAGTTGAAAGCCAAGTCCTAATCTGAGATTCGAGTTTCTAAAAAACACAAATGGAGATTTGACTAAGTACCAGCAGTGAAGTCGTACACTCAAATTGACTTCACTTGGGACTTAGATCAAGTTTCAAGCTAAGTCAACTCAATTTCGAGACTTAAAGAAAAATAAGTAAAAAGAATGAAGTTTTTAAAGTTCTTACATTTCAAGTATAATGAAACGGCACATCCAAGTTGACTTCACTTATGACTTAGGGCAACTTCCAGACCAAGTCGACTTTGGAATGAAATTTGAAGAAAAAAAGATGAAGAAAAATGTTGTGGAAGAAATTAGAGGACTGATGTGAGAACCAGGTTTTTTTTATATATAATCTTTCTTTTGTCATGAGGTAATTTATGAACACCACTAGTACTTAATAATATTAGTGTTATGTATACTATATATAGATGTGACACCTGAGAGAGATGTAGTGTATGCACGCATGCATTAAACTCTTGGCATGTCGAGTTGTATAGGGTACCATTCATGAACATATTAAAATAAGTATGAGTTGTGCATTGACATATTTGGTGGTTGCACTCCTTAGGTATAGTATGATTTTACGGGGTATCGATTTAGAGGTTTATGACTGATGTGTTGTTTGAGACACTATAATTATCGTGAACCTTCATAGAGAAAGTACGGGGTTCGACCTACCCAGTCAGGTCATGGAAAGAAGCAAGGCCCCTGTAAACATTTTTAATTGATTAAGTGGTATGGTGGAAAGGTTAGTGACAAATTAGTAACCGGGCCCGACCACGTATGTACTCGACTTGTATTAGCAAAGGTCCTATTAAGCTAAGGGTGTGCGACCAACCTTCCTCATTTTTCCTTCTTCTCCTTTCCACTCCTTCTCCCTTCTTTCTCCCCTTCTCACCAGCATCGAATTGGCCCTAATCTTTTCAAAATCTAGCTAAACTCATCAAAGATTATTAGTCCGCATCAAGGAAGCTTGAAAATCCTAAAAGCTCGAGTCTAGGATTGCTGGTTTTGGGGGAAATTATGATCTAAGTAGATGTTTCTTTTTTCTCAATTAGTAGCAGAATCTTATCTTAGTCATGGTATAGGACTTGTAGAAAAAGGGTTAAGTCCAATAATTGCGTGGCTTGGGGCATTTAGAGTCTCTAACGATTTAGGATTAGCAGGAACTATAGGAAACTTGATTTTGCTAAGTGAAATTTGAAAACTAGATGACGGATTAACATTCTTTCCTCCCTTATAGACGATATTGTTCGATAGGTTCAACTAAAGTTTATCTCCTATGCTTGTCATGCGTTCGATAAAATGCTTATGTGTAACGGTGGGTATTCTAAATTTAAAGCTAACGCTATGGGTTTACTGATACTTTTTGTGTGGTTTGCGACACTTAATCTCATGTGTATTGGATAATATACTAATCGAGATATATGGCTATAGTAGACAATTTAATGCATATGTATGATTATAAGTAATTATATCACATAACTTTTGATATAATTGGTATGTGCATGAGTTATTTAGCTAACAAAGGTTGTTCATGACCCTTAATTGACATGAGAAAAATGGTTGTTCATGACTCTTAATTGACATGAGGAAAGAATTGTTCATGGCCCTTATTTGACATGAGAAGAAGATTATGCAGGTCCATTAAGGACATGCAATTATATGCATACAATCTCAACGATGGGTATTGGTCCCTTACATTTTGCATTATCATTCATGATGTGCCTTACCGCATCTATGTCATGGCGTATGCATTAAGAATCTTATTTATATCTATTTCGTACTGATTGTTATCTACTTACTAAGTCTGTTAGTCTCACGTGATTTATTGTTTTACCTTTAGATCACATATTAGGTGAGACACCTCGAGATAGAGCTGAAGAAAAACCCAATCCTAGGGCTTGACCTGTAGGCTAGGGCTTACTTTTTGTTATTATGGGCTTCTTTTGTCAATACTAGTAAATGTTAATGCTTACTTAGTCAATCCAACTGTGTTAAACCTCTTATATTAAACATTTTGGATTTGATCATAATATATGTGAATACATATGATAATCTTTTGAGATGTCTTGTTGTATGATGATGATGCATGAAATTTTTCTTACTATATGTATGTCTTTGCGGCATAAGAATGCAAATGCATGAATTTAAAACTAAATTTTATATTTTAAGATGGAAATTGAAATGTTTATAAATAACAAGTTATGAATTACATACCACCCTTGTAGTTATGGAAAGATGTTGCCGAATGTTTCTTAAATCAAGTGATACTTGTCAACTAACCATTAGGAATGTCTAGGGAAGGGTTCGTTACAACCGAAGTCGAAAGCCAAATTGATTTCAGTTTGCGACTTGAGTGAAGTTGACTCCAGATGTGACTTGAGTTGCGAAGGTTGAAAATTTTTGAATTTTGGCACATTTGATGCACATTACCTATCCTCTAATGTTTAAGTTTCTTCCACATCTATTTAAGATAAATCAAAGAGAGTTATGAGGGTTAGTAAGAGCATTCATTAAGCCTTCATCTTCAAGCAATTAAGAGTGCATTAAGTGTTTTTCAAAGCAAGACTCTCAAATCTTTTAAAAGTACTTCATCCTCTCATCTTCTACACATCTTCAAGAGTTTACTACTAAGCCTTAATTGTACTACACAAATTTGTGAAGTGTAAATCATTCTATTTCAAGTACTCTCTGTTGTATTGATTATTTGACTTGATGTTGGATACTAAGACCAAGTCGAAATAAAATAGTGTTTAGTTGAAGTGGAACTTGTTGTCTACTTATCTAACTGTTATAAAGGCCTCATAGAGCTAGAATCTCGAAAAAGAGAGTTGATGCTCTAATTTTATTTTTTGTAAAGATAGTGTAACTCAAGACACAAGAGAGTGTGTGCTTGAATGAGTAGAGCAGAAAAAGTTATCTGAACTACTATAATTCATTGTGTCTCTTGTAATTCTTGTATTTATTTTTTTGCTGCTCTCTCTAGTTTTATAAGTTTGATTCAAGGGGATTGAACTCAAAGGGGTTAAGTTTTTAATTGCCAAAGAATTTTAATAATTCATCACACCTCTTCTTTTGGTTTTGCCAATAACTCGGGACCAACAAAAAGTATATCTAGCAATTCGTGGAAGAAAAGTTCTGTGAATTGGCCAACAGAGTACGAATCTAGTAGGTTTCCTGGATTCCGTTGCTAGATAAGACAAACATGGTTGGATGCCATTGTTATCACTTAGTGCTAGAGATAAGGAGACTGGCAAATGAATTTTTGTTGGAGGTAGCTGGTTTCCCTTTTATAATGGCTGTCCGTTGTTCTTAAACCTGGTTGGCGGTAACATGATAAATGATGGTGGATGAGTCTCATGCCAAACTACTAGACTTTCCTTTGATCGGTGGTTGCAAATGATATGCTATAGGATTAAATAATGGTCAACTTCCCATCAAAAAATCATAGCCAACTAATTTTAGGGAAGAAGATGACTCAATTTGGTGCTCCAACAATGCACTACTAGTAGTACATGTGCATATTAGTTTATAATAAATCCTTGCAATTCAACCCAATTCATCTAGTGCTTCAATAAGTTACTTCTTCATATTGGCAATCAGCTAGATCTGAAACTTCCATCATCTTCCTCGCCCTCATCTTCCTCAATTATTTGGATTCCCCTGCTTTCATTGCCACACTGTCTCTTATCTTCAACGTGCTTTCATTGTGTGGATTTTGTATTACTCATTTCTTAGTAAGATTTACAAATGAGGCTTGGTTTGAATTTTAAAATTCAAACATCATTTCAAATACAATATCCAGATTTACTGATTTTCATTTAGATTAGTAAACTGAAATTTTATTTTGGAGGCAGGAATATGGTAAAGCAAACCCCTTTATTTTAATTCATGTTTTCAAGTTGCAGGAATGCTAATGAGCATTTTGGACATTTCATGTTGTGGGGAACAATGTACCTGACAGAATGAGTATATTTAAAATTTATGACAAAGGTATGAGGTACAAATGAAAGTTTTAAAACTTAGTAAGTATATTTGAAATTAAGGTCAACTGTAGTAGGTATATTTGAAATTAGCCCTTGCTTTAAACAAAAACTTTTCAAATAAAACTTTTCAATTTAAGGAGGTATTTATTTAACCAAAAAAACTTTTCAAACTAAAATTTTTCACTTTCCACAATTGCTATATTTTTTAATTATTTATTCACTTCTTCATATACACTTACCTTACTTTTCAATCATTTCTACATAATTATCCATATATATAACAAATCGATTTTAACTTTATTTCCTTTATTCATCGTCATTACCTTTATAATATCACGTTATTTTCTTTTATTTTAAAAATTTTATGTCAAAACTATTCATCAAAAGTTTTATCACTTCCCAAACACACTCTAAAACTTTTCAATCTCTACAACTATCCTATTTTCTAAATCATTTTTTCGTACTTTCCTATATAACTATTATATATTTCAATTATTTTTTCATAACTATCCATACAAGTAACATAACCTAAACAAATGTCATGATTTTCAACATGTTCACAAATAAAATGATGCATCACATCTATATGCTTTGTTCTAGAATGCAACACAAGATTCTTGGTCAAACAAATGGCACTTATATTATCACATCTAATTGGAATATCATGATAATCAATATCATGGTCTTTAAGTTTTTTTTTCATCTAAAGTAATTGGGCACAACAGCTCCCGACGACAATGTATTCGGTTTCCACAGTAGATAGAGCAATAAGAGTTTGTTTTCTTGAAAACCATGAAACCAACATGTTTCCAAGAAACTGACATGTTCCACTAATGCTTTTTCTATCTACTTTGTAACCAGCGAAATTCGCATCCGAGTAGCCGATTAGATCAAATGTTGACCCCTTTGGATACCATAGTCCTAGATTAGTAGTATTTATCAAATATTTAAAAATTCTTTTTACAGCTATTAAGTGTGATTCTTTAGGACATGATTGGAATCTAAAACACATGCAAACACTAAACAAAATATCCGGTCTAAAAGTGGTTAAATGTAATAAAGAACCTATCATGTTTCTATATAATTTTTGTTCAACAGATTTACCCTTTTCATCCTCGTCGAACTTGATAGTTGAACTTATTGGTGTGTTTGCGCCTTTGCTACTTCGCATTCCGAACTTCTTTCACATTTCTTTGACGTACTCGGACTAATTTATGAAGATCTCTTCCGCTAGTTGTTTAATTTGCAGCACAAGAAAGAAGTTCAATTCTTCCATCATTCTCATTTCAAATTCACTCTGCATAATCTCAGAAAATCTTGACACAGAGTTTTATTAGTAGCACCAAATATTATATCATCAACATAGATTTGAACAATTAAAATATTTTTGTCTTTATACTTGATGAATAAAGTTGTATCAACATTTCCTCTTTGAAAGTCATGATCAATCAAGAATTTACTTAGCCTTTCATACCAAGATCGTGGAGCTTGCTTTAGTCCATATAATGCTTTGGTTAATTTGAAAATATATTTTGATTGATCCTTTTCATTAAATCTCGGAGGTTATTCAATATAAACTTCCTCATTCAAGTATCCATTCAAAAATACACTTTTCACATCCATTTGAAACAATTTAAAGTTCCTGTGAGAAGCAAATGCTAGTAAGATACGTATGACTTCTAATCTAGCTACAGGAGCATAAGATTCTTCAAAATCAATTCCCTCTTCTTGGAAATATCCTTTGGCGAAGCCGTGGACTTCTCGGCTATGAGCAGGCTATTCAAGTTCTTCCTCGGGTCGACTTAGTCGTGGACTTGACCCAAGTCTCATGTGGAGTCGACTTCGGTTGTGACTTCAGATTCTTCTAACTTCAAAGTCTATCTTTTAGGTCGACTTGGATGGGGACTTGACCCAAGTCGCTGATGGAGTCGACTTTGGGGGCGACTTGACCTTCTTAGCTTGTCAAGTGAACTTAAAATCTTTTGGAATGACTTTGGTTACTTTAATTTCTTCAAATTAAATATTCTTCCTTTGTTTTGTATCATTTGAAAATCTGTAGGATTAATTTTGCTTGAGACCTTTCGACTCCATGTCTCGAATTCTTGAATTCTTGAGTCTTGGAGTGCATGAAAGAAGTCCAAATGTGTGATCTTGATCCTCCATGATGAATATATGCAACTTTGCTTACTTTGAATTTGATTTGATTTTCATTTGGCCTAAGTCGAATGCTTGAGTCGACTTGATCTTCAATTTCACCCAAGTCTGGAATCGAGTCGACTTGATCTGCGACTTAGCTCTTCAAGTTCTGCACTGTCAGTCTAAAGTCGAAGCTAGAGTCGACTTGGTCTGCGACTTCGCCCAAGTCGCATGTGGAGTTGACTTCATGTGCGACTTCGGCAGCTTTGCTCCCCAATTTCAACGCTGGACAAAAATTGGGCTTTGAAGTCACTGCTGGAGTTGACTTGGCCTGCGACTTCGCCTAAGTCGATGTCTAAGTCGACTTGGAGATCAACTTGATCTGCTATGCTTTATATATTTTATATTTATAACTTTAAACATTGCACAAAACATATTAGTAGCTAAAACTAACCCAAATTAAGTTGTTAATCATCAAAACTTATGCTTTGGGTATTTTGCATTTGATTTTAACAGTTGTTTCCAACAATCTCCCTCTTTTTGATGATTAACAAAACCAATTTGAGTTTATACCTTTCAATATGTCATTTTATCCTATTTTGACATTTTTAGGATGATTATAGGTTATTTGCTTTTTTAACTTAGTGAATATGTCATACATTCAACATTTACATATGTTATTTCCAAGAATCTCAAGTTGAATCTATCCAAAGCAATCCATTTCAAGTAATCAAAGCATAACACTAGTAATCAGAGCATAAAATAGAGCAAAACACAAGTAATTAAACTTTTCAATTCAAAACTTTTCACTCTTCATAACTATTCTATTTTTTAATTATTTTTTCACATTTTCCTATACAAACTACCCTACTTCTCAATCATTTCTACACAACTACCCATACAACTAACCTATCTATTTTAACTTTATTCTCTTTACTTCTCATCATTACTCCTATTATATCACATCATTTTCTATCAATTTGACAACTTCTACTTCAAAAACTTTTCATCAAAAGTTTTACCCCTAACCAAACACACCCATAATCAGAAAATGTTTCATACAAGTTTTAAAAGCAATAAAACCTATATACAAGGTACCCAACCCAAAATCCTAAAAATCTAAACTCAAAACTCAACTGTTCTCTCCCTTTTTGTCAATAGATCGAATAGAGGTTGATCCGATGAGATTTGGCATATAAGAATGCCGATATGAAATATGAAGTTTGGGAAGCAGGGGAGGTCAGATAGGACTGATATGTGCCGAGGAGTAAAAGGATGAGATGGGGCCCGGAGTTGGATCTCTGCGAACTGATCCGGTGTCAAATGGATCTAGTTCGGGTATAGGCTTATGTCTATGGCTCCCGGATGCCAAATGATATCGGATCGTCCTAAGTTCCCGATCCATGAGATCTTGTCGGGAATGCATATCTATTACCGCATTGAGGATCCCGGCAATCTGATTTGTTAACCGATCCTCAATCTGCTCTAGGTACTCCCGGATTGCATTGACAGAAGTATCCCAAGATGGTGGCCTAGGAGCAGGATCAGGGATCTCTGAACCATGAGGCGAGCAAGATCCATGTGATACAGGCGAAGCAGGCGCCTCGGGAGCGTCCTGAGGTGGAGCGGGTTGCTCCTCTTCTGGTGGTGGGGGCTGCTCCCCCTGAGCCTGTGCATCCTCGGCTTCCTCTGGAGCTGGTCCGCCCATTCTTTCTTGTATTCTTTCTGCTCTAAACTGCACCACATTGATTTTCATGCGTTGGAGCAGGGCTTTGTTGATGGCATTTGTTGATTTTAGAACCTCGAAGGGTTCACCATCGATGTCGACCTTAAAGTGTTCTGGGATCTTGGTAATACAAGTCCCGTAGGGTAAAACCCCTTGTGGGTTATCTTTTTTTGAGGCCAGGGCTTCTAGGAATAGTCGCGGAAGGCTGACCTTTAATTGGTTAGCGACTTTCCATAGAATCTTCGCCTCCTGCGGATTTAGCTGGTTCCTTCCGCCACCCTTAGGATAGATGTAGTGGGAGATGAGTAGCCTAAGGACCCATAGCCATGGATAAGTCCATATAATGCAGGAACTTGATCCTGGGATGATATCTGTTGCTCCTGGTGAGCTGATTATACATTTAGGAGATAGATAGATCTGTAGGCAGCCGTTCCTCATCAAAAGAGACCTCCAAGATTCGTCTCACCTGTCTAATAGCCTGATCTAGGCTTAGGACCCCTTTTGTTCCCAAAAACATTTCTACTCCTTTTACAAATGTGCTAAAAATTTGATCATCCCAAAGGTAGTAAAATATCCTAGTCAAATCGGGATAGACCCTGCCATCTGCTTTCAACAGTCTGGTCCATCCTTGGAAATCTAAAAGTTCTTCGATCTCAAACTCATAGTCGCTCAGAAATTTAAAGTCTATGATTTTAGGTATGAATACCTTTCGCTCATAGAAACTTTTGTAGAATCAACTATGTTGCAACTCAGTCTTGAAATATGTCGTCGGCATCTTCAAGACTTGACCTTTAGTGGCAGGGGTTCCCTTTCGTCTAGCCCTTATTTCTGTGCTTTGCGAGGTCTGGGGTTCCTCTTCCTGGGCAGCTGTAGTTGACGGAGTCCCCGCTTGGAATCGAACCCGTCGGTCAGTGGAAGTCGACGGTTCGTCCCGAGGTCGTTTCGCGGGAGTCCACTGCCTTCTAGGTATCTCCTCTTCAGTTTGGGAACCAGATGGTCTCGGAGTGAAATTTTGTGATGGCTTTGAGACGGCTAGCTTACGCAAACGAGATTGAGGAGCCATTGAGTTTGGTTTTTGAAATGGGATATTCAAATGGAGCTTTCAAAGAAATGGGGAATTTGAGAGAATAACAAAGAGTGATATGGAGAGCGTTGAATCGGAGATTGAGATTGGAGAGAAAGAAGCAGAGAGAGACTGTGAGAAAGAGAGAAATGCCGAAAACAGGGAGCTCGTGGAGAGAAGAGAGAAGAGAGAGAAGAGAGGAGAGGGAAACTGCCGGAGATGAAATGGAGAGAGAGTTTCCAGAGAGGATGAGAGGGATGCCGGAAATGAGGGTTTGTCGGAGAAGAGAGAGAGAGAAGTCGACTGGAAACTGAGAGGGAGAGAGAGGCTGTCGCGGGAGGAGGAATGGGAATGGGAAGAAGAAGAGAGAAAAGGAAAGAAAAGGAAAAAATCGGTAAGCCGGACGGTCGCGCGCCCGAAGTCGACTTACCCTAGGTGGAGTCGACTTCGCCCTGACGCGGAGTCAACTTCACCGGAGTCGACTTGGGAGTTCTGGAGTCGACTTGGCCTATCGACTTGGACTTTTCTAAGTCCATTTTTCCATCTAATTGTTCCTAATTTAATTCGATCATCCCCATATCATTTCTAATTTTATAAAATGATTCTTTTATTAAAGGTTTGGTAAAAATATCTGCAATTTGATCTTCAATTTTCACATATTCCAAACAAACATCATGATTTTCAACATGTTCGCTAATAAAGTGATGTCTTACATCTATATATTTGGTTCTAGAATGCAATATAGGATTTTTAGTTAAATAAATTGCACTTGTATTATCACATCTAATTGGAATATTATAATAATTAACATCATAGTCTTTTAGTTGTTGTTTCATCTAAAGTAGTTGGGCACAACAGCTCCCGGCGGCTATATATTTGACTTCCACCGTAGATAGAGCAATACTAGTTTGTTTCCTTGAATACCATGAAACCAACATATTTCCAAGGAATTGACATGTTCCACTAGTACTTTTTCTATCTACTTTGTATCCGGAAAAATTCGCGTCCGAGTAGCCGATTAAATCAAAAGTTGACCCCTTTAGATACCATAGTCCAAGATTGGTGGTATTTATCAAATATTTAAAAATTCTTTTTACAACCAATAAATGTGATTCTTTAGGACATGCTTGAAATCTAGAACACATGCAAACATTGAAAAGAATATCCGGTCTAGAAGCAGTTAAATACAACAAAGATCCTATCATACTTCTATATAGCTTTTGGTTGATACATTTACCATTTTCATCTGTATCGATCTTGATTGTTGAACTCATTAGAGTGTTTGCTCCCTTGCTAATTTGCATTCTGAATTTCTTTAGCATTTCTTTGATATACTTGGACTGATTTATGAATATCCCTTCAGTTTGTTGCTTGATTTGCGGTCCAAGGAAGAAATTTAATTCTCCCATCATGCTCATTTCGAATTCGCTCTGCATAATCTTAGAAAATTCTTTGCACAAAGTTTCATCGGTAGCACCAAATATTATATCATCTACATAAATTTGAACAATTAAAATATTTTTACTCTTATACTTGATGTATAATGTAGTATCAACCTTTCCTTGTTGAAATTCATGATCAATCAAAAATTTGTTCAACCTTTCATACCAAGCTCGTGGAGCTTGTTTTAGTCCATATAATCCTTTGGTTAATTTATAAACATATTTTGATTGATCATTTTCTTCAAATCCAGGGGGTTGTTCAACATATACTTCTTCATTCAAGTATCCGTTCAAAAATGTGCTTTTCACATCCATTTGAAACAATTTGAAATCCATGTGAGAAGCAAATGCTAGTAAAATACGTATGGCTTCTAGTCTAGCCACGAGTGCATATGATTTTTCAAAATCAATCCCTTCTTTTTGGGAATACCCTTTGGCTACTAGTCTGGCTTTATTTCTTATCATAAGCCCACTTTCATCTAATTTATTCCTAAATACCCATTTGGTACCAATAATAGTGTAATCTTTGGGTCTAGGAACTAAATGTCATACATTATTTTTTTCCAATTGATTTAGCTCTTCTTGCATAGCAATAACCCAGTTTTCATCATTCAGAGCTTGTTCAATAGTTGTTGGTTCAATTTTTGATACAAAGGCATATTGTCCACAAATATTTTATTTTGATCTTCTAGTCTTTACTCCTTCATAGATATTGCCAATAACTTGCTCAATTGGATGGGCATTTTTGAATTTTAAATCAGTTGAAGGTTTATAGGAATCGTTACCTTCACTTACTTTTTCCTCCGTGGAATTTTCTGGCTTGGGCTCGGTTTCCTCTTGTTGCTCTTGTTGTTTTGCTTTTGATTTCTTTAATGTATCATCTGCATCACTTAGTTCATCCTCCTTTCTCGGAGTTTGGTTAAATTCATCAAAAACAACATGTATTGATTCCTCTGCTATTTGATTTCTTTTGTTGAAAATTCTATATGTTTTTCTATTTGATGAATAACCAAGGAAAATTGCCTTATCGCTTTTGGCATCTAATTTTTTCAAATTTATTTTTCCATTGTTTAGCACATAACAAGTACATCCAAAAGTATGAAAATATGATATGTTTGGTTTTCTGCCTTTCCAAAGTTCATATTGGGTCTTTTTCAATATTGCTCTAATGGTAACTCGGTTTAATACATGACAAGTTGTACTTACAGCTTCAACCCAAAATCTTTTGGACAATTTACTCTCATTTAGCATAGTTCTAGCCATTTCTTGTATTGTCCGATTTTTTCTTTCAACAACTCCGTTTTGTTGAGGAGTTCTTGGTGCAGAAAATGTATGGTAAATTCTTTTTTCATTGCAAAATTCTATGAATCGTTTATTTTCAAATTCACCACCATGATCACTTCTAATGAAAATAATTGAACTTTATTTTTCATTTTGCACCAAATTTGAACAAGTGACAAACATTGAGAATGCTTCATCCTTGCTAGCTAAGAGTATAATCCGAGTAAACCTTGAAAAATCGTCAACAATTACAAATACGTACTGTTTCCCACCAAGAGTTAAAATGTCTGATGGCCCATAAAGATCCGTATGCAACAATTCAAGTGGCTTAGTCATTGAAATTTTCTTTTTGGTGGAAAATGACATTTTGCGTTGTTTAGATAATTGACAAGTTTTGCAAATCTTATCCTTGTCATATTTAAGCTTTGGTAACCCTTGTACTAGATTCTTTTTCCACAATGTTTTCATATTTGACATATTTATATGTCCAAGCCTTGTATGTCATATCCATGGATCATTTTCTATGGCTATTAGACATTTTCCCTCAAGTTCATCTAGGCAAACGAAATATACATTTTCATGTCTTTTGCCACTAAATACTATGTGCTCATCATCAAATACATTGCAAATAGAGGATTCAACTACAACTTTATATTGTTTATCACATAATTGACTAATACTCATTAGGTTGTGTTTGAGTCCTTCAACAAATAGTACGTCCTCAATAATGCATTTGAAATACCATAAACATTTCTTTGACCTTTTATTTTACCTTGTTCATTATTTTCAAAAGCAACTGTTCCTTCATTGCACGGGTTGATATTATAGAACAGTCCTTTTTCTCCTGTCATGTGTCTTGAGCAGCCACTATCCATAAATCATATGTTATTGGCCTTAGCTCTAAGACAAACCTGCAAAAATTAAGTTAAGTGGAGCTCATCTTTTTTGTACTCATTTTATGGTTCAATTTGGGTTAGTTATCCATTGGAATTTACGTCGATCTTCCTTTGAACACAAATCCAATGCTTTTAGGAATCCAAACTAATTTTGCACCAAGGTTTTGTAATTTTCTCAACTTGCATTGATAAACTTTGTGCCCCAACTTGTTGCAAAAATTACACGCTCCTGGTAGTCTATGAGTGGGAATCCATTTGGTAATTGGTTCCCCAGTTGGTCTTTTGGTCTAAACCACATGATTTATCTTAGGTTTATCATGAATGAGTTTAGCTTTGTTCCTTGGAGTATTAGATTTCTTCTGCTCAAATGTGGTATACTCAAGTCCTTTCTTACAACTTTAGGTAGTCATTTTCAAAAATATTTTCACACTTTCTCCTGGATTAGAAAACTGGCAAGTAATTCATTTAATGATTCATTTTCATTTTTGAGTTTTTTTAACTCATTTATCAAGGTATTCCTTTCATTTTTCAATTGATCAATCTTTTCAGCAAGTTTACTGTTCACAATTATTACTGCATCGCATTGTCTTTACTTTGTCGTAAACTTATTTCCTAATTTCTTTATTTCCTCATATAATGAATTATAGGCTTATTGAAGTTCTTCTAATTCAGTAAATTTGATGCATTCATTTGCAGAAGAGAAAATTGAAAAAGATTTTTGTTTGGAGGTTATCTCTTGACTACTTGTGCAGTTTGTTGAAGTAGTTTGATCCTCTAAGATTTTCGTTGCTGCAAAACATACGTCAGAATTTGCCATGCAACAAATCCTTGCGCAATCCACTTCACATCCTTTACTTGAAGAGCTGCATGTTGTTGATTATTCTTCATTTATGTTCATGTCTCTTCCTTTGTTTCTTTGAAATTTTCTGTTGTCGCCTCGATCCTTTCTTTGTTCCTTTGCTTTAGTCTCCTCGGGTGTTGGGCATTGGGCTTGCATATGCCCCGAACCGCCATACCGGTAACATTTTGTTGTCTCTTTCATTTTAGGATTTCTTTCTTTAAAGTTTCTAAAATTTCTTCCTTTCCTTACAAATTTTCTGAATCGCTTTGTAAGTAAAGCGATTTCATCGTCGTTTTGTGATGATGAGGTGAAGTCATCCAAATCTCGTGTAGCTTTCAAGGCGATGACTCTCTTGCCTTTGTGGTGATCTTCGTTTCTTTTCTTGATTAACTCATATGACATTAATGAGCTAATGAGATCTTCTAACTTCAATGTGTTTAGATCCTTGGCTTCTTCTATTGCAGTAATTTTTAGAGTCCAAGATTCTGGTAGAGCTCTTAAAATCTTCATGACTTGTTCAGATTCTGAGATAGTTTTTCCAAGACCTTTCAAAGCATTAGTAATTTTAGAGAATCTAGCAAATATTTCAGAAATATTCTCTGTTTCTAATATTTTAAAGCTTTTCAGTTCTCCAATTAAAAATTTTCTCCTTGTCCCTTGGACTTGAGAAGTTCCTTCATAGATAGATGTTAATGTATCACATATCTCTTTGGCAGTTAAACAAGAGGATACTCTATCATATTCAGAAGCAGTAAGAGCACAAAACAATGAATTCATAGCCTTAACGTTGCTCTTAACAATTTTTACTTCCTCATCAGTCCATTTGGAAGCTCTTTCATCAGTAGGTAGGGTTACACCGTCTTGGATTACAATCCAAGAGCACATATCTATAGCCATGATGAGTTATTTCATACGTAGCTTCCAATAGCCAAAATTGTTCCCATCAAACAATAGTGGCCTTGTAAAAGATTGGTCTTCGGTAAATGCGTGAACAGAAGTAGATTGAGATACCATATAAAAAAGATCTCTTTGGAAAAACTCAAAGACCTGCTTTGATACCACTTGTTGGTCCCAAGTAGATGATAATTACCCAAGAGGGGAGGGGTGAATTGAGTATTTAAAAATTTTCAACTTAAACAAAAATTTTATCCCGGATTAATTTAGTCCCCTTTGATGATTCAAATGGAAAGTAACAAGATAAAGAAATAAGAAATAAAAATTAATGGACAAGATTTATAGTGGTTTGGGCAACCTTCCCTACTCCACTCTTCCAAGCTCACACTCCTTTGTGACTTGGGTTCCACTATGTATTCCCCGAATATAATTAGAGTCTCCGCTCTCTTCTACATTCCAGCTCTAGGGGGCATATACAACTAGAGCCTTCACTCTCTTCTAGATTCTAGCTCTAGGGGGCATATACAACACACAACACAAGTAGGTGACGAGTCCCAACTCCAGTCACAACGCTACTTTGCTATCGCTTAGTTTGAAATACCAAAATCAAACCAAGCATCAAAAAACCAAATAACAAAATGAAATGAAAGAAATCTACACTTTACAGATTTGTGTAGTTAATTTTTAGCTTGAGGAAGAATCCGTAGAAGTGACGAATCAATTGACGTTAAAGCAAACAACAAGTTGAAGCTTGTTCTTCCTTCAAAAGTGTATAGATCACTCAAATGTAGAAGAAAGTGGAATATAAATCTTAGTAGCTCTTCTTTCCTCTTTTTCTGCTCAATCTAATTAGTTTCCACATTCACTGGAGTGTCTATTTATAATGGGAGGAGAAATTTGAACGTTATGGAGTTGGTGGCGCGTAATAAATGCACCAATGTTCAAATTTTTGAACGTTACGATCCAAGTCGCAGGTGGAGTCGACTTCGTGTGCGACTTCGCCCAAGTCGCATGCTGGAGTCGACTTCGGGTGCGACTTCGGCTGTGAGCAGGCTGTTCAAGTTCTTCCTCGGGTCGACTTGGCCTTGGACTTGACCCAAGTCGCTGATGGAGTCGACTTCGGGTGCGACTTGACCTTCTTAGCTTGCCAAGTGAACTTAAACTCTTTTGGAATGACTTTGGTTATTTTAATTTCTTCAAATTAAATATTCTTCCTTTGTTTTCTATCATTTGAAAATCTATAGGATTAATTTTGCTTGAGACCTTTCGACTCCATGTCTCGAATTCTTGAATTCTTGAGTCTTGGAGTGCATGAAAGAAGTCCAAATGTGTGATCTTGATCCTCCATGATGAATATATGCAACTTTGCTTGCTTTGGATTTGATTTGATTTTCATTTAGCCTAAGTCGAATGCTTGAGTCGACTTGATCTTCAACTTCACCCAAGTCTGGCATCGAGTCGACTTGGTCTGCGACTTAGCTCTTCAAGTTCGGCACTGTCAGTCTGAAGTCGAAGCTGGAGTCGACTTGGTCTGCGACTTCGCCCAAGTCGCATGTGGAGTTGACTTCATGTGCAACTTCAGCAGCTTTGCTCCCAAATTTCAACGCTGGACAAAAATTAGGCTTTGAAGTCGCTGCTGGAGTCGACTTGGCCTGCGACTTTGCCTAAGTTGATGTCTGAGTCAACTTGGGGATCGACTTGATCTGCTATGCTTTATATATTTCATATTTATAACTTTAAACATTGCACAAAATATATTAGTAGCTAAAACTAACTCAAATTGAGTTGTTAATCATCAAAACTTATGCTTTGGGTATTTTGCATTTGATTTTAACAGTTATTTCCAACAATTTGTACAACTTTTAAGGCAATAGCTCTTTTTCCTTTATGTTGCTCTTCATTTCTCCTCTTTATCAACTCATGTGACATGAGTGAGCTTATGAGATCTTCAAGTTGTAGTGTGTCGAGGTCCTTTGCTTCCTCAAAAATTGTGATCTTGAGAGTCCATGATTCGAGTAGCGCTCTTAATATCTTCATAATCTGCTCAGATTTAGAAATAGCTTTTCCGATATCTTTTAAGGCATTAGTAATTTTAGATAATCTAGCAAAATTTTCAGAAATATTTTCAGTCTCAAGCATTTTAAAGTTTTCTAACTCTCCAATCAAAATATTTCTTCTCGTCCCTTAGACTTGAGAAGTTTCCTCATAAATAGATGTAAGTGTATCTCATATTTCTTTGACGGTTTGGCATGAGGATACCCTATCATATTCAGATGCCGTTAATGCACAAAAGAGGGAATTCATGACTTTTGCATTACTTTTAACAGTTCTAACTTCCTCCTTGGACCATGTGGAGGCTCTTTCATCAATGGGCAATACAACACCATCTTGGATAGTAATCCAAGAATCTATATCCGTAGATATGATTAATTGTTTCATTCTCAACTTTCAGTAACCGAAGTTACTTCCATCAAATAGAGGTGGCCTTGTGAATGATTGGTCTTTGGCAAATGCAGTGGTGGAAGTTTGTTGGGATGCCATTTATAAGATCTCTTTAGTTTAAACTCAAAGATCTGCTCTGATACCACTTGTTGGTCCCGAATTTATGGTTATTACCCAAGAGGGGAGGGGTGAATTGAGTATTTTAAAATTTTCACTTAAACAGAAACTTTTCCCATGTTTAGTTGTTTGCAATCTTACCGCAAGTGCACGGGTCGTAGATTGTAGTATATAAATTATCGTTCCACAGGGAATTCGGGACTATAAATTTTGCTTTTAAACACTTTCGTGTCGGATATGGAGAGAATATAGCAAATAAAATAGAAAAGTGGGGAGAAAATGCGGTAAATAAAAGGGCAAGAAAATAAATAAAATGGGAAGAAGTGCAAATTAAAAATGATGAGAGATAGCGAAAGTGCAAATACCTAGGGTCTAGGATTTCACATGCATATTTTGCAACGGGTAGTGGTATAATTATTTAATTTGGATATTGTTTGTTAAAGGAGAACAAACCCTAATTTATTCTTGCACCTTCTCTCGAAACCTACAAGGTGTACCCTAATTTTCTTCACCACCTATTCTCATGGGATTAAGTTAATTAGAATCCATTAAGTTTTGTGGTTTGTTCATGTAATTCCTCAAGATTATCATGCCTATTTTCATGGTCTTAGATTTTCAGGTTTAATATCTTGATTTTCGTATATTAGATTTCCACATTTCGGTTCCATCACCTAATATATGGAATCATGCCAAAGTACGGGCCCCATGTACATAGCAAGCATAAAAATCACAAGATATTAAATTAACAACAACATCAAAAATAAATGAATTAAAAATCCACACACCGCTGCATTATACGCATGCTACGTCCTAAACCCTAGATTTAAGGTTTAGCCAAGCATGTTTAAGTTCAAAATAAAATTAAAATTACAATCCATCTTAAACAAGATTACAAAAATTAAAAAGGGAAAAGATAGAAAAGCTTATTGGTTTGAAGCCTTGATGGTGTGTCGGCTGCTCCACGCAACTCGTCGTTCGCCTTTTTCCCGTGCTCTCTACCTCCTTGCTCTTTCTTTCTTTCTCAACTTTCTGCTCGTGAAATTTCTCTGCTCCAAATTCTATGTGAATTTTCTATCTGCTCCGGAATTCTGTGTGTGCCCCTCCTCCTTGCTCGTCCAATGCTCTCCTCTTTTTATATCCTTTCATGTGGGGTCCATGTGTTGAATGCTTGATGCATTCTCATGTGAATTGCTTGTGGGCAGATGGGATGGAGATCACGTGATTGTGCAGAAAAAGCATTGCTGCTGCATTCACGTTTTGAATTCACGTCAAAGCATGTAATATTGCTGCTGCAATCTGTATTCAAGTCATTAAAATTGCTGCTACATTCACGTCATTTCTGCTGCAAATTTGAAGTGGTGGCGTGAATGAGATTTGCTGCTAAAAAAAAATTCAGGTGCATGGCCCATAAATAATTCACGTGAATATGGTGAATGTTGCTGGAAAATTCATGGTGGCATGAAGACGTGATGGGGCAGCAGCTAATTTTGTGGGGTCCATCTCAATTTGTTGCTGGATGTGATCACGTTACTGGGCATTGATTTGGTGGACAACAATTTTTTTAATGGCTGGATTGAATGATGATGGTATGATCACGTGATGGTCATTTGCTGCTGGTGGGCCATCATCCGTGAATGTTGTTTAAATCACGTGAATACAATGCTAGAAAATGGGCGGCTGTATCACGTGATTGGTGGGCCACCGGTGCTGAAATTACATGAATGTTGCTGCATAAATGGACAGCATGTGGGGTCCATGCATATGACAGTTTAATAAATATGGATGTGTAAATGTGCTGCTCCTCATTCTCGTGAGTCTGGACAGTTGCTGATTAATTGGAAGGCCAATTCTCTGGATAGTTTGAGCGAAATTTGGCATGGTGGAGTAATGCAGATCGTTGATCTCTGGTGGGCCACAGAAATTGATTTGCAATGCTAGCCGCTTGGTGCGTGAATTGATATTTCTACATGTGATCAAATGGCTGGACACATTGGACATGATGGATGATTTGATTTCCATGTGGGATCACCTTGGTGAAACTCGTTTTCCCTCCATAAAAAAAATGTTTAAATTATTAATTCATCAAAAATCATTAGTGGGTTTATAAAATTATTTAAAACCCATTTAATTTCATGGTAACAAATAAAATGTAATTTCAAGAAAAAAGATTATAAAAATTGTTTACGTTGCTTGAAATTAATATTTAATACCCAAAAATTGCAAAACCACATTTTAAACCCCATTTCATATTAATATTAATTAATTACCCACCGATTCGGTATAAAATGTCCACAAAATATACTACCAATTTTCCACTTATCAAATACCCCCACACTTGAACTTTTGCTTGTCCTCAAGCAAATATAAAAGAATTCAAGAATAGATTGTAAAATTTCAAAATCTTGAGCAAAAATTGCATGTTTGGCCCATCATCAAAACTAATGAGAGTATTAAATTAAAGAATTTGGAACATGATACTCATTGACACATCTCAGTCAATAATCCCTTCTCACATGACTAATATTGTACACCCTGTCACCTAATTTGTTTTCTATCATTAGGAGTTAAAAACTCCCGCAATAAACTCTTAATTATTAGATATCTTCCCCATTTGTTAAGTTATTCTATACACACATTTAATATTTCAAGTTGTAGTAGTGCAGAAAATATTAGTCAAATTACCTCAAATACATCACATCAAATTTTTGCATTTAAATTTCCTCTGCCAACTCGATTAGCCAATTCATAGGATTATAAGGACTTAGTAGGACAACGGTCAGGTGTGGCAAACGAAATAAAATTTGAACTGTCTCTGCATGACTTCAGCCTCATTTTATAACAGGAAATAATGCTACCCCACACTTAATGCTTTTATTCTTTTTCAAGCCTGTTCTTATCCTTAGTTTAGCTCTGTGATGATTTTTTTTTATAAACCAAGTCCGGCAATAATTTTCCTCACCATATTTCAGGGTATCTGGGAAGTCATTATTTGCACAGCTAGGAGATATTATTCTCTGTTTCACTTTTCAACTTAGAATTCAATTTCAAAGTTGGTTCAACGGAATGGGAATTGTGGTTTAAGAAAAATTCAGGCTCAAAAAGGGTAAACAACAGTTATATTTTCAAATATAGGCTCGTTATGCAAAAAAAAATTGCCTTAATCACGTACATGAATTGGTTTAATAGAGTTTTGGCTTTGGAAATTTCTTCAAATGTATATGAGAAAAACTACCTTCTTAAATGACAATTGTGTGTAATAGAAAAACTTTTAAATTAGAGAAGATTACTCTGATTTTGAAAGAAAACAAGATCGGTTCCTAGGTATATCAGTTTCATCAAGTGATTTGGGAAAAAAAATCCAAGTATTTTCAACAAGTACATGTTCAAAAACAAATTTAACATCTCATTAAGCTTCAACTTTTCCTTACTCAAAGATGTTGAAATTCCACATATGGTTTGCTTTCAAGGCATTCAAGAGTTCAAAGTAGGGTCTAATATCACCTTTTATGCAAGAATTTTCTAAAGTTTTTTTTTTAACAACAATATAAACATCAGGGTAGTGAAAGAAATATTTAGAGAAAATTAATGCAACGCATTCACCCTCACACTTGAAGTTGACATCCTCGATGTAAATCATGCCATCAAAATAAAATAGAGTAATTGTAAAAATGTGAAATGTTAACTTCCCTGTTTTGGCGAGTTGAGCTGAATTTGCATCCCATGGTGCTTCTTTCCAAGCAGTTTATGAAAATAACCAATAAAGTTCAAAATAAAAAAGTATCAAAATTCTAAAAAGGAACTAAAAGAAATAATTAAAACTAAAACTTCCCTGATAGAAAAAGAAAAAGTTCGGGTCGCCTCCCGAAAAGCGTTTGGTTTAAAGTCATCAGCCTGACTGCAGATCTTCAATTGAGTGGTGTGGTTTCGCAGAAGGAGTGGATGACTCCTATTGGAATGTGATCCCCTGAGAAATAGGGTTTGAGGTGCTGCCCATCGACTTTAAATGCTCCTGTCTTTTCACTCCAAATTTCAACAGCTCCATGAGGAAACACTTGTAATACTTTGAATGGTCCCGACCACCTCGACTTCAATTTTCCTGGAAACAATTTAAAACGAGAATTAAAAAGCAACACCATGTCATTAGCTTTGATTACCTTCTGCCGGATGTGTTTGTCATGCCAAAATTTTATCTTTTCCTTGTACATCTTTGAATTTTCATAAGCGTCGAGTCGAATCTCCTAGAGTTCATCAAGATGTAGTAGATGCCTTTCTCCTGTAGATTTCAAATCAAAATTCAAAAATTTGATTGCTCAGTATGCTTTGTGCTCCAGCTCTACAGGCAAGTGGCATGATTTTCCATAGACTAGTCTGAAAGGTGTTGTTCCGATCGGAGTCTTGAATGCCGTGCGGTATGCCCAAAGAGCATCATCGAGTTGCCTTGACCAATCTCACCGTGATTGGGATACCGTCTTCTCAAGTATCTGTTTAATCTCGCGGTTTGAGATTTCAGCCTAACCACTTGTTTATGGGTGATATGGGGTGGTGATTTTATGTGTGACCCCATATTTCTTGAGCAGTTGCTCCATTTGCTTGTTACAGAAGTGGCTTCCTCCGTCACTTATGATTGCTCATGGTACACCAAATCTGGTAAAAATGTTGCGTTTTAAGAATTTGGCGACCACCCGTGAGTCATTTATTGGAGAAGCGATTGCCTCCACCCATCTAGTTACGTAATCAACTGCCAGAAGTACGTACTGGTTGTTGAATGAGGATGGGAAAGGTCCCATGAAATCCATGCCCCAGACATCGAATGGTTCGACCTCGAGAATGCTTGTGAGTGGCATCTCGTTTCGCTTTGAAATGTTTCCTGTTCTTTGGCACCTGTCACAAGTTAGTGTAAACGATCGAGCATCTTTGAACAAAGTGGGCCAGAAGAAACATGATTGTAAAACTTTTGCTGCTGTTTTGGTGGGACCCATGTGGCCACCATAAAGTGAAGAATGACAGTGGTAAAGGATGCTTTGGATTTCTTCGTTTGGTACACATCGGCGAATTAGACCGTCGCCACATCTCTTGTAAAGGTATGAGTCCTCCCATATGTAGTATTTTACGTCCTCCATGAATCTCTTTTTCTGTTGATAGCTGAAATTGGGTGGAATTTCTTTACAGACAAAGTAATTAACAATGTCTCCATACCATGACATTGACGCTTCTTTGAGTGCAAGCAGGGATTCATCAGGAAATTCCTCATTAATTTGTTCATTTTTAGATAGATCAATCTTCTCAATTGATGGTAGTCTCGACAGATGATCAACTACCACATTCTCTGTGCCTTTCTTATCTCGGATTTCAAGGTCAAATTCTTATAATAGCAAAATCCAGCGAATCATCCTTGGTTTAGCATCTTTCTTAGCAATTAGATAGCGAATGGCTGCATGGTCTGTGTAGACAATCACCTTTGACCCTACAAGATAAGAACGAAATTTATCAATAGCGAATACAACAACTAATAATTCTTTTTCAGCGGTAGCATAGTTGACTTAAGCGTCATCTAGGGTTTTGCTTGCATAATAAATCACCACTGACTTGTTGTCTTTCCGTTGACCCAAAAATTCCCCAACTGCATGGTCACTTGCATCGTACATGATTTCAAATGGTAGGCTCCAGTCAGGCGGCCGTATAATTGGGGCAGTGGTCAAAGCTTCTTTTAACCTGCAAAATAATTTTAAACAGTCATCAGAAAAATTAAATTTTACATCTTGATTTAGCAAGTTAGTCAGTGGCTTAGCAATTTTAGAAAAATCTTTAATGAAACGCCGATAGAAACCGGCATGTCCCAGAAAACTCCGAATTCCTTTGACCGAATTGGGTGGCGGTAGTTTTTCAATGACTTCTATTTTCGCCCGGTCAACCTCAATACCTTTGCTTGAGACTAAATACCCTAATATAATTCCTTCCTATACCATAAAATGACATTTTTCCCAATTCAACACCAAGTTGCTTTCCTCGCATCTCTGTAAAACCTTGGACAAGTTTGATAAGCATGATTCAAATATAGTGACATAAACAGAAAAATCATCCATGAATACTTCCATTATGTGTTCAATGTAATCAGAAAATATGGCCATCATGCATCGTTGAAAAGTGGCAGGTGCATTACAAAGACCAAAAGGCATGCGTCTGTATGCAAAAGTGCCGTATGGACAGGTAAAAGTAGTTTTCTCTTGATCCTGTGGGTGAATTGGAATCTGAAAGTAGCCAGAGTAATCATCCAGATAGCAAAAGTAAGAGTGATTGGCAAGTCGTTCAATCATTTGATAAATGAAAGGCAAAGGAAAATGATCCTTTCGGGTGGCAATATTTAATTTGCAATAATCGATGCACATTCGCCAACCTGTGACTGTCCTTGTGGGAATAACTTCATTTTTATCATTTTTCACGACAGTCATACCGCCTTTCTTAGGTACCACATGTACAGGGCTTACCCAACTGCTATCAGAAATAGGGTAGATGATTCCGGCATCAAGAAGTTTTAAATTTTCCTTTTTCACCACTTCTTTCATGTTTGGATTCAGACGCCTTTGAGGTTCAATGCTTGTCTTACAATTTTCCTCCATTAGAATTCTGTGCATGCATAGAGAAGGACTAATACCAGGTAGGTCATTAATGCAGTAGCCAATTGCCTTCCTATGTCTTCTTAGTACAGTTAATAGATCATCTGATTGAGATTCAGAAAGATTTGCATTGATTATGACTGGATAGGTATCGTTTGAGCCAAGAAATGCATACCTGAGATTTTTAGGAAGAGGTTTGAGTTCTACCTTTGGCGCTTCTTCCTTTGTTTTTGTTGATGGAAAGGAATTGATGTCTATATCCAGCTTTTCAGCAGGTGAGATAAAAGGGGTTCCATTCAAGAGAGTGGCACAAGCAGACAGTTCGGGGTTATCATTTTCAACAGTTGCACTCTGAATGATACATACCTCCATCGGGTCATCCCTTTCTTCGATCGGCAAAGAGTTGATGATGTCGACCCGCAGGCAAGAGTTATCAGTTGATAGGTGCTTTGTTGTTTTCGAAAGATTAAATTTGACCTTTTCATCTCCAACTATCAGTGAGAGTCGACTATTCTTGACGTCTATGATGGCTCCAACAGTGGCTAAGAAAGGTCGTCCGAGAATGATCAGGATTTGGCGATCCTCCTCCACGTCAAGGACCACAAAGTCGACTAGGATGAACAATTTGCCAACTTTCAAGGGAACGTCTTCAAGAATGCTGACTAGAAATTTAATTGATTGGTCGGCAAGTTGGAGAGACATAGACGTTGGTTTTGGATCACCCATGTTCAGCTTTTTACAGATGGAGAGTGGGATTAGACTTACACTGGCTCCGAGATCACATAGTGCGTTGCTGATTTGGACATTCCCAAGAGCACATGGAATGGAGAAGCTTCCAGGGTCCTTTAGCTTCTCTAGTAACTTGTTCTGCAAAATAGCGCTGCATTCCTCAGTGAGTGAAATAGTTATGTACTCCTCGAGTTTTCTTTTGTTGGATAGCATGTCCATGAGAAATTTTGCATAAGCTGGCATTTGGGAAAGCATGTCAATGAAAGGCACGTTGATTGACAAGTTCTTGAGAGTAGAAACAAATTTCTCAAACTGCTTTTGAAGCTTAGCCTATTGCTGCCTTTGTGGGAAGGGGAGAGGAGGCTGGTAAGGAGGTGGTAGTACATAAGGTTTTTCTACCACTGGTTCTGACTGTGGCTCCTCTTCTTGCTTCTTTCTCTGTTCGGCATCCTTTTCTTTGACCATTTGAGGTGGGTCGAGCTACTTTCCACTCCGTAAGGTAACCGCCTGCACCTGCTCCCTAGGATTTACTTCAGGTTGGCTAGGGAGTTTACCCTGGTTTCTTTGGGATGAGGTTGTGACATTTTGAGCAATTTGATTTTCAAGCAACTTGATGTGGGTTTGCATTTGGTCCATTCTTTCATCATTTTTCTTGAGCATTAGGATGATATTTTCGAACATGGACTCAGTGGATTGTGCTTGAGGTGGTGCAGGTAGGACTTGTTGGGTTTGATATGAAGGATGGTTTAATGGTTTTCTAAGGAAACCTGATGGCTTATTATTTTGAGCAAAATTTTGGGTGTTTGACTGGTTTGCCCAAGAAAAATTGGGGTGGTTTCTCCATCCAGGGTTGTAAGTATTAGAGTAAGGGTTACCATATGCGCGAGTATCATACTGGTTGCTGATTGCATTAGCTTGCTCGCCTGTGGTGTCTTTAATGACAAAACTACACTCATTTGTGTAGTGGGAAGCTCCACAGATTTCACATGAGATATGTCCAGAAGAAGATGCATCTCGATCCTTGGATTCCTGCTTCTTTTGCTGCAAAATTTTATCAAGTTTATCATGTATAGCATGCATGGATTCGATATCATATACATTTCCTCTCCGAGAGGTTCCTCGGACATCGCCGTACTGAGAATCATAAAGAGCTAAATTATCGAGGAGTTTGAGAGCCTCCTCGTCAGTAAGTCACATGAATCGGCCACCAGCGGCTAAATTGACGGCGCTTCGGCTAGGTCGATCGAGTCCATTGAAAAAGTTTTCAATAATATCTCCTTGCGAGATACCATGATGAGGGCACTTGCACTGTAGATCTTTCATTCTCTCCCACGCATCATATAGGGTTTCGCCATCTTTTTGTACGAATTGATTAATTTCGTCTCTGATTTTCCTGATTTTATTTGGTGGAAAGAATTTTTTCAGGAATGCTGTAGACAGTTCATCCCATGTGCTGAAAGTGTCGGGCGGCATAGAATAAAACCACTCGCTTGCCCTGTCTCGAAGAGAAAATGGGAAAAGCTGCAGACTAATTACCTTGTGTTGAATGTTTTGTACCCTAATTGTGTTGCATAATTGCAATAATTTAGTGATATGTACAGTTGGGTTTTCAGAGGGAAGTCCTGCAAATTGGTCCTATTGAACCATCCGGATGAGACCGGGATTTAATTCAAAATTTCTTCCATCAATCTCTGGTTCAACTATGCAAGATCGGCGGAATCCACGAGGGTTCGAGCAGTTCCGATCGCTAAGTGTCATCCTTCTTGGAGGAGCGTTGTTCTCTATCTGGCCTTCCTCCTGCTCTTGATGTGGCGAGTTTTGATTGTTGCGTTCTGCCATGGCATCTTCAGGATATTTCTGCTGCTTGTAATTACGAATTCTTCTCCTAAAAGAATGTTCAATTTCAGGATCAGCAACAAAAAGTATTTCAGCTAGTTGTTTTACAAAGTTTCGGGTATGTGGATGCATACAAAGATTAACTAGCAAATTTAGAACAATAAAACAAAATATAAATAAAGAAAGTATCTAAAAAACAAAATTTAAAGCAACACCGAATTTTCCCGGCAACGGCGCCAAAATATTTGTTCGCAATCTTACCGCAAGTGCACGGGTCGTAGATTGTATTATATAAATTATCGTTCCACAGGGAATTCGGGACTATAAATTTTGCTTTTAAACACTTTCATGTCGGATATGGAGAGAATATAGCAAATAAAATAGAAAAGTGGAGAGAAAATACAGTAAATAAAAGGGAAAGAAAATAAATAAAATGGGAAGAAGTGCAAATTAAAAATGAGGAGAGCAAGCTAAAGTGCAAATACCTAGGGTCTAGGATTTCACATGCGTATTTTGCAACGGATAGTGGTATAATTATTTAATTTGGATATTGTTTGTTAAAGGAGAACAAACCCTAATTTATCCTTGCACCTTCTCTCGAAACCTACAAGGTGTACCCTAATTTTCTTAACCACCTATTCTCATGGGATTAAGTTAATTAGTATCCATTAAGTTCTGTGGTTTGTTCATGTAATTCTTCAAGGTTATCATGCCTATTTTTATGGTCTTAGATTTACAGGTTTAATATCTTGATTTTCGTAGATTAGATTTTCATATTTCGGTTCCATCACCTAATATATGGAATCATGCCAAAGTACGGGCCCCATGTACATAGCAAGCATAAAAATCACAAGATATTAAATTAACAACAACGTCCAAAATAAATGAATTAAAAATCCACACACCGCTGCATTATACGCATGCTACGTCCTAAACCCTAGATTTAAGATTTAGCCAAGCATGTTTAAGTTCAAAATAAAATTAAAATTACAATCCATCTTAAACAAGATTACAAAAATTAAAAAGAGAAAAGATAGAAAAACTTATTGGTTTGAAGCCTCGATGGTGTGTCGGCTGCTCCACGCAACTCGCCATTCGCCTTTTTCCCGTGCTCTCTACCTCCTTGCTCTTTCTTTCTTTCTCAACTTTCTGCTCGTGAAATTTCTCTGCTCCAAATTCTATGTGAATTTTCTATCTGCTCCGGAATTCTGTGTGTGCCCCTCCTCCTTGCTCGTCCAATGCTCTCCTCTTTTTATATCCTTTCATGTGGGGTCCATGTGTTGAATGCTTGATGCATTCTCATGTGAATTGCTTGTGGGCAGATGGGATGGAGATCACGTGATTGTGTAGAAAAAGCATTGCTGCTGCATTCACGTTTTGAATTCACGTCAAAGCATGTAATATTGCTGCTGCAATCTGTATTCAAGTCATTAAAATTGCTGCTGCATTCACGTCATTTCTGCTACAAATTTGAAGTGGTGGCGTGAATGAGATTTGCTGGTGAAAAAAATTCAGGTGCATGGCCCATAAATAATTCACGTGAATATGGTGAATGTTGCTGGAAAATTCATGATGACATGAAGACGTGATGGGGCAGTAGCTGATTTTGTGGGGTCCATCTCAATTTGTTGCTGGATGTGATCAAGTTGCTGGGCATTGATTTGGTGGACAATAATTTTTTTAATGGATAGATTGAATGATGATGGTATGATCACGTGATGGTCATTTGCTGTTGGTGGGTCATCATTTGTGAATGTTGTTTAAATCACATGAATACAATGCTGGAAAATGAGCGGCTGTATCACTTGATTGGTGGGCCACTGGTGCTGAAATTACATGAATGTTGCTGCATAAATGGACAGCATGTGGGGTCCATGCATATGACAGTTTGATAAATATGGACGTGGATGTGTAAATGTGCTGCTGCTCATTCTCGTGAGTCTGGATAGTTGCTGATTAATTGGAAGGCCAATTCTCTGGATAGTTTGAGCGAAATTTGGCATGGTGGAGTAATGCAGATCGTTGATCTCTGGTGGGCCACATAAATTGATTTGCAATGCTGGCAGCTTGGTGCGTGAATTGATATTTCTACATGTGATCAAATGGCTGGACACATTGGACATGATGGATGATTTGATTTCCATGTGGGACCACCTTGGTGAAACTTGTTTTCCTTGCATAAAAAAATGTTTAAATTATTAATTCATCAAAAATCATTAGTGGGTTTATAAAATTATTTAAAACCCATTTAATTTCATGGTAATAAATAAAATGTAATTTCAAGCAAAAAGATTATAAAAATTGTTTACGTTGCTTGAAATTAATATTTAATACCCAAAAGTTGCAAAACCACATTTTAAACCCCATTTCATATTAATATTAATTAATTACCCACCAATTTGGCATAAAATGTCCATAAAATATACTACAAAATTTTCGCTTATCATGAGTTTAATCCCTTAATGAAACAAGCAAAGAATATGGAGAGAAATATAGTAATAAAATAGATAAGCAAGACACAGTAGTAGACACAGTTTTTATAATGGTTTGAGCGACCTTTCCTACTCCACTCTTCCAAGAATAATACCCTTGATGTTGAGTGTTTGGTCTTAAAACTTGGCATGTTCATCCTCGCTTGAAAATTTATCTTTCAAAGCCTTAATCTTAAAAGGATTTGTCTTCCTTGAATTTGCAGTTCAAAGATACAGTTAAAGATCTTTCTTTGAATGATATTCCATCTTGAATGATTATTCCATAGATATTTACTTGTATGGACTGTCTTAATCTTCTGCTTGACTCAACGGATGTCTGGGTCAACTTGGGATCCAACTTCACTCAAGTCGCATGTGGAGTCGACTTGGGAATGCGACTTTACCCAAGTCGCATGTGAAGTCGACTTCAGTTGCGACTTCACCTGTCTCCTACCCCAATTTCAACGCTGTAAGAAATTGATCATCTGAAGTCGATAGTGGAGTCGACTTGAATCTACGATTTCACTCAAGTCGCAGGTGGAGTCAACTTGGACTGCTACTTTACCTGTCTTGGTTCCCAAATTCAACGCTAGAAAGTTTTGCCCACTTGAAGTCGATCTTTAGGTCAACTTGGGTATCGACTTCACTCAAGTCGATGGCTAAGTCGACTTGGCTTTACGACTTGGTCTGCCAGGTTCTGAATTCTAAGTTTTTAGCCTTTAACCAAGTTTAACAAACCACATTAGTACCAAAAATATTCTTAAATTGAGTTGTTAATCATCAAAACATAGATTTTGACAAAAAAATTTCATCTAAAAATTTTATCACTTCTCGAACACATCCTAAAAGTGAAAAGCACAATATAGATTAAATACACCTTCATTAACAGTCATATAAAAAAATTTAAAAAATAAATTTTTTTCCAATGTTGTAAGAATCAAACTAGACCGATTGTCTGATTTGATTATAATAAACTATTCTATTACTTTTGAATTTGTACCTTTTTTAGATGAGGTCCATACACATATCCGATTGGGATGAAAATTAATATGGTAATAAAATACATTATTCTAAATATAATGGGTAGAATTAATTTTAATTTTATCATCATTTATGGCCTATTTCAGCGCCAATATGCTGTAATTTCTCATATATATTAAGAAAAAAACCCAGGCCAGCCACCCACTCTATTGATTTCATTTCCCCCTTTCAGCTAGTTACTTGGTCTTGCCCAAACCAAACCCTAGTTATCTCCTCAGTCCTCATCCCCATTTCTTCCCCATTGTCCAATCACTAGTAAGGTTGTTTCGGCAACAACAACAGCCACACATAGCTAGTTAGAGATCACAGTCGGTTGCACACATCTAGACAACTTAGTCAATTGTGAATAGCGTTGCTGCCATTTCTATCTCCTCCTCTGATTGCTCCCTGCTCTGCTCGTCTTCGTCCTACTCCAGCCGTCCACACAGCATTGCAGCTACTGCAGCCTAGTGGCGAGTTGTGAGTAGCTTGGCTACCATTTTTATCTCCTCCTCTGGCCGCTCCTTGTTCTGTTCGTCTTCATCCTACTCCCACTACTCCTGCCTTAAGGCTGGTGTCTGCAATCTCTAACAGTGTTACTAAAGGAATGTCTAGTTCTTCTTGTGGCCTTGGTTTTCTTCTATTGCTCATTAATCATTATTCAATATGTTGTAACTACTCTAGGTGATGTATTAATTTGATTTATTGTCTTTTAGTCATGAGTTCGGATTTTGGTTTCCATTATATGTACATGTTAGTGTTATCATCCTTTCACATGCTTATTCCCTAATATGTTGAATAAGCCATTCTGAATAGATTTAATTTCCTTCGTATTTTACAAAAATGCATTGCATAATGGCATTTTGTTAATGAAGGTCATGATCATTCTTTGTTTTATGTCAAGAATCAATAGTTGTTGGATAACTGTTTACTATGCTTTTCATATAAGTAACTATTTTTGAAATTTATGGATTTTTAAAATTTTATTTTTGATGAGAATGATGCTTTTTTAGACTTTTGAAATTTTATATTTGATGAAAAAAGATATGCTTTAGATTTTAAAATTTTATATTTGATGAGAATGATATATTTGTAAACTTTTAAATTTTCATTTTTGTTGAACATATGAGTTGTTTTTAATTTTTATATTATTATAAATTATTTATTTGTCCAATCCTTTAACAATTATTGATTTATTTTATTTCTTATTGTGTTAGGTATGTTTATAGAAGTGAAATTCATAAAAGTACTGAGATAAATAGAGAGAATTCAAAAGTCAAGTGTCAACATGCAATTAGGTCAGTTGATAGAGTTAATTTTTTTTAATATTCATGGTTAGGGACTTTTAAAAGTTTCTTATTAGGTTATGTTTGGCAATGTGTTGAATATGTTAAGTTAAAAATTTTCAATCTAAAATTTTTCACTCTCTATAACTATTCTATTTTTAATCATTTCTTCATATTTTCCTACACAATTATCCTACTTTTTAATCATTTCTACACAATTACCTACACATCTAACCTATCTATTTTAATTTTATCCTATTTATTTCTCATCATTATCCTTATCACATCACATCATTTTACAACTTTTACTTTCTAAAACTTTTCATTATAAGTTTTATTCATTCCTAAACACACCATTAATATTTTCTCGTATGTTTTGTTGTGACGCTTAAAATCTAATATATAGATTTAGGATTTATAGATATATAATTTTGGTATTTTACTAACAATAATATAATTAATTAAAAATTACTAAACATTTGTGACATCGTGATTATGTCATGCTAATGTCACTGGTTGAACCGATTCCAATCAAACAAATTCTTTCACTGTTTCGGTTATGATAATATTGATTTTTTTCGATACACTGTACGTATTTTTAATTGAATCCCATGCACACATCTACGGGTACTATCACACAGGTAAGATGTTGCTAAAGGCATTCTCATAAAATCCTATGTAGCCCGGGTTGAGGCTAAATGTATCCGGGTGCACTTAGCCTCATTTCACTTAGGTGCATTTACCTTATTTTTTAATTTTTTTGAAATTTTTATATAATTATTAATTTAAGTGTATTGAACATGTGTATCAATTTTTTTTATTTTTAGATATTTATTTTTGATTTTAGGTAATTTAATTATCTAAAATACTTCAAAAATGAAAAAATTGATACATTTCTTAAATATACTTAAATTATCACTTATATAAAAGAATTTTAAAAAAATAAAAAATAAGTTAAAGCACCATAGCACACTTAGGGTGTGTTTGGTTGGAGGTAAAACTTTTGATGAAAAGTTTTTGGAGTAGAAGTTGTCAAATCAATAGAAAGTGATGTGATATAATAGGAGTAATGACGAGGAATAAAAAGAATAAAGTTAAAATAGATAAGTTAGTTGTATGGATAGTTGTGTAAAAATGATTGAAAAGTAGGGTAGTTTGTATAGAAAAATATGAAAAAATAATTAAAAAATAGAATAATTATGGAGAGTGAAAAGTTTTAGATTGAAAAGTTTTAGTTGACACTTTTTTACCCTAAACAAACACACCCTTGAGCCCAGCATCTTTCGAAGCTGTTATTTTTTCCACGCAGTTTCCCTTCCTCCTCACCGATAACCCAGAACTAACGTCCGCAAAATCACTCCGATGAACTCCACAGCTCCATCGCCAGGGCTGCCACCTCACGGAATCTAACTGCAATTTCGGCATTTCCGCCCTCACGACAAACCCACTCATTCAATACGATCGGAGATTTCAATAACTGAGGAAGGTGATACCGAATAATACCGAATGACAGTGTCCATCGTGCATGCGCGCTCGATCCCTCTCTCGCCCATTTCCCCCTTCATCCAACCATACCTTTTTAGAAGCTGATCGGTCGACTCAAAAATCAACACGTAATCCCATTACACTTTCATAAATGGGTACAAGCTGTCTAAAAATTTCCACGAACAACGGTTCGGATTGTCTGATATCCATTCGAAAAGAGAATTGCCGAAGCGAATCTCCCAGGCAATCCGCTTCTCAACACGTCGCTAGTCAAGGGGGCGGCTAGGGTTGCCGAAAGTCGAAAATAAAATTCCAGTGCAATCGTCACCATCGCAAAGCTTAGACATCGTATTTTTTCGCCAAAATGAAATCCCATCCTAACCGTCCATCCAACACAGCAACCAACAAAAGTAAAACTTTAATTATGTAATCCAAGTTTTACCGATCCAGAACTGCGAAGATCCGTATTTTCCACGCGCGCTGTTATTTCACTTCTCATTTGAAGGGCCCGCCATCTGAGATGTCCGTTGAGACGCGGGTGTGGGATTGTCGACGCTGCTTTGTTGGGGTTCGAGTTCCGGGATCCGACGGACAACTTTTGGCACACGCGCTTAGCCCGGGCGTGCGGACAAGCCCCCGCGTGTGCAATCGCGGCACTTGTTACCTCACCCAATCGCTCTTGTCGCTGGCGTTCCACGCCTTTCCCTTCGATTTGACTACAGAATTAACTCAATTTGACTGCTGCCTGAGGTCCGATTGTACGCGGAACTGCGATTCGCGGACGCAAGCCGCGATTCCAATCCGCCTCAACCTGCGGACGCGTCCGCTCCCGCTCTTCTTTTCCAGCCGGTCACCCCAGCGACCTAACCGGTCGCGCTCCTTCTTTCCACCGGCCAAGCCGGTCCCGCCCTTTCGAAATTCGCGAATTTAACTCGCATCTGCATGTGGAGTGAATTTATTGTGAATTTCGACAGCGTTTGGTTTGAGTTTATCTGCATTTCTTCGAGGCGGGCGTATGCGTTTTCATTTCTTTTCCTGGTTATGTTTGGATTTTGGAGGAACGTTTGAGAGGGAAACGAGGAGCAAGTCCGATCGGTTCTAGTTTTTTCTAATACCTTTCGCTTTCTCGACTGCGATTGGAGATGGAGGAGGACGGGTTTTTTCTCCCCTTTACGCGATTTCTACGATGCGATCTGGTTGTCCCCGTGAAGCTTTTCCTCGCTTCTTCTTCCTCAGCTCCCACATGGTTTTTCGGACCGTATTCTAGGTGATTCGGGAGCTTCAGCTGCCGGAAATTGGTTAGTTCTTCTTTTTCGATTCATACGATGAGTTTTGATTTGGTTTTAGTTTGAGGTGACTGGTCGGGTCTGCTGGCCAGTGAGCTGTTACTGCTGATTTCTACCCTCCGTTGCTGTGTTTCAGTATATCAATGTCCGAAAATTTCTGCTTCTTTTCGAATGCATCCTCGGAAATTATTGGATCTTCAAATCTGTTGGGAAAGTTGTTTTTCTTTCATTCTCCTCTGTATTCGACTTTCAAATCGGAGAAATCGCCTTGAAAGTGCGATGAGATCTGCTTAAAAAATTGAAATTTCTAGAGATTTCGCAAAATTTTACGATTTTTTCGGCTATTCTCTTGGCGAGGTATGATTCCGTGATGTTTACTCGGGTCGGAATGTTTTTCTCTGTTTCTTAGCTTGTCTTGCCTAATCCATCGATAAGATCGGAAGCTGACATCTTTCTGTCATTTTAGGCGGGTTTCCGCGGAAGCAAAAGTATGTGCGGTGGTCCGGAGCCACTAAAAGAGTCGTCTTCTCCGTCATCTTCTCCTCCATCGAACGAAAGCAAAGCCTCAAAGCAAGACATGAACCATCTCTCCATAGAAACAGAAGATTCTTTTTCCACTCTCCTCGAGCTAGCTGCAAACAACGATCTTGAAGGCTTCAAGCGTTCCATCGAACGCGATCCGTCGCCGATCGACGAAGTGGGGCAGTGGTATGGACGCCAGAAGGGCTCCAAGCAGATGGTCCTCGAGCAGCGGACGCCGTTGATGGTCGCTGCCACCTACGGAAGCGTTGACGTCCTAAAGCTCATTCTTTCCATCTCCGACGCTGATGTGAACCGATCGTGCGGCCCTGATAAGAATACTGCCCTCCACTGCGCCGCGTCCGGCGGGTCGGTCGACGCCGTCGAAGCGGTCAAGCTGCTGCTGCTGGCTGGTGCCGACCGGAATGTTCTCGACGTCGATGGCTGCCGTCCGTACGATGTCATCGTTGTCTCTCCCAAACTCCCAAACGTGAAGTCGGCCCTCGAAGAGCTTCTCATCAGCAGCAGCGCGCCTGCTTCGATGGGTTCACGCAATCTCCGTGTGTCGACGACCACCACGTCGAGTTCTGTTTCGCCGCCTCTTTCGTCCTCGCCGGAGAACGGATCTCCATCGTCCGCCTCGGACTCCACTTCGTCTCCTTTGATGTCGAAATTCCACGACTTGCCTTCGATGTCTGTGTCAGAGAAGAAAGAATATCCCATCGATCCGTCCCTTCCCGACATCAAGAATAGCATCTACGCGACGGACGAGTTCCGGATGTTTTCCTTCAAAGTCCGGCCTTGCTCCCGGGCCTACTCTCACGACTGGACGGAGTGCCCTTTTGTGCACCCTGGCGAGAATGCTCGTCGGAGGGATCCGAGGAAATTTCACTACAGCTGCGTTCCATGCCCCGATTTTAGGAAGGGCGCATGTAGAAGGGGCGATCTCTGCGAGTATGCCCACGGTGTGTTTGAATGCTGGCTTCACCCAGCGCAGTATCGGACGAGGCTCTGTAAGGACGGCACGAGCTGCATGCGGAGAGTTTGTTTCTTCGCTCATACGTCCGAGGAGCTCAGGCCGCTTTACGTCTCCACTGGCTCTGCCGTCCCCTCCCCTCGATCTGCTGCATCCGCTGCTTCTGCTATGGAGATGGCTGCAGCCATGAACCTCCTTCCTGGCTCACCCTCGTCCGTGTCCGTCATGTCTCCTACCCCATTCACTCCTATGTCGCCTTCTGCGAACGGGATGTCCCATTCGGCCATGGCTTGGCCGCAGCCGAGTGTTCCAACTCTCCATCTTCCTGGAAGCAATATGCAATCCAGCCGGCTGAGATCCTCTCTCAGCGCAAGGGACATACCTGCTGACGATTTCTCCATGTTGCCTGATTTTGATGCCCAGCAACTTCTGAATGATCTATCGTGCTTCTCTCCACAGGCGGCTCGCTTGAATTCCGCATCTGGTAACCGTCCAGTGCGCACTAAGAGTACTCTTACTCCGTCTAACCTCGACGAGCTCTTCACTGCTGAGATTTCCTCGTCTCCCCGCTTTACTGATCAAGCTGCTGGGGCGATGTTCTCTCCGTCCCACAAATCGCCCGTTCTCAATCAGTTCCAGCAGCAGCAGAGCATGCTATCGCCCATCAACACCAACGTCTTCTCACCGAAAGCCGTTGATCAGCAGCTATCAGGGCACTCGCTGCTTCAGGCCTCGTTTGGGCTCTCGTCTCCTGGGCGGATGTCTCCTCGGAGCATGGAGCCACTCTCCCCAATGAGCTCTCGCTTGGCAGCGCTAGCACAGAGAGAGAAGCAGCAGCAGCAGCAACAACAACAACAACAACAACAGCTTCGCAGCCTCAGCTCTCGGGATCTGGGATCAAACACCGGCAGTGCCGTGGCGACTTCATGGTCGAAATGGGGCTCTCCAACAGGGAAGCTGGACTGGGGCGTCCACGCAGATGAGCTGGGCCGCCACCGAAGAACCTCATCTTTCGAGCTTGGTGCTGCAGGGGAAGAGCCGGATGTGTCATGGGTGCAGTCTCTGGTTAAGGAATCTCCACCGGAGATAAAGGACAAGAACCTTGCTGTAGCGACCACTGCAGCGGGATCCATCTCCGAGGCTTCAAACTCCAGTTCGCAGATGGAAACGATCGATCACACGGTTTTGGGAGCGTGGCTCGAGCAGATGCAACTTGATCAGCTGGTTGCTTAGTAAAAGAAATCCTCAATTTTTTTTACTGGGCTTCCGGGAGGTAGTGGATTAAGAAAAAAAGGAATTTTAGTAAATAATATATTCATATATTTTTTAGGAGGGTCGATGAAGAAGGTAAGGACAGGAAAAAAAGGAGTGAAGGGTGAAAGGGAAACTCTGATTCATTTCAAAATTCGTTATTACATCAGGACAACAGGCAAACCTGGGGATGCCTGACCCAACCCAAGTCAGGAATTCTCCCCGATATTTCTGATTAGGTTCTATTTTTCTTTGTTTTTCTTACCCTGCTGCTCTTTAATTTCTCATCAAAAGAGCTTTTATCTCTCATTTTAATGAAACTGGAACTCGGTGCTGCCTGTGCCTGTTCTTTTGCATTCTCTCTCTTGTTTTTTGGGTAAAAGAGAAATCAATTTCGTATTTATTTATTTTTGTATTTTGTCCGAAGTTTCAGCAGGTTGGTGTTGAAAAGAATATCGAGGAGAGAGGGAAACGGGTCACTAGATTGTTGGGAGGTTTTTTGCTGGTTTGGACCTGGTCAACACGCAAGATAGCAAGAGGGGGGCAAAAAAAAAAGGTGAAGAGGTTTGTTAGGTGTATGGATGGTCTCCAATTTGGTTGTGGAATGCAACCGCCAAGTGGGGGATTGGTTGGAGCTCGGCGGAAATTTTTTTTTTCTTTTTTCTTTTTATCATGTGACGTAAGAAGGGGGGGCGTAAAAACGTTTACCTATTTCATTTGGGATTCCTTTATTATTATTATTATTATTATTTTTAATCAACGTCTCTGCTTGTTTCTCTATAATGGTAATAATAGTAATTATAATCTCTTTCATGTATATATGAGTGGATTTTTATGTTTGTTTCCTACGTCTCGTGATCCCGGAAGTGTCATGTTGGTGAAGGGCGGACATTAGGAGGCGTGATACGGACAGGATTGCCCTCGTTGTCTGTTTCGTCCTTTCACGGATGGATGATAATCGTGCTCTTGATGCCACTGTAGGATGTTGCTCGGTTTTCTTTCGCAGCTGTCTCTGGAATTTTTGTTGTTGTTGCTGACCGCTGATACTTGTCCTCGCCAAGTAAGTGTATTTTCCGTAGTAGTCGAGCGGTCAATTTTGGGTTTTAGCCGGCCACCAAGCTGTTGTCCGTTGCGTTGCTTAAAGCTATTGTCTTCTGGTGCGCGCGTCAGGTCCATGTTTCAGAGAGAGAGAGAGACCGCGCGCGCCTATAAAATGGCAAATAATGCCGGTTCGGTGCCGGTGATGTGGATTCCAAGATGGCTAGATTCAATCTACTAATATTGCATAGGCGTGGCAGTCTACTGTCGCGGTTGATGCTCCGAACGAGAACGACTTTTTTAGGAAGGCAATCGTCCCAAATACGTGGTGGGGCATGGCAGGCACGGAGGGTGAAGGATGGGAACTGATGCGCCCGCGTACCCGTTGTTATCTCGGGTGGGTGGATGGGTGGGAGGGGTGCATACGACAAGCGCCTTTCTTCGTCAACCAATCCCATTCCCCCGCGCGTTAGCATGCGCGGCTCTCTCACCTTGTTCCTATTTTATTGTAGCCCTCGATTTTGATATGTCAGGCCCACGAACCTGATGCCCTAGACAGGCACTGAAGGGGTGTTAGAAAATAAAGTATTTGTATAATGACATTTGTATCCTTCATTCAAAATTTTTAGGAGCGCAACCACGTTAACCATGACGTGTCAGACCAATTGGGTTTGAAGTGGATTCTTAAGGTTAAGATTTTTCAACTTTTATATGACGCATTTAGTCATGGTTAAATTTGTTCAACTTAATTCAACCTATTTAATTGGCTAACTCATACAGTAAGTTTGCACTTATAAAATAAAACAGTTAAGATTTCTTTAATGATATTTATTTTATAAGCTATATATAATGAGAAATGATTTTGTTAGTTTGTGCTAACTAATGACTAATTTAGTCCACTTAAAAAAATTATTAATTTTTTTTTACTTTTTCATCATAAATTTGCTAATATAGATGTATTTAACATATAAATTAAGTTTTACAAAAATAAATATATGTATATATATTTTTAAGATTTTTAAATACATGGGTGTTTTAGCATTGTTAATATATACACATACTTAAGAATGACAAAATTTAGTTTATATGTTAAATATATTTAGATAAACAAGTATACAAAGAAAAAGAGAAGTGATTTTGTTACATCGGGCGAAGCGAATGCCTCACTTAACCCATATTCAAAAAATCCATTTAAAATAATTTTTTTTATTTTTTCTTCATACACTTGTTTATCAAAGTGTATTTAACATATAAACTAAATTACAACATTTTTGGATATGTGTACATATATTTTTGAGATTTTTAAATATACGAGTATTTTAAATAAGAGAGCCCATCATGTGTAGACTGACTGTACCATAATTACAATAAAGTTCGATACAAAATGGGCCCTACACATTAAAATCTAATAATACTTTATTAATCATTTATCCATATAAAATCATACTTTAAATGATTTAAATATTAAAAATATCCCTTTAAACTTGATTGCATTAAACTATTTTATTGTGTTAATTTTTTACCATTTTAAGATGGTGCATATACACATATTGGATTTGGATGAAAATTGGTATGTTATTAAAATAAATAATTCTAAATATAATGTGTGGTAGATGTTAATTTTAACACATATGGAGCCCTTTTTGGTGGATTGCACCGTTATTATGGTACAGTTTGTCTGCACTAGATTAATTTTTTTTAAAATACATATATACTAATGTTTTAAAATCTTGAAAATATATAAATATATCCAAAAATGGTAAAGTTTAATTTATATATTAAATACACTTAGATAAACAAGTGTATGCAGAAAAAAATAAAAAATATTTTAAATAGGTTTTTTGAAGTGAATTAAGTGAGACATTTACTTAACTCAAGCTAATAGGATCATTCCTCGAAGAAAGAAAAAAAAAATTTTAAATAAGTTTTTTAGAGTATCCTAAGTAAGCTATTACTTAGCCTAGGCATTTCTCATACATAATTATTTATAATGGAGCAGTGATTTTGTTAGCCCGACCATAAGCAAATACCCACTTAGCCCACTTCAAAAAACCTATTTACAATTTTTTTTTAATACACTTGTTTATCTATGTATATTTAATATATAAACCGAATTTTATAATTTTTGGATATGTGTTTATTTTTTTAGATTTTTAAATTTAAGAGTATTTTAAATACAGATATATACATAGATATTGAAAAATCTAAAAAAAAAAAAAAATGATAAAACTTAGTTTATATGTTAAATACATTTATATAAACAAATATATGAAAAAAAGTTGTTGTAAATAAGTTTTTTGAGATGAGTTAAGTGAGACATTAGTTTAATTCGAGCTAACAGGATCATTCCTCTTTATAATGACATCAACTTCCTAGTTAAAAATAAATATCAAAATGGATATTTTAAATTTAAATAAATTATTAGCATTAGAAGTCTTTGATGATTGTTTATGAATTAGATTTTGTTTATCTTTTTTCCTTATTCAACCAGCAAGCAACTTAATTTATCAACCCATTAACAATCCGCGATCCAATTTATTTCTGTTCAGTGAATTAGGGTTAGTGTAGAAGTTCTTGTAAATAGTTGCTAAACCAATTGGGATCGATAAATTTTAAATGAGTTAAGATAGTATTAGAGTTAGCTTCTTACCTGTATAGTGTGACGCATTACACACCTTATTCAAATGCAATGGGTTGCATCAAAAGCCGCTAGGGATAATTTATTTAAGCAACACAGAGGACCATCCCGTGCTGTCCTGTTTGGTGGGGTTCGCTGTCATTAAGTGATTCCTGGCTCATCGGTGGTCCGTGTGCTTCTTGCAAAATTTTGAAACATGCATTTGCTTTTTAAGATGCATGCATCCTCTTTCCTGTCCCAGCTCAATGCGGAGAAAACGGCAACCAAAATTTTTTGTTTAGCTCCATTTTTTCTATTGTTTATTTTATTTGTACTTTTGTTTGTCGAATTAAAAGCCCTTAACATGCCGGTCCATGGATTAGCAGTTTTGATCGAGGGGGTCCACCCCAGATGAACTTATTGGGTTGGTCATTTTCACCATCAATCTTGAACATTAAATATGCAAATAAATAAAGAATGGGTTTTTTCCAAATATACCCATTATGTTTGACCATATTCCCAAATCTGCCTACTACGTTTCGGAAATCTCAAATATACCTACTACGTTTTGCCAAAATCCTAGATAAGCCCACGCCGTTAGTGACCGTAACATTCAGCGATGGAAATGTTGTACAATTGCTGCTAATTTTTCAAAAATGCCCAGATTGCCCCTGGCGTGAGTTGTAAAATCTGAGCTCGGGTTTCACTTGAAGAAAGCAGTAGCGGGAGAGTGCCCAAAGAGGAAGGAGTTGTGCATCATATGACTGGCCATTTGAGGTATTCATTTCATTTTTCGATGCTTTTGGGCATATCCGAAATTGAAATATCAACTCCGGACGTTGGATTTTAGAGCGTGCGATATGGTATTTCCTTTCATATCATTCCACTGAACTCGGTAGTAGTCTGTCATAAATGGTATGGATTATGCCAGCCATTGCGCAATGGTTTCATCAATTAAATCTCACAATGATATTTTTCCTTCCGTCTATGCTGTTGTATTTTTTGTATTTTTTCCCGTTGATTTCAAAAATGATAATTTTTTCTTTCTGTCTATGCTATTGTATTTTTGGTATTTTTTCCCATTGGTTTCAAAAATGATAATTTTTTCCTTCTGTCTATGCTATTGTATTTTTGGTATTTTTTTCTAGTTGGTTAGAAAAATGATAATTGCAGAAAGGATGCATTTCGTTCTTGTTACAACCCATTGGTTTCCATTGGATCCGTACATGGTGATGAATTTGTGCACAACTGTTGCTACTTCTCCAGATATGTTATCAAGAGGAATGTATGAATTTCCATGAATTAATTAATATTTATTTTTATAACTTTTGCTACTTCTCCAGATATGTCATAAAGAGGAAAGTCGATAGGTTTTCCGAATTCCCCCTTTTTGATTTAGCCCTTGCTCTTGGGCAGATGCGTCATTTTCCTTTCTTAGTAACGCCGTTTCTAAACGTCACTGACGGCGTGGGCTTATCTGGGATTTTGGCAAAACGTAGTAAGTATATTTGGGATTTCCGAAACGTAGTGGGCAGATTTGAAAATATGGTCAAACGTAATGGGTATATTTGGGAAAAACCCAATAAAGAATTAAAAACGAAACAAAATATAAGAACACAGAAAGGTTGTATTACCTTGGTGTTTGATGAGACAAAGAGAAAGTGAATTAAAGTGTTGATTACTTCACGAGTCTACCTGGAATTTAGTACTAATTTAGAAGACAGTTGAACAAATTGTACCACTGTAACTTGTGTGTTAAAGTTGATTAGTGGAACCCAAATCCTTGTGCTTGGAGAGTGGAGTAGGGTAAAGAGTGTTGGAAACAATGTTTAAAACAAAACAAAATTGACCAAAGCATGAGTTTTGATGATTAACAAAGACTAATTTGAGTATATCAAGTATACTAATGAGTTTGCCAAATATTTTAAGGAACTGAAATAGTCAAGTCGATCCCCAAGTTGACTTGGACTTCGACTTAGGGTGAAGTCGATTCCATTATCAACTTGAAACAGAACTTCAAAAGCAAAATCAAAATAGAAAACAAACAGGTGAAGTCGCAGGCCAAGTCGACTCCACTTGCGACTTGGGAAGCCAAGTCGCAGACGAAGTCGACTCCATCATCGACTTCAAACATCAAAGAGTGTCCAGCGTTGAAATGTGGAAATGGACATGGCAAAGTCGCAGGCGAAGTCGACTCCAGGTGCGACTTGGGCAAAGTCGCAGACAAGGTCGACTCCACCTCCGACTTGAGAAGTTCAGACTTGAAAGATGCATTCCCAAGCTCATTCCAAGAATCTATTTGGACTTTCTCAAATCCAAGTAATATGCAAAGTCCATTTTCAAGAGTATTCTTGAGATTCAAAGTAAAGATTCAAGTTCAAATTCAAATCAAGTCTATCAAGTCCAAGGCAAATTTTCAAGCTTGTTTCCAAATGAAGATATATTCAAGATATGAAGATCAAACGACTCCAAAGCAAGCAAGGTGCATGAATATATCATGCAAGGACTCAAGCTCTCCTAAGTTCTACAAGGTTCAAGCAAATCCAAGATGGATCAAGGTCAAGCTCTTCATAAATCACAAGATCTACAAGTATGAGGAGCCACTTGACAATTAAAAGGACTAAAGGAAGAAAGCCAAGCAAGCTAGAAGCAAAATCAAATGAGGATCAAGGCATTATTGGCGAAGACCAAACCAAGTCGCAACCCAAGTCGACTCCATGATCGACTTGAGTTGAAGTCTGAAGCCAAAGTCGACTCAAGACTCAGACTTGGAACCTGAAGAGGTGAAGTCGCACCCGAAGTCGACTTCACCTGCGACTTGGGTCAAGTCGATACCCAAGTCGACCCGACCTAGAACTTGAAGTTGCGACGGAGAGGCGAAGTCGCACCCGAAGTCGACTCCATCTGCGACTTAGGCGAAGTCGCATCCGAAGTCGACTCCGCATGCGACTTGGGTCGCAACGGTCAGAATTTATTCGAACGTTGGCGCATTAAATGCGCGCCACCTACCTTCTAACGTTCGGATTCCCTCCACAATTATAAAAGGGAGTTATTGTGGACGAGGGAAGTTGTGGCGCCCCGAACCGAGGCGTCACATTTACCCTTACTCCAAGATCTTGTCGATTGGTAAGTGTGAATCAGGATTGTTGCCCTGATCACGCGGCGGGTACTTAATTCGATCTCGTCAATTTTTTTTTTTCTTTTTCTTTCATCACATAAAGACACATACTTATCATCAAATCTCAATTATCATTGATAACATTCATACTTGTTTTTGTACAATACAGGTTATTTTAACCTGAACATTTTATACATACATAATTTGAAAACTCCTCATCATATGTTCATGTCATACCATATATGGATCAACATATCATAAAATTTTCTTCATACCTTCTTTTTCCTTTTCTTCTTGACCTGTGTCGTACCTGTCTATGGTTTGAAAAGCAAAACGTGAGTCGAAACTCAGTAAGCAAGTGTTTTTCATTTAAATGCATTTCTCCTGTTCAATAGTAGACACTTATCAAGTGATCTACTATCAACTAGTAGAAACCTTTTCATAAAATCTTTCATAAAACATATGCTTGCAAACTTAACATATAGACCTCTTTTTCATAATCATAAAAACGTTTTCATAAAACTTCCTTTTTCCAAGGACATTCTCATGTCCTTAAAACATTTTCCATAAAATCTTTTCAAAACAAGCATACGCAACATACATGATGTTTCTGTCCGTCTGGCAGGTGACACTTACCAAGTGATCACTCTTTCCTACTTAGGAGAGAAACCATTTCATTTGATAACTCGCGAGCTAAGCAGTTATCCGTGTTCATCTCCCATTTCAGGGAGGGCGCCGCCGGCATTTCGCCTTTTGAAGCGACTTGGCCTATGTAGAGGGGGCCCATCTTGCAACCGCGTCCGGTCTGCATATCCTCTACAATAAACCTAGTACATAGCTCATGTGCACATTCTTCACGTTCATATGCTAGCATGCTTTTTATAAAACCCCACAGACCTTAATCTGTGTCTTTTTCCTTTTCAAAATCTGATGCTAGCATAACCTTTCAAAATAGTACAGACCTCGGCCTGTATTTCTATCTCTAACTTGATAACTCGGCATAGCTCAAGTTAACAAGTTAATAAAAATATTTTGTAAGGATGACCAACCTTAAATAAATTTAAAAACATTTAAATGACACATTCTTAAAACATTTGAAATATTTGAGAAATAATAAATTTGAAACATTGCTAAAAAATGTTTATAAATCATTTTTGATCGGTAAAACAATTTTGAAAAACATTTTAATATTTGGAAACCAAAGACTTTGGAAACATTTTTCTTCTCGTTTCTAGATTTTTCTTGAACAAAGGATATACTAATGCATAATTCATTTTTATATATATATATCATATTCTTTGTCCACATAACACTTAAGTTTCTTCTATACGAAGATATGCTTGTATGATCCTTTGGTCATTTAAAAGAAATCTTCATTTAAATCGGTTATTGGTTGGCCTTCCTTAAATCCGTTTCAAAACATTTTAATAAATCATTTTAAATTCATTCGATAAAACAAAATACTATTTTGGAAATCAAAACTTTTCCTTTTCCATTATAATGCAACTATTTCCATCTTTCTCTTCATTTATAAGGATTTGCTTATGATAAAGCAATTCCCACATACTTCAACATTTCTTCTTACTTCCATATGAATTTGCTTATAATCAAGCAAATTTGACATATTCCATAGTTGCACTATATAAAAATCATTTTCAAAAGTTTGCTTGCTTACCTTTGCTTTGCTTTAATCCGACTCCTTTATCCTTTCCTTTCCTTTTCCTATACAAGTGAAAAGGATATACATACTTTATCATGCATATTTTATATTTATTTATGACCTTATTTTCCACCATAATTTTTTATAGAGGTTATCCTTAAAAATGCGTGATCATCATTTTCTTATATGGATTTTTATCCATAAATCCTTAAAAATTCAATCCATATATCCTCATAAAATATAAAAATAAATCTAAAATTTTCTCCAAAATCATGTTGTTCACTGTAGCAAATTACTGTAGCAGATCACTGTTCATCCGTGGTTACTGTTCACAGCAACGTGGTTACTGTTCATGGGTTTCAAAAATTGATATTTTTTCCAAAAATAAAAAATACCATGACATACCTTATGCCTAGTATATCATTGGACATTTCATACATTTTGAATTTATCATCATTTACTTGGCCAAAAAAATCATTTTCTCCATATACTAAAAATCAACATAAATTCACTTAAGCATAATCCTTAATTCCAAAAATCATGAAATTAATATATCATTATTCCAACATCATATTTATCATAATCATACATCCCAAATCATCGTTTATCAATTTTGGAGCATTATTTTCACATATCATAGGCTATCTTCCCAAATACCCTATCTTCGCTCCAAATTTTTGATGTTTTGGCATAATTCCATTCAAACATTATATCTATACTTATTTTCTCATGCTTGGGGATTATCTAAGCATGGTTTTACCTTACTTAATATCCCAAAGAAATTTGGGTAGAAATCACTTACCCGAAGTGGAGATACGCCTCTTTTTCTCACATTTTCTCTCTCTAACTTCTTCTTCTTCTTCCTTGGACGTGTGGGAGGATTTTGGGAGCTTGGAATGGCTCAAGTGGAGCTAGAATATGATGCCTTGGACGTCCACCCTGCTGCCCTATTTATAGGGTTGCATTTTTCAACAATTTAGAATTTACCCCCTAGCTTTGAGGTATTTAATTATAAATTGGTATTTCTTTTTAATTTTGAAAATGCATGGAGCTTTGTGCAGCCACCCTAGGCCTGCTCCAGCCACCCTATGGCAGTCCTATTTTTCCTAGATTTTTAATTTATTAAAATTAATTATTTTTAAGCAAATTAATCTCAACCCTTGATTAATGATATGATCAATTTGTGGCCATTGGATGTTTTGCCCCATTTTCCACACCCCCTGCACGTCCCTGCCATGTTTCTGCATTTGCATTTAATTTTTTTATTTTTTTATTATTTATTTATTAAAAAGTCAAAAGTATATTTAATAAAAAGTTAAGTTACTTTTTCAACATCTATTTGCCACTCCATCTTGGCCATTAATTTGTGAGTTTCATCACATCTTATCCCATTCATCATGTCCATCATGAATTTTTAACCATCCATAAAAAATTTCATCTAATTCCGACACCCGGATTGCAATTTATGAATTTTTTTCTATTTTTCCACAAAAATCCAAATTTGGATTAAAATATCCAAAAGTAATACTATTTTGTCTTGTAGTGATTAATTCTCCTTTTGACTTTTTGTGATTAGGTTAATCAAGTGATTAACTCTTAATCTCATATCTTAATCCACAATTACTATGCACGTTTACTATTCACGTGCACTATTCACGTGCACTATTCACGGGATTAAATTCCTAATTGCATTATTTCAATCTCCAATACACATATCTATCAATATAATTCATGAATTTTCATTTATTCATAAAATAATTACAAAATTATAAATATTGAAATGACGCGTATACGGTCAAAATGATGCGTATACGGTCGGGGTTTCACAATTCTCCCCCCCTTACAATAGGTTTCGTCCCGAAACCTGTTACAACCCATCATACTTCTGCTGCGCCTTTATACACTATTCATTTCTTCTATTAACAGTGCAGGAGTAGTTGGTATGGAAATCATATAATGTCGTCATTAACTAAATCATCATCCATACCTGCAACTTCTTCTTCTCCTTGTTCTTGTGACTCTTCGTGAGTCAATGCATACATCTGCACTGGGTTAGTAGAGGTACCCTGTTGATGAGCAGCCATATTCTTTTGCTGGGCAGATTTCCCTTGACCTCTTGCTTCTTTGTTTGGACATTTAGTGGCAACGTGTCCTACTTGATCACAAATGAAGCACTTTAATAATTTTGCCTCAGCACTTCTGCAGTTTTTGGCTATATGCCCTATCCGACCACACTTAAAACATTTGTTAGAACCCTTTAAGCATTTGCCAAAATGATATTTTTGACAATTTCTACACATTGGAGCACCTACTGGAATGGAGTTTGACTTCATTATTCTTGTTACTATCTTCTTGCTCCTTTCTTTTCCCATATCATGCTCCTTGGTGTCAAATTTAAATTGCTCTTTTTCTTCTTGGGTTCTTAATGTTTCTAATTCTAAGGCTCTTGCACTTTCTATGCTTGCGGCATAATCTCTAATCAAATGAGGTGCAAGGCCTTCTCTTAAACACGACTTCAACCCTTGCTGAAACCTTTGTGCCTTATTCTCGGGCACATTTGCTATCCATGGAACAAATCTTACCAGGGCATTAAATTTTGTAGCATATTCTGTAACAGTCATCTCGCCCTGACATAATTGTTCAAATTCAATCACCTTTTGACTTTGGAGACCTGCCGGAAGGTACTCCTTATTAAATTCTTCCAAAAATTTTTGCCACGTTACTTCCTCCGAGTGTGGCATAGTAACTAGTAAGGTTTCCCACCATTCATAGGCATCCCCAACCAATAAATGGGTGGCGCATAATAACTTCTGTTGATCAATGCATGGGGAGATTCTAAATAACTTCTTGATCTCAATTATCCATTGCTCGGCTTTAATAGGATCCATTTCACCTGCAAACTTAGGGGGATGTTGTGCTAAGAAAGCACTAATAGCCCTTCTATCAGCTTCTAATAGGCTATCTTCCATTATAGGGGTAGGGTTGACCAATGGGCCGATTCTTTCCCTATCCTTGTTTCCTAGCTGGGCATGTTGATGTTCCTCCCATAGTCCTCGGATCATGCCCATTGCTTGTGTTGTCCACTGCTGCATTGCTTTCTCCACAGCTGCAGCTACTATTTCTTCTATTTGTCTTTCTTGGTTAGTTCCTTTTTCTATATGGGGTTCAGAACTAACCTCTTCTCGTCGTTGACGAGTCCTTGAACCTGATTGTTCCTCCTGCCTTGGTTGCTTAGACCTATTACTGGTCTCTCCTTTTTCTCGTTGACTTACAACTTCATTATCTGTGACAGCTTTTTCTTTATTCAACCTAGCTCCTGCTCTGGTGATAGGCATCTTTCTATGTATTCAAAAATCATATCATTAATATAATTAATCATATTAATCATGCATACTTATCATACAAGTGTAAAATATTTTCACTTGTATTTAAAACGATCTACATTCATTTATTATTTGAAAAGTCAAAAAGAGACTTTTGCTATTTTCTCTATCCCTTTCTTACCACATATACTCTACTTAGCTAGTGCTAGACCAACCAAGTCATCTTTACTTTTCTTCTTTCCACTTCTATTTATCAATCAAAATTTTGATATCATCTTCTATGGTATAAAATCTATCCTTTCATCATTCATTGTTTTCTCTTTTTTTCCCGCCTATTTACCAATCCTTGCTCTGATACCAACTTCTGTGGCGCCCCGAACCGAGGCGTCACATTTACCCTTACTCCAAGATCTTGTCGATTGGTAAGTGTGAATCAGGATTGTTGCCCTGATCACGCGGCGGGTACTTAATTCGATCTCGTCAAATTTTTTTTTTCTTTTTCTTTCATCACATAAAGACACATACTTATCATCAAATCTCAATTATCATTGATAACATTCATACTTGTTTTTGTACAATACAGGTTATTTTAACCTGAACATTTTATACATACATAATTTGAAAACTCCTCATCATATGTTCATGTCATACCATATATGGATCAACATATCATAAAATTTTCTTCATACCTTCTTTTTCCTTTTCTTCTTGACCTGTGTCGTACCTGTCTATGGTTTGAAAAGCAAAACGTGAGTCGAAACTCAGTAAGCAAGTGTTTTTCATTTAAATGCATTTCTCCTGTTCAATAGTAGACACTTATCAAGTGATCTACTATCAACTAGTAGAAACCTTTTCATAAAATCTTTCATAAAACATATGCTTGCAAACTTAACATATAGACCTCTTTTTCATAATCATAAAAACGTTTTCATAAAACTTCCTTTTTCCAAGGACATTCTCATGTCCTTAAAACATTTTCCATAAAATCTTTTCAAAACAAGCATACGCAACATACATGATGTTTCTGTCCGTCTGGCAGGTGACACTTACCAAGTGATCACTCTTTCCTACTTAGGAGAGAAACCATTTCATTTGATAACTCGCGAGCTAAGCAGTTATCCGTGTTCATCTCCCATTTCAGGGAGGGCGCCGCCGGCATTTCGCCTTTTGAAGCGACTTGGCCTATGTAGAGGGGGCCCATCTTGCAACCGCGTCCGGTCTGCATATCCTCTACAATAAACCTAGTACATAGCTCATGTGCACATTCTTCACGTTCATATGCTAGCATGCTTTTTATAAAACCCCACAGACCTTAATCTGTGTCTTTTTCCTTTTCAAAATCTGATGCTAGCATAACCTTTCAAAATAGTACAGACCTCGGCCTGTATTTCTATCTCTAACTTGATAACTCGGCATAGCTCAAGTTAACAAGTTAATAAAAATATTTTGTAAGGATGACCAACCTTAAATAAATTTAAAAACATTTAAATGACACATTCTTAAAACATTTGAAATATTTGAGAAATAATAAATTTGAAACATTGCTAAAAAATGTTTATAAATCATTTTTGATCGGTAAAACAATTTTGAAAAACATTTTAATATTTGGAAACCAAAGACTTTGGAAACATTTTTCTTCTCGTTTCTAGATTTTTCTTGAACAAAGGATATACTAATGCATAATTCATTTTTATATATATATATCATATTCTTTGTCCACATAACACTTAAGTTTCTTCTATACGAAGATATGCTTGTATGATCCTTTGGTCATTTAAAAGAAATCTTCATTTAAATCGGTTATTGGTTGGCCTTCCTTAAATCCGTTTCAAAACATTTTAATAAATCATTTTAAATTCATTCGATAAAACAAAATACTATTTTGGAAATCAAAACTTTTCCTTTTCCATTATAATGCAACTATTTCCATCTTTCTCTTCATTTATAAGGATTTGCTTATGATAAAGCAATTCCCACATACTTCAACATTTCTTCTTACTTCCATATGAATTTGCTTATAATCAAGCAAATTTGACATATTCCATAGTTGCACTATATAAAAATCATTTTCAAAAGTTTGCTTGCTTACCTTTGCTTTGCTTTAATCCGACTCCTTTATCCTTTCCTTTCCTTTTCCTATACAAGTGAAAAGGATATACATACTTTATCATGCATATTTTATATTTATTTATGACCTTATTTTCCACCATAATTTTTTATAGAGGTTATCCTTAAAAATGCGTGATCATCATTTTCTTATATGGATTTTTATCCATAAATCCTTAAAAATTCAATCCATATATCCTCATAAAATATAAAAATAAATCTAAAATTTTCTCCAAAATCATGTTGTTCACTGTAGCAAATTACTGTAGCAGATCACTGTTCATCCGTGGTTACTGTTCACAGCAACGTGGTTACTGTTCATGGGTTTCAAAAATTGATATTTTTTCCAAAAATAAAAAATACCATGACATACCTTATGCCTAGTATATCATTGGACATTTCATACATTTTGAATTTATCATCATTTACTTGGCCAAAAAAATCATTTTCTCCATATACTAAAAATCAACATAAATTCACTTAAGCATAATCCTTAATTCCAAAAATCATGAAATTAATATATCATTATTCCAACATCATATTTATCATAATCATACATCCCAAATCATCGTTTATCAATTTTGGAGCATTATTTTCACATATCATAGGCTATCTTCCCAAATACCCTATCTTCGCTCCAAATTTTTGATGTTTTGGCATAATTCCATTCAAACATTATATCTATACTTATTTTCTCATGCTTGGGGATTATCTAAGCATGGTTTTACCTTACTTAATATCCCAAAGAAATTTGGGTAGAAATCACTTACCCGAAGTGGAGATACGCCTCTTTTTCTCACATTTTCTCTCTCTAACTTCTTCTTCTTCTTCCTTGGACGTGTGGGAGGATTTTGGGAGCTTGGAATGGCTCAAGTGGAGCTAGAATATGATGCCTTGGACGTCCACCCTGCTGCCCTATTTATAGGGTTGCATTTTTCAACAATTTAGAATTTACCCCCTAGCTTTGAGGTATTTAATTATAAATTGGTATTTCTTTTTAATTTTGAAAATGCATGGAGCTTTGTGCAGCCACCCTAGGCCTGCTCCAGCCACCCTATGGCAGTCCTATTTTTCCTAGATTTTTAATTTATTAAAATTAATTATTTTTAAGCAAATTAATCTCAACCCTTGATTAATGATATGATCAATTTGTGGCCATTGGATGTTTTGCCCCATTTTCCACACCCCCTGCACGTCCCTGCCATGTTTCTGCATTTGCATTTAATTTTTTTATTTTTTTATTATTTATTTATTAAAAAGTCAAAAGTATATTTAATAAAAAGTTAAGTTACTTTTTCAACATCTATTTGCCACTCCATCTTGGCCATTAATTTGTGAGTTTCATCACATCTTATCCCATTCATCATGTCCATCATGAATTTTTAACCATCCATAAAAAATTTCATCTAATTCCGACACCCGGATTGCAATTTATGAATTTTTTTCTATTTTTCCACAAAAATCCAAATTTGGATTAAAATATCCAAAAGTAATACTATTTTGTCTTGTAGTGATTAATTCTCCTTTTGACTTTTTGTGATTAGGTTAATCAAGTGATTAACTCTTAATCTCATATCTTAATCCACAATTACTATGCACGTTTACTATTCACGTGCACTATTCACGTGCACTATTCACGGGATTAAATTCCTAATTGCATTATTTCAATCTCCAATACACATATCTATCAATATAATTCATGAATTTTCATTTATTCATAAAATAATTACAAAATTATAAATATTGAAATGACGCGTATACGGTCAAAATGATGCGTATACGGTCGGGGTTTCACAATTCTCCCCCCCTTACAATAGGTTTCGTCCCGAAACCTGTTACAACCCATCATACTTCTGCTGCGCCTTTATACACTATTCATTTCTTCTATTAACAGTGCAGGAGTAGTTGGTATGGAAATCATATAATGTCGTCATTAACTAAATCATCATCCATACCTGCAACTTCTTCTTCTCCTTGTTCTTGTGACTCTTCGTGAGTCAATGCATACATCTGCACTGGGTTAGTAGAGGTACCCTGTTGATGAGCAGCCATATTCTTTTGCTGGGCAGATTTCCCTTGACCTCTTGCTTCTTTGTTTGGACATTTAGTGGCAACGTGTCCTACTTGATCACAAATGAAGCACTTTAATAATTTTGCCTCAGCACTTCTGCAGTTTTTGGCTATATGCCCTATCCGACCACACTTAAAACATTTGTTAGAACCCTTTAAGCATTTGCCAAAATGATATTTTTGACAATTTCTACACATTGGAGCACCTACTGGAATGGAGTTTGACTTCATTATTCTTGTTACTATCTTCTTGCTCCTTTCTTTTCCCATATCATGCTCCTTGGTGTCAAATTTAAATTGCTCTTTTTCTTCTTGGGTTCTTAATGTTTCTAATTCTAAGGCTCTTGCACTTTCTATGCTTGCGGCATAATCTCTAATCAAATGAGGTGCAAGGCCTTCTCTTAAACACGACTTCAACCCTTGCTGAAACCTTTGTGCCTTATTCTCGGGCACATTTGCTATCCATGGAACAAATCTTACCAGGGCATTAAATTTTGTAGCATATTCTGTAACAGTCATCTCGCCCTGACATAATTGTTCAAATTCAATCACCTTTTGACTTTGGAGACCTGCCGGAAGGTACTCCTTATTAAATTCTTCCAAAAATTTTTGCCACGTTACTTCCTCCGAGTGTGGCATAGTAACTAGTAAGGTTTCCCACCATTCATAGGCATCCCCAACCAATAAATGGGTGGCGCATAATAACTTCTGTTGATCAATGCATGGGGAGATTCTAAATAACTTCTTGATCTCAATTATCCATTGCTCGGCTTTAATAGGATCCATTTCACCTGCAAACTTAGGGGGATGTTGTGCTAAGAAAGCACTAATAGCCCTTCTATCAGCTTCTAATAGGCTATCTTCCATTATAGGGGTAGGGTTGACCAATGGGCCGATTCTTTCCCTATCCTTGTTTCCTAGCTGGGCATGTTGATGTTCCTCCCATAGTCCTCGGATCATGCCCATTGCTTGTGTTGTCCACTGCTGCATTGCTTTCTCCACAGCTGCAGCTACTATTTCTTCTATTTGTCTTTCTTGGTTAGTTCCTTTTTCTATATGGGGTTCAGAACTAACCTCTTCTCGTCGTTGACGAGTCCTTGAACCTGATTGTTCCTCCTGCCTTGGTTGCTTAGACCTATTACTGGTCTCTCCTTTTTCTCGTTGACTTACAACTTCATTATCTGTGACAGCTTTTTCTTTATTCAACCTAGCTCCTGCTCTGGTGATAGGCATCTTTCTATGTATTCAAAAATCATATCATTAATATAATTAATCATATTAATCATGCATACTTATCATACAAGTGTAAAATATTTTCACTTGTATTTAAAACGATCTACATTCATTTATTATTTGAAAAGTCAAAAAGAGACTTTTGCTATTTTCTCTATCCCTTTCTTACCACATATACTCTACTTAGCTAGTGCTAGACCAACCAAGTCATCTTTACTTTTCTTCTTTCCACTTCTATTTATCAATCAAAATTTTGATATCATCTTCTATGGTATAAAATCTATCCTTTCATCATTCATTGTTTTCTCTTTTTTTCCCGCCTATTTACCAATCCTTGCTCTGATACCAACTTCTGTGGCGCCCCGAACCGAGGCGTCACATTTACCCTTACTCCAAGATCTTGTCGATTGGTAAGTGTGAATCAGGATTGTTGCCCTGATCACGCGGCGGGTACTTAATTCGATCTCGTCAAATTTTTTTTTTCTTTTTCTTTCATCACATAAAGACACATACTTATCATCAAATCTCAATTATCATTGATAACATTCATACTTGTTTTTGTACAATACAGGTTATTTTAACCTGAACATTTTATACATACATAATTTGAAAACTCCTCATCATATGTTCATGTCATACCATATATGGATCAACATATCATAAAATTTTCTTCATACCTTCTTTTTCCTTTTCTTCTTGACCTGTGTCGTACCTGTCTATGGTTTGAAAAGCAAAACGTGAGTCGAAACTCAGTAAGCAAGTGTTTTTCATTTAAATGCATTTCTCCTGTTCAATAGTAGACACTTATCAAGTGATCTACTATCAACTAGTAGAAACCTTTTCATAAAATCTTTCATAAAACATATGCTTGCAAACTTAACATATAGACCTCTTTTTCATAATCATAAAAACGTTTTCATAAAACTTCCTTTTTCCAAGGACATTCTCATGTCCTTAAAACATTTTCCATAAAATCTTTTCAAAACAAGCATACGCAACATACATGATGTTTCTGTCCGTCTGGCAGGTGACACTTACCAAGTGATCACTCTTTCCTACTTAGGAGAGAAACCATTTCATTTGATAACTCGCGAGCTAAGCAGTTATCCGTGTTCATCTCCCATTTCAGGGAGGGCGCCGCCGGCATTTCGCCTTTTGAAGCGACTTGGCCTATGTAGAGGGGGCCCATCTTGCAACCGCGTCCGGTCTGCATATCCTCTACAATAAACCTAGTACATAGCTCATGTGCACATTCTTCACGTTCATATGCTAGCATGCTTTTTATAAAACCCCACAGACCTTAATCTGTGTCTTTTTCCTTTTCAAAATCTGATGCTAGCATAACCTTTCAAAATAGTACAGACCTCGGCCTGTATTTCTATCTCTAACTTGATAACTCGGCATAGCTCAAGTTAACAAGTTAATAAAAATATTTTGTAAGGATGACCAACCTTAAATAAATTTAAAAACATTTAAATGACACATTCTTAAAACATTTGAAATATTTGAGAAATAATAAATTTGAAACATTGCTAAAAAATGTTTATAAATCATTTTTGATCGGTAAAACAATTTTGAAAAACATTTTAATATTTGGAAACCAAAGACTTTGGAAACATTTTTCTTCTCGTTTCTAGATTTTTCTTGAACAAAGGATATACTAATGCATAATTCATTTTTATATATATATATCATATTCTTTGTCCACATAACACTTAAGTTTCTTCTATACGAAGATATGCTTGTATGATCCTTTGGTCATTTAAAAGAAATCTTCATTTAAATCGGTTATTGGTTGGCCTTCCTTAAATCCGTTTCAAAACATTTTAATAAATCATTTTAAATTCATTCGATAAAACAAAATACTATTTTGGAAATCAAAACTTTTCCTTTTCCATTATAATGCAACTATTTCCATCTTTCTCTTCATTTATAAGGATTTGCTTATGATAAAGCAATTCCCACATACTTCAACATTTCTTCTTACTTCCATATGAATTTGCTTATAATCAAGCAAATTTGACATATTCCATAGTTGCACTATATAAAAATCATTTTCAAAAGTTTGCTTGCTTACCTTTGCTTTGCTTTAATCCGACTCCTTTATCCTTTCCTTTCCTTTTCCTATACAAGTGAAAAGGATATACATACTTTATCATGCATATTTTATATTTATTTATGACCTTATTTTCCACCATAATTTTTTATAGAGGTTATCCTTAAAAATGCGTGATCATCATTTTCTTATATGGATTTTTATCCATAAATCCTTAAAAATTCAATCCATATATCCTCATAAAATATAAAAATAAATCTAAAATTTTCTCCAAAATCATGTTGTTCACTGTAGCAAATTACTGTAGCAGATCACTGTTCATCCGTGGTTACTGTTCACAGCAACGTGGTTACTGTTCATGGGTTTCAAAAATTGATATTTTTTCCAAAAATAAAAAATACCATGACATACCTTATGCCTAGTATATCATTGGACATTTCATACATTTTGAATTTATCATCATTTACTTGGCCAAAAAAATCATTTTCTCCATATACTAAAAATCAACATAAATTCACTTAAGCATAATCCTTAATTCCAAAAATCATGAAATTAATATATCATTATTCCAACATCATATTTATCATAATCATACATCCCAAATCATCGTTTATCAATTTTGGAGCATTATTTTCACATATCATAGGCTATCTTCCCAAATACCCTATCTTCGCTCCAAATTTTTGATGTTTTGGCATAATTCCATTCAAACATTATATCTATACTTATTTTCTCATGCTTGGGGATTATCTAAGCATGGTTTTACCTTACTTAATATCCCAAAGAAATTTGGGTAGAAATCACTTACCCGAAGTGGAGATACGCCTCTTTTTCTCACATTTTCTCTCTCTAACTTCTTCTTCTTCTTCCTTGGACGTGTGGGAGGATTTTGGGAGCTTGGAATGGCTCAAGTGGAGCTAGAATATGATGCCTTGGACGTCCACCCTGCTGCCCTATTTATAGGGTTGCATTTTTCAACAATTTAGAATTTACCCCCTAGCTTTGAGGTATTTAATTATAAATTGGTATTTCTTTTTAATTTTGAAAATGCATGGAGCTTTGTGCAGCCACCCTAGGCCTGCTCCAGCCACCCTATGGCAGTCCTATTTTTCCTAGATTTTTAATTTATTAAAATTAATTATTTTTAAGCAAATTAATCTCAACCCTTGATTAATGATATGATCAATTTGTGGCCATTGGATGTTTTGCCCCATTTTCCACACCCCCTGCACGTCCCTGCCATGTTTCTGCATTTGCATTTAATTTTTTTATTTTTTTATTATTTATTTATTAAAAAGTCAAAAGTATATTTAATAAAAAGTTAAGTTACTTTTTCAACATCTATTTGCCACTCCATCTTGGCCATTAATTTGTGAGTTTCATCACATCTTATCCCATTCATCATGTCCATCATGAATTTTTAACCATCCATAAAAAATTTCATCTAATTCCGACACCCGGATTGCAATTTATGAATTTTTTTCTATTTTTCCACAAAAATCCAAATTTGGATTAAAATATCCAAAAGTAATACTATTTTGTCTTGTAGTGATTAATTCTCCTTTTGACTTTTTGTGATTAGGTTAATCAAGTGATTAACTCTTAATCTCATATCTTAATCCACAATTACTATGCACGTTTACTATTCACGTGCACTATTCACGTGCACTATTCACGGGATTAAATTCCTAATTGCATTATTTCAATCTCCAATACACATATCTATCAATATAATTCATGAATTTTCATTTATTCATAAAATAATTACAAAATTATAAATATTGAAATGACGCGTATACGGTCAAAATGATGCGTATACGGTCGGGGTTTCACAGAAGTAGCTGAGAATTATTAAGTGTGCATAACTACCATCTACAAGAGCTTTAAAGAGATCAAGCCAATCAAAGAGGAAGAACTTTGCTTCAAACTGCAAGAGCTCAACTACTGATCATTCAAAGCCAATTCAACAAGTTCTTCTCTGCGCCAAACTGCTTTTACACAACTGTAAAGTGTAGTTTTCTTATTGTTTCTTTTGTATGTGTTGAACTTGATTTAGTTTGAGGAACTAAGATCAAGTGTAAGCAAAGTAGTGTGTGATTGGAGTGTAACTCATCACCTACTTGTGCTGTGATTTGTTGATGCCCCCTAGAGCTGGAATCTAGAAGAGAGCAGTGGCTCTAATTGTATTGAGAGAATACAATAGTGGAACCCAAGTCACAAGGAGTGTGAGCTTGGAAGAGTGGAGTAGGGAGGTTGCCCGAACCACTATAAAAATCCTGTGTACTTGATTTATATTTCTGCCATTTACATTACATTGGTTTCCATTTCGTTTCTTCATTAAGGGGACTGGATTAATCCGGGGTTAAGTTTCTGTTTAAGATATAAAATTTTTAAATACCCAATTCACCCCTCCCCTCTTGGGTTTTGCCATCAACTCGGGACCAACAAAGAGATCCGAACTAGTATACATGTTCTTGTTTTTATGGTATGATTTATTATTGTGGTTCGTATTTTTACTTGATTCACATTATTTTACTGAAGTTCTTTAAGTAGCCATTACATGAGACCTATTACATGTTTATTTATAATTGGTAAGATTAGGAGGTTGCCTTAGCACCTAGTGTGTGAAACATCATTTATTAATTAAATCTGTGATGGTCTTCTTTAGCTCAAGGGTTGGTGTGCTCATGTCTCGAGGTTCCTTCATTAAGTGCTTCTTCATCAGGTTACATAGGTCTCGTCAGTCTCGGACGAGGTTCTATAGATCGACCATCTGTTTTGTCGAGACCTTTGAGCTTACTAAAGGGTTCATTCGCGAGCTCCCTTAATGAAGGGTACGAATTGGTAGTGTCTTATTCTTTCGAGAAGAGTTACATTATGACTTAATCCTATTGGTTATCAAATCTAATTTGTTCTGATCCAATCACATGTTCCTTTAGAAGTGGCACTTTGTGAAAATTGTTAGAATCAATTGATAATCCCATCACATAAACATACGAATAAATGCACACAGTTATCCTGAAACCCTCTGCTAATGCAATAATGTCATATCTTGCCATATTTAACCAAGTACACAATGCATGAATGGTTTCTGACTTTCCATATTTGTTCCACCCTCATGGACCCTCCAAAGCCCTTCTCATTTGCCAAGGGGATCGGCTTATGTGGATCACCACCCCAAATTGATGCCCCCATACAATCCAAACTACTGCCCATTTAACTCTATAAAAAACACGTCCTCATGGAACATGTAGCACAAATTTGGATTTCCCCTAGCTCGACTTACAAGTGTGCAAGACAAATGGTCATCCAGCACAACTAGAGCATGGATAAATTTGACACCCCCGAAACAAAATTTCATCTTAACCAATCACAACCACACATGCTAGGCATGTAAGAATATATAAAATAAGCCCAACCTTCGTATTTACTACCTGAGTATGGATAAGTGGTCAAATCCGATGTCAAATCAAATAGATTTTACCTCAGAACCTAGATTATTGAATAAATTTTATTAGATTTCAATGAAACCCCAAACCTTATACAATTCTCTAGTGCTTCCACTCTAGGTTTTTTATAAGAAGAATACCAAATCATTAAACAACATGGTACCTGCATATAATATTTCAAATGTGATTTCCAAAACATTTCATTAACAAAACATAAACCATAAAACCTAATTACCTTCAACGAAGTCCCCTAAAAAATGCTTCGCACCTCACTTCAAATTCAAAGCAATCAATTAATAAATATAATTATTTTAAAGTACTTAAACTATAAACAAATCCTAAGCTCACAATTTTTCCATCAAAGCCTTAACTCTCCCTTATGGTTGACTATAATTTAAATCTTAACTCTGAGAATCTTCTTAGCTTAATTGTACACCCTTCTCATATTCTCAATTCTATATCACAGTTACCGCCATAAGGCACATCAACCACGCTAAAAGTCCCATTCAATAAACCCATGTCCAACTCCTCCCCTTAGGGATTCATGACCTCTACTTTTCACATAAATCATTTAGATGTTAAACTCCTAGTTCTACATATGAATGATACCTTAACTCTCTTTTAGCCATTTAATCAGACACTTGATGGGCAATATATGGAGTTCATAGAAACCCTATATGAAATCAATCAAAATCAACCCTATACTTTCAATACATGTTAAATAGCATTTTTACATTGTCTATTCCAAAAGTTCCTATTGAATCTCCCAATTGCCAACATTACACAATCTATGCACAACTCAATATCATTAGAAATAATCCAAATCATCTCTCCCATGTGCAACACTCATATGGAAAGATTAAATAACTCATTTATATTCTAAATATATGTTTATTTAAAGGGAAGTAAGCCACTTACTTAGAATTTAAATTTTTTTCAATTTCTCCAAAACCCTAGTTTGAATCTTAAGATCTCTCCCCCCTTGATGCTTGTTGAAGGTATTGAAAGTGATTTAAAGGGTTTTTGATAAATTTTACAAGGTAAAAAGAATGAGGGAGAAAATGGAGGAAGAAGAAAAGGATAAAAAATAGAAAAATGGCTCGTCTTAATGATGGTTTTTCGCCTATCCCAAACCCATCTTAAGAGAATGAAGTATGGAAGAGTTAATCATGGAAATTGGACATGTCATCCTTCAACAATAGAAGAGACGAGAAGACTTTAGATGATATGGCATATCATGAATGTCCAAAGTTGAAAAATTCAATTGAAGATTTCATCATTGAAATGCTTCTTCAAATAGAAGACTTTGAACTAGCTCCACATTCCAATTTATTTTCTCTAAAATGTCCACCTTCTCCTAAGCTTTCATTGTCGAAACATTAAACAATACTCAAATGAATAATGGGCTGCCTTTATGCAAACATTTGTGGTCAAAAGTCCATTTCAGTTCTATCTTTAAAGAAAAATCAAAGAAGACACTTCTACTAAAATGAAAGTCTTCGACTAAGGAAGTTCAAAATACCATCTAATACCAAGTTTGACATAGTCTTTAAAGAAGAAGAGGATGAGGAGATCACACCTCCGAAGAACAATGATTTAGATACTCCATCTAAATGATGCATGCTAAGACCTTTTTAGTTTTCTTATGCTTAACTTGTTAATGTTTGCTTGATTACATTAAAATCCTATATCACTGTCCTTGAACACACTAACACTCTTAGGTTACTATCTTTGGTTTATTCTTGTGTACTAATTTGCTTTCATGATTATCATTTTTGGTTATGATAAAAAAAGGAGAAGAGAAATATAACCATTCAAAGTACACCAAAATTCTATGTTCTCAACTAATTTGAAAGCATGGTGATAGGAGAAGCAATATTTGATAAAACTCATAATGATTATAATGTTTTATCATCATTGAAAAAGGTGCAAATATGAGATTATGTAGTTACCCCTTTTTGGTTGGTTTGATGTTGATAAAAGGAGCATGCTTTTGTTATCTTGACTTTGATATGTGGTTGAGATTGTTGTGTGCAGTCTTAAGGATATGTATATGAATTATTCTCCTTTAGGAACTATGAAAAGCTTAGTGTGATTGTGAAATTATCTTTTCATGTGTGATGTGACATGATTTGTGAGAAGTCGAGTTTGAAACCCATGGTTATCTTGATAATGGAATATGCTTACAGGATTGCTTGGAAAAGCCCATTGAATTGATTTTGTGATAGGCTTGGTTGGAATGATATATTGACTGTGCTTTTGAGATTCGCTTCACTTGAAATGATGAGTAGTAAATGCTTTTATAATATTGTATATAGATAAACATATTTAAAATGGAACTTTTTTCTAAAAATTAGGTTTAGCAAAATAGGGGAACAGATCAACCTTTTGCCCAAGAAAGTTAGATTGTTTGTCTTGAAACTATTTTGTCTAGATAGATTGTAGACAAAGTCGACCATTACGATTGAAAACATGTAATATTTCTAGGAAGCAGAATTGCAGTTTTTAAAGAGTTTGGATAAGCATGGAGATATTTTAGCTCATCTTCTAGGATACATTTCAAGTGAATTTGAGACTATAAAAGGATGTTAAAAGAGCGCTAAAAGGCATTAAAAAGTTGACGAGATGCGCATATGTCTAATTAAAATGCTCGTTTTAACGCAAGTATATGTGCCAATCAAGTAATAAAGAGTGCGTAAAGTATTGTTTCCACGAGGATTGGTCTAAACTAATTATGTCTTTAAATCCAATCAAGTATGGTGGGATTGATTTGCTCATAACTTTTTTATGATTACATAGGGTTTAATGGTATATTCCTATCCATTTTAACATTTCTCCTTATCAAAGTGAGAAACCTATGCTATACATATGAATCTTGCCTAGATTCACCTTTTTCAAGTATAAATCTAGCAATTAGATCAACTTATAAGGTAGCTACGCTTGAAAAAAGCATCAAACATCACATGCAAGGATAAATACACACAACACATGTATACAACAATTAAATATTCATATTCAAATTATCAAGAACCAATTCAACATGAATTCAGAGTCAACTCATCTCAACATTACATCTCTTGAAGTTTAGCTCATGAACATGAAATCAGATCTCATTGAAACAAAGTTTGAACACATCCCAACAAGAGAGAAAAAGAAAAAATATGTAGAGAGTAAGAAAGAAAAGTTGAAACTTGCTGGTTTTCACCAAACGAGGCTGGATCTTCACTTCAAATCACTCTTGGCTTGAATTCCTTCTTGTTCTCCACTTGTGGTTGCGTCCATGAGCTTCTCTCCCGTTTTCAAACCCTAAGTGTTATAATTATACCCCCCCTCAACATAGCACGAAACATGTGCTCAAATTCACACGTGTGGGGGTTGGCACTGACCCTCTGAATGCTTGCCGACTTGGGGTTTCTGAAATTTTCTTCTAAGGCAATGATTTGGTGCCTGGGCGCCAGAAATCGATGCCTAGGCGCCAAGGTCTTTGGATACACATTAAGTCCTACTTGCACTGTTTGCATTTTTCTTCATTTCATCATTCTCTAAAGTAGTTAGTTACCTCTTTTTACTTGCAAAAATAACCTAAAATAAATAAATGTACTTATAAATGATGAGATGATATTAAGAAATACCAAAAACCATAAAATTTGTCCTAAATTACACTAAAAATGCATGAAATCTCAATGCGGTGCATGAAATGAAAAATGAATGAAAACTAAGCTAAATGAGTTCAAATTCACCAAATTTTCTTAGACCAATATTTAAAACTAGTCTAAAATGATGATAACTCGCATTTTGACGAGTTATCAAAAGGATACCCAAGTATACCTCAAACTGGAGATTCATGGAGGTGTTGTAGTTGTGATTCAAGATACAAGTAATTACTCAAATCAAAGTACCTTTGCACCTATAGATGTGGTGAATTAATGTGATTTTTCATTTAACTTTTGCACTTCATATTACCTTAGTGCTAGTGGTGGTCAAATAAAGAGAAAAGTGAATCATGTTGTTGATTAATTCTCAAGCTCACCAGAAGCTTAGTACTAATCCATAAGACAGTTAAATTGATTACACCATTGTAACTTGAGAGTTGAAGTTGACTAATGGAATTCAAATGGTTGTGCTTGGAAAGTGAAGTAGGTCTATGGTTGATCGAACCACTATAAGTGCTCTTGTCTTTGTGAATTGGTTTGCACTTTGTGGTTTGAATTTGTACTTGATTCTTTTTTTACATCAAGGTTTTTTTGTAATCTTTGCATGAGACCAATAAGTAGTATCAGAGTAGAGTTCTTTGCATGTAAAAAAGAGATTGTATGGTTAATGAAAGAACTCATTTTAGTTAATTTGTAGGTCATTCTATTATACATCTCATACTACGATGGTTCTAATTTTGTATGTTGAAACTTAGAATAAAAATATTTGTTATGGAACACGACATCGAAGTATGGAGAATTATTGTCTTTGGTTTTAACTTACTTAGACCTTTTATTTATATTATTTTGACTTAACAACGAATTAAACAACTGCACCTAAATGTTAGAGCATTTAATATCTTTCAAAAAAATGGAAGCACTAAGCATGCGGGTATTACTATTTCCTGTTGTAAAATAAGGCTCAAAATCATGTGGAGTTGGTAGAGAAAATTTAAATGTAAGAATTTGATAAGACGTTTATGAGGCAATTTGATTAAATTTGTTTTGCATTTCTATCATTACTTGAATTGTTGAATGTGTATATTGAATAACCGGATAAAAGAGGAAAATATTTGATAATGAGGACTGATCCTATTAGCTCGGGCTAAGTAAATGTCTCACTTAGCCTACCTTAAAAAACCTATTTACAACAATTTTATTTTTTTTTACTTTTTTCTTCATGTACTTGTTTATCTAAGTGTATTTAACTTATGAACTAAGTTTTACCATTTTTGAATATGTTTATTTATTTTTTTGAGAATTTTAAACATCTATGTGTATATATATTTAAAATACCCTTATTTTTAAAAATCTAAAAAAAATATTTACACATATCCAAAAATGGTAAATCTCGGTCTATATGTTAAATACACTTAGATAAATAAGTACATGAAGAAAAAAATAAAAAAAATTATTTTAAATAAGATTTTTGAGGTGGGCGAGTGAGACATTTACGTAGTCGGGACTAACAGGATCACTCCTCTTTGATAATTAGGGGTTTATTGTGGGAGTTTTTGAATTCTTAATAATTGAGAGTAGAATAGGGGACAATATATACTGTGATAATTGAGTAGGAAGGAATTTTTGTTGGAAACAATGACTCAAAACAAAATTGACCAAAGTGTAAGTTTTGATGATTAACAAGAACTAATTTGAGGTTAAAAAGAATACTAATAAGTTTGCCAAGTGTTTAAGGAAAGCAAAGAGACCAAGTCGATCACCAAGTCGACTCGGACTTCGACTTGGTACGAAGTCGATACCCAAGTCGACTTCTCTAGGGACTTGGAATGGCCACAGGTGGACAGATTTGAAAATGGAAGGACTGACAGGTGAAGTCGCAAGTCAAGTCGACTCCACTTGCGACTTGGGTAGTCAAGTCGCAGACGAAGTCGACTTCGGAATCGACCTCAAACGACCAAAAGTGTCCAGCGCTGAAATCTGGTTCACGAACATGGCGAAGTCGCAGACGAAGTCGACTCCATGTGCGACTTGGGCGAAGTCGCAGACCAAGTCGACTCCAACTTCGACTTGAGGATTTCAGACTTGAAGTTTGTATTTCCAAGCTTATCCAAAAGATCAAATTGAGAATAATCAAATCCAAAAAGGATGCAAGGACCATTTTCAAGAACAACTCAAGGTTCTCGAAGATCAAACCAAGGATGAAAAAGCAGATCAAAAGAAGCTCAAAGCATTTCCAGCAAAAGTCGAGTCAAGTCGCAAGTCAAGTCGACTTCAGGATCGACTTGAGTCGAAGTCCAAAGCCAAGTCGACCAAAGACTCAGACTTGGAATCTGGAAGAACTGGAGTCGCAGGCCAAGTCGACTCCAGGTGCGACTTGGAAGCCAAGTCGCAGACCAAGTCGACTCCATCTTCGACTTGGAGTATAACGTTCGAATTTTTGAACGTTGGAGTTCATTTATTGCGCGACAACCACTCCTACAACGTTCCAATCTTTCTCACTCTATAAAAAGACATTCAAATGAACGTGAGAAAAGACAATACACACTACACTAAGGATCATAGAGAGAAAAGAAGTGCAAGAAAGACTTTCAAATTCCTTTTCTCCATATTTGAGTGATTTAAAGGAAGAAAGAGCTTCAAACTGCAAGTTGCTTCAACGATCATCATCCAAGCTGCCTTTGATTTCTTCCTCGAGCTCAATCTGCCTACACAAATCTGTAAAGTGTAGTTTCATTTATTTCATTGTCTTGTTGTATAAATCTTGATTTAGCTTGGGTAGCTAAGATCAAGTATATGCAAAGTAGGGTGTGATTGGAGTGAGACTCATCACCTACTTGTGCAAGTGATTGTATATGCCCCCTAGAGCTTTGAATCTAGAAGAGAGCAAGTGGCTCTAGTTGTTATGCCCCCTAGAGCTTTGAATCTAGAAGAGAGCGGTGACTCTAAGTGTATTCGTGGAATACATAGTGGAACCCAAGTCACAACGGAGTGTGAGCTTGGAAGAGTGGAGTAGGGAAGGTTTGCCCGAACCACTATAAATCTTGTGTTCTACTTATTTTTACTGCTTTATCTTATTTGCTCTCCATTCGCTTAAAAAGGGGATTAACCTTTTCAAGGGGTTAAGATTTTTAAGTTTACAAAAGAAATTTTAAAGAACCCAATTCACCCCTCCCCTCTTGGGTTAGGCCATCAACTCGGGACCAACAAGTGGTATCAGAGCAGGTCTTTGAGTTTATCAAAGAGATCTTATTGAAATGGCATCCCAATCTACTTCCGTTCCCGCATTTGCTGAAGGCCAATCCTTTACAAGGCCACCGTTGTTTGATGGGAACAATTTTGGATATTGGAAGCTTCGTATGAAGCAACTCATCATGGCTACCGATATGGACTCTTGGATTGCTATCCAAGATGGAGTAATACTGCCTACCGATGAACGAGCTTCCAAATGGACCGATGAGGAAGTAAGAATAGTGAAGAGCAATGCCAAAGCTATGAACTCCTTATTTTGTGCTCTCACTGCTTCCGAGTATGATAGAGTATCCTCTTGCTTAACCGCCAAAGAGATATGGGATACACTAATCTCTATCTACGAAGGAACTTCTCAAGTCCAAGGGACGAGAAGGAATATTTTGATTGGAGAACTAGAGAACTTTAGAATGCTAGAAACAGAAAATATTTCTGAAATGTTTGCTAGATTCTCTAAGATTACTAATGCTTTAAAAGGTCTTGGAAAAGCAATATCTGAATCTGAGCAGGTTATGAAGATTTTAAGAGCTCTACCCGAATCATGGACTCCAAAGATCACTGCAATTGAAGAAGCCAAAGACCTCAACACGCTGAAGCTTGAAAACTTAATTAGCTCACTTATGTCACATGAGCTAATTAAGAAAAGGAATGAAGATCAACACAGGGGCAAAAGAGCAATTGCCTTAAAAGCCGCACAAGACACCGATGACACATCTTCTTCTCAAAATGACGACGAGATTGCTCTACTCACAAAACGATTCAGAAAATTTGTGAGGAAAGGCAAAAATTTCAGAAGCTTCAAAGAAAGAACTCCCCAAGAGAAGAAGAAAGAATCAACCAAGTGCTACCGATGCGGCGGTTCGGGACATATGCAGGCTCAATGTCCAACTCCCGAAGAAAACAAGGCAAAAGAACAAAGAAAGGATCGAGGGAACAATAGAAGATTCCAGAAATACAAAGGAAGAGGCATGTACGTAAATGATGAAGAATCTACGACGAGTAGCTTCTCAACCGATGACATAGAGGCAGAAGAATGTGCAAGAATTTGCTGCATGACACAAATCGAGCAAGAAGAACAAATTACCTCAACAAAAGACACAAGCAATGAAGAGGTAAGTTCCAAACTCTCCCTTTCTAATTCAAGTTATTCTTCCTCTCATGAATGCCTCAAATGTACTGAATTAGATGAACTACAAACTGCATATGATTCATTATATGAAGAAATGAAGAAATTAGGAAGCAAGTTTACAATTAAGAAGAGACAATGTGATGCAACAATAATTGTAAATGGTAAACTTGCAGAAAGATTAGTCAAATTGAAAGATGAAACTGAATTGCTGAAAATGAAGAACAAATCATTAAATGAATCATTAGCTAAGTTCTCTAATCCAGGAGAAAATGTTAAAATGTTTCTGAATATGACCTCCCAAACACATAAAAGAGGTCTTGGGTATCATACATTTGAGCAAGGAGAAAGTAGCAAATCAAATGAACAAATACTTGAGAAAAATCAAACTAAAAATACATCTATATACAAGCCACAAAAGAAAAATTTTAAGTGGACTAGAAGACCAATGATTGAACCTTTGCATGCTTGGAAACCTACTCCAAGATTACCTTTGGCTTGTAATTTCTGCAATAAGATGGGTCATAAAACTTACAAATGTAATTTTAAGAAACTATATGACCATGGTGTTAAATTAGTTTGGGTTCCAAGAAACACAAGATTTGGGCTTTCAAAGTTAGATCAACTTAGATTAGATTCTATTACTAACCCAAATGGACCCATAAAATGGGTACCAAAAAGATAAGATTTATTTCCTTATTTTTCAGATATGTTTTAAGGCAAAGGCAAACAATGAATGGTTCATGGATAGCGGTTGTTCAAGGCATATGACCGGTGAAAGGAGTTTGTTTCATAAACTTAAGCCTTGCAACGATGGAATGGTTGCCTTTGGAAATAATGAAAAAGGTAAAATTAAAGGTAAAGGAAATATACTTAGTACCTCAAATGCATGCATGGAAGATGTTTTGTTTGTTGAAGGACTCAAACACAATTTAATGAGTATTAGCCAATTATGTGATAAAGGATATAAAGTTGTGTTTGAATCATCTATATGTAATGTATTTGATGGAGAACATATCATGTTTAGTGGTAAACGACATGGAAATGTTTATTTGGTTTCACTTGATGAATTGAATGGTCAATGTCTTATGGCCATTGATAATGATCCATGGGTTTGGCATAAAAGGCTTGGACATGTAAACATGGGAAATATAAAGATCCTTTGGAAAAAGAATTTGGTAGAAGGATTACCAAAGTTGAAATATGACAAAGACAAAATTTGCAAGGCATGTCAATTATCAAAACAACCCAAGATGCCTTTCTCTACCAAAAAGGAAATTTCCACCACAAAGCCACTTGAATTACTACATATGGATCTATACGGGCCATCCGACATTCTAACCATTGGTGGAAAGAAATATGTATTTGTCATAGTTGATGATTTTTCAAGATTCACTTGGATAATTCTCTTAGCTAGTAAAGATGAAGCCTTCTCTATGTTTGCAACTTTTGTGAATTTGGTGCAAAATGAAAAACAGAGTACTATTGTGACCATAAGAAGCGATCATGGTGGCGAATTTGAAAACAAACGATTCATGGAATTTTGTAATGAAAAAGGAATTCACCACACATTTTCTGCACCAAGAACTCCACAACAAAATGGAGTAGTTGAAAGGAAAAATAGAACTATACAAGAGATGGCTAGAACTATGCTAAATGAGAGCAATCTATCCAAGAAATTTTGGGGTGAAGCTGTGAGTACAGCTTGTCATGTTTTGAATCGTGTTACCATTCGAGCAATCTTGAAAAAGACTCCATATGAACTTTGGAAAGGAAGGAAACCAAATATATCTTATTTTCATGTTTTTGGATGTACATGTTATGTTTTAAACAATGGAAAAGTCAACTTGGGAAAATTAGATGCCAAAAGTGATGAGGCTATATTCCTTGGTTATTCATCAAATAGCAAAGCATATAGAGTATTCAATAAACGAAATCAAGTTGTAGAAGAATCCATACATGTTGTATTTGATGAATTTAACCAAACTCCGAGAAAGGAGGATGAACTAAGTGATGCAGATGAGACGAAAGGCAAAGAACAACCAAAGGAACTCGAGCTCAAGCCAGAAAATCCAGAGGAGGAAGAGGTAAGTGAAGGTAATGAATCTTACAAACCTCCAACTGATTTAAAGTTTAAAAATGCCCATCCAATTGAACAAGTTATTGGAAACATATATGAAGGAGTAAAAACTAGAAGATCAAAACAAAACGTTTATGGCCAATATGCGTTTGTATCGAAAATTGAACCAAATACCATTGAACAAGCTCTTAATGATGAAAATTGGGTTATTTCAATGCAAGAAGAGCTAAATCAATTCGAAAGAAACAATGTATGGCATTTAGTTCCTAGACCAAACAATCATACAGTCATTGGTACAAAATGGGTATTTAGGAACAAATTAGACGAAAGCGGTCTTGTAATTAGAAACAAGGCAAGATTAGTAGCCAAAGGGTATTCCCAAGAAGAAGGAATTGATTTTGAAGAATCATATGCACCCGTGGCTAGATTAGAAGCCATACGCATCCTACTAGCATTTGCTTCTCATATGAACTTCAAATTGTTTCAAATGGATGTAAAAAGCGCATTTTTGAATGGTTATTTGAATGAAGAAGTATATGTTGAACAACCCCCTGGTTTTGAAGAAAAGGATCAATCAAAGTATGTTTATAAATTAACCAAAGCGTTATATGGACTAAAACAAGCACCAAGAGCTTGGTATGAAAGGTTAAATAGATTCTTGATTGATCATGAGTTTCAAAGAGGGAAAGTAGACACTACTTTATTCATCAAGTACAAAAATAAAAATATTTTGATTGTACAGATTTATGTGGATGACATAATATTCGGTGCTACTGATGAAAATCTTTGTCAAGAATTTTCTAAGATAATGCAGAATGAGTTCGAAATGAGCATGATGGGAGAATTAAATTTCTTCCTTGGACTTCAAATCAAGCAACAAAATGAAGGAATATTTCTAAACCAGTCCAAATATGTCAAAGAAATGCTCAAGAAATTTGGAATGCAAAATAGCAAAGGAGCAAACACTCCAATGAGTTCGACAATCAAGATCGACACGGACGAAAACGGTAAAAGTATCGATCAAAAGCTTTATAGAAGCATGATAGGATCCTTGTTATATTTAACTGCTTCTAGACCCGATATCTTGTTCAGTGTTTGTATGTGTTCTAGATTTCAAGCATGTCCAAAAGAATCACATCTACTTGCTGTAAAAAGAATTTTTAAGTATTTGATAAAAACTGCCAATCTTGGACTATGGTATCCAAAGGAGACAACCTTTGATCTAATCGGATATTCGGATGCAGATTTTGCCGGCTATAAAGTAGATAGAAAGAGTACTAGTGGAACTTGTCAGTTTCTTGGACAGATGTTGGTTTCATGGTATTCAAGAAAACAAACAAGTGTTGCCCTATCTACTGCAGAAGCCGAATACATAGCCGCCGGTAGTTGTTGTGCCCAGTTACTTTGGATGAAACAACAGTTGAAAGATTATGGTATTGATTATGTTGATATTCCTATTAGATGTGATAATACAAGTGCAATTTGTTTAACTAAAAATCCTGTACTGCATTCAAGAACCAAGCATATTGATGTGAGACATCACTTTATTCGTGAACATGTTGAGAATCATGATGTATGCTTAGAATATGTGAAAACAGAAGACCAAATTGCTGATATCTTTACCAAACCATTAGCCAAAGAATCATTTTATAAAATTAGGAATGATATGGGGATGATAGAGCTAAATTAGGAAAATTAAGATTTGGAAAAGGCAAATCTGATGGGACAAGTCGACTCCATGGGAGCCAAGTCGACTCCGCCAAGTCGACTTGGGAAAGTAAAGTCGACTCCGATTCAGGAGCGAAGTCGACTCCACAGGAGCGAAGTCGACTCCGCGTCGATAGCGAAGTCGACTCCAGAGTGTCGAAGTCGACTTCGCCTAGGGCAAAGTCGACTCCACGCGCGACGGTTCGCATTCGGCCGTCTTCTTCTTTCCTTCTTCTTCTTCCCTCTCTCTCATTTTCCCGCGTCATCTCTCCATCTTTTCCTCTCATTTTCTCTCTCTCTCCCCGGCGACACGTTTTCTCCGGCAAGATCCCCCATCTTCGGCAAATCTCCGGCAAAACTCTCCTCCCGGTTCTCTTTCTTTACTATTTCTTTCTTTCTCTCTGTTCCTTCTTCCTTTTTCCCACAAAAAACCCATCTCCGGCAAATCTCCGGTATATCCTCTCCCATTTTCGAATCCCGCTTCTCCTCTCTCCCGGCAACATCTATTCTCTCTTTCTTTCTCTAAAACTTTCTCCCCTCTCTCTCTCTGTCTTCATCTCCATTTCCTCTCACAAAAAACCCCAAAGTTCTAATCCCAAAATGGCACCAAAGAGAGCCGTGTCTAAACCATACCCCAAAAAGATTGCCACTCAACCTACATCTCACACAGAAGAAGAAGTTCCTAGACGATCTAGGACTCCATCTAAAAGAGCCAGAGAAGAACCATCGACTTCGACTGGGAAACGGGTGCGATTCCAAACCACTCAATCATCCGATCGAGCACCCAGTCAACAACAAGCCCAAACCTCACAGAGTACACAATCTGGAGCAAGCAAAAGGGGTACTCCGGCTAGGAAAACTCAAGTATTGAAGATGCCTACCACTTACTTCCAAACCGAACTCCAGCACAGTCGTTTTTACAAAAGCTTCTATGAACGGAAGGTATTTATACCCAAGATTATAGATTTCAAATTTTTGAAAGATTATGAATCCGATATAGAAGATCTATTGGATTTTCAAGGATGGACCAAGTTGCTAAAAGAGGATGAAAAGGTTTATCCAGATCTTACTCGGATTTTCTATTATCTATGGGATGACGAAAAATATGCAACTTTTGTCAAGGGAGTAGAAATCAAACTTGGAATTGGGATAACTCCAAGCAAAAAGGGAGCAAGGATTGATTTAGGAGAAATATTTGGAGTCCCATTTGTGAATGAGCCTTTACCAGAAGATCTCACAATGGATAAAATGTATAACCAGCTCACTCGGAGCAACAAGTATCATCCGGGAATTAGATTTCTTCGATACATGGATCTATCACCCAGGCTACGGGTACTCAGACTTCTAATTGCCCACTGCATATACCCAAAAGGTGGGGGAAGAAATCAAGTAAATCCACAAGAAGCGGAAATATTATGGAAAGTGGCAAACAAAGTTAGGGTAAGCTTACCTAAGTTATTTCTTGAAGCCCTAGCATCCAGAAAGGAAAATCCACGAGGAGTTCTCCCATATGGCACCTGGATCACAAAAATCCTTGAACATTACAAAGTGGATATTGAAGGTGAGCCTTTCGAAGTACTCAAAACCACAAATGCCATTAACAAAGCACTCATCCAAAGAATGAAGATCAATGTGCTTCAACTTAGACCGGAAGCTCCAGAAGAAGAGCGAGACGACGATGCACAAGCTGAGGGGGAGCAACCTCCCATAGCATCACCGGCACGGGCCGCTTCTCCACCATCGCACGGATCCTACTCTCCACAAGGGTCTGCTGCAAGAGAACGGGTGCCTCCAACCTCCTCTGAGGAGGTCACCCTAAAGGAATTAAAGGAAGAAATAGTTGCATTGAGGGCAGAAATGGATTACAAAGAAGACCGGATGACAAGTCTTGTCACCGGCGTTCTAAATGCGCTCGAGGATATGCACTCCCGGCAAGACAGAATCGAGCGGGAAATGCGGACTATCCGCTACCATCTTGCCTCAGGCCGACATAAGAAGAGACCCATGCCTGAACTCGATCCCTACGAGTCGGGTTCAGTTCATAGAGAGGCAACTCCCGATCACGCTTCTCTTGTCTACTCCTCGGCCCACCATTGTCCCATCAAACCTATTCCATATCAAATCTCTCAATTTCAGTTTATCAAATCGTTATTTTTGCTTGATTGACAAAAAGGGGGAGAAAAGATCGGTTTAAGAGTTAGAGTTTCCTTTCGTTTTGGGTTGGGTAACTTGTATCTAGGTTTCATTTTGTTTTTCATTGCATTTTGTAAAAATGAAACAGATATACATGAAAGATGTTTTATGCTTGACATGAATATTTTGAGTGAATTATGAAAATAATGCTCTGTCATGAATATGTATATGCTCTGCTTTCTATGGTAATATGTTTGAATGCTCTGTTTTTACATGAACTTGCTTAAATACTCAAAAAGGTATCAACTCAAATGTAGTTTTGTCAATCATCAAAAAGGGGGAGATTGTTGGAAACAATGACTCAAAACAAAATTGACCAAAGTGTAAGTTTTGATGATTAACAAGAACTAATTTGAGGTTAAAAAGAATACTAATAAGTTTGCCAAGTGTTTAAGGAAAGCAAAGAGACCAAGTCGATCACCAAGTCGACTCGGACTTCGACTTGGTACGAAGTCGATACCCAAGTCGACTTCTCTAGGGACTTGGAATGGCCACAGGTGGACAGATTTGAAAATGGAAGGACTGACAGGTGAAGTCGCAAGTCAAGTCGACTCCACTTGCGACTTGGGTAGTCAAGTCGCAGACGAAGTCGACTTCGGAATCGACCTCAAACGACCAAAAGTGTCCAGCGCTGAAATCTGGTTCACGAACATGGCGAAGTCGCAGACGAAGTCGACTCCATGTGCGACTTGGGCGAAGTCGCAGACCAAGTCGACTCCAACTTCGACTTGAGGATTTCAGACTTGAAGTTTGTATTTCCAAGCTTATCCAAAAGATCAAATTGAGAATAATCAAATCCAAAAAGGATGCAAGGACCATTTTCAAGAACAACTCAAGGTTCTCGAAGATCAAACCAAGGATGAAAAAGCAGATCAAAAGAAGCTCAAAGCATTTCCAGCAAAAGTCGAGTCAAGTCGCAAGTCAAGTCGACTTCAGGATCGACTTGAGTCGAAGTCCAAAGCCAAGTCGACCAAAGACTCAGACTTGGAATCTGGAAGAACTGGAGTCGCAGGCCAAGTCGACTCCAGGTGCGACTTGGAAGCCAAGTCGCAGACCAAGTCGACTCCATCTTCGACTTGGAGTATAACGTTCGAATTTTTGAACGTTGGAGTTCATTTATTGCGCGACAACCACTCCTACAACGTTCCAATCTTTCTCACTCTATAAAAAGACATTCAAATGAACGTGAGAAAAGACAATACACACTACACTAAGGATCATAGAGAGAAAAGAAGTGCAAGAAAGACTTTCAAATTCCTTTTCTCCATATTTGAGTGATTTAAAGGAAGAAAGAGCTTCAAACTGCAAGTTGCTTCAACGATCATCATCCAAGCTGCCTTTGATTTCTTCCTCGAGCTCAATCTGCCTACACAAATCTGTAAAGTGTAGTTTCATTTATTTCATTGTCTTGTTGTATAAATCTTGATTTAGCTTGGGTAGCTAAGATCAAGTATATGCAAAGTAGGGTGTGATTGGAGTGAGACTCATCACCTACTTGTGCAAGTGATTGTATATGCCCCCTAGAGCTTTGAATCTAGAAGAGAGCAAGTGGCTCTAGTTGTTATGCCCCCTAGAGCTTTGAATCTAGAAGAGAGCGGTGACTCTAAGTGTATTCGTGGAATACATAGTGGAACCCAAGTCACAACGGAGTGTGAGCTTGGAAGAGTGGAGTAGGGAAGGTTTGCCCGAACCACTATAAATCTTGTGTTCTACTTATTTTTACTGCTTTATCTTATTTGCTCTCCATTCGCTTAAAAAGGGGATTAACCTTTTCAAGGGGTTAAGATTTTTAAGTTTACAAAAGAAATTTTAAAGAACCCAATTCACCCCTCCCCTCTTGGGTTAGGCCATCAACTCGGGACCAACAATTTTGACCAAGGTTTTCAATAAGTGTCATGTTTAAATTTTTTTATTTAACATTCTCACCTATCTCTCATTTACAATTGGTTTTTGCTCAAAAGCTTTCGGAATGTCAATTTGAAATTTTGCAATTCATTTTTGAATTACATGGTATTTGCTTAAGGACAAACAGAAGTTCAAGTGTAGGCGTATTTGATAATAAATTTTGTGGGCATTTTATACTAATTTGGTGGGTAATTAATTGAGTTTAATATGAAATTTTCTTTAAAATATGTATTTGCAACATTTGATATTAAATATTAATTTCAAGTTATTTAAATAACTTTTGTGATCTTTTGGCTTGAAATTTCAATTTTTATTTGTTGCCATAAAATAAATTATTTTCGATGTGTTTATTAAAATTGTTGTAATAATTGGGCTTTAAATAATTTTTTATATGATCACCACCTGTTTATTAACATGAATTAATAATTTAAATATTTTTTTTAAGCGGGAAATTAAATTCTAGCTGTGGGGCTTACTATATGATCACATGAATGCAGCGAAATCAGCCATCCATTCAATCCAACGGCCAGAAATTCAATGATCAGAAAACCAAGCTGTTTAAGATAATCCGCACTGTCCAATGCAGTCCACAGCTCAGCAAAATTCTAGCTGCCCAACCATCTAATCTTTACCGTCCATTTTCTAACCACTCATCACTGCCTAGATTTTAAAATCAACAGCAACACAATCACAATCGTTTAGACCAGATAAAATCATCCAGCCGTCCAAGCTCATCTGTTGCCCACCAGAAATCTAAAATGTTCAGATTTTAATCCAAGCCAATATAAACCGTTGATAAATCACGTCCATGTCAAGCTGTCCACCGCCCAAGTGATCCCCACCATCCATTATTTTCCAGCCATCGAAACAGCTCAAGATCCATGCATCCCAGCTGTTCATTTTTTATTGAGCAGCAAATTGAGCTGTTCACCATTTGAATTAAATCTAGTCATCTAGATTTTCTCCAAAAAATTCAACTGCCCATATAAATCCTATTCAAGTAAGGTTGTTCGACACATCATGCTGTCCATATCATCACCGTTCAAATAATCATGCAAAAATTTCAATTAATGCATCCCATCCAAACAGCTCTCCAAGTTTGTCCAGCGGCATGATCTAAACCACCCACAGCATTCAGGAAATTATGCATTGACTAATTGATTCCTCAACCAATCCAAGCTGTTCAACTAACGCAGTTCGATTAGCATATCTATTGCGCAAGTTCTTTCTCACGCAATTTTTCAGCTGCATAAAAAGGGATCTAGAGCAGCTAACCAGGGGAGATAATTTTACGCAGAAAGAGCAAGGGGTAAAGAGGAAACTAGAGAGCACGGGGTAAGAAGCGGAGCTGCGAGTTGCGTGGAGCAGCCAATACACTATCGGGGCTTCCAACTAATAAACTTTTTTTTTTCTTTTTAATTTTAATTCTCTTGTTTAAGATGAGTTTGAATTTTAATTTTATTTTGGACTTAAACATACTCGACCAAGCCCTAAATCTAGGGATTAAGATATAACATGCGTACAATATAGTGTGGTGTGTAGTTTTAATTTATTTATGATGGATATTGTTGTTAAATTAATATTTTGTCATTTTAATGCTTGCTTTGTAGATAGGCCCGACATGATTCTATATATTAGGTGATGGAACAGAGATGTGAAAATCTAATATACAATAATCAAGATATTAAGTCTAAAAATCTAAGACCAAGAGAATAGACGTGATGACCTTGAAGAATCTACGAACGACTACAAAACTTAATGGATTATAATTAACTTAATCCCATGAGAATAAGTGGTTAAGAAAATTAGGGTATGTCTTGTGGGTTTCAAGAGAAGATACAAGGGTAAAGGGTTTGTTCTCCTTTAACAAATAATATCCGAATTAAATAAATTATACCATTACCCATTGCAAAAGACGCACGCGAAACCTTAAACCGTAAGTACTTGCATCCCTGTTGTCGATTTTCCAATTTTACACTCTAAATTCTATTTTCTCTTTCTACTTTTATGTTTTTTTTGTTTCACTTTATTCACTTGATATTTGATACGAAAGTATTTAAAACAAAATTTTAAGTACCGAATTTCCTAAGGATTAATAATTTATATACTACAATCAACGATCTGTGCACTTGTGGTTAGATTGGGAACAAAAACCCATTAAATAAATTTTAGCTAAAACCCAAACTAAATCTATTTTACTAAAATTGTATCAACAACCTAGATGGCACCTCCCAAGTTTGTTTTTAAAGAAACTATGAGAAAGGGAATGGAAAAGTAGACGATATATTTTTGTAGAAATCTCCTGTAAAAGAAGGAAGAAATCTAGGAATCATCGTTGAAGAAAAAAGAAATATTGCCAGAGGTGAAAACTATAGCACCTTGATAGCCAAAATGACTAGATTAATAGTCGCTGTAATGGATTTTACAAAAAAAAACCCAACAATAGCTCCCCAGGTAGTGAAAATTACATATGACTTGCTGAACATATTACTATCATTAAGCATTTCAAAATATTCATGCTTTAGATAATCATAAAAAACCTTAAGAAGTAACATCCATCTATAGGTCCATCAACATAAAACACATCATTATATATAAACATGTATCCTACATTAATTAAAATGTCATCACATCAAATATAACCATTTTATCCCATAATATATGTATCTTAAACTTCATCTCAAATATATAATCGTAACTGAAAAGAAAAAATTGTATTCCAAAAGAACAATCACCCTAGATTCTAAGGTCACATAACCAATGGGTAGACTCTGATCCAGCCCTCGCTAGGAAAGTAACTTCCTTATTGGGATCCATCGCTAAACCTGTAATCTAGAAACAAGAAGCCAAATAATGTGAATATGAACCAACTCAGTAAGTAGGCATATAATTGAAAATTGATAGAATTAATTAACACTCATATCATATAAAAACCATATGAATCAAGGCTCAAGGTTTGTGGCGCCCCGAACCGAAGCATCCACATAGTCCTTACTCCGGGATCTTGTCGATTGGTAAGTGTGAATCAGGATTGTTGCCCTGATCACGCGGCGGGTTCTTAATTGGATCTCGTCCAAATTTTTTTTTTCTTTTTCTTTCATCACATAAACATATATCATCATCATTCATAATGGACTTATCCATAACATCATAAATCATCAACTTCTCATATTATTCATAACTTCACAATTTTATACAACCTGTCCTTTTTCATCATATCCCATTAGAGAATCTATTCGTACAAAAATCTACTAACCTTTGTAGATTCCTCTTTTCCTTTAGCAACCCATGCCCTTCATCTCTTGGCTTTCCCCACACCTGTCTGAGGTTGGGAAAACAAAACATGAGTCGAAACTCAATAAGCAAGCATTTTTCATTTTAAATGCATTCCTCTCCATTTGGTAGAAGACACTTACCAAGTGATCAACTACCAATGGAATAGAAATCTTTTCGTAAACTATTTTTAAAAATCTTTCATAAACCATTCATGAAAACCATTCGTAAATTCATTTCTCTCCATTCGATAGGAGACACTTAGCAAGTGATCAACAATCAATGGAATAGAAAGAAACCTTTTCATAAACATTGAATGTGCAAATGCTTCATTTCCACTCCTGACATAAACCTTTGTGTGCGGGTACGCTAGCTCAGGGAATATCTCACATAACATGGTCCAATACGCCGGCTGTCTCCGACTTGGCCTCATCAAGGGGAACCTCTCTTCCTCTTGACGCCTACATGGTTCCTACATGCATGACTTTTGATTTTCCCAGCATTATATACCTCTTACACCAGGTGGCTTGTCATTCTCATGTAGAGAATTATTTGCATCATCCCTTAAAAATATCTTTTGAAATCCATGTGTGCAAATACTTTCTTTCCATTCTTGACATAAACCTTTGTGCGTGGGTACGCTAGCCAGGGAACATCTCACATAGCATGGTCCAATACGCCGGCTGTCTCCGACTTGGCCTCATCAAGGGGAACCTCTCTTTCTCTTGACGCCTACATGGTTCCTACATGCATGACTTTTGATTTTTCCGGCATTATATACCTCTTACACCAGGTGACTTGTCATTTTTATGTAAAGAATTATTTGCACCGTTCATTTAAAAACATCGTTTCAAATCCATGCTTTTCTTTTCAATTCATGTATGAAAATGCAATGCATTCATTTACACATAACATTCCTTTGCCTCCACCTCTGGGGAGGACGCCGTCGGCACACAGCCCATACGACTTGGCAATAGTGAAGGGGGACCCTCTGATCCGCTTTCTACCTCCACCAAAGCCTCTTCCTTATACATCATACATGTGCACATGTCCATGAACGTCACATGATATCAATATGCCGGCATGACTTTTCATAAAAATTCATAAACATTCATCATTTCAAAACATTATAGGAATGACCATCCTTAAACACATTCATAAATACTTGGGAATAAAATCATATTTTCAAAAGGGTTTGCTTGCTTACAAATCATCATTTTCAAAAGGATTGCTTGCTTACAATAAAGCAATAAAATCATATTTTAAAAAAAGTTCGCTTGCGTACAATGAAACAATAAAATCACATTTTAGAAAGCTTGCTTGCTTACAAATCATCATTTTCAAAAGGATTGCTTGCTTACAAATCATCATTTTCAAAAGGATTGCTTGCTTACCTTTGCTTTGCTTCAACCTTACTCCTTTATCCTTTCCTTTTCCTATACAAGGAAAAATGATATTTTATCTATATCATATCATGTCTTCGTGTACTTCCCATGCATGCTTTATAATTATCTATTACCTCATTTCCATAGAGGTTAATAGTATAAAGATACTTAGTCATTACTCATTTATATGGATTTTTATCCATAAATCCTTTGAAAATTTCATCCATATATCCTCATAAAATATAAAAATAAATCTCAACTTTTCCCCAAATCACGCTGTTTACTATTCATGGTTACTGTAGCAATTACTGTTCATCCGAGGTTACTGTTCATGGGTTCCAAAAATTGATATTTTTTCCAAAAATAAAAAATACCATGACATACCTTATGTCTAGTATATCATAGGAAATTTCATACATTTTGATTTTATCATGGGCGTGCCTTGGTCGTTCACCATGCTCCCCTATTTATAGTGTTGCATTTTTCACATATTTGCAATTTACCCCCTTGCTCAAGGTATTTAATTCTAAATATTTTTTCCCAAATCCCATGCAATATTTTGAGCCTTGTGCAGCCACCCTAATCAGCAGCTCCTGCCCCCTAGCTATCCCCTATTTATTTATGATTTTTTATTTATTAAAATTAATTATTTTAAAGCTAATTCATCTCAACCGTTGATTTTTGATAAGATTGATTTTGGGCCATTGGATTTGGTCCCAAAAGTCCAAGCTCCAGAAGCCATAGCAGCTTTTCATTAATTATTTATCCATTTAATTAATTAAAATTAATCCAAAGTCAAATGCTAATTAATGAAAAAGTAAAGCTACTTTTTGATCTTCAAATGACGTTTAATCTTGACCCTTAATTCATGATTTTTGATCAATTTTGGACCACTCATCATGTTCATCATCATATTTTGGCCATCCATAAAAAATTTCATCTCAATCCGATGTCCGGATTGTAAGATATGAATTTTTCTTCATGTTACTTCAAAAATCCATCAAAAATCCGAAAATATTAAATAAATCAAAAAGTTGCTATTTTGTCCTTTTGTGGGAAGTTTCCTTTTTCGTCTTTTATGATTAAGTTAATCCAAAGTGATTAACTTAACATATTCCTTAATCCCACATTTACTATTCACGTTTCACTATTCACGTGCACTATTCATCCGAATTTCATAATTAATTATTTTAACATCTACTCCCTCATAATTTCATATTTCATGAATATATATATTTCATTAATACATTACCTAGGGTTTACAACCCTAGGGTTTTATACGTGTCTAAGATTGGGGTTTCACAAGGTTACCCCTAAATAATGCATGAATGTCTTACTAGTGCATGAATGTCATATCATGCCACATCCAGTTAAGCAAACAATGTACCGATGCTCATTGACCTTCCCATGTTTGTTCTGGCATCATGAACCTTCCAAGGCACTTCTTATCCACCAAGCGGATCGACCACTATGAGTTATTGCCTGAAACCAGTTCACGTACGATGCAAACTAGTTCTTATCTGACTTGATAAAAAAAACACATGCCCTCATAGAGCTTGTGATAGAGCGTAGATAAATCCAGCACCCATAAAATAAAATCTGTCTTTCAAGTCAATTACAAGTACACATGCAACATATGCTATGCAAGCAAGAATGTATAAAAGATGCCTAACATTGGGATTCATTACCCAAATTTGGATAAGTGGTCAAACCCAATGTCAAATAAAATAGATTCACTTGAGCATCTAAATTATGCAATTAATTTTTTTTTGGTTTCACTAACCGCTTAACCCTACATGATAATCTAGGGGTTTCGCTTTTCCATAAAAAGCATTCGAAATTATCAAACAACATGGTGTTGAAATGCAACATTTCAAACATGATTTCTAAAACATTTCATTAACAAAGCATAAACTGTAAAACCTACTTACCTTCAAAGAAGTCCTTCCCTCAAAAAAGCTCTGCACCTCGAATGTTTTGTCATGTTCCTCCTAGCATTTCAAATTCAAAGCAATCAATAAATTAATATAATCATTTTAAACTACTTAAATTACACACAAATCCTAAGCCCATAACTGTCCCATCAAAAACTTAATATTCTCTTTAGGTTAATCATGGTTTAAATCTTATCTACAAGAATCTTCTCACCTCAATCGTACATCCTTCTTTTCCAAATTTCCAATTATATACCATGGTTCCACCCATGAGGCACATCATCCACACAACAAGTTCCATCCAATATACCCATGTCTAAGTCCTCTTTGGGATTAATCACCTTTCTTATAACCTACATTGTCTAGGTGTTAAACTCCCATTTTTGCATGTGAATGACACCTCAACCCTCTTTTAGGCATTTAGTCGGACACTTGATGGGCACTATATGAAATTTGCCAAAATTTACCCTATATATTTAATACATGTTAAATAGCTTTTTAGATCATCCATTCCAAAGGTTTCTATCAAATCTCTTAATTTCCATCATTATACAATCTGTAAACAACCTCATATCATTAGAAATAGTTTCAATGATCTATCCCATGTGTAATACCTGTATGGAATGATTAACAAACTCGTTTATATTCTAAATATATAATTTATTCAAAGGGAAAATAAGCCACCATTTGGAATCTTGTTCTTCTTCATTTTCTCCAAAATCCTAGCTTAAATCTTAAGATCTCTTCCTCCTTGATGCTTGATGAAGGTCTTCAAAGTGATTTGGAAGGTAGGGTTTTAGATATGTTTCATAAGCTAAGAAGAATGGGGGAGAAAATGCAGAAAATAAGCAGTGCGAAAATGGCCTGCGTCAACAATACAGATTATGCTTTTACTAAAATGACCCCATGTGATTCCTTATTTGCACACCTACTCTCCTGGAACATGGGTTGTGTGATATAAAACATGTGTCCGAGCAACAACATGATCCCGTGTGATTCTGCCTTGGTACAAAATTCCCTTTAGCGAGAACATGGGTTGTGCTGTTAATAACACTGGCAATGTTGCTTCATATTTATTTACAGGTGCCGGTTCAATGCACCAGGGAGCATTGAGCCTCAATGCTCCCGGGTGTACTTCACTTATTTTTTTTTTGAATTTTTTTTATAGAAATGTTAATGTAAATATATTTAACATGTGTATCAATTTTTATCATTTTTGAAAGTTTTTAGATACTTATTTTGGATTTTTTAAAATCAGTGACATTTTTAGTAATTTTAAATTATAAAATGCCACTGATTTTTAAAAATCCGAAATAAATATCTAAAAACCTCCAAAAATGGTAAAAATTGATACACATGTTAAATACGCTTAGATTAACAAGTTTATAAAAAAATTTTGAAAAAAAATTAAAAAATAGGTATATATGCGCAGGAGCATTGAAGCTCAATACTCCCGGGTGCATTGAACTAGCACCCTTTATTTACATGTCTATTTTGAAGTTTTTACCTACTTAAATGCTTATGCTAAACTTGTATAGTCACAATACACTTAAATCACATCTTACCTTCCATACACGTCAACTCGTACTATTTAATCCACGCACCATTCATCAACAATTCACCATCCCAATGAACTTATAAACTATAATTTCTTTTAGGGGTGCTACTTCCTTGACCCCTGCAAGGTGCATTGCTTCCTTGACTATATAAATTCCTATACTTAGGTCTATCAATATATCAAGATCTTGTAAAGCTTTTCTATATTTATCTTGAGAAAACAAATGATTCACACACTTGTTTTGTAAAAAAAATACAAATTTAATTTATTGTTGAAGAATTTGCTTTTTTTTAATCAATCTGTCTTATGAAATATTTCTCATTCAAATGTTTAACCACTTTAGACTGAATTCGAGATAAGAAAGATTTATTGAACCTAACTCCTATAGCATAATTGGTAAATCTATTCTTAGGAGAATGATGTATGAAGAAGTCAATGATGGAAACTAGATATGCACCCTTCAACACTCGAAGAGAAAAAGAGGACTTTAGGTGAAATAGGATATCATAGTAAAAAAGATGAATCTCAAGATACAAATTAGAGGAATCTATGAGAAGGTAAAGAACCATCTTCTCCTAAACTTTTGAGTATGATGAGAACCTTGCGATTCTTATTCAAAAACTTAAACCTTTATTCACCAAGACCTTCCACCAAAACTACATCCAAATCATCCACCATAAAACATAATAGACTTGATATTTTTGAATAGGTATCTAGCTTTCCAATTTTCTTTTGTCAATTTCTTCTTGATTCTTTTGAAGAATGGATGTCTTGAAAATTCAACCGAAGATTTCATCACTGAATGTTTTTTCAAAAAGAAAACTTCTTAGTAAGCTCTGCATTCTAATCTTTCTTCTCTAAAATCTCCACCTCCTGAACTTTCTTCTTCAAAACTTTAAAGACTATTCAGATGAACAATTAGTTACTTTTATGTAAAACATTTCTCGTAAAAAGTCTATTTAAAGTCTATATTTAAAGAAAAATCAATGAAGTTACTTTCACTAAAACAAAAATTCTCTCTTCAACTAAGGAAGTTTAAGGTACCAAGTTTAACATAGTCTCTGAAGAAGAGGAGGATGAGGAGTTCACACCTTCTCCAAAGAAGAATGATTTAACTCCACCAAATGGTGCACACTAAGAAGACCTTTTTAGTTTTTTTATGGTCAAATTGCTAATGTTTGTTTGATTTTATTAAACTCTTGTTTCACCGTACTTAGACTACATACTTGGGTTACCACTCTAATTCAGTCATGTTTACTTTTGTCCTTTCAACTTCATCACTTTTTGCTTAAAACAAAAGGGGAGAGATATAACCATTGAAAACGCACCAAAATTTTGTGTTCTCCACTAATTTGTAAGCATGGTGATAGGTGGAGCAATGTTTAACAAAATTTATAATGGTTGTAGTGTTTTGTCATTATCAAAAATGATCTAGTTACCTTTTTTGGTTGGGTTTAATGGTGACAAAAGAAACATGCTCTTGTTATCTTGACTACGCATGTTCGGACTTGATGATATGTGGTTGACATCGAGGTTTGTTGATTTTGAGGATATGTGAATGAATTATACTCTTTTATGAGTTATGAAAAGATTAGTGTGACGTAGAATTATCTTTTCATGTGTGATATAAATGATTTTTGAGAAGTGAAGCTGAGTTGGAAAATCAAGGTTATGTTAAGATTTGAATACACATGTGGGATTGCTTAGAATAACACGCATTTGAAATGATTTATGGGATATGTTTTAAGATTTGCTTCATTTAATGATGAGTGTTATATGTTTCTATGATTAATGTGTATAGATAAACATGTTTGAAACAGGATTTTCGAAAAAATTTGAATTCAGCAAAAAGGAGAAAAAAGTTAACCTTTTGTTCATAAAAGGTCAACTATTTAGTGGCAAAGCCACTCTATCCAAACAAGCAATAGAAGAGGTCAACCTTTAGGATTGAAAACATATGATGTTTTATGGGTGATAGAATTGTAGTTTTTAAGGAGTTTAGATAAGTGTTGACACCCCACCTTTGGGCCCAAAAATGGATAAAATAGAAGCAAGATCCGAGTCCAAACAAATTCAAGGCAAAAGAAGGTTCAAGCAAGCTAAACGGGCCTTTCCAAACTCAGCCCACGGGAGCGAAGCTCCACCAAGCCTCGAAGCAGGCTTTTCAACAAAACCAGATCCGGCCCACAAGAGTGAAGCTCCTGCAGGCCACCTCAACGGGCTCCACAATGCAGCCCAGACTCAGCAAACGGGCTTAGCCAAGCTACTAGCCCACCAAATCCAGCCCACCAAGCCTCAGAAGCAGGCTTCTCTACAACTTTGGGCCTCTACAACGGTCCACCCAAAATAACGAGCTTAGCCAAGCTCAAGTCCACTCAACCCAAGACTATGGACCAAGTCCAACACTTCAAGTGGGCTTAGCCAAGCTCAAGTCCACTAAGCTCAAGCCCATGGACCAAGTCCAATCCTTCAAATGGCCCAAAGCCCACGATCCCTCCTCAAGCTCAAGCCCATGGACCAAGTCCACGACCCCAAGTGGCCCAAAGCCCACTCCAACACCTATAAAAGGAGGTACACCCCCTCCTCAAGGCACACTTGGAGAGGCATCCCAGAGGGGAGGACGGGAGTCTGTAGCAAAGCCCCGACGTCCCGCTTTTCCCGCTCGTCAAGCTCCACGCCTCTCTTCCCACTTTCCCCTTTTCCATATCTCCCACTCTCTCAAGTCTTTCATTTTCCCCCTTTTCATGACCATGTAAACCACCTCGGGTTGGCAGATTTTGCCATATTTACTTCAATCCGAAGGCCGGAACCCGAGCTCTGTACAACTAGTGCCTTATTTCTTTAAACAGGGGCTGATCTCCCTTTAAAGATCAGTGATGACTCCTTTTTTTCTTTATTTTTGTGTGCGTGTTTAAGTTAACGCCCCGGCAAGGCGGGTCCACGGATTTCAGCATAATACGCTGTCGGATTTGTGACTTGATCCGTGTACGGAAAGCCCCGTCTTAGCTGTTATGTTGCCGAAATCACGAGAAAACGCCCATATGCTAGATTTATCTAAAAACCATGAATCCTAACATGTTTTACCCCATGTGGATGCAGGAAAACTAAGCCCACGCCGCTGTCTTGGAGGCGTTGAAAACCCATCAACACGATCCAGATTTCCAAGGCACGAAAAACCATTCCGAGCCCATCGTAGAGCTCGCGGCGGGTGCTACAGCTTGGCGACTCCATTGGGGACAGCGTTGCTGGTCTACATCGGCGCAAGGGAGACAGAAACTTGAAGATTGGAGCTTCTTCCTCGCTGAATAGCGAGTTCCCGGAGCTTTTCCGTCTTCCGGCAGCGGGTTTCTGGCGTTTCTGCCCAAATCGAGCAGAAACCTGACAAGTTTTTAGGTCCAGAGGCGTTCGGCTCTTGAACAGCAAAGGACCCGCAAAGGGGGCAAACCATTGCATATTAACTCGTAACTGTCCAGACATATAAAATGAACCTAAAGGAACGACCCCCGATAGATATAAAATCAATTAACGCTAAAAAAAATCCGGCGTAAAAATTACATTTTTTCCATAACATGGGTGTTTTCTGGTCACACTTCGAGAAACGCTTCAAGAGAACTGGTCTTCCTTCCAGAGACTCTTCAAGCGAACTGGTCACACTTCCAGAAACGCTTCAAGAGAACTGGTCCTTTTTTCCAGAAACGCTTCAAGCGAACTGGTCACTTTTCCAGAGACGCCTCAAGCAAACACAACCCGTGGACCTCGAACATTCTCACGCGTGGAACTTAAAATAAATGAAATCTGCAAAGAACACAAAAGGACTTGGACTTGCAAGCATCCATCCAAAGGTTGATCTCCTTATTATTTGTTGACAAGTGCTAATCACTTTTATTGATTGCTCAGGTTCTTCACCATAGCTCGAAGGCAAGGCAAGTCAACCGTGGATCGAAGCCCCGTGATTACTAGATCGAGAGCGGCTAGGATGGAGTCCGAGCAATCCTCACTGCATGAAGAATGCGATCACCAGCTCAAACAGTCCATTGAAGCTTATATGGCGGTCATGGACAAAAGGATGCAAAAGCTAGAGGAGGCCCTGTCAAACATGTGACCACCTCTAATAGGCGGCCAGAACACGGCTACACCACCATTTTGTTCCCAAAACCCGAACACGGAACAAGACGGAGGACCCCAACAATCTTCCCATAAATCACGGAACGATCACTATAAAGAAGAGGAGTTGGTCTTAGAGCAAGACCGTAATGAAATTCAAGACCTCAAGAACCAACTCCAAAACCAACTAAAAGAAATGGAAGAGCGAATCCGACAACATCAAGGGGAGGGCCTACCCTCGGCCAAAATAGAAGATCTATGCCCATTCCCCAACATCAAGCTATCCGAGAAGTTCGAGATACCGACTCTACTCGCATATGAAGAAGACTCATACCCAAGGGCTCATCTCAAGGCCTTTTGCGGCATCCTATACCCCTTGGTGAAGAGCGAAGAAGTCTTAATAAGGCTATTCCAACATAGCTTAAAGAAAGACGCCTTAGAATGGTACACATCACTTGATTGCCGGTTAATTAAAACATGGGAACAACTCTCCTTGGCCTTCATGGACCGCTTTTCATATATGTTAAACATGGCTCCCAAAAGGGCCGATCTAGAAGCACTAAAGCAAAAAAAGGGATGAAACATTCTCAGAGTACGTGGCTAGATGGCGTGCCTTGGCGGCGAAGATGAAAAGCCCATTGCCATTGGACGAGAAAATTTCCATCATCATCAACTCAGCACACCCGAGCATCTCGAGCTACCTCATCTCTCACCCATATGTCAACTTTACTCAACTCCTCCAAGCCGGGGACCAAGTGGAGGCGGGAATCAGATATGACACCATCTCCCCATGGCCACAACAGGGGAATGCTATTTATCTTGAACAAGCAAGACAGACATCTCAAATAGCGGAAATCGACATGGAAATCAATTTTGTGAGGGGTAATGCCAAAACCTTTGACCCTTCTATTTTCATAACAAAAGTCCAACTCCAAAATGCTCCTATCATTTTACAAGGCCGAAATTCCAACTCTGTTGTCCTTCAAAGAAAATATGTTGAGCCTGTTATTTTATTAGGAAAACCTGTCAAGTCTATGCAAGAGAATCCTATTTTGCATAAATCCCCTGTTGTTCAAAGAACATCCTCCAATACTTTTCCTACAAACCCGAGAACTCCTCTCAAGATAGCAAGTCAACCAACTTTGCCTCACTTGTCCCCAGAAAATGTCTTCATTCCAATCAACCAACCAATATGCCCGCAGTCTAAAAATGCAAAAGAGAACGTCAAAGCCCCTCACATCTCTACTCCTAGCATCCATCTAAAGCAGTCGTGCCCGATCACGGAAGGTGAAATATTAATCTTATCAACAAAGCAGACAAACACCTCAGAAAAGGAAACGCTAGCCAAAGAGCACAAATCTCAAGAAATTCCTGCGCAAGAAAAGCCAAATGGAAAAGACCATTTACAAGTCACAAATGAAGTTATCCCTCATACAGACAATCAAGCAGAGGCATCTAAAAAGCCTCAACAAACCATCATTAACACAGGCAATGTCGAGGAAGTCGAACAACCAACAAGGTTAGCCCCGGAAGCCGCAGGGCACACAACCATCATCTATCAACCCACCGCCATAAATACATCTTTGTCAACACATCCACAAGGGATATTTCAAAGTGGCAACCAGACAGTCTTTCCATCAAGCTTGGCAGGAAAAATGCCAACAACCAGTGAAGACAATATTTCACAAGGGACAAAAAGCGCACAAAAAACAAAAGGCTGGGGGCATGCCAGAGAAGCATGGGGGCAACCTATCAAAGTCGCATGCCAGAGAAGCATTAAATTCAAGCTACAAGAGATAATTTACAAACGAAGGTTGAAGAGGAAAAGGTGGAGAAAAATGCATCTATATCATCCCGAAGCATGGGGGCAGACAGTTTTGAAGAAAAAGGACACATACTACTTTTACATTATATTCCATCTTGCCTCAAACAAAGTTTGGGACCCGGGAGGCAAGGCTACCTGAGGAAAGGGACAACATCCGCCTTTCTGCACTCTCTATGAAAATGGGGGCAATCTATAACTGCTGAACTACTGCTGCTGGAAACAGACTTCGTCGACCTAAAAAGTTTCAGGGTTCCACAGTGCCGCTTGCAAAGTAAACTTCCAGACACCCGTAGCAACCCCGTAGCCTTGAAGGGCAAGTACAGAAAGCATGATGAAGAGATTTTGAGCCGGACGGAAGAGAAAATCGAGCAAAATCTGGGAAGTACGGCACGCACACGGAAAATTTGGATTTCAGCAGCATGGATCGCGGAAAAATCGCTCAAAATTCGGGAAGTACGGAAATCCACCCGTAAAATCCGGATTTCAGCAGGCGGATCGTGGAAATCAAGGAGGATGCTGACAGACCTGGAAAGTTTTTAGGTCTATAAATATATAGCAGCGCAGATCGCGGAAAAATTGCACAAAATCCGGGAAGTACGGAAATCTACCCGTAAAATCTGGATTTCAGTAGGCAGATCGCAGAAATCACGGAGGACGCTGACAGACCTGGAAAGTTTTTAGGTCTATATATATAATGGCTACACGGCGGCCCTGCGCAGAATTCTCAATGGCCTACGGCCTACAAAGGATTAAAACATCCCAAGATACATCAAAGACAAGAGCCTTACAAGATCAATGCCCTGCAGAAGCAACATACCCCATACATACATCAAAAGCACGAGACAAGAAAGTCATCCAAAAAATGAGCCGGTATTCATAAGGCTTTACATCCAAAATGGGGCATCCAAGCATGTAGATCTACCAAAAAATAATTTGGCCAAAAAAAAAGATGAAGAAAAGTTTTCAATGCATCCCACTGGTAGCCGTAGCCTGAGTAAGGACGTCACCACTCGGAGCCGCGTGACGACCATCAGAGAAGAAATCTAGAGCCCAAGCAGTGCACCCATGCTTCGTGTACCATAAATCATAACTCTCTTTTGGAATACGGGGCACTTGCAATAAGATCGTGCATCCACCGAGCATTCCTGCCACAACATTTGCAATGGGATCGTGCATTCACCAAGCATAGGGGCAAGCATAAAATTATCACACGGCTACAAAAGAAGGCAACCATCTCATCAAGCATGAGCAATTCAGAAACAAGAGAAAAGTCATCATGGTAGCCATATCAAGCAAAAACAAGATTGCAAAATGCTTCAACTCAAAAGACGGAAAGATGTCGGTCACACACAAAGGTATGAAAAAAAAAAATAAGTTGCAACAAAAATGGTTGCCCATCCCGATATAGAAAGGATATCACATGCTCAAAGGAAACAACTACCCTGTCAAGCATAAGCAATATGGAAAAATGGAAGGTCAACACATGGTCACAAAAGAGGAGACACCATAGCAGCCATATTGAGAGACAAGTCTACAAAGTGTTTCAACCCAAAAAGGCAAAGGCATACAAGGGGCTACTCTCTTTCTTCTATCCCAGCAAGAGGCCTACTACAAGGAATGGAAAGGGGTTGCCCACGTCAAACTTCAACAAAGGAAAAGTGGGAGCCATCGCTTCCAAATAATGGCTCAACCACGATGAGAAACGGTCTCCCAGCAATCTCTCTTAGTTTCAGGACAATCCCGAGACATTCTTCTTTCACAAACGACAATGCAAGGAAATACAGGCAGAAAGGAAAGCAATCCACAAATCAAATAGGAAAAGGGAGGAGATACCTACCGATCAATAGCAGCAACTCTAAGGAATGCTGGTGATCTCCTCGCCATTTGACCAAGTGCTCGCCGGCGCTAACAGACATTCGGCTCACCCAAATCGCACCCGCTAGCACCTGTAGTCACCCAACAATGTTATCATTAACATCGGCCGCAAGAGAAGAACAAAGCAAAAGAAAGGGAAGAAGAGAGTGTCACTCAGCGCAGCAACCGATGGCCATTGCCTTGTCAGGCCTGGAATAGCGTCAGCAAAAAGCAGAGATGATTGCCGATGGACCCCCGAATCATCCAGGTAGCGGTGCAAAATCACCCAACAAAAATCGCACAGCCGCTCCACACCGGTAAACAACCAAAAGATATCACCGACATATGATCAATAACAAAGAAAAAAAAGAGCCTTATTGTAGCAACGAAGGAAAAGAGAAGACGACTGAGCAGCAGCAGCGGTGGCTGCGGAAAACAAAGGGGGCAGCGGCAAGCAAATCCCCAGCAACAACAATGGCAGTAGCCGAGGCGGAAGACGACTGGCGGTAACAGCAAGGGTGGCAGCAACGCAGCCCGAACCCAAACCGCGGCGGCGATCCCGGCAATAGCAGCAGCGGCGCGTCTCGGGCAGGCGAACGCGGCAGCCTGAAACAGAGGCCGGCGCGGGAGAAGACGAGCCGAAAGCAACGACGACCGAGCAGTGGCACGAGCAGACAGTAGCGGCAGCGAACGACAGCAGTCTAGGCGGCTGGAAGTGAAGCAGATGGCGACTTTGATGATGCCAATGAAGAAGGCTAGCCGACGGTCGACGTCGGAGAAGACAGAGCAGCGTCCAAGCGGAGGCAGACAAGGCCGACGGGCGAAAAGGAGAAGACTACCACGACGGTAAGCAAACCCCAGAGGCAACTGGCAGTAACAGCGGCAGCGCAACCCAAACAGGAGGCAACGACGGCCGACGAATGGCGCAGTCAGAGACGAAGAAGAAGGAAGATGAACAGACGACAGCGGCACGACGACGGCCCAACAGCAACAGCCACGACAACGACCAGAAGAAACAACAATGGACGGCGTTGAAAGCAGAATCTGGCCGGCGTCAGCAAACACGACGACAGCAGCAGCGAATGAGCACCCAAAACAGGGAAGAAAACCCGGCGGCAGCAAGCAAATCTCGCCGCAACAACCGGAAACGGAGAAGACGGCAATGTGACGGCGACCGCACAGCGGCTATGGTGATGGCGGATTGGCAGAAGTTGGAAACCAAGGAGACGACGTCGGCGGCAACAAGCAAGAAAAGAGAAAAGGGAAACCGAAGAATAAGGCCCCCATCGGAGACCTTAAAAATTGGTAAAAAGGCATAAAGCTTCTCGCCATCTTCAAAAATTGCGAAATCACTCGGATTCAAGACTAGTGCGAAACAAGCTAGCAAGAGCACAATTTTTCAAAAAGGACCACTCTCCCAGAAGAAACATCGTGAGTTCGTAGAAATCGCGAAGTGACCCAAAAAAAAAACAAACAAAAACAAAAAAAAAATAAAAACAAAAAAAGCAAAAACAAAAAAACAACAAAACAACAAAACAAAAAAAACAACAAAAGAGAGAGAGAGAGAGAGAAAAGAAAGGTAAAAGAAAAAAAAAGAGAGTGTTTAGGTCCATGCTAAAAGGGGTGTTCGGCACTTTGCCATTCACCGTCAAGACACCTCTGGCAAAGGGGGGCAACTGTTGACACCCCACCTTTGGGCCCAAAAATGGATAAAATAGAAGCAAGATCCGAGCCCAAACAAATTCAAGGCAAAAGAAGGTTCAAGCAAGCTAAACGGGCCCTTCCAAACTCAGCCCACGGGAGCGAAGCTCTACCAAGCCTCGAAGCAGGCTTTTCAACAAAACCAGATTCGGCCCACAAGAGCGAAGCTCCTGCAGGCCACCTCAACGGGCTCCACAATGCAACCCAGACTTAGCAAACGGGCTTAGCCAAGCTACTAGCCCACCAGATCCAGCCCAGCAAGCCTCAGAAGCAGGCTTCTCTACAACTTTGGGCCTCTACAACGGCCCGCCAAAAACAACGGGCTTAGCCAAGCTCAAGCTCACCAAACCCAAGACCATGGACCAAGTCCAACACTTCAAGTGGGCTTAGCCAAGCTCAAGTCCACCAAGATCAAGCCCATGGACCAAGTTCAATCCTTCAAATGGCCCAAAGCCCACGATCTCACCTCAAGCTCAAGCCCATGGACCAAGTCCATGACCCCATGACACACTTGGAGAGGCATCCCAGAGGGGAGGACGGGAGTCTGCAGCAAAGCCCCGGCGTCCCGCTTTTCCCGCTCGTCAAGCTCCACGCCTCTCTTCCCACTTTTCCCTTTTCCATCTCTCCCATTCTCTCAAGTCTTTCATTTTCCCCCTTTTCATGCCCACGTAAACCGCCTCGGGTTGACAGATTTTGCCATATTTGCTTCAATCCGAAGGCCGGAACCCGAGCTCTATACAACTAGTGCCTTATTTCTTTAAACAGGGGTGATCTCCCTTTAAAGATCAGTGGCGACTCCTTTTTTTCTTTATTTTTGCGTGCATGTTTAAGTTAACGCCCCGGCAAGGCGGGTGCATGTGGGTCCATGGATTTCAGCATAATACGCTGCCGTTATGCTGCCGGATTTGTGACTTGATCCGTGTACGGAAAGCCCCGTCTTAGCCGTTATGCTGCCGAAATCACGAGAAAACTAAAAATCATGTATCCTAACATGTTTTACTCCATGTGGATGCAGGAAAACTAAGCCCGCGCTGCTGTCTTGGAGGTGTTGAAAACCCATCCAACACGATCCAGATTTCCAAGGCGCGGAAAACCATTCCGAGTCCATCGTAGCGCTTGCGGCGGGTGCTACAATAAGATCAAGATCTTTTGGCTTATCTTATATGCCGCATTTCATGTGATTTTAAGGCTATAAAAGTAGGCCGTGGGGAGCTAGAAGGCATTAAGAGAGACACCCAAGTTCATGTTTGAGAGATTCTAACTTGCTCCCTTGTAAAGCGCTTGTGAAGATTAAAGTGCAAGTTGAAGTTACAGATTCATAGTTAATATGATTCAAAGCTACAAGTTCTACAAAAATCAAAGTATTTTTGCTCCTGCATATGTGGCGAACTGGTTTAATTTTTCATTTAAATTTTACTCTTTGTATGACTTTGGTGTTGATGGTAATCAAACCAAAAGAAAATTGAATCAAGTTGTTGATTACTTTATAAGCCTAGTTAGAGCTTAGTACTAATCTAGAAAATAGTTGAATTAACTATGACGACTGATCATTTACGACCGGTCGGAAATCCGGTGATTTCCGACCGGTCAAAAAATATATTTTTTTTTTATTTTTTTTGAAAAATAATTTTATAAACATGTTAATCTAGTTATATTTAATCTATAAACCAAATTTTACCATTTTTGGATATGTATATATATTTATTTTGAATTTTTAAATACAGGGGTATTTAAGTCATTTTAAATATTCTTAAAATGACTTAAATACCCCTGTATTTAAAAATCCAAAATAAATATATATACATATCCAAAAATGGTAAAATTTGGTTTATAGATTAAATATAACTAGATTAACATGTTTATAAAATTATTTTTCAAAAAAAATAAAAATATATATATTTTTTGACCGGTCGGAAATCACCGGATTTCGGACCGGTCGTAGAAGATCAGGTCTCATTAACTATACTACTGTAATTTGTGAGTTGAAGTGGACTAGCATAACTCAAATGGTTGTACTTGAAAAATATATTAGTTTAGTGGTTGGCCAAACTACTGTAAGTGTTTTTGTCCTTATGAATTGGTTTGTGCTTTCTGATTTGAATTTGTACTTAATTCTTTTTAATGGAAAATTTGTACGTGCTTCTTAATTTTAGATCAAGGTTCTTTGAATAGCCTTTGAAGGGACCAATAGATCCCATCAATCAAAATTTGTGGAATCTCTTCATTAGGAGCCATCTTGATGATAAATTAAAATTTAGTTGACCATATTATTTAAAATTATTTATATGTTGTGATATAAAAAATATTTCAATTGGAGTCCTGAACAGGTCATACTTGCTAAAAAATAAATTATAAAAAAATATTAAGATTCATTCATGAATGCATTAGAATATTTTTAATAATTTATAGAATCTCATGGAACCATTCATTTACATACAATAAGTGGTTTAGATGGTAAGGTGTTAAGTTAACATTTTTGAAATTAGAGTATAAATCAAATAGTTTATTACGTTGATTTTATACTTCAATCAGGTTGTCCTATACAGTGGTTTGAGTTTTTTAAGTTAAACAAATATTTAAATACAATAGTATATTTCATATTATCAAGATGGTACCAAATGGAAAAGTGTCATCAATTCCATTCCTGGATTCAGTTTTATTGAATTTGAACTCTTCGTTATTAACACATTCTACATCGGCCCCAAATTTTAAATGGGAGTTTTGGGGCTGGAGGGTGGGGGTGTTGTCCTGGACTCCCATTCACCGGGGAGATTTGAAATTGGATGGGCAGTTCGAAGCCTGAACGCCCTTATCCCGTACCAACTAGGCATGCCCAGTGGGCTATACCATCGCTTTATTCCAATGGTTTCACTCTTATCATATTTTTGAAATTATATAACTGTATTGCATTGGAATACCTTTAAAAGGAAAACATAATTTAATTTCCAACATATTAAACAATCTAGACATTTTTTAAAGATGCTCCAGTCCCTTGAAATAAAATAACTATCCTGAATGTACATAAATTTTCTGTTTAAATAAAGGTTTTGTTCTAGCAAACCAGTTCAAAAAAGTATATCGGTAATGATTCAATACGGCCCGTAACCCTTTTTTCATTTCAAAATATTTTTTTTTACTGTGAATTTGGTATTTGATAAAATTTTTGAAAAAAGATCTTGGTAAAAAAAATTTGAATTAAGAGAAAATAATATGTTTTGGTAGTGATAATGATGAGGAAGAAAGAAAATAAAGTTAAAAATAGATATTGTAGTTGTATAAAAAGATATGAAAAATGATTGAAAAATAAGATGAACCTATAAAAAGATGCGAAAAATAATCGAAAAATAGAAAAGTGTGAAGGAAAAAATGTTAGTGAATATAAAAAAAATATTTTATTATTTTTATCGGTGTTTGAGCTCACATAGATCACACCGTGTGAAATCTGGCAATTTGACAGCTTTTCTAAGGGTGCGATCTAAATAAAGCCTGCATTTATATAAAAAAAAAATTTTGACGGCCCATATATCGGTTAATTTACGAGCGGCTGAATATGATCACAATGATACTTATATAACATGCAGGACATATTTTTCACAAATTTTGATATCTATACATTAACCCTTAAAAGATTCTTTTTAATAATGAAAATTATTTTTGATAGTATGAGAAATAAATAAATGCTAAGAAAAATATAAATTAATTAAATTTGAAAAAAAAAGTGAAATGAAAAAGGAGCCGTGAGTGGGCTCCATGCTTCATGCATACTGAATCATTGCTCTCAATGAACTTTTCCATTTGTGCCCATCTTCAAGATTATTTGGAATATGCTCCTCCCGTAATTTTTTTTTTTGATTGGAGCTCCTCCCATAACTATGTGTTTAACTTGCAAAAAAAGAAAAAAGGTCTCTTCCAAATAAAAAAGCTGCATAGGTCCTATATGATGAAAATGTAGAATCAATGTAATTAAATGATTAAGGTTGTGGAAACATTTTTTTTCACGAAAATACCGATCTTCATCACTTCTACTTTTTCATGCATTAGTCTTGATTCTTCAAAATTGTATAATCAAATGTAATTAATACCATAATTTCTTTTTATATCTATGTATCCATTAGTTATTTCACACGTACATTAAAAGCAGTGGGTATGTGAAGGATCTCGTAGAGTATTCGTGGATACTAGAGAAATTAGTGAAAATACATAGGTATATAAGGTATTATAATCAAAATCCATAAATATATTTAAGAATTTTCTTGGTAGTTATTATATATATATATATTTATAAAAGTGGGGGTCTCACTTAGGTCCCATCTTGTGCGTAATTTGACAAATTTTTTTATTTTTAAAAATAAAAAGTAAAACTTAAAAATGATCAAATTTCACATGAGGTGTGATTAGATTGAGTTTAAAAAATGGCAATAGAAAATAAAAAAATAAATCTTTTTTATTTTTATTTTTATTTCTTCCCGTTTCTGGCGATCATATGTAATTGGCGCGCCTACCCGATTATCATACCAGATTGTTACTGTCGATAATAATCAAAGACTCAAAGTAGGTTTTAACCTTTAACAAAGGCAACAAAAATCTAATATCGCACCCAGTTAGGCATACGTCCTTTTCCGTGCCTGGCACTCGCTTGAAATCTCTTTTTGGAAGTGTTTATGTGCGCGCGTGAGTAATCCCAAGAACTTAGCTAGAAGTTGCAATGGAAGATGAGTGGAAGGTCCATTCCATCACATTCATTCGAATCAATTTAGTTTTTTTAAAAAAATACAAATTCCCCCATTTTGGATGATATATTCCCAGAATAAAATATCAAATGAAAAACATTGATTTTTTGGAAGATGATATTCCGAAAGTCCCCCCTTGAAAAATTTCGAATGCGATTCATGAGGTGACCGAACTTTTGGAGCATCTTTAAATCTTTTGCTACAGATAAGTAAGCCCTCCTTCCTAAAATTAAGATGATTTGGTCCTTAGATGACCTTTGCAGGAAGGTAAGCTATCAGAGAATCAATAAATGGAGTTAGGGCATAGCTTAATGGTATGACATGTGGGGTGCGTAAGTGTTGATTCCAATGCCACCGGGGCCTGATTTCCAATGTATTCCGATGTAATCAACAGAAAATCAATATATGAAAGATTTGCCAACATCGAAATAATTCTATCCGGGGGAGTAATAAATGGTCCAATGTACAAGGACAACTAGGTAGAGCTATGTATTAGAGCAATATTTGCTCTCATATCTATGAATTTTTACATAAATTGCATTTATGTCTATGATTTAAAACGTATCCCAAATTTGCCTATTAATATTTAAAATATTTGCAATTATACTATCAAGTTTCAACCTCTTAACCTTCTTAATTTTTTGACAAATCCAAACTGTATATTAAATTTATTAATGTAAATGTAATAAATTTAATAGACCAAATCCACCTTAAAAATATTATTACCTTTTTGATAAAATTAAAATATTAGTCAACTTACCAAATCTACCTTAATTGAATTATTGGTGAACACTAATAGATATAAATTTATGAAATTATTTTACAGAGATATTTCTATGAAACCTCATTTATTTTTAACATTTAGATAGTCGTTGAAAAATTCACTTAATCTATTATGTTTAGCATTACTTATCTTATTATGGAAACTCTTTCATTTGTCGAATATTACTATATATGAGCCTCATTTATAAACATGTAAAATCAATGTAATAAATAATTTAACGTTAAATTCTAAATTTTAAGTAACATTTTCAACATCTACACCATTTAAAATATCATTATTACATGGATAAATGATTCTATAAAATATCACTACATTTCAATACATATATGAATAGATCTAAGCATTTTTTATAATTTACACATAAATGTACCTACTTTTTAGCAAATATGACCTATGCACATATTGAATTTAGATAAAACTTATCTCATAACTAAAAAAATGATGCTAAATACAATGAATAGATTGAATTTTTTATAAAACATTAAAATCTTAAATTTCGAGAGGGTTACATAGAATCGCTTTTTTGTAACCTGTTACATAGGAACGAGCCCGATTATTTTAAACTTGATCTTTCAAGATATCCAACTTGGTGATCTTTGGAGTATTAAGTAAAGTCATGTTAATAAATTTCAATGGATGGTTTAGATTTATCAAAAAGTTAATCATGTTTATTGTTAAAAAACTAAGAGATTGATTCTTGTAGGCATAGCTGCAAATAATTTAAATATCTATAATTATATTCGCAATAAGATTTACATCATAGGCATTAATTCAATTTGTGTAAAAACTATATGTATAAAGCAAATAAATCTGCGTTATGTATAGATTTTGGCCGTTGTGTGGGTCTAAGCTGAAATTGTCGAGGTTTCTCACTGATATATTTTTTTGGGAGGACAAATCATAAATTTGTTTTGGGTGGATTCGCAAGTAGTTGAAATTGCCAATTTTCTAAGTTCTCACTTTTGCAAATAGCTTGTAAGTCGAATTTTTAAACATATCTTCTAAGTTATGGCAGCAGTGGTCTTTGACATCATGTTTGTTTGCCATATGTCACAATGACCCCGAAAACATGGTGATGACCACTTCTTGGGCTTTGCAGCTATCATCCGGGACTCAAATGGGTTTTTTATCACAGCCAGGGGCTGGAAACGAAGCGGTACTATGGAACCATTGTGCATGGAGGCAACAACTTTTCTCTTGGGTCTCAAATGGGCTCTCCAGCTCGGTCTACGGAATGTTCAAGTTGAACTGATTCTCTACTACTTTTCAATTATCTGGTGGCGGACGAACATATCCTCTCACCTGCGGGGGTTCCCATTGAGGAAACAAAATCTCTCCTATCATCTAACCAACACTGTTCGGCCCATCGCGTCTTAAGACAAGGAAATGCTGTCACCCATTCTTTAGCAGATTTTGTATGTATTTCTTTTTTGGATAGTCAGGTTTGGTGGGGTAATCCCCCCCAAATTCTTTTGGAGAAAATTTGTACAGATAATTTTTTAGCAATGTTTTGCTCGGATCTCCTTATCCCTTCTTCCCCTCGTAGTGCAAGGGAGTTGGGATAGGGTATTTCCTTTTCATCAAAAAAAAAAAAAAATTGGCTCTTAGCGAGGGCTTTTCTATGGCTTTGGTTCCCAGCCATTTATTAGCATTATAGTTACTATGGTGAAGGTTGGGGAAAATAGCTAATTAATAACTATTTCTTACTAGGCAATTAATAGAGGAAAAAATATTTTCAGGGGTTTTTAGTAATCTAGAAAAATGCTTTATATTATTTTTGGAGAATTAATATGGCGATATTAGTTAAAGAAAAAGAATTGTTTATATCGGATAGATTCTCTATTAAATTTATGATACAATTTCAATAAATACGAGGTCGATGTTGGTAAAGAAGTTTGTTTTCAACAATAGTAAGTTACTTCGGAAAACAAAAAAAACAATAGTAAGTTACAACTTTTCCTATCGTTTTCATACTTTTCAATTTGATGGGTTGTTGAGTGAATTAATTAAAAATAAAATTTTCACTATTATTATTAAGTATTTTTTCATCCATGCCCACATAATTTGGACACAATTGTAGGTGTATCTCTTAGGTGTATTTCTTCTGTTAGGGTTTAACAAATGACTCAGCGATTGAGTCTCTCTCCTTTTAAAATTTTTTTTTTTATGGAAAGCGACTGAGTCTTTGAGTGGCCCAGAATGAGAGAACTGCAAAGTCGGTGGACTAGAGACTTAGGAGTTGATGAGTGGCCAGAGACAAATTGTTAAGTTCAGATGGCTATGTAACTCGAGATATAAAACCTTAAAGAGAAAGAATCGAACATTTGCATATGTACACCATTGACAAAATAATCTAGATGAAAAGCTTAAAAGTACAGTAGTTCTGTCAACTGATCTTACTCTAATCTCCAAGACTACGCGTTGGATTTCCATTAGCCAACTACTCATAAATACGTCATAGTGGTACAGTTTCACAATTGTTTTATGAATTTTGCTTGTGGCTTCCACATGGCTCGTGAAGCTCTTTACACAAAGCAACTTTCCTCTCGGCTTGGATAACCGAGTTGTGGTCATTTACGACCGGTCGGTCGAACCCAACATTTCCGACTAGTGCGTTCAGCTGTTGGATTGTGCGGAATGATTTTCGACCGTTGGATGAAACTTGGAAAGATGACACCGCAATAGGCGAATTAATGACTGAGAAAATACATCCCAGCCCCTGTCAGATTGGAAATATCCGACTGCGCCCCTCCCTCACCCCTATCGTCTCTCTCTCTCTCTCTCTCTCTCTCTCTCTCCCCCTCGATCTCTCTCGTCTCTTGACGAGCTGCGTATATGTCTAATAAAAAAGCTCGTTTAATGCATCGTTTAACGCAAGTATACGTGCCGATCAAGTAATAAAGGGTAAGTAGAGTATCGTTCCTACGAGAATATTGTCTAAGCTAATTATATCGATTACTTCAATTGCCTTGAGTGGATTGAGAGATTTTAAACAATTTTAATTGAATGTGTAGAATAAATAGAAAGTAATGAGATAAAGTATAATGGAGGAGTAGAATCATAATGGGGGTTTGTCAAGTTGGATGAGTAGATGGGATAGTTAGGATTCCTTGATTCTAAACTATATTAAATCGGTTCCTTTCATTGGATTATGTAGGGATTTCCTAGTCCAGGTTCAATATTCTTTATATATGCCTTCCAACACACGTAAAGCTAATTGCATAACACCCAATCGCTATGTTCCCATGCAACTGACTGTTATGGAATTGATTTGCACATAGTCTGCTCATAACTACACAGGTTTTAACGGTATATTTCTATCCATTAAATATTCTCTTTTTGCTAAAAGAGAAACCTATGCTTTATACATGCATATTGCCTAGATTCTCTTTTTTCCAAGATGAATCTAGCAACCAAATCATCTTATAAGGTAGCTAATCTTGTAAAAAGCTTTAAACACCACATGCAAGGGTAAATCCACATAGCACACATACACAACAATCAAATATTCATATTCAAAATATCAAGAACCAAAATAACATAGTTTAGACATCAGTTCATCTCAACTTCCCATCTATCGAAGTTTAGCTCATGTACATGGAATCAAACCACATTGAAACCAAGTTTGAATTCATTTCCAACAAGAGAGAAGAAGAAAATATGTGGAAAATAAGAAAGAGAAGCTAAAACTTGCTAGTTTCCACCAACAAAGTGATTCTCTTAGCTTAAAAATAATTTCTTTTCTCCCTTTTGAGTTGCTCCCACTCGTGCTCTCTCCTCTGTTCCTTATGCCCTAAACGAACCCTAAGTGATGATTTCTACTCCCTTGCTTTTAGCATGAGACACGTGCGAAAATGCACATGTGTGGGGGTCGGCGCCTAGGCGCCAACTCTCTGGAAGCTTGCCAACTTAGGGAGTTCTGGAGTGTTCTTGTGAGGCGGTAGGTTGGCGCTTAGGCGTTGCTGGTCGACACCGGGGCACCAGCCTGCTTGCTTCTTCATTTTGCGCATTTCTTCATCTCGACACACTCACAAGCTTATAGTCGCCCGTCCTTCCTGCAAAACCAACTAAAACCGAATAAATGAACTTATAAATATCTATTTTATATTAAAAATGCATAAAAACTACATATTGTACCTAAAATGCACAGTGCGTGAAAACTAAGCTAAATGAATGCAATTTTACTACATTCTCTTGAACTAACATGCAAAACTAGTTTGAAATAAGTCGTGATAACTCGCATTTTCATGAGTTATCACACCCTCAAACTTAAACATTGCTAGTCCTCGAGCAACACATGAAAGAAAAATGAATGACTGAATGAGGACTTTGTCCACTCAACTTGATTCCAATTATGCTTCTGACAATCACATTTCTCCATTCAACAAGGCAAAGAACAACCTTACATTGAAACAATGCATAAAAAAATCATCAATTTCCCAAAATAGGACATGTGTTTTCATTTTCATTCTCGGATCAAGTTATATGTAAATGTCAATGTTATTAGTCCAAAGTAATAATTCAATCCTGCTAATCTTCCTCCTGATTAAAAGAAACTAGTTAGAAAATCAACACAAAACAAGTGAACCAAGGTTTAAACACAACTTTCTGGTCAAAGAATATGAGTTAATTCACTTGATCTCGTTTTGCCTAACTACACGTTCTCCCCCCAACTTATTGCATAACTCTCCTCACCATATTTCAGGGTATCTGGAGAGATGTTTTCTATCTTTTTTTTGGCTCCCCTCACCATATTTCAGGGTATCTGGGGAGAATTTTTTTTAAAGCATTATTACTGTGACTTTCTCTTGCCTTTTTACGTAAACCTTGACATTTGTTGATGCCAAGTCCTGGTTACTCAGCTTAGGTCAGTCACCCTTTTCATTATTCTGATAATTTGATAGGGGTACTGAAGATGCAAGTTAACCCATTTTAAGTCCCATAAAAAATTATAAAATTTTACTCATTACTGAGACAATTTATTTCCTTAAAGCACGTGGTTATCACACGTTTAACTAAGTTCTTTATCATTTCAGTTGAAAAAGATTAGCATGGAATTGAATTATAATAATGTACTATGATATTTAGTCCAATTCATTCACATGTTACTTGTAAATTTCCTTAACACATAGTCCTTAGCATGAATTTCTAATTTTTCATGAAATCGATTTCAAGTTAAAGTTTTTCTCAACCTTGCATATTTTTCATCAAAATGGATTGAAACAAGATAATTTTCACAAGCAGAATTTGACATGATATGCAATCTAACACATTTATTCAAGATATGAACGCAAACACACAAAAAGGAGTTATAAACCCCCTTCCAAATTTGAGGGATGTATTGTCCTCAATGCATGAAACTACTTGAGACCTAAATGATCATAAACTGAGAAATAAATAAAAAATAAAATAAAATGGAGAGGATAGGTACTCCCCTAGGCATCTGATGTGGAGGAGTCAACGTCATGCTCACTTTCTTCACCAGGCTGATGTGAAGACTAACCGAAATAGGCTCGAAACTCGGGAGGTGTCGACGGGAATAGTGGTAATGCCATCAAATCAATCTGTCGGTCCTCCATGAGTCTTCGAAAATGCGCCACCATAGCCCGATTGGACTGCTGTAGAAACCGGGCTTGGGCTGCCATTAAATTCTCCAAGTTGGTTAGCCTCACACTAGTTGGGAGCAGTTGAGACGAGGAAGTAGCCAGCGGTTGTGCTGTTGGACGAGTAGTGGCGATTCGGACTGGGGAAGGTACATGGAAAGATAGGTCATCGACGATGGCTTGGCAATTCAGTACCTCTTCTATGGCCTCCCATCGAACTCCAGCTCTTTTGCGTAACCCGGTGATTAGCGATGGTAACCAATAACTGCCTCTAGGTGCCCGAGCACTGGTGCATATCTAATTGTACCAGAATCTCCTCACATCCATAGACAAGTCCGAGTATATAGCATGTAAGAGAAGCGCCCTATCCATGGTGACATCACTTAAGTGGGTCGACGACATCAGTCTGGCAGAGATAAAATAAAACATTATCTTCCGATGATATAGGAGATCACCACGCTTGAATGGTGTTAATTGTCCTCCTGTCAATTTCCACTTTGGTGGTCTTCCATAATAGCCCCAAGTGGTTGCAATTATATCCCTTTTGTATCCCTCCAACAGTTCCTCATATTGATCCGGGTGATCAATATTAGGCATCTCATAAAAGGCGTTGATGGCTTCGGGATGAAAGGGAACTATTTTGCATCTGACCTTGACTTTGCCCTGATCATGCTCAACTGCATTGGCGTAAAATTCCTTCACAATTGGTACAATGGCCGGCTGTGGCTGTGCAATGAACTTTTGCCACCCCTGGGCATTGATTGCATTGATGAAAACATCAGAGAAGGAATCAATTTTAATCCCATGGTCAGGTATAAGGTGCCTCTTTTGCAATGAATCAGTGTACTACTTAAACACCTGAGCTGATACAAAGCGGTTGGCATCAAAATCAACAGGGTCTTGAGTTTTCTTTCTTTTGGCAGAGGAAGAAGAAGCCATATCTCCGATATGTGTATTATCACTGAATCAACCAACCCAATGAAATGCCAATCCACAAGATTTAGTAGGCCAATCCAAATTAATCACCACTCCGTACTCCACAATTCCAAACCACACTTCCAATCACCAATACTCAATCCCAATGCACCATATCACATTCAACCACACATGGATTCCACAATCAAGAATATTAGGCCAATCAAAGAACAAGAGAAGTTACCCCTTTTTGCTTGCTATGAAACTTTGAAGTAGAGGGCCGCTCTGCACTAGCACCGCGGCACAGATGTGTGGCGCCTAGGCGCCGATCGACTGCACTTGAAAATCCGGCGCCGGTCGAAAATGGGGAAGGAGATGGGGACGATAAGGAGATGGAAATGGAGGAAAAAAGGATTAGAAATCAAATGTAAGAATGAGGCGTAGGTTTAGGAGATGGAGAGCTTGATTTGGGGGGGATTAGAGGTGGATCTAGAGATGGAAGAGGAGTAGAGATGAAATGGGAGAAGGAAAGGAAATGGAGGAGAGATTGGGGGAGGTAAAGAGAGAAATGGAGGAGAAATGGAGGAGCTAGGGTTTGAAGAGGGGAAGAAGAGAGAAAATCGGCGTTAGGGCTTGGGGTTAAGGTTTTAACCCTAACCCGAGCTGACGTCTCTGTTGAGCTGCTCACGTAGTGGCGCTGGGGCGTCGATGGTGTGGCGCCTAGGCATCAACTTACTGCCTCCGCAAAAATCGGGACTCATCTCATGGCGCCGGGGCACCGAGTTGGGGCGTCGCAATGCCAATGCTCTTTTTCTCCACTTTGTTCTAGCCACCAACATACTTCATTGCTTTCCCATAACTTGAACATTTGGTGCATGGAACAAATTCACATAGCCTTACTTGCTTGTCATACCATGATCTTGAGCTCTTCTAATTGAAGAATTAACTTTTGTATTCCAAAAAATCATGAGAATTATCCAACCGATTGAATAGGAGTTGCATGCTTGGTTGGTCCAAATACTTTTCAGGTTTCCCTGCTTCAAGGCACATAAGATAGATCATCGATCCATGCCTCAAGACAAAAATAAAAAAGAATAATGGGTTGCCTCCATTCGGCGCTAAGTTTATTGTCCTCAGCCCGACATTCCATCTTTCGATGGATCTTCCAACGGCACCACCTCCTTGCAGCGCTGTATATCTTCCCCTAGATAATATTTTAATATCTGCCCATTTACCACAAAACTCCTATTTGATTTTTTATTGTACACTTCCACTGCCCCATGATCAATTGATTTTAACACAATAAATGACCCTAACCATCGCGATTTGAATTTTCCCAGAAAAAGCTTTAATCTAGAATTGAAAAGCAGGAGTTTTTGGCCTGGCTCAAATCACCTCGGCAGGATCTTTTTGTCATGTCATTTCTTCACTTTCTCTTTATAAACACGCATCCTAAATTCATCCAGCTCATTAAGCTGCAAAAGTCTTCATTCACCTCCTTATTGTATATCCAAATTTAATTTCTTGATTACCCAATATGCATTATGCTCCAATTCAAATGGTAAATAGCAGGCCTTACCATACACCGACTGATAGGGAGACATTCGCAGCAGCGTTTTGTAAGCAGTTCGATATTCCCACAAAGCGTCATCCAACTTGAGGGCCCAGTGTTTGGGAAAAGGCCCAATTATTTTCTATAGGATTTGTTTTAATTCTCTGTTGGCCAGCTCGACTTGTCCATTGGCTTATAGATGATATGCTGTGGTTACCCTGTGGCGTACTCCATACTTATTCAAGATCGCCATGAATTGCCTGTTGCAGAAGTGTGAACCTCCGTCACTAATAATCACCCTCAGTATGCCGAAACGAGTAAAGATATTCTTCTTGACAAATTTAAGAACCGTTTTAGCATCACCCGCTGGAGTTGGTACTGCTTCAACCCATTAGGATACATAATCAACCGCAACCAAAATAAACTGATTGCCAAAAGAAGGGATGAAGGGTCCCATGAAGTCAATACCCCACACATTAAAGATTTCCACTTCAATGATATTAGCAAGCGGCATTTCATGTCTTTTCATGATATTCCCCGTATGCTGGCATTGATCTCACCGCTTGACAAATAAATGAGCATCTTTAAATAAAGATGGCCAATAAAATCCAGACTGAAGTACTTTTGTTACAATTTTGTCCCCCTGGAAGTGGCCCCCATATGGTGATGAATGACAGCTTTGCAAAATTAGTTCTATCTCACATTCAGGAATGCATGTCCTATATAACTGATCCAAGCATTGCTTGAACAAAAAATGATTCATCCCAGAAATAAAATTTGACGCCATAGAGAAATTTCTTCCTTTGATGAGAATTTATCTCCAAAGGCAGTATACCGCTGACGATATAGTTTACAAAGTATGCATGCCATGGTGGACTGCCTTGGAAGATTGAAAATAGTTGCTCATACGGGAACACTTCTCTGATTTGTTCCATGTCTCAGAACTGCTGGCTTCTCTTTAGGAGAGATAGGTGATTAGCTACCTGATTTTCAGCTCCCTTACGGTTTTTAATTTCAAGATCAAATTCTTATAGTAATAATACCCACCGAATCAAGCGTGGTTTTGCATCTTTCTTTTCAATCAGGTACTTAATTGCAGAATGATCAGTGTATACAATCACCTTAGTCCCCACTAAATAGGCTCTGAATTTATCAAAAGCAAACACCACCGCCAGTAACTCCTTTTCTGTCGTGGTGTAGTTTAGCTGCGCCTTATTCAATGTTTTGCTAGCATAATAAATGGAGTGAAATACCTTGTTTTTCTTCTGGCCCAATACTGCCCCAACTGTAAAGTCGCTAGCATCATACATCAATTCAAAAGGGAGGTTCCAATAAGGAGAAATGATAATTCGCGCTGATACCAATCTTCTTTTAACTCTTAGAACGATTGCACACATTCCTGATTAAAATCGAATGGTGTGTTCTTTTCTAACAATGTGCATAGCGGCTTAGGAATCTCTGAGAAGTCTTTGATAAATCTTCTATAAAACCCTTCATCTCCCAAAAAATTGCAACTGCCTTTTACTGATGCGGGAGGAGGAAGTTTCTCAATAGCCTTGATTTTCGCTTTGTCGACTTCAATTCCTTATTTGGAAACTCAGTACTCGAGTACTATACCCTCTTACACCATAAAATGACATTTCTCCTAGTTAAGAACCAGGTTCATGTCTTCACAACGTTGAAGCATTTTAGAAAGATTGACAAGACATTCGTTGTGAAACCCCAATCTTAGACACGTGCATAAAATCCTAGGGTTGTAAACCCTAGGTAATATATTTGGGAAATATACATTCATAAGTATGAAATATGTGTGAATAGACGTTAAAATAATTATTTATGAAAATCGGATGAATAGTGCACGTGAATAGTAACCCTGGATTAAGACACATGATTAAGAGTTAATCATTTGGATTAAATTAATCACAAAAAGACGAAAAAGAAGATTTAATCACTACAAGACAAAATAGCATTATTTTTGATATTTTAATCAAATTTTGGATTTTTGTGAAAAATTAAAGAAAAATTTATAATTTGCAATCCGAGCGCCGGATTTCGATGAAATTTTTTACGGATGGTTAAAAATTCATGATGAATATGATAAATGGTTTAAGATTTGACAAAAATCATGAATCAAAGGCCATGATCAAACGTCAATTGGAGATCAATAATCACTTTTTGCTTTAACATTAATATAGGTTTGACTTTTGATTATTTGTAATTAATTAAAAAGCAAATTATTAAATGCAAAATGTGCATATGTTACAAGGCAGGTTGGGCGTGCAATGGGGTTGATTTTTGAGCCAAGATCAATGGCTCACATTTGATCTTATCAAGTGATCAATGGCTTGGATGAATTTGGATTAAAATATGCATTTTTAATAAAATACAAATAATAAAAAAGGAGCTGCATGAGGAGAAGTCCAAGGAAGCAAGGGGGGCAGCAAGAGCAGCTGCACATGGCTCAAAAAATTTGCTTGGATTTGATAAAAGAATAATTGGAAATAAATACCTTGAGCAAGGGGGGTAAAATGCAATTTGATGAAAAATCAAGCGCTATAAATAGAGGAGCCTTGGGACGTCCAAATGCATTCCAACCCAGATCCATTTGAGTAAAATCCCTTGCTCCCATACGTTCCCAAGCCAAAGAGGAAGAGGAAGAGGAGGAAAGAAAGAAAGAGAGAGAAAGTGAGAAGGAAAGGACTCCGAGTAAGTGATTTCTACCCAAATTTCTTTTGGATATTAAGTAGGGTAAAAAAAAACTTAGATAATGCCTAAGCATGAGAAAATAAGTATAGATATAATGCTTAATTAAAATTATGCCGAAACATCAAAGATTTGGAGCGAAAATAGAGCATTCGGGAAGATAACATATGATTTGTGAAAATAATGCTCCAAAATTGATAAACGATAATTTGGGATGAATAAATATGATGTTGGGATGATGATATATTAATTTTATAATTTTTGGAATTAAGGATTATGCTTAAGTGAATTTATGTTGATTTTTAGTATATGGAGAAAATGATTTATTTAGACAAGTAAATGATGATAAATTCAAAATGTATGAAATTTCTCATGATATACTAAGCATAAGCTATGTCATGGTATTTTTTTATTTTTGGAAAAAATGTCAATTTTTGGAACCCATGAACAGGAACCCACGTTGCTGTGAACAATGATTGCTACAGTAATTATGAACAGTGACAGCGAGATTTTGGAAAAAAAATGAGATTTATTTTTATATATTTATGAGGATATATGGATAGAATTTTTAAAGGATTTATGGATAAAAATCCATATAAGGAAGTAATGACCAAGTATATTTATAAGATTAACCTCTATAGAAATGAGGTAGTGGATGATAATAAAGCATGCATGGGAAGTAAACTAAGACATGAAATGATATAGGTAAAATATCATTTTTTCTTGTATAGGAAAATGAAATGAAAAGGTGGAGGACACAGACTGAGGAGGTAAGCAAGTTCTATTTTGAAATTGCTTTTCAAATATTGCAAATGATTGCAAATATGATTATGAAATGTGTTTTGAGGATGACCACTCCTATAATGTTTAAAATGATAAATGTTTGTTTGCTTCTCAAATAATTTTTATGAAGTTTATGATTCATGTCATGTCGGCATATGTATGTATGAACATGGTGCACAAGGAAGAGACTTTGGTGGAGTTCGTAAGCGGATCGGGGATCCCCCTTCACTATTGCCGAGTCGCAAGGGTTGTGTGCCAGCGGCGTCCTCCCAAGAGGGTGGAGGCAAAGGAAAGTCATGTGTGAATGAATGCATTGCATTTTTATGAAAAGCATAAGTATGAAAAGGTTTACATGATGTTTTATCGAAATAATATTTCAAAAAGGGATGGCGCAAATAATTCTCTACATGAGAATGACAAATCACCTGGTGTAAGAGGTATATAATGCCGAAAAAATCAAAAGTCATGCATGTAGGAGACTATGTAGGCTAATCAAGGTAAAGGACACAAGGTCCTCCTTAACGAGGCCAAGTCGGAGAGAGAGCCGGCGTATTGGACCATGCTATGTGAGATGTTTCCTGGACTAGCGTACTCATACATGAAGGTCTATGTCAAGAATGGAAAGGAAGCATTTGCACATCCAATGTTTATGAAATGATTTTTATGAAAAGATTTCTATTCCATTGGTAGTTGATTACTTGGTAAGTGTCTCCTATCAAATGGAAAGAAATGCATTTGAATGCAAGGAAAATGTTTACTTGCTAAAGAAAAAGTCTTGCTTACTGAGTATTATTACTCATATGTGTTTTCAAAATGACAAACAGGCTATGGAGCTGACTCATAAAGGATGACAGGTAGAAATGACCTGCAAATTTAATTGCAGTTCTATGTATGCGTCCAAAGGGACAAATGTATGATAATCAGGTTGAAGACATGTTTTATGGATATTACAAACATGATTGTATTTATGTGAATTATTTCAATAAAAGAAGATATGAATGATTTTATGATGATATGGATAAGTCCAATGATAATGAATGTATATCTATGTGATGAAAGAAAAAGAATTTTTTTTTGGATGAGATCAAATTAAGTAACCGCCGCGTGATCAGGGCAACAATCCTGATTCACACTTACCAATCGACAAGATCTTGGAGTAAGGACTATGTGGATGCTCGGGCCGCGACGCCACACTCGTCAAATGAATTTCCAAATACGGAGAAGTCGTCCATAAATACCTCCAGAAAATCTTCGACCATATCAGTAAATATAGCCATCATACAACGCTGAAATGTGGCTGGTGCGTTACATAGGCCAAAGGGCATTTGTCTGAATACGAATGTACCATATGGACATGTGAAAGTGGTCTTTTCTTGGTCCTCGAGCGCTATCATGATTTGGTGGTAGCCTGAATAGCTACCCAGAAAATAATAGAACTCTCGACCAGCCAACCTATCAACCATTTGGTCGGTGAACAGGAGTGGAAAGTGATCCTTCCTTGTGGCTTTATTCAGCTTTCGGTAGTCCATACAGACTCTCCAACCCGTAACTGTCCGCGTTGGGATCAATTCGTTATTCTCATTGGACACTACCGTCATGCCACGCTTCTTCGGAACCCATTGCACAGGACTAACCCAAGAACTGTCGGAGATAAGATATGTAACGCCTACATCAAGGCATATGATAATCTCTTTTTTAACCACTTCATTCATAATAGGATTTAGTGTTTTCTAGGCTTTGATAAATGGCTTTGTATTCTCTTCTAATGGAATTTTCTGCATACAGAAAGATAGACTAATTCTTCTAATATCTGCAATAGTCCAACCAATAGTCCTCTTATGGTCTCTGACCACTCTAAGCAGTTTCTCTTCTTGAAGAGAATCCAATGCGGAACAAATTATAACCGGGAGCGATGATTCAACTCCTAGATATACATATCTTAAATGAGTTGGCATAGGTTTCAGCTCCAAAACTGGCGGCTCCTCAATCAATGACTTTAAATGTTTGAATGACTCTGGTTTGAGCTCCAATGATTTAAATTTCTGTATATAGCATGTAAAGGTTGGAGATTGCTGCAAATATCGTACCATCTCAGCTGATTCTTCATCAGCTTCATTTACTTCCCCATCTAATGATGCTTCCAAAATATCCTTGTGAGAGGTGACTTGGAACTCAGCTTGGACCGCTGAGTTCACCATATCAATCATAAAATACTCCTCTGGATCATTTGGGAACTGTATCGCCTTGAACATGCTAAATGTGACTTGATCATTCTGCACATGCATGGTTAGCTCTTCGGCTTGCACATCAATTATTGCCTTAACAGTTGCAAGGAATGACCGACCCTGAATGATTAGCAATCTCGGTCCTCTTCATAATCCAGAACAATAAAATCAGCTGGAAAGATAAACTTGTCCACCTTGATCAGAACATCTTCAATAATTCCTTCTAGATATGTCATGGAGAGATTCGCCAATTGCAACATCACTGTAGTAGGTCGAGCTTCCCCAATGCCAAGTTTTCTGAATATAGATTTTGACATTAATTTATATTGGCTCCCAAATCACAGAGAGCTCTCCCAAAATAATGATTTTCAATTATACATGGGATGGTAAAGCTCCCTGGATCATTGAGTTTGGGTTGCAACTTTCTCTGCACCATAGCACTAGTCTCTTCTGTTAATGCCACCGTTTCAAATTTTGTCAATCGCCTTTTCTTCGACAATATATCTTCATGAATTTGGCATAACTGGGCATCTATTCCAAGGCTTCGAAAAGATGTATGTTTATGTGCAATTGCTTTAATACCTCCAAGAAATTTTTAAATTGGCTCTCCTTTTTGTTCTTCGCAAGTCTTTGAGGAAATGAAGGGAGAGGCCTTTGAATAGTGGCGGTTGCATCATCAGGCTGCTTTTGGTGTGTTTCAATTCATTCCTTTGCTTCCTGTGATTGCTGAATAGAAGGACTAGCAGCTCCAAATTCTACTTCTGGATGCGTTACTTCTGGCAGTTGCCTACCACTATGTAACGTGACTGCTTGCACCTGTTCCTTGTCTTTTTCCTTTGAATTCTGTTCAGTATCACCCGACACACTGATCACATGGATGACCAAACTCTCCACACTACGTGCAATATTCTGCTGACGACGATTGTGATGTGGAAGCGCCTACTACGTTGACATTGGCGGACCTTGATAAATTTTGAATCTGCCTAGATAGAGCATCAATGTGGGTTTTATAGATGAAACCACATCCAATTGTAGTAAGCCTCTACTTCGGCTTCTATCAGACGACAACTGATATGTATTGGCTGCCATATTCTCCAATAATGCATAAGATTCATGTGATACTCAGACCCAAGCAAGACTTATATATATACATTTGGCATATAAATATGGATCATGTAGTATTTAGTGTAATTATGAATGATTTCCTTTGCAATATTGATGATTTATTGCAATTAGGGCAAAAGGTTAAGAATGATGATTATAAGCCAATATGAGTCAATCCGATTAAAGAGGCCTAATGAGGATTAGAAAATTTTAATATATTGAGGATAATTATCTCATATATTATGGTTTAATTAATGGAGATTATGTTGATAATTATGAATTAAAGGTGGCAATTGCTAGAAAATTCATAACTCGACGCTGGTAAGGCGGATTAAGATGAAAATTGAAAGGTAAGCACACAATTTTGTGCTTAATCTTATGGAAAGGTTGGATTATGAAAATATTGATGAAATTTGGGTGAAATTCAATCATCACCATCATAATCCAAAGATGACTTCAAATGATCATAACTTGAGCTAGAAACGTCGGATTGAGATGAAATTTGAAATGAATAGTTAAAATTATGAGATCAATGCTATGAAAGGCTTTGATCAAGATAATGATGGTAGGATTATGGTTGCATGAAAAAAGTGAGCACCATTGACTTTTGTGCACCAAAAAGTAGCTTTCATTTATGTTAAAGTAAGGTAAATAATTATATTTTTAATGGAAAAAACGAGGTGTCAAAAGGAGGTAATTTCAAGTGGACTTTGTGAATTATTTAAAATAACAAAATCCATGATAATATCAAGTGATTAATGAGATAAATTAAAGAGCTAAAATTAAGGAGCTAAATGGCTAGCTTAAAGGATCTTGAAGTAGGCGGCCACACATGGACGATCAAAGGGCTATTTCCTTGATATTTTTGATTTTTAAAAAATGCAAAATATGCATTTAAATGACCTATGCAGCTAGGGTGAGATATGAACATGATTCGAGATGAATTTTGTGGCAAAAAATACCAAAAATTCCATGATAAGTGGACCTCCACAAGTGGACAACAACATAGAGCAAGGAAGATGTGCACGTCCAAAGCTGCTATTTTGGATTTTTTATGATTTTTTTAAATGCTAAATGGACCCCTAAATGAGCTCCTGTTAGGGTAATTAAGTGTACATTAATTAAAGCTGCAATTTTGTGAAAAAAATGCAAAAGGGGCAGTTGCATATGGATGTGATCACATGGACAGCAAGTGGAGCAAGAAAAGGGTGGATGACCAAGGCTATTATCTCATTTTTTATGATTTTTTTAATATGCTAAATGGAAACCTAAGTAAGCTATTAGCTAGGGTGATTAAATACACATAAATTAAAGTTGAATTAGGTGTGGAAAAAATGGCAAAAGCTGCTGAAAGTGGACATTTCAAGAGGTGGACAGCAACATGGATTAAATGTATGGATTTTAATGGATTTTATTTGGATAATTATCAAATTTAATTGGAAAACATTTTTTCATGTTATTGAAGGGGATAAATATTTAATTACCTGCTAATTTATGGGGCAAATGGGGCCCATAAAGCTTGAAAAATCCAACTTATACATAGGTGGATGTCCATATGGTGTAAGGGTTGGAGAGAGAAAAATTTTAAAGGAGCAAAGCTCCTAACTCCAGCAGTGTGCACGTCCCCATTCCAGCAGCATGAGGGAAAGAAAAAGTGGAGAAAAAGAGAAAAAAAGGGGAAGAAAGAAGAGGAATTTAAGCTAGAGAAGATGAGTTCAAAGTTGATTCAATTTCAAGTAAGTTTCTCTTGAGTTCTTGAATCATTTAAACTTAGTTTCTCACCTCAACTTATGAGTTATGAATTTAATTCATATTGAACCCTTAAAGGATGATTCATGATGCCCTTGATTAGGGTATTGAATAAGGTTTGAATGAAAAGAATGAAATCATGGGTTCAAGAGGATGAAAATGGAGATTAGGGTTGAATATGGGTTTATAATCATAACTGAAATTTTCTTAAATTCATATATGATGTTGCTGTTTTGATTTGTTATCATGATTATATGATGATTCATGATTTAATGGATTATACATGTTTATTTCGGCTTAAGTTATGAATTTTAGAAAGGATGAGAATTAGGGTTACACATATGACCCAATTTCTATGTTTTTATATTAAAAATGATATATGAATTAACCCAAACGATTTATAGATGCTATGGAGGGTAAAATACCCCATGTTTAAGTTATTTTGAGTGTCCAAAAGGGTTTGAAAAGATTAGCCTTAAATATGATTTTATGGACATCTGTTTGGACACGTCAAAACGGGTTAAATGGATACCCAATGTGTAGAGATATTGCTGTTATGCAAGAAAATGAATTTTAGATTTTAAATATGTGTTAATATCCTAAATTTGGGTTAAGATGTGGCGCCCCAAACTGGGGTGCTTAGAAGCCTTACTCCGGGATCTTTATTGATTGGTAAACGTGACTCAGGATTGTTGCTCTGATCACACGACAGGATTTTTAATTGGTCTCGTCCAAATTTTTTTCTTTCATCACATAACAAACACCAGTCATCAACTTTACACATAATACGCATAATATCTCATTACATAACATCATATCATCATATATGAACACATTCTTGACATCAATTTCACATATATTATTCATATCATAATAACTGACTTATCTACATCACAAGTTCTTTCAATCTAAACATTTCATACATACATATTTTGAAAATTCCATTAGACACACACTTATCGTCAAACTTTCAAATCTCATTGATAACATTCTAACTTGTCTTTCTACAATATAGGTCTTTTTAGCCTGATCATTTCATATAGGAACTTTGATAATTTCCTACCATATATCCATTCATACCATATGCAGGCCGACCTGTTATAAAGTTTTCTTCATACTCTTTTCCTTTCCTACGTGGCCTGTGCTGTACCTGTCTATGGTTGGAGAAAACAAAACATGAGTCGAAACTCAATAAGCAAGCATTTTTCATTTTAAATGCATTTCTCACCTTTTAGTAGTAGACGCTTAACAAGCATTCGACTAGCAATTGGAGGAAACTTTTTCATAAAAATCTTTCATAAACATTTCATAATCCCAATTTATGGCAATCATATGCTTGTAAAACTTGATATATAAATTCTTTTTCCATGAACATATTTATGTTCTAAAACATTTTTCATCGAAACTTCTTTTCTCATAGGACATTCTCATGTCCTAAAATACTTTTCGTAAAATCCTTTTTAAGCATATGCAACATGCAATATGTCTCTGTCCATCTGGTAGGTGACACTTATTAAGTGATCATTCTTCCTTAGTAGAGAAACTCTTTCAGGAGATAGCCCATGAGCCAGGCGGCTATCCGTGTCCATCTCCCATTTCAGGGAGGGCGCCGCCGGCATTTAGCCTTATTTAAGTGACTCGGCCTATGCAAAGGGGGCCCAATTTGCAACCACCTCCGGCTTGTATATCCTTTATAGTAGACCTAGTACATAATCCTTGTGCACACTTTTCCTTCACATTCACATGCTAGCATGATTTTATAAAAACCACAGACCACAGTCTGTGTCCTTTTTTTGAAAACTTGATGCTAGCATGCTTTCATAAAATACTACAGACCTCAGCCTGTATTCCTTTCAAATCTTAAAAACTAGGCTTAATGTAACGCCCCATTCATAAAAATACTCAATAACTAATCAACGGCGCTACACAATCATAGAAAAATTCGGCAGCATCTCCCCATAACATACAAGGGGTGATATGGAATACATGACCTGATATTCATTACATATTTTCCTTACACAACAAACAGATATAATAGTCATGCATATGTGCATCAACAAGGATTATAATCCAATCTGAAATACCAAATACATTATAGTTGTCAAAACGAATCCGCCTAAGTAATTGTCTACATATATGATTATCAAAAGAGCACAAGTCTAAAAGAACTGGAATCAACATATTGTGCTAGGGTCTCTCATGTTTGATCTTCAACTTGTCCCATCCTTAAGTTCTCCTTCTGACCTGCGATCTAAAACCACAATAACAATGATATGAGTCTAAATAGACCCAGTAAGTAGATAGTGGTTAGCACAAAGTGCAAATAAGCATAATGATGGATACTCATACAATGATGAAGCTAATACACATGGGTCCAATACCCACTCCCAAGATCGTATACATATAACCATACACTCAAATTGACCAACACAACCAATCATCTATCAAGGGCCATGAACAACCCTCTCTTCATGTCAATCAGGGGCCATGAACAACCCTTACAACCAACTATTTGAGATAACGCATCATACATAACAGACAATGAAACACATCGCAAACCACGCATACAACATCAACACAATTCAGATACAACACATAGATCTGTCACACAAGCATTTTATCAAACACATGATAGGTGCGAAATGAAAGAACCTTCAATTCATACTCTCGATTGGGGCAAATCAATTCACGTCACATTTCAACAATATAACAACTGCTAAGAAGTCTTTTACATCATAGAAATCACGCATTCAAAGTAAATTCACCACGAACCCTAACTGTTACGAACTCTACGCCTAATATCATGAAGTCGTTAGAAGCTATACATTCCCTCTAGCCTCGTATCGCGTTTAACGTAAAATTTCATCACTAAATCGAGAAGGGGCGACATCTACTTACCTTGACCGTGATCCCTCCCAAGACAGCGACCCTAGATGTGGACTGCAGAAATTCGGAGCCTTGGAGCTTCCTGAACTCGGATCTATGACCTTCAAGGTAGTTGGTATAGTTCCCCTCAAGCGATCACGGGTGGTTCGAACTGAATGGAAGAGAAAGTAGAAGAGGAACGAAGAACCAGAAGAGAAGGAGAAGAGAACGCGGTCGGGCGCGAAATGGGAATGAAACCCTAGAGCGCGGGCCGCTTATGTTAATAGAATCCATTGAGTCGGGTCGGGGCTCGGGTCGGGTCCAGTCGCAATTAGTCGGGTCGGGGCTCTCCTACAACTTAATAATTTAAATTTTCTCCGGGGGCGCTGCCCCCTTCACCCCCGCAAGGGGCGCTGCCCCCTTCACCCCCGCGACCTGACCGGTCAGGTCGAACCCCGTACCTACTCTGCGAGGGAAACAATAGTCATAGTGCCCATCAATGGAACGCTAATCATACATGCACATATGCACTATACATCTCCTAAATGTCGTATCCATGTATGTTATGTATCCATTAATATCGTAAAATTCTTACTAGCATGTTCATAAGTTACCTCATAAATAGAGAAAAGTTATAATAAAAATAGAATAAAAATACCTGGTCCTCACACTTAACCCATGTTAACGAGTTCTATAATCAAAACGTTTTGTAAGGATGGACAACCTTAAAACATTTATATTTCATAGATCTTTTGAAGTATTTAAGGAAAATATTTGAAATAACAATACTTTCTAACCATTTTGTAAATAATTTTTGAACGATAAAACGCGTTAAAAATATTTGAAACCAAAATATTTTTCTTACAAATGCTTTTCCCATTTATGGATTTTTATGATCAAAGGACATGCAAGTACATGCTTTCATCTAATATCATATACTTTTGTCCACCTGTCTTATTGTTTATTTCTATATGTGATAGATTTGTATAATTCTTCGAACATTACTCAAATCATTTTTTAAATTAATTTATCGTGTTGGCCTTCCTTAAATCCTTCTCGAATAATAGATTTTGGAAATTCCAAAATAATCTAATATTTAGAGAACCTTTGAAACATATCATTAAAATACTTCAAAACCTTGAAACAAAACTATTCTAAAACATTTATTTCAAATATCAATTTAAAATCTCATTTTCCTTTCAACACGACCTTTTCAACATTTGCATTTCAATATTTTTCAACATTAAAAGGATTTGCTTCTAACGAAGCAATTTCCAAAACAATTTTAGATTGCAAAGTAAAGTCGTATAAAATTATATTTTCAAAAGGTTTACTTGCTTACCTGCGTAGTCAACTTGTACCTTCTATTTTTCCTTTTACTTTTCCTATACAAATGAAAAAGACTATTTATAACATTTCATGCTTGCACAATGAACTTATTTTTCTAACCCATATATATTTTATCATATACAACTATCTCCTGATCACATTTACATATTTGGCTAATACTAACCATCCTTCCATCATCTATAAAATCACTAATTAAACATGATTAGAACATAATTTAAAATCTATTTTTAAACATATATACATATACTCATTATTTCATGGCTATTTAGGCCATGAAAATTCAAACATTACAGCCTAGCTATTTTTGACGTCACCTGATTTGGAGTCATATTTTATCAAACCAATAAATCATTTTAATACTTAATTAAAAATTATATATACATGGATTAATATTCAGTAAATTAAAGAAATAACCCATGCCTTTCATAAATTTTCATAAATTTACAACCTTTCTTTCATCATCCATAAATCATATATTAAACATGGTTTATATAGATTTAAAAATCTGTTTTGAATATGTTTTCACGCCTATCATTTTTATCGTTTCAATTTACTAATTCAACATGAAATCAGATGGAGAAAATTTCCATCTTTAAACAGTTTTGAGCAATTCATCAATTAACCGGTAAAAATTATACAGAAAATTATAATCCATTTGCTGAACTATTTAAACAGTAAATCCAGCTTGATTTAATTAAACAGTTTTACATTGAATTAACTAACGGTAAATTAATGCTGAATTAGTTTAATGGTATCAATTCATATTTTCAGCAACATTTATCAACACTCAGTAGAGTATTTACTGAATTAATAACGCAGTTTAAAATTACCCTGAATTAATTCCAGCAGTGCTAAAATCATATTGAATTAATCAATGGTATCATGTATTTAGAAATTAATCAGCGTCTAGCATGATTTCTTCCTAAATTTCTAAACTTCAAAATCATAAAATCTGGAAATCTGAATTTTTGATGTTAAATAACCTAGAAATTTTTATTTAAACATGATTTTGAAAAAAAATTAAAATCTTGCTGAATTAATTAAACAACACTAAATTAATTCATGGTGTCACTCAATCATCAAATAATTAACATATCCAGCAATATATGACGATACATATTAATGTTTAAACTAATTAAACAGTTTTTTAAAATCATATTAATTTAAATAGCATCACGGTAACAATCATGTTGATAATTAAAGTCTGTTGAACCGGTATTAAATCATGCTGATTTTTATTTAAATCATGAGAAAATCATGCTGCATGAATTAACGGTATCAAAACATATTTATTAACGTTTTGCATTGAAGCAATTTAAATAAGGACAGAACCTGGATGACGTTAAAGCCTTGTTGCTGCCCTTTCTTCTTTTTTTTTTCTGCTTGGATTGCTGGACTTCTTTTTTTGCCGGAGGAATTTTTTTTATTTCTCTTGTTGCTTCCACCGTTCAGTAGGATAATACAGTTGCTCAAAACCGACATCCAGCGCCCAATGCCCCTTTATATATATATATATTATTTTCCGTTTAATCATAAGACAGCTGCTAGCATATTAATCTGTCCATTATCAAAATTTGGATAGCTCCTACTTCATGCACCACCATCACATTATTGCTGTCCACGTAATTACATGCACAGTCCATTTGCTGCCATCATGATTTTTTTCATGCAAATTTTTTTTACGGAAATTCTAGTATTAATAAATTAAATCATAACTGCCTAAATACACACTTATATATTATGAACATTTTTCTTATTAATATATATACAATTTTTCACAAAATGCACCTTTTAGAATTTTGAAAAAAAAATTTATTTTATTTTAATTGACTAATTCATATTTGGACGAAAAATCTCTTTTTAAAATTTTGGAAACATGTTTTTCAAAATTTAATTCCTTCATTAAATTGGACGTATTAATTTAATTTTCCCTTAAAATTTCACCTTAATCGGAGTTGTGTACCGATTTTTATTTAATTATTGAAAAATGGACATATATATGTTTCCACAAAATTCACATACATTTCAAATGTAAATTTTGAAATTTTCATAATTATTCTAAATAATTCTTCATATACCATAAAAATTTTCATCTTGAAATAATCATTATAGACCAACTTATGGTCTTTTGAAGCTAATTCATAACATTAATTATGATAATAATATTTTTAATCATAATTTTTAAAATTCCACCATTGATCACGTAAGTTACCTCATGATCAAGTTATCCGTAAAATTTCATCTCAATTGGACTTCAACATTGTCCGATATGAATTTCCTAAAAATTCCCAGTTTAACCATATTCTTAAATTTCCAAAATGACATGGAAAATGAATTTTAATGGGTTGCCACCTAAGCATTCTCCATCCTTTTTTGTTTTTCCATGACTATTGCTAATCCCTACTTTACTTTATCATTTTTTCTACTAATTTTCATTTCCCATATGGGTTACACTTGAACCCTTCATTTTGTGAGATTTCGATTTTTATCCTTTAGACGAATTCAAGCTATATTTATTAAGCTTAAAATTCAGGATTTGGCATAAGAAAAGCATAATTATTTGCTGAAATTTATGGATTAGAAAATTGTTTTGATTTAAGTATCAAAAGAGGCGTTGAAAAAATGAAATACGGGTCCCAAAGTTACTGTTTTGGAACCCTATGATGAATGGATTAAAATTCTAAAATTAAACCCTAAATTAAATATTAATTAAGTAGTTTAATCATGCTGAAATAAGAAACAAGTTGCTGTGTGGAAAATTTTTAAGAAACACATGAATTATGTGTTGAGAAATGGACATGTATGGAGAGATAGGCATGAGAAAATGATAAAGGGTTTATGCGAATTGTTAAAATGCAAAAATGCATGAAAATATGATGAAAAACATGGATTAAGGTACTGTTTTAGTAAAAACTGATAATCTCAAATTTTAAGATTATTATATGATGCCTAAGTTATTAATTAAGTGCTTAAAATGAGTACCGACTTATGAAAAGTGGAAATTATGTTAAAAATAATAAATGGAGGTAATGAACCTCCAAATAATGATTTAATGAATGGTTATTATATATATGCAAGTTTACCATACATAAGGGTATTAAAAATGAATGAATGGATAATGTAATGTATAGGCTATGTTAATACGTATGAACACCCGACTTGAAAGACAAGTAGGCTAAGCTAGTACAATGTAAATCCAAATAAATTTATGTAAGTTGGAAAACCCTAAGGGATGTAAGCAATTGAAGTTGATGCATATAAATGAAAAGTTATTTTCATTTATCTAGGCAAAGGCAAGGATGGAAGATAGGGATTAAGGCTATCTCAGGTAAGCAAGCGAACTTTCCAAATCATTTATTTCTCCCTATGTGTTGAAATGATTTAAGATGTCATGTTGATATTTTTATGAATATATTACAAGTGGGCAAGCACAAGTTTTAAAAATAACGGCTTTAATGAAAAGTCGTAAGCTTTGGAAAATGATGATTTTAAGGAAAAACCTCAAGGTTTGCTTCATGGGAAGCAAGCAACACTTTTTAAGATAAATATTTTATCACAAGTGTTGCCAAAGATTGGAAATGCTTTATGCTAATGAATTTAGGAATTTGCTTACAAGTAAGCAAGTTCTCCATGATGATATTTTTAAAGGATTTTATGTTTTATGCCGATGTTTTTCAGAATTTTCTTATAAGCAAGCAAATTCTTTATGATGTTGTTTTCAAAAGGACTTTATAAGAAAAAGAGAATTTTGCCATTTTTCTCAAAGTAATATTAGCAGATAAGTTTTGGGTTTCTCTTATGATGTTTTATGATAAATAGCTATGTTTATGAAAGAAAAAGAAAAAGTGATTTGATTTATGGAGAAAATTGATTTTTCTATGTCATGATATTTAAATATAAATAATGATTTGGACATAGTTTATATGTTTTGAAATGATATTTGAAAAGTTTTGATTTCCTTTAGATAAGAAAATATATTGAAAATGTTTTGAAAAATGTTTATACGGATATTGTTAAAATGGAATTTAAGGATGACCAACCTAATAAGTTGATTTCATAAAATGGTTTGATTTCAAGTTGCTAAAATGACATGCAAAAGACTACGCAATCCCCTCTTTATGTAAAAATGGTAAGATAGATATGTGGACAATAATTTGATTTTAGGGTGGTTGAGAAAGGGATGGTATAATTGCATAACTTTTGTGAGCAAAAAGGTCCTGAAATGAAAACCAAGAAAATATTAGAAAATACATGGTTTATTTTTAAAAATCTAAAAAATTTGAAGTTCTTTTATAAGGGTTTTAAGATGTATTGTTTTTCAAAACATTTCAAATGTTTATCCAAATATTTCACTCAAAATATTTCTCAAAGAATTTAAGGAAGGTCATTCGAAAATTAGATTTCAAATGACAACTTGTTTAAAGTGGGTCCGCTCGCTTTGCAAGTCGACACGGACTACGGTCTGTGATGTTCTTTTTCAAAATAATTTTTAAAGATACAGACCTCGGTCTATGATGTTTTTCAAGAATGGATGCGGACTGCGGTCTATGATCCCGATGTAAAAGGACACGGGTTGCGGTCTATGATACTTTAAACCACATGGGTTGCGGTCTTTGATAAGGATGTATGGTGCACCAATACAAGGAATAGGTCGGTTATAGAGCACGGTTAGAGATGGACCGGGGCCCACTCTACAAATGGCCAAATTGTTAAGGATGGTAGGAGGCCAGCGGCCCCCTCTCTGAGATGGGAGAAGGATGAAGGAACAGCTGCCCGATTAGCGTGCTATTAAGGATTCTCTTCCAAAAGGTAGAATGATCACTTGCTAAGTGTCACTACTGAATGGGGAGAAATGCATTTGCTTATGTTTTGCTTTTGAAAAGCCCAAAGATTGGGATATAAAAGTATTTTTACGAAAAGTTATCCTAAATAGTTTTTTATGAAATGATTACCCTAAAAATAGGGTGTTTTACACAAAAGTATAAATAACAACGATGAAATGAAATATTTTCTATGCAAATACTTCTAAGAAAATGATTATGTATTTTATAACTTGTTTGCTATAAACAAGCCCCAAGACGGGGATTACGAAAAGGATTTATGTCAAACTTGTTTTTGGACATAAGAATGTCCATTGCCAAAGGGCTTAAATGAAAAGTGTATTAGGACATATGAATGTCCATTGCCAAAGTAAGTTATGTCAAAAATATTTTGGGACATCAGATGTCCCTTGGCAAAAGGAATATGAAAAATATTTTTGGACATAAAAATGTCCCTTGCTGAAAAAGGCATATGTGAATAATGTTTTAGGACATGAGAATGTCCTTCTCAAAAAGGAGTTTATGAGAAAAATATTTTGTACATAAAACGTCCACTGGCAAAAGATGGTTTTATGTAAATATCTTAGAACATTATAAATGTTCGCTCAAGAACAAACAAAGTTAATTAAAAAGGGTAAAATGTATATGTTTTGCCTTAACAAGCCCAGATGTGACTTGTAAATGATTTTAAGAATGAATATTTATGAAAATGTTCTAGGACATAGAATTATCCTCATGAACAAAGGAATTTTCCAACAATGTTAAAGGGCATATATATGTTCTCAGTTAAAAAGGTGTTCAAGATGTTTAAGAAAAATATTTTAAAGGAAGTCTTGCACTAAAAGATAAAATGCTTGCTTACTGAGTTGTCACTCATGTTTTGTTTTTTCAAACCTTAGACAGGTACCGGGAAACTTAGGAGGTTGCAAACCTAAGCAATGAAGGAAAGGTACATGATGATAGCCATGATGTATGGATAGCATGGTTTAAAGTTCTAAGGTATGTTGATGTGTGTGAACTTATTTAAAATTTAAGTTCTATGTGATTCAATTATTGAATGTATGTATGTATGGATGTAAAATGTCAGGATTAAGTCAAGAAGACTTTTATTATAGAAAAATATGTTGAGATGCTATGAAATGAAATATGAAATTTATCACAAGTGTATTGTCGCTTGTATGATGAATGTTGTAGAATGCAAAGGAATGAAATGATGATAAATAAAAGAAATGAATAGAAAAAAAATTAGACGGGATCCAATTAAGAACCCGCCGCGTGATCAGGGCAACAATCCTGATTCACATTTACCAATCAATAAGATCTTGAGGTAAGGATGTGACGTCTTGGGTTGGGGTGCCACAATTCCCGATAGCTTTTTCTTAGCAATGAACCATTCGATGAAGAGTCAACCATATGACGAGTGGAATCTTGGAGACCATTGTAGAATATCTGAATCTGTACCCACAGTTGAATTCCATGATGAGGGCATTTTCGGAGTAAATCTTTGAAGCGACCCCATGCCTCTGATAGGTCTCTTCTCCATGTGTGTTTGAAAGAAACTATGTCCATTCTGAGTTTGGCAGGTGGAAAATATTTTTCAAAAAACTTCTATGCCAAGTCGTTCTATGTGCTGACAGAGTTTGGTGGAAAAGGATCTAGCCACTTCGAAGCTCTGTCTCTCAATGAGAATGGAAAAGTTCTTAACCTCATTGCTTCGTCGGAGACTCCGTACTGCTTAAATGCATTCATAATTTGCGAGAAGTTGCGAAAATGACGATGCGGATCTTCAGAAGGTAAACCCCCAAACTGCCCGATAGATTGGAGCATTTGGAATACTACACGCTTTATCTTGGTGTTGACAGGGGGAGGTTGAATGCTGGTCTGCATTGCGTTCTGTCCTATCGCAATAAGATCCCAAATAGGTTGGTCCAAATCATCTTGTTGTGGATGAAGTGAAACCTCAACCTGTTGGTTCCCTTGCTGATTAGCATTAAAAAATTTTCTTGTCCTCCCATATGCTCCATTTGATTATGCAGATTCCTAGCTTTCTTGCTCCTGCGACACCTTCTCAAATATGTTCTTTCTAGCTCCTGATCAAATGGTACAATATTATCCTTTTCAGCTCTGCCCCGATGCATACAACAAGCAGTAAGCCTTGCAAGAACCAATTCAACTGTGCCGAACTGAAAATTTTATATAACTAACGACTTTATACAATGGAATATAATTACAAATTTATACACAAAGACAATGGGAGTAATAATAATTAGTCAGCACCAAAATATCCCCAGCAATGGTGCCAAAAACTTGACGAGCTGCGTATATATCTAATAAAAATGCTTGTTTAATACAAGTATATGTACCGATAAAGTAATAAAGGGTAAGTAGAGTATCGTTCCCATGAGGATATTGTCTAAGCTAATTATATCGATTACTTCAATTGCCTTGGGTGGATTGAGAGATTTTAAACAATTTTAATTGAATGTGTAGAATAAATAGAAAGTAATGAGATAAAGTATAATGGAGGAGTAGAATCGTAATGGGGGTTTGTCAAGTTGGATGAGTAGATGGGATAGTTAGAATTCCTTGATTCTAAACTATATTAAATTGGTTCCTTTCGTTGAATTGTGTAGGGATTTCCTAGTCCAGGTTCAATATTCTTTATATATGCCTTCCAACACATGTAAAGCTAATTGCACAACACCCAATCACTATGTTCTCATGCAACTGACTATTATAGAATTGGTTTGCACATAACCTACTAATAACTATACATGGTTTAACGGTATATTTCTATCCATTAAAAATTCCCTTTTTTCCAAAAGAGAAACCTATGCCTTAAACATGCATCTTGCCTAGATTCTCTTTTTCTCAAGATGAATCTACCAACCAAATCATCTTCCAAGGTAGCTAATCTGATAAAAAACATTAAACACCACATGCAAAAGTAAATCCACATAGCACACATACATAGCAATCAAATATTCATATTCAAAATATCAAGAACCAAAATAACATAGGTTAGACATCAGTTCATCTCAACTTCCCATCTATTGAAGTTTAGCTCATGTACATGGAATCAAATCCCATTGAAACCAAGTTTGAATTCATTTCCAACAAGAGAGAAGAAGAAAAATATGTAGAGAAAAAGAAAGAGAAGCTAAAACTTGCTAGTTTCCACCAACGAAGTGATTCTCCTCTCCAAGTTGCTCTTGGCTTGAAAACCTTTTCTTTTCTCCCTCTTGATTTGCTCTCACTCGTGCTCTGTCCTCTGTTCCTTATGCCCCAAACGAACCCTAAGTGATAATTTATACCCTCTTGCTTTTAGCACGAGCCACGTGTGAAAATGCACATGTGTGGGGGTCGGCGTCGCGGCGCCAACTCTCTGGAAGTTTTCTGAATTAGGGAGTTCTGGAGTGTTCTTGTGAGGCGGTAGGTTGGCACCTAGGCGCCACTGGTCGACGCCGGGGCACTAGCCTGTTTGCTTCTTCCTTTTGTGCATTTCTTCATCCCGACACACTTACAAGCTGATAGTCACCCGTCCTTCCTACAAAACCAACTAAAACCGAATAAATGAACTTATAAATATCTATTTTATACTAAAAATGTATAAAAACTACATATTGTACCTAAAATGCACAATGCGTGAAAACTAAGCTAAATGAATTCAATTTTACTACATTCTCTTGAACTAACATGCAAAACTAGTCTGAAATGAGCCGTGATAACTTGCATTTTCACGAGTTATCATCTCCCTCTTGTTGGAATTAAAGGCGAATTAAGCACAATCCATGTTTTGATGATTAACAACTCAATTTGAGAATATTTTGGGCACTAATGTGGTTCGCTAAGCTTTGTTAAAGGATAAAAACTTAAGTTTCAGAACATAGCAGACAAAGTCACAATTCCAAGTCGACTTAGCCATTGACTTAGGTGAAGTCGATTCCCAAGTCAACCCCAAGATCGACTTCGGAAGATCAAAACCTTTCAGCGCTGAATTTGGGCACAAAGACAGATGAAGTCGCAGTCGAAGTCGACTCCACCTGTGTCTTGGGTGAAATCGTAGACCCAAGTCGACTCCACAATCGACTTCAGAAGATCAAAACCTTACGACACTAAATTTGGGCTCGGAGACAGGTGAAGTCGCAGTTGAAGTCGACTCCACCTGCAACTTAGGTGAAGTCATATTCCGAAGTCGACTCTGCAATGCGACTTGAGTGAAGTTGAACCTCAAGTTGATCCAAGCATGCGACTTGAGTCAAGCTGAAGACCAAGACAGCCCAAGCAAGCAACTGACCATGAAAGAATCATTCAAGATGAAATATTATTAACGGAAAAACTATGAACTATATCTTTGGATCTTAAATTCAAGGAAGGAAAATCATTTTAGATAAAGGCCACAAGGATAAACTACTCAAGAGGAGAAGTAGATGCTGAGTCTCAAGACCAAACATTGAAAATCAAGGATATAAATTGAAGAACAAGATATGAGAGGAAAATGAAGCATCAAGGATTACTTTCAAGATATTCAAGTTCCAATATATGCAAATACATGGTGAAGTCGCAACCGAAGTCGACTCCACCTGCGACTTGGGTCAGGTCCAAGACCAAGTCGACCTGAGATGAAACTTGAAGTGAACGCTGAAGACCAAAGTCGCACCCGAAATCGACTCCAGCCTGCGACTTGGGTGAAGTCGCATTCGAAGTCGACTCCACATGCGCCTTGGTTCAAAACAGTCAAAAAAATTCGAAGGTTGGCGCATTAAATGTGTGCCCTTACCACCAAACGTTCGAATTTACTCCACAATTATAAAAGAGCATTCAAGAGGATGAGCTAGAGGTTAGAGAAGCATTCCTTAAGCTCACCTTCCACTCTCTCTAGCATTAAAGTGATCTACACCAATTCAAGTGAAGAACTTTGCTCCAACTTGCTGAAAGCGTCATTGCTGATCATACCATTCTCTCAACAAGTTCTTCCATGAGCTAAAAATTGCCTACACAAACTTGTAAAGTGTAGTTTCTTCTGTTTGATTCATTATTTGTATTTAACATTTGGTTTGATATTGGAAATCAAAACCAAGTGAAGGCAAAGTAGTGTTGTGACAGTGTGACTCGTCACCTACTTATGTTGTATTTGACAATTCAATAGTAGAACGCAAGTCACAACGGGTGTGAGCTTGGAAGAGTGGAGTAGGGAAGGTTATCCGAACCACTATAAAATTGTGTCTATTGCTGTGGCTTGCTCAACTGCTTTTATTGGTTTATTTCTCTCCATATTCTCTGCTTGTTTCATTAAGGGGATTAAATTAAAAAGGGGGAAGTTTTTGTTTAAGTAAAAAATTTAAAATACCCAATTTACTCCTCTCCTCTTGGATTGTTGCCATAAACTCGGGACCAACAAATGGTATCAAAGCAGGTCTTTGAGTTTGAACCAAAGAGATCTTATAAATGGCATCCCAACAAACTTCGACCCCTGCATTCGCCAAAGACCAATCATTTACAAGGCCACTTCTTTTTTATGGGAGTAACTTCGATTACTGGAAGTTAAGAATGAAACAACTTATCATGACTACATATATAAACTCTTGGATTGCTATCAAAGATGGTGTTGTATTACCCATTGATGAAAGAACCTCCACATGGTCTAAGGAGGAGGTTAGGACCGTTAAAAGCAACGCCAAAGCCACAAATTTCCTCTTTTGTGCTTTAACAGCATCTGAATATGATAGGGTATCCTCTTTCCAAACCACTAAAGAAATATGGGATACACTAATATCTATTTATGAGGGAACATCTCAAGTCCAAGGAACGAGAATAAATATTTTGATTAGAGAGCTAGAAAGCTTTAAAATGCTTGAGACTAAGAATATTTCTGAAATGTTTGCTAGATTCTCAAAAATCACTAATGCTCTAAAAGGTCTCGGGAAAGCTATTTCTGAATTTGAGTAGGTTATGAAGATTCTAAGAGCGCTACCCGAATCATGAACTCCCAAGATCACGGCCATTGATGGAGCAAAGGACCTCAACACACTAAGACTTGAAAATCTTATCAGCTCACTCATGTCACATGAGTTGATAAAGAGAAGGAATGACGAGCAACATAAAGGGAAAAGAGCAATCGCCTTAAAAGCTGCACAAATTTCAAATGAGTCCACCTCATCTTCTCAAAATGACGATGAGGGATAGCTCTACTCACAAAAAGATTCAGAAAGTTCGTGAGGAAAGGAAAGAACCTCAAGACTTTCAAAGAAAGAAATTCAAAGAAGAAAAAGAATGAAGCTACAAAATGCTACCGGTGTGGAGGAATGGGGCATATGCAAGACTAATGTCCTACACCCGAGGAAAATAAGACAAGAGAACAAAAAGAAAAGAAGGACCGAGGTGAAAACAGAAAATTTCAAAAGGCAAAAGGAAGAGGCATGCACGTCAATGAGGAGACATCTATAACTTGCAGTTCATCAAATGAAGAAAATGAGGCTGCAAATTTTACAAGAATCTGCTACATGGCTACAATGGAGGAAACTCCAATCTTTGTTTTGCCGCTACAGAAATTTTGGAGGATCAAACTACCTCAACAAACTGCACAAGCAGTGAAGAGGTAACTTCTAAGCTAAAAACTCTTTCTATTTTCTCTTCCATAAATGAATATCTCAAATGTGCTGAATTAGAAGAACTACAACAAGCGTATGATTCATTATATGAGGAGATAAAGAAGTTGGGAAATAAATTCACAATAAAGAAAAGACAATGTGATACAATAATTATTGTGAATGGAAAGCTTTTAGAAAAAATTGACCATTTAACAAATGAAAGAATACTTTGACAATTGAGGTGGAAAGACTTAAAAAGAAAAACGAATCATTAAATGAATCACTTGCTAAGTTCTCTACTCCAGGGGAAAGCGTTAAAATATTTTTAAATATGACCGCCCAAAACAACAAAAGAGGACTTGGATACTCTACATTTGAGAAGGGAGACTATAGCAAGTCTAATGCTCCAAGGACCTTTAAAAACCAAGCAAAGCCCATTCACACTAAACCGAAAATGAATCATGCTGCTTGGACCAAAAGACCAACTTGGGAACCAACTATTACATGGATTCCTACTCCAAGACTCCCGGGAGCTTGTAACTTTTGCAACAAGATGGGATACAAGGTATATCAATGCAAAGTAAGAAAATTGTATGACCTTGGTGCAAAATTGGTTTGGGTACCAAAGAGCATTGGATTTATGCCTTCTAAGATAGAGCAACGTAGATTTCAATGGCTAACTAACCCACATGGACCCATAAAATGGGTACCAAAAAGATAAGCTCCACTTGACCTTATTTTTGCAGGTATGTCTTAAAGCAAAAACCAACAACATGTGGTTTATGGATAGTGACTACTCAAGACATATGACAGGAGAAAGAGGATTGTTCCACAAGATCAAACCATGTAGTGAAGGAACGGATGCATTTGGGAACAATGAAAAAGGTATAATCAAAGGTAAAAAAATGTTTATGGAAATTCAAATGCACGTATTGAGGATGTACTATTTGTTGAAGGGCTCAAACACAACTTAATGAGTATTAGCCAATTGTGTGATAAAGGTTACAAAGTTGTATTTGAATCTTCTATATGTAATGTATTTGATGATGATCACATAGTCTTTAGTGGCAAAAGACATGGAAATGTATATTTGGTTTGTCTTGATGAACTTAATGAAAAATATCTAATAGCCATAGGAAATGATCCATGGATATGACATAAAAGGCTTGGACATATAAACATATCAAATATTAAAACCTTGTGAAAAAAGAGCCTAGTGGAAGAATTACGGAAGCTTAAATATGACAAAGACAAAATTTGTAAAACTTGTCAATTATCCAAGCAACCCAAGATACCATTTTCCACCAAAAAGGAAATTTCAACAACTAGGCCACTTGAACTATTACATATGAATCTTTACGGGCCGCCTGACATTTTAACTCTTTGTGGGAAAAAATACGTATTTTGTTATAATAAATGATTTTTCAAGATTCTCATAGATAATACTCTTAGCTAGCAAAGATAAAATATTTTCTATATTTGTCACGTTTTCAAATTGGTACAAAATGAAAAAAAAACACAATTATATCTATTAGAAGTGATCATGGTGAAGAATTTGAAAATAAACAATTTATAGAATTTTGTAATGAAAAAGGAATTCATCATACATTTTCTGCACCAAAAACTCATCAACAAAATAGGATTGTTGAAAGGAAAAATAGAACAATACAAGAAATGACTAGAACTATGATAAATGAGAATAAATTGTCCAAAAGATTTTGGGGTGAAGCTGTAAGTACAGCATGTCATGCATTAAACTGAGTTACCATAAGAGCCATCTTGAAAAAGACCCCATATGAACTATGAAAAGGAAGAAAACCAAACATATCATATTTTCATATTTTTGGATGTACATGCTATGTGTTGAACAATGAAAAAACTAACTTGGAAAAATTAGATACCAAAAGTGATGAAGCTATATTCCTTGGTTATTCATCAAATAGCAAAGCATATAGAGTCTTTAACAAGAAAACTCAAATAGTAGAAGAATCAATACATGTTATTTTTGATGAATTTAACTAAAATTCGAAAAAAGAGGATGAGTTGAGTGATGCAGATGAGGTGTCAAGGAACTCAAAGGTGGAACGACTAGAACAACAAAGAGAAGCCGAAGCAAAGCAAGAGAATTCCATGGAGGAAAGGGTAAGTGAAGGTAACAATTCCTATAAACCTCCAACTGATTTGAAATTTAAAAATGACCATCTAATTGAGAAAGTTATTAGTAATATCTATGAAGGAGTAAAAATTAGAAGGTCAAGACAAAATATTTATGGAGAATTTGCTTTTGTGTCGAAAATTGAACCAACGTCCATTGATCAAGCTCTTAATGATAAAAACTGAATTATTGCAATGCAAGAAGAACTAAATCAATTTGAAAGAAATAATGTATGACATCTACTTCCTAGACCCAAAGATTGCACAGTTATTGATACCAAATGGATTTTTAGGAACAAATTAGATGAAAGTAGACTTGTGGTTAGAAACAAGGCCAGATTGGTACCTAAAGGATATTCCCAAGAAGAGAGAATTAATTTTGAAGAATCCTATGCTCCTGTGGCTAAATTAGAATCCATACGTATCTTATTAGCTTTTGCTTCTCACATGAATTTTAAATTGTTTCAAATGGATGTGAAAATCGCATTTTTGAATGGATACTTAAATGAGAAAGTTTATGTTGACAACCTCTTAGATTTGAAAAAAAGGATCAATCAAAATATGTTTTCAAATTAACCAAAGCCTTATCTGGACTAAAGAAAGATCCACGAGCTTGGTATGAAAGGTTAAGTAAATTTTTGATTGATCATGACTTTCAAAAAGGAAAAGTTGATACAACATTATTCATCAAGTATAAGGATAAAAATATTTTAATTGTTCAAATTTATGTCAATAATATAATATTTGGTGCTACTAATGAAACTCTGTGCTAAGAATTTTCTAAGATTATGCAAAGTGAATTTGAAATGAGCATGATGAGAGAATTGAACTTCTTCGTTGGATTGCAAATTAAGCAACTAGCGGAAGAGATCTTCATAAACCAGTACAAGTACGTCAAAGAGATGTTGAAGAAGTTCAGAATGCAAAACAGCAAAGGAGCAAACACGCCAATGAGTTCAACCATCAAGATTGATAAGGAAGAAAAAGGTAAATCTATTGAACAAAAATTATATGGAAGCATGATAGGTTCATTATTGTATGTAACTGCTTCTAGACCGGATATCTTGTTTAGTGTTTGCATGTGTTTAAGATTCCAATCATGTCCAAAAGAATCACATCTAATTGGTGTAAAAAGAATCTTTAGATATTTGATCAAAACCATCAATCTAGGATTATGGTATCCAAAGGGGTCAACATTTGATCTAATCGGTTACTCGGATGCGAATTTTTCCGGTTACAAAGTAGATAGAAAAAGCACTAGTGGAACATGTCAGTTTCTTGGAAATATATTGGTTTCATGGTTTTTAAGAAAACAGACTAGTGTTGCTCTATCTACCGCAGAAGCCGAATACATAGCCGCCGGGAGCTGTTGTGCCCAATTACTTTGGATGAAACAACAACTTAAGGATTATGGTGCTGACTATCATGACATTCCAATTATATGTGATAATACAAGTGCTATTTGTTTGACCAAAAATCCTATGTTGCATTCTAGAACAAAACATATAGATGTGAGACATCATTTCATTCGTAAACATGTTGAAAATCATGACATTTGTTTGGAATATGTTAAAACTGAGGACCAAATTGCTAACATTTTCACCAAACCATTAGCAAATGAACAATTTTACAAGATTAGAAATGATATGGGTATGATTGAGTTTGATTAGGAGTGAAATATGATAGGGGGAGTAAATTAGAAAGAACAAAGAAAACCAAGTCTGTAGAGCCAAGTTGACTCCGATCCGCCCAAGTCGACTTCACCGAAGTCGACTCCAAAAAATCCAAGTCGACTTCGGATAGGGCGAAGTCGATTCCGCAAGGGGCGAAGTCGACTTCGGTTAGGGCAAGTCGACTCCAGCGTCCGATGCTTTGTTTTTCGTTGCGCAGCCTATCTCTTCTTCTTTCTTTCTCTTCCTTCTTCCTCTTCATTTCTCTGGAGCTGATTCTCTATTTCCCCCATTTCAGACAGGGGCTTAGCTCTCTACTTTCCATTATTCCATCTATCTTTCTCTTTTCTCCATTCTTCCGCAATAGCTCTGCCTTTTCTTTCTCTCTCTTTCAGTTCTTTTCTCTCTCTGTTCGTCTCCTCCTCTCTCTCTCAGAACATTCTTCTCTCACATCTCAGTCCATCTCTCTTGCCACTGCCACCGCCATTGTTTTTCTTTCTCTCTTTCTCTCTTGCTATCACTGGAAATGTCTCTCTCTACAGCCTTTTCTCTCTCACTGCCCCCATTTAAAACCCCTCTCTCTCTCAAGGATCAATGGCACCAAAAGCTGTAGCCAAACCCTCTAAATTACAAATCTCAAGGCAGTCTAAATCTAATACTGGCGAGGGGGTGCCCCGTCGACAACGAACGCCGTTTAAACGGGTTCAGGAGGAAGCCACTGCATCTGCGGGATGCGAGGTGTTGTTTCGTGAAGGAAACCCATATTCATCTGCACCTCAACAGGAGGATTCAAGTTCAGATTCTAGCAGTGACACAATATCAGGAGGAAATAGGCAAGGAACGCCTACTCAGAAGGGGCAAGTTTTGAAAATGCCCACTACCTACTTCAGAACTGAAAAGCAACACAGCCGGTTCTATCGAAACTTTTATGAGTGTAAGATTTTTGTCCCTAAGATTATAGATTTCAAGTTTCTCAGTGATTTTGAATTCAGGATTGAAGAGTTACTAGATTTCCAAGGTTGGACAAGCCTATTGAAGGCGGATGATCGCATATACCCTGATCTGACAAGAATATTCTATTACCTATGGGATCAGGAGTATTCCATCACCTATGTAAAGAGGACTGAGATGAATTTGGGAATAGGAAGCTCTACCTGCAGAAACAATGTTAGAAGTCCCTGAAGAAAATGAGAGGATTCCTGAAGGGTTGTCACTCACACAGATGCACAACCAACTGACCAACAACAACAAATACCATCTGGGGATTAAATTTCTTCATTACATGGATCTATCCCCCCAACTCCGGGTTCTGAGGCTTCTTATTGCACATTGTATTTATCCTAAGGGAGGAGGCTGAAATCAATTAAATCCACAAGAGGCAGAGATTCTATGGAAAGTTGCAAATCGGGTCAAGGTCAGTCTACCCAGCTTGTTGTTGGAAGCTCCGATATCAAAGAAAGAGAATCCACTAGGAGTATTACCTTATGGGACATGGATTACCAAAATCATGTGTTTCCTCGGTGTTGATCTGGATGGAGAGCCAGTCGATGTCCTAAAGCCCACTAATGCTATTTATCGGGCTCTTTTGACCCGAATGAAGATCAATCTTGAAGAATTCCGAGAAAGAGACTACGGGAGATGATGAGGCATGTAGATCAGCTTGAAGCAACGGGTGTTCACCTTGAGGGGGAGCAGTCACCTCAGCCACCACAGTAGGAGGCAGTTCTATCTCCACCGCCTGCACTAGCTGAGCCCGCATCACCACAATCCCATGGCTCTTGCTCTCCATGAGGTTCCCAAATCCTCGATCCTCATCCACATTCACCGAACTGGTTTACCTCTGTTAACGCTATCCGTGATCATCTCGAGCAGATGAGAATGTTTTAGGTACTAACGTGGTTTGTTAAGCTTTGTTAAAGGATAAAAACTTAAGATTCAGAACATAGCAGACCAAGTTGCAATCCCAAGTCGACTTAGCCATTGACTTAGGTGAAGTAGATTCCTAAGTCGACCTCAAGATCGACTTCAGAAGATCAAAACCTTCCAGGACTAAATTTGGGCACAATGATAGATGAAGTCGTAGTCGAAGTCGACTCCACCTACGATTTAGGTGAAGTTGCAGGCCCAAGTCGACTCCACAATCGACTTCAGAAGATCAAAACCTTCCAGCGCTGAATTTGGGCTCGGAGACAGGTGGAGTCGCAGTTGAAATTGACTCCACCTGCGACTTGGGTGAAGTCGCATTCCCAAGTCGACTCCGCAATGCGACTTGAGTGAAGTCGAACCTCAAGTCGACTCAAGCATGCGACTTGAGTCAAGCTGAAGACCAAGACAGCCCAAGCAAGCAACTGACCATGAAAGAATCATTCAAGATGGAGTATTATTAAAGGAAAAATTATGAACTATATCTTTGGACCTTAAATTCAAGGAAGGCAAATCATTTTAGATAAAGGCCACAAGGATAAACTACTCAAGAGGAGAAGTAGATGCTGAGTCTCAAGACCAAACATTGAAAATTAAGGATATAAATTGAAGAACAAGATATGAGAGGAAAATGAATCACCAAGGATTACTTTTAAGATATCCAAGTTCCAATATATGCACATAAATGGTGAAGTCGCACCCGAAGTCGACTCCACCTGCGACTTAGGTTAGGTTCAAGACCAAGTCGACCTGAGATGGAACTTGAAGTGAATGCTGATGTGAAACCTAGCTTCCTCGGACAATACACGTGTCACCTAGGATTGTAAACCCTAGATTTTTGTAATAATTTTTATGATAAATAAAATTTAAAAATTATATTTTTGGATATGTGTATTGGAGATTAAAATAATACAATTAAGAATTTAACCCACGTGAATAGTGCACGTGAATAGTAACTGAGGATTAAGACATGTATTAAGAGTTAATCACTTGGATGAACTTAATCACAAACAGATAAAAAGGGGATTTAATCACTACAAGACAAAATAGCAATACTTTTTGATATTTTAATACAAATTTAGATTTTAGTGAAAAATTAAAGAAAAATTCATAATTTGCAATCCGGACGTCGGATTTAAATGAAATTTTTTATGAATGGTTAAAAATTCATGATGAAATTAATGAATGGTTTAAGATGTGATGAAAATCACAAATTAAGGGTCAATATGAAACGTCAAATGGGGATTAAAAGGTAGCTTAACTTTTTAATAATTCTCCTTTTGACTTTTTATTAAAATTAAATAATTAAAATAAAAAATTAAATGCAAATCAACAATGGTAGGGGGTGAGCAGGGGGTGGTTGAGATTTTTGACCAAAATCAATGGTCCACATTCATCATCATCACAAATCAAGGGCTAGGATTAAATTAGTTTAAATTAATTAATTTTAAAAATCATAAATAAAAATAAGGCTGCTATAGGGGGGAATGAGCAAATATGAGGGGCTGCTCATGGCTCTATGCACCTTTTTGAAATTAGAAAAAATCTATTTACAATTTAATACCTTGAGCAAGGGGGTAAATTCCAATTTCATGAAAAATCAAACCCTATAAATAGGGCTAGGGGGGACGTCCAAAGGCACATTCACCCCAGCTCCACTTGAGCAAACCCAAGCTCCCAAAACCCCCCACACGTCCAAGGAAGAAGAGGAGAAAGTTAGAGAGAGAAAGTGTAAGAAGAAGAGGGATATCTCCACTTTGGGTAAGTAATTTCTATCCAAATTATTTTTGGATGTTAAGCAGGGTAAAACCATGTTTAGATAATGCCTAAGCATGAGAAAATAAGTAAAGTTATAATGCTTAATTGGAATTATGCTAAAACATCAAAAATTTAGAGCAAAGATAGAGCATTTGGGAAAATAGCATATGATATGTGTAAATAATGCTCCAATATTGATAAATGATGATTTACGATGAATAATTATGATGTTGGAATGATGATATATTAATCTCATAATTTTTAGAATTAAGGATTATGCTTAAGTGAAATTATGTTGATTTTTAGTATATGGAGAAAATGATTTATTTGGCCAAGTTAATGATCATAAATTCAAAATTCATGAAATTTTCCATGATATATTAAACATAAGCTATGACATAGTATTTTTTATTTTTAAAAAAACATCAATTTTTGGAACCCATGAACAGTAACCAACACGCTGTGAACAGTAACCTCAGATGAACAGTGATTTGCTCCAGTAATCAGCTACATTAATCTGCTACAGTAACTATGAACAGTAAACAGAATGATTTTGGAGAAATTTTGAGATTAATATTTAAATATAAAGATGAGATTTTTGAAAAACCTATGGATAAAAATATCCGTATAAAGAAATAATGACTAAATATTATAAAGCATGCATGGGAAGCAGCTTGAACAGAATAAATGAAATATCATTTTTCCTTAAATAGGAAAAGGAAAGGAGAAAGTCGATGACACCAACTAAGAAAGTAAGCAAGTTAAATATTTTGCAAATTATTTCCAAAATGCTTGAAATTGTTTGTAAATTGCTTTATGAAATTTATTTAAGGTTGGCCATACTTATAACTGCTTTACATGAAATGAAGTACCTTTGTTAAATTATTTATTAAATACTTTTTATGAAATTGTTTATGATTTACAAATGGCATGTCGACATGTGTATGTAAATGAACATGTGCACGAGGAATAGGCCATAGTTGAGGTAGTAAGTGGACCGGATGTCCCCATCGCTATTGCCAAGTCGCTTATATAGGCCCAGGCCTGCGGCGACCTCCCTGATATGAGACCATGTATGAGATGGGCGCCTAGCTAGCGTCGCATTGACGAGCTGCGTATATGTCTAATTAAATACTCGTTTAACGCAAGTATACGTGCCGATCAAGTAATAAATAGTGAGCAGAGTATTGTTTCCAAGAGGATTGTGTTAAACAGATTAGCACCTTAAATCTCAATTGTCTAAGTGAATTGGTAAAATAAATGAGATTTTGCTTTTAAAGAATTGAATTAAACTAAACTAAACAATGTAGTAAATGACCAGAGTGATGTGGATGTTGCTAAGATTGCCTTGAAATGATTAAGATAGGTGGGAACATGAATTCAGTGAATCATAGCTATGTTATTTGGTTCCAATTAAGTTAGTTGTGTAGAGATTACTAATCTAGGTTCATTCATATTCATATATGTCTTCCAACACATACAAACCTAACCAAGTTTTAGTTATGTGCTATGTTCCCAAGCATACAAGTAAAACAAGATTGATAACCATATAACCTAATCAGGATTACACAGGGTTAATAGGTATATTCCTATCCATATTAACATCTAACACAACATGAGTTAGAATCCTTGTGCCTTATACATGGATCTCATTCAAATCCCACTTTTCCAAGCATGAATCTGAATATTAAATCAATCCACAAGGTTGCAATGCTTGTAAACGCATTAAGCATGATATATAAGGGTAATCTCAAGCAACATATGTCACAGCACAACCGTATTATCAATTCAAGCATAAGAAAACTAAATATCATAAGCTATGAGTTCAAATCCTACATATCTCCCACCATAGGAAGGTTCAGCCCCTAAACATGACTTTAATTCCCATTAAAATCAAGTTTACAATCATCCCAAGCAAGGAGAATAACAAACAGGTAGAGATAAATGAGAAGAGGAGATGAAACTTAATGGATTTTGCGGTGATGGCTTGGATCTCCACTTGCTCTTCTCTCCTTCCTTGAAGCTTTGGTTTCCTCCTTTTCTCCACAGCAACTATTCCCTATTTTGGTCTCTCCTCTATGGCCTGCGGAACTCCTTTGCACGTAGCCCTAGGTTTCTATTTATAATGGGTAGCTTGCGCAACACATGTGCAGAAATTCACGCGCGTACGGATGCGTAGTGGCGCTTGGGCGCCAACTCCCTGTATGTTGGGTAACTTGGAAACTTTTTTGGAAACCCTAGGACTTCATGCCTTGGCGCCTAGGCGCCAACTCCCTGGAATCAATGTGACTTGTGACTTCAAAAACCTTTAGAACTTTGCTTACGTGTTGATGAAGTGGCACCTGGGCGCCAACTCTCTGGATGTAATGTGTTGTGTGAAGTGTTGGAGATTCTAACAAAGGCCTATAGAATTGCGCTTGGGCGCCAACCCCATGCTCCTTCACTTGGCTCTGTTCTGCATTCGACTCGCTCGCTCACTTGTAATTCTCTATCCTTCCTATAAAAATGAATGAAACTAAATAAATGAACTAAAAATGCCTAATTTATACTAAAAATGCAAAAAAACTACATAATGCTCCTAAAATGCAAAGCGAGTGAATGGATGCAAACTAAACCTAATCACTTCGACTAACACGCAAAAATAGTTTGAAATAGGCCATGATAACTTATATTTTTACGAGTTATCACACCCCCAAACTTAAATGTTGCTAGTCCTCAAGCAACACATGCAAACACAATGAATGAATGAAATGAATGAATGAATTTTGACTTCGTCAACTCAACCTGCTTCCTATTATGCTTCTATCAATCCATTTCTCTATTCAACGTGATCGAGATTAATCTAAACTTAAAAAATTATCCATTTCTCAAAACAGGACATGCATATTCATCTATCATTCGCAAACCAAGTCACATGCAGATGATAGTAATCCTAGTACAAAGTGATAACTCAACATGCTAATCTTCCTCTTGATCAAAAGAAACTGGTTAGAAAATCAATACAAAACAGGTGAACTAAGGTTTAAGCTTAACTGACTGGTCAAAGAACATGGTAATCATAAACTTGTAACACCCCGAACCGAGACGTCACTTCCTTACCTCAAGATCCTATCGATTGGTAAATGTGAATCAGGATTGTTGCCCTGATCACGCGGCAGGTTCTTAATTGGAATACGTCCAAAAAAAAATTTTCGTTTATTCATCTGTCATCATTCATAACTTGACATGACAATCATCACACATTGTGACATTTCACTTGTAATAAAATTCATCATTTCATTCATAACATCCTTTCATGCCTGTCATTACACACTCAATCATTGTATATATCATACTTGCATACATTCAGTCATTGACTCACATGATACTTAGAATATTAACTAATTTGATATACACATAAACATGGAACTTAGAATTCTAACTAAGTTCATATACACAATAAGCTTACCTTAGCTTATTCGTACTTTTCCATTCCTCATAGCCTTCAAGGCTATCATCACGTATCTTCTTCCACGTCTTAGGTTCGCAACCTTCTGAGTTTCCCCGGTACCTGTCTAAAGGTGGGGAAAACAAAACGTGAGTGACTACTCAGTAAGCAAGCATTTTATCTTTAGGGCAAGGCTTCCTTGAAAATCTTTTTCATATACATTGAGAATACCTTTTCCTGAGGACATGTATATGTCCTAAAATATCATCGTGAAATCGTTTATTTATGAGGACAATTCCATGTCCTAGAATGTTTTCATAAGACATTCATTCTTAAAATCATTTACAAGCCGCGCCTGGGTTTGTTAAGGCAAAACATATACGTTTTACCTTCTTTAATGAGTTCCCTTTAATCTTATATGAACATTTTTAATGTTCATAGCCATTACATGAAATCATCGGTAGCCAGTGGACGTTTTACGTCCAAAACATTTTTCTTATAAATCCTTAGGCAAAGGAGACATCTCATGTCTCAAAACATCATTAACATAAGTCATCATAAAATCCTTTAGCCAGGAGACATTTTATGTCTCAAAATATTTTTCACGTAGCTTTCTTTGGCAATGGACATTCATATGTCCTAAAATATCAATCACATAAGCCTTTCTCAGCAAAGAACATTTTTATGTCCAAAAAAATTTTTCATTATAAAATCCAACATATTTACATGGGACATTTTACTTCCATAAATCCTTATCATTTAGGTTCTTTAGAAATGGACATTCTTATGTCCATAAACATTCTTCATTTAGGCTCTTTTAGAAATGGACATTCCTATGTCCATCTCAAGTTTCACATAAATCCTTTTCATAATCCCGTCTTCGGGCTTGTTTATAGCAAACAAGGCAACAAAACACGTAAATCATTTTCATAAATGCATTTGCATAAACACATTTCCTTTAATTCCTGTTATTTACACTTTTGTGTAAAACACCCTTTCTTTTATAGTAATTTATGCATATTAGCTCATAAAAATCCCTTTTAGGATAACTTTTTGTATAGATGCTTTTATATCCCAATCTTTGGGCTTTTGAAAAGCAAAACGTACGCAAATGCATTTCTCCCCATCAAGTAGTGACACTTAGCAAGTGATCATGCTACCTTTTGAAAGAGAATCCTTAACAACACGCTAGCCCAGCGGCTGTTTATTTATCCTGCTCCCATCTCAGGGAGGGCGCCGCTGGCACTCCTACCATCCCTTAGCGACTTGGCCTTATGTAGAGTGAGCCCCGGTCATCTCAACCGTGCTCTACAACCTTCCTATTACTTGTACTGGTGCACCGTACGTTATTATGACGAACCGCGGTCTGTTTGGTTTGAAGAACCACAGACCGTAGCCCATGCCCTTTTAAACCGGGATCACAGACCGCAACCTGCATCCATATGCATAAAAAATCTTAGACCGAAGTCTATATTTAAGAAAAAATTTTAAAAACACATCACAGACCGCAGTCCGTGTCAACTTGTAAGCGAGCGCACCCACTTTAACAAGTTGTTATTTAAAAGCTAGTTCTAGGATGACCTTCCTTAAGTTCCTTTAGAAACGTTTTGAGTAAAATATTTTGATAAACATTTGAAATGTTTGAGAAATAATACATCTTAAAATTCTTTTAATAAAAGAATTTCAAATCCTTTGGATTTCCATAAATAAATTATATTTTTCTCTAATATTTGCTTAGTTTCCATTTCAGGACCTTTTGTTTACAAAAGTTATGCAATTATGTTATCCCCTGTCCATAACCTAAAAAAATTAATAATTGTCCACATATCAATCATTTTTTTACATAAAGGGAAATTGCACTGTCTTTTGCATGCCATTAAGCAACCTGAAATCAAACCATTTTATGAAATCAATAATAGGAGGTTGGTCATCCATAAATCCCCTTTTAACACATCCGTATAAGCATTTTTTCAACATTTTTAATATAGATTTCCTTATCTAAAGGAAATCAAAACTTTTCGAACATCATTTCAATACATATGGACTACGTCCAAACCATCATTTATTATTTAATTATCTTGACCTAGCAAAACAAATCTTTTTCATCATTGTTTATCACGAGTTATTGTAGAAATAACTCAAAACTCATTTACAAATAATATTTTGTGAAAAAGGGTAAAATTCTCTTTTTCTTATAAAATATTGTTTAACAATATCATATAGAACTTGCTTGGTTAAAAGCAAATTCTTAAAACCATCGGTATCAAACATGAAATCCTTAGGAAACGTTAGCATGGAGAACTTGCTTACTCATAAGCAAAATTTCTCAATTCCATTAACATGAAGCATTCCCATCATTGGCAACACTTAAGATAACTAATTTATCTAAGTGTCGCTTGCTTCCCATGAAGCAAACCTTAAGACTTTTCAGTAAAGTCATTATTTTTCAAAACTTATGGCTTTGCATTAAAGCCATCATATTCAAAACTTGTGCTTGCCCATTCGTTAAAACATAAACATAGACATTGCAATCATATCAATCATATAGAAAGAAAATGCATTTTAGAAAGTTTGCTTGCTTACCTGAGATCGCCATAATCCCTTTTCCTTCCATTCTTTTCTTTGCCTATACGCATAAACACGACATTGCATTTATACATACAAATCTCATATGCTTGCACATAACTTAGTTTTCCAACCCATATATTTTTCATTAACATATATCCTTCATCTATCATTTACTTATCCATTTTTCACATTTTTTTCCAAAATTCATACATCGGCGCCCATTCCGAGCGCCCGTTATGACCTTAGGCTTCATTACATAATTCTAAAATTAGAAATTAACCTCATGAAGTACTAAACAGATATATATTCATGAAAGATATCATATTTTCATACATTTTTGCACAAAATCATATTCTACATGTCATTTATAATCCTTGCATGTCCATTCTTTCACATATGCCCCTTTTGGCAACATATACATAAGATATTTCATAAAATTTTCTAAGGCAGAGGTTTAATCCATATTTAAGTGGGTTAATTACCCTTAATTATCACTGAATTTAGGGTATTTTTATGGGGTTTAAATCCACTTTCCATAAGTTTCCAAAACAGCTAGTTTGGAACCCATTTTTCACCCGTTTAACGTGTCTTTTGACACAGAACCTTAGGCAATTATATAAATCCGAAATTTCAGAAGATAATCCCACTTTTATTAATCAATATTTAATTATTTAACACATATATCAATTTGGATCATTTCTACATAGGTTTAATATTTCTTTTTGATTTTCTTCTCAATATATCCACATATGCTGAAATCAGGCATACTGAAATCTCAAAATCTTGAATTAATATCAAATCAAGTGGTTTTGATCTGAAATTTCTGTTATATCTTAATAAATACATTAATTAACCAAAATAAATATTTTTAACATAAAAAATGAATAATTTATATTTATTTTGGCATTTTTACCTTGCTAGACAGAAGAATCCATTTTCAGTCTGCCTGAATGACGTTAATTATGGGGTATATTTATACCCATCAAATACTAATTTTTAATTTTTTATTGCGATCTTAAATATTTATTACATATCATTTAAAATTTTCAGTCAAAAATTCCTTGTATAAAAATTATTAAAAATTATTTTCTACAGCTGATCCTGTCACCCGTTTTACCCTGTTTTGGTTAATCGTCATGGATTTTTAATTTGCAAAGTACTTATCATTTTAAGCTGAAAATTTATTATTTATTTAATAACCCCATAATTAGTTTTATGAAAAAGTTTCATGCTAAAATTCATCCATTTAATGTTCCTTCCATAATTTAATTTATAACATCATATATCTTTCAAAACTTCACTTTTCATCATCTAAATCATGGAATTTCATACACGCAAGCTAATACCCATTCCATATTCATTCAAAAGCATGTTGAATAATCACTTAGGGAATGTTTAAGCATCCATTTCATTTTCAAAATCTGAAGTTCAAAAACTCAAGATAAACCAATCAAAATAACACATCTACTTACTTGGATTGATGTTCCCCAAACCCTAATCACTTGAGCTACTCTTCTCCTCCAATTTCCCTTTCTTTTTCCCTTCTTTTTCTTGTATTTTCCTTCCTCCTTGCTGGCCAATTTGGGGACGTGAGCTGCTGGTCTAGAGGGGGAGTTTCAGCACTTAGCCAAAATGCCCAAATCATGTGAACATGCATGCCTTTGAGGAGCTGGATTTTCTCCAGCTGTGGGCCCCACTTTGGAGCCATTTTCCACAGCCACTTAATGCATGCTTATCCCCTTATGTGCTGGTGAACTCACAGCCAAGTAAAATGCATTTTACCATTTTTTAAAAATCAGAAAATGGCATTAATCCATAGCCGTCCATGTGTCCAGTTTTGCACGTCCAGCTGCTGCCCATTTTCCAGCCATTTTCCCATTTTTTAAAAATCCCAAAATGTGGGTAATTTATACACCTAATACCCCATAATTCATATATTAATTTGGTGTTAAAAAAAATTAATAAAACTCATTACTGCAGCATCAAACATGGGACGTCATTTGCATACTCAAGCTGTCCATTTTTCCACCTTTCATGGCAGCTGCAAATAACGAATTTTCTTGGATTTTTTTCGCATAATTAAATGCTTATTTATGTATCCCAACATGTCAGCTGCGTATATACATATTTTATAAAATAAAAAATTCAAAAAATATGCAGCAACCAACCCATGAACGTGCTTGCCTTGGACACCTCACCTATGCTCACTTGAGCACTCATAGCTTCATCAATTACGGACATTCATTGCTGGGATTTTATTTGGATATTTGCATTTTATATTAATACATAAAATACCTTAGAAATGTGCTGCATTTGACACCTCATCTCCCATTAAAACCAAGCCATTATGCATTGTACTCTAGCATTAATGGAAAGGTACTTTTGAGGTGCATTAGTCAACCATGCTCACCATTTTCATTGCTGGTATTTTTCCAACATTTCATGCTTAATCCAAGCCATCCAAAATAAACATCTCATAATTTCATTCAACCGTTCCAAATTTCATCTCAATCCGATTTTCCTAACTCCCGTTATAGCCGTTTAAAGTTAACGGTTGAAATTGAAATATGATCAATAAATCATTAATCCAATTTCATCAATGATTTTTATAACCCAAAAATTCCATAATATCAATCCCAACATCATCAACTACCATTTCAAATTTCACTTGAATCCGCCTTACAGGCGTTGAGTTATGAATTTTCTAGTATTTTTCCACTTAATTCCACAATTTCCATTTTAATCTCCATTAATTAAATCATGGAAATTAAACTAAACATTCATGCCACATTAGCATGTTTTAATCCTCATTATGCTCCTTTAGTCACCTTGACTCATAATGGGCTCCGGCGATTAAATGTTTAATCACCATTCTTAGTGGAACCCTAATTGCAAAATATCATAAAATCCTAAAATCATCCCAAAATTTCCATTTAATCATATATAAGTCACATGTACATGTTCAATGCATACGTTGAATCTTATTTAGGTTGGGGTTTCGCAATCTTCCCCCCTTATAACAGGTTTCGTCCCGAAACCTATTACATTACAAATATCGGGGTAAGGCTCATATAAAATTGCTAATTCATTATCTTCCTCCAATATTTCAATGGTTCACTACGCTTCCACTGCGCTACTCTATCTTAGTGGCACTTTTAGCCTTGGTCTAGTAGACCTATCACTTATCTCTACTATTCCTTGTTCACACATGAGTTTCTCATTGGCATTTGCCCTTCATTTGTGTCATTTCACACTATTTTTCCTTATACATGGAGAAATTGCATCATTTCCCATCTTATCATAGGGTAAGTTTTAAGTTACTCATTCATTCTTAAAAATCTATAGCAACCATTTTCATATATTATCAATAATACATGCATTTTATAATATAGAGCAATAGTTGCTCTCATATAGACTTTCATACATGAAGTTTAATACATGTCTTAGCAAAAGACACTTTTGCTAAGTTTTCATTCTTTCTCTTCTCATAATGTCTACCACTAGATTATACCAGCGTAGACTACCTAATAGGAGTATCGGTTATTAAACCAGTCTAAAATATTTTCTTCCTCAGTTCCTTTTCCAATTTCCATAAACTAGTAAGGGTCCATATCATTTTCAAATTTTCCTAACCTCATTTCTTATGAATATCATAGAAAAATCATTTCTCTCGTATCTATCTTTCAATCACATCGGGATTGAGGAGCATTCCGGCAATCATTCTTGCCTTCATTTTTCTACCATCTCTTGCTATGATATACCAACTTTTGTGGTATCATATGTGTGATCTGTTTTTCCTTCTATGCATGTTAACTAGGCATAGTTTGCTACACCTTTCTGCAATAATTTGCAGGGATTTCCTATCAATTATAGCTATCGATTGAGTTGATCTTTCTTATTCATTTCTTTTCCTACACCAGGTTCCTTAGTTTTTAGTGGCAAGTTATCCTTGCCCTAATTATACATGTTCATTACCAACATGTATTACATCCTGATATCCTGTTGGAAGATATTTTTTATCAAATTCTTCCAGATTACCTTCTTTGATTATGGCATAATAGTCATTTAGGATTTCCTATTACTTATAACCATTGCCAATCAATGCTTGAACATTTCATTTGACTACATGTTCAAACCTTGAACATGTTCTTAGGTTCAGTCATCCATTACTCAGTTTGAATAAAATCTAATTCACCTGAGAACTTAGGTGGATACCGAACTAGAAAGGCATCAATAACCTTTCCATTTACTTCTATCTTACCATTATCAACCTTTAAAGGTCTGGGTACTAGGTTAAAATTTATTACCTGTACCGTTTTATCTTTTCCACCTACTTCTTATTGGTCCTGTTGGGTATTTTCCCAAAGGTCCTGTATTATTCTTTCTATCTAAGCCACACAATCTTGGGCGGCCTACTTGCACTGCTTCTTCTAAAGTTATAGTTATCCTTTACTCTTTCTACCTATGAGATATTACTCTTAGCGGTAACACCTCAAATCCTTTGACTTAGGGTTTATAGTTTCCCGTCGTTAATGAGCTTATGGACTCACTTGTCCTGATCGTTTAGATTTGCTACTAACTTCTCTTCTTCCTTGTTGACTCATATCAGTAACTGCCTTTCCCTTGTTCAGAACTAAGGTAGTAAGCATGTTGTAGAATGCATCATATAACATTATGTCAATAGCATTTCTCATTATAATATTCATTCATATCACACATAATCAACATGATCATTTCTGATCATAAAATCATCACACATAGTCAATAACATAATCTAGAAAGACCAATGATCCTTCCTTTTTCATATAACTTAGCACTTAAAATCGTATGCATCTGTATTTTCATAACATTAAACATCATACATTAGGAGTCAAAAGAAACTCCCTTTTTCCTACCTTTCTCATTTCTATTTTCACATTTCATAGTGTAAGGTTGCTTTTCCTTACACATGCAGATTATATTTGCATAATCTATCATTTTATCATGAACATAATTCTAGACTAAAAATCACTTAGAAAGTTGGCACCTTGGTGCCTTCCATATGTCACCATAGCTCTATACCTTAAACATATGTATCATATAGCACAGTCATGTGCTATCTTAGGTAAGGTGTGGTCAACCTTAGGTATGGGGGGTCTCTATGTAGAGTTCCATAACCCGTCATTTGTTCTGATTCTCTTCTATCCTTTGTCTTTCTTTAAATTTTCCTGCCTCCTGCTTCATCTCACTGTCCTCATATTATTTTTCCTTCGTATACCATCTATTTCACGAAACATAGTGACCAGCTACATTTCCTTAATTAACCATATTCTTGTGTCATAATGATATACAATATAAGACAATACATATCTTATGTGTCTTATAGTCTCAATTTATCTCTTTCATCATTTTCCATTTTTCTTCTATATCTATCCATCAATCCTTACTGAGATATCATCTTTGTGATATCAAGTCTTTCCTTTCCATGCCTATTTATCAATTCATATTTTGATACCAACTTCTGTGGCATCAGACCCATCCTTTCATCATCCTTGATTTTCTCCTTCTCTCGCCTGTTTGCCAATCCTTGCTCTGATACCAACAACTGTAATGCCCCGAACCGAGACGTCACTTCCTTACCTCAAGATCCTATCGATTGGTAAATGTGAATCAGGATTGTTGCCCTGATCACGCGACGGGTTCTTAATTGGAATATGTTCAAAAAAAAATTTCGTTTATTCATCTGTCGTCATTCATAACTTGACATGACAATCATCACACATTGTGACATTTCACTTGTAATAAAAATCATCATTTCATTCATAACATCCTTTCATGCCTGTCATTACACACTCAATCATTGTATATATCATACATGCATACATTCAGTCATTGACTCACATCAAACTTAGAATTTTAAATAAGTTCATATACGCATAAACATGGAACTTAGAATTCTAACTAAGATCATATACACATAAACATGGAACTTAGAATTCTAACTAAGTTCATATACACAATTTGCTTACCTTAGCATATTCATACTTTTCCATTCCTCATAGCCTTCAAGGCTATCATCACGAACCTTCTTCCACGTCTTAGGCTCGCAACCTTCTGAGTTTCCCCAGTACCTCTCTAAGGGTGGGGAAAACAAAACGTGAGTGACAAAGCATTTTACCTTTAGGGCAAGGCTTCCATGAAAATCTTTTTCATAAACATCGGGAATACCTTTTCCTGAGGACATGTATATGTCCTAAAATATCATCGTGAAATCCTTTGTTTATGAGGACAATTTCATGTTCTTGAATGTTTTCATAAGACATTCATTCTTAAAATCATTTACAAGCCGCGCCTGGGTTTGTTAAGGCAAAACATATACGTTTTACCTTCTCTAATGAGTTCCCTTTAATCTTATATGAACATTTTTAATGTTCATATCCATTACATGAAATCATCGGTTGCCAGTGGACGTTTTACGTCCAAAATATTTTTCTTATAAATCCTTACGCAAAGGAGACATCTCATGTCTCAAAACATCATTAACAAAAGTCATCATAAAATCCTTTAGCCAGGAGACATTTTATGTCTTAAAATATTTTTCACATAGCTTTCCTTGGCAATGGACATTCATATGTCCTAAACTATCAATCACATAAGCCTTTCTGGGCAAAGGACATTTTTATGTCAAAAAAAATTTTTCATTATAAAATCCAACATATTTACATGGGACGTTTTACGTCCATAAACCCTTATCATTTAGGTTCTTTAGAAATGGACATTCTTATGTCCATAAACATTCTTCATTTAGGCTCTTTTAGAAATTGACATTCCTATGTCCATCTCAAGTTTCACATAAATCCTTTTCATAATCCCCGTCTTCGGGCTTGTTTATAGCAAACAAGGCAACAAAACACGTAAATCATTTTCATAAATGCATTTGCATAAACACATTCCTTTAATTCCTGTTATTTACACTTTTGTGTAAAACACCCTTTCTTTTAGAGTAATTTATGCATATTAGCTCATAAAAATCCCTTTTAGGATAACTTTTTGTATAAATGCTTTTATATCCCAATCTTTGGGCTTTTGAAAAGAAAAACGTACGCAAATGCATTTCTCCCCATCAAGTAGTGACACTTAGCAAGTGATCATGCTACCTTTTGAAAGAGAATCCTTAACAACACGCTAGCCCAGCGGCTGTTTATTTATCCTGCTCCCATCTCAGGGAGGGCGCCGCTGGCACTCCTACCATCCCTTAGCGACTTGGCCTTATGTAGATTGGGCCCCGGTCATCCCAACCGTGCTCTACAACCTGCCTATTACTTGTACTGGTGCACCATATGTTATTATGACGGACCGCAGTCTGTTTGGTTTGAAGAACCACAGACCGCAGCCCATGCCCTTTTAAACCGGGATCACAGACCGCAGCCTGCATCCATATGCACAAAAAATCTTAGACCAAAGTCTATATTTAAGAAAAAATTTTAAAACCACATCACAGACCGCAGTCCGTGTCAACTTGTAAGCGAGCGCACCCACTTTAACAAGTTGTTGTTTAAAATCTAGTTCTAGGATGACCTTGTTGGAAATAATAGTTAAAACAAAACAAAATTGACCAAAGCATAAGTTTTGATGATTAACAAAGTCAAATTTGAGTATTAATGATTACTAATGAATGTGTTGAATGTCTTAAGGAATGAAATTAGCCAAGTCGATTTCCAAGTCGACTCAGACTTCGACTTAGGGTGAAGTCGATCCCGAAGTCGACTCCACATTCGACTTCAAACGGAACCTGAAGGACAGATTTGAATTTGGAAGGTGAACAGCTGAAGTCGCAGGCCAAGTCGACTCCACGGGAGACTTGAAAGCCAAGTCGCAGACGAAGTCGACTCCAGTATCGACTTGAAGATGCACAGTTCCTTCCAGCGTTGATTTTGAGACAGAACATACCGAAGTCGCAGTCGAAGTCGACTCCGGCATGCAACTTGAGTGAAGTCGCAGACGAAGTCGACCCCAAGATCGACTTGAGGTTCTCAAAGTTCAAGACACAGGTTCAAGCTCATTTCAAGATGAAGACTAATACAAAAAGGTGCATACAAATTTTCAAGCTCTTCAAGATTCACAAGCTTTACAAAATATGAACCCAATCCAGAATGAAAATTATTGAAGGAAAGAAACTAAGCAAGCTAGAGGAGAATCAAACAAGGATCAAACTGATTTGGCACAAGAACTAGTCAAGTCGCAACCCAAGTCGACTCCAAGATCGACTTGAGGTCAAGTCGCACCCCAAGTCGACTCCGAAATCGACTTGAGGCCAAGTCTGAAACCAAGTCGACCCAGAACTCAGACTTGGAAACTGGAGAGCAGCCGAAGTCGCACACGAAGTCGACTCAAGCATGCGACTTGGGGGAAGTCGCAGACGAAGTCGACTCCACCTGCGACTTGGGAAAGTAACGTTCAAATTTTCGAACGTTGGAACATTTATTGCGCGCCAACCACTTGTATACCGTTCAAATTCTTCCCTCCTCTATAAATAGACACTCAAGCAAACGTGGTTATATACAATACAGAGTCTAAAGAGAGAAAAGAAGTGCAAGCAAGAGCTCCTATTTTCTTTTCTCTAAACTTGAGTGATCTATACACTTTCAAAGGAAGAACGAGCTTCAAAGTTGCAAGTAGCTTCAACGAAACACAACCGGTTGCTTCTACAGATTCTTCCTCAAGCTGAAACTTGCCTACACAACTCAGTAAAGTGTAGATCTTCCTTATTTTTCATATTATTGTTTGTTCTTGGTGCTTGGTTTGAGTTTGGTGTAACAAACTAAGACGTTGCAAGTAGAGTTGTGATTGGAGTGTAACTCATCATCTACTTGTGGCAATTGTATAAGCCCCCTAGAGCTAGAATCTAGAAGAGAGCATAGGCTCTGATTGTATATGCCCCCTAGAGCTAGAATCTAGAAGAGAGCGGAGACTCTAAGTGTATTCGCAGAATACATAGTGGATCCCAAGTCATAACGGTGTGTGAGCTTGGAAGAGTGGAGTAGGGAAAGGTTGCCCGAACCACTATAAATCTTGCCTACTGTTTTACTTTATTGCTTTCATTATCTCATTGCTCTCTATTTGTTTCAATCAAGTAGATTAAGCTTTCAAGGGGTTAAGTTTTTAATTTACAAAAGAATTTTATAAGAACCCAATTCACCCCTCCCCTCTTGGGTTTTGCCATTAACTTCGGACCAACAAGTGGTATCAGAGCAGGTCTTTGAGCTTACCAAAGAGATCTTATTGACATGGCATCCCAATCTACTTCCGTTCCTGCATTTGCCGAAGGCCAATCCTTTACTAGGCCACCATTGTTTGACGGGAACAATTTTGGATATTGGAAGCTACAAATGAAACAACTCATCATGGCTACCGATATGGATTCTTGGATTGCGATTCAAGATGGTGTGACCTTGCCCATTGATGAAAAAGCTTCTAAATGGACCGATGAGGAAGTAGAATCGTGAAGAGCAATGCCAAAGTTATGAATTCACTGTTTTGTGCTCTTACGGCATCCGAATATGATAGAGTATCCTCTTGTTTAACTGCCAAAGAGATATGGGATACATTAACCTCCATCTATGAAAGAACTTCTCAAGTCCAATGGACGAGAAGAAACATTTTGATTGGAGAATTGGAAAATTTTAGGATGTTAGAAACAGAAAATATTTCTGAAATATTTGCTAGATTCTCAAAAATTACTAATGCTTTGAAAGGTCTTGGAAAGGCTATATCTGAATCTGAACAGGTTATGAAGATTCTAAGGGCTCTACCGGAAACTTGGACTCCAAAGATTACGGCAATAGAAGAAGTCAAGGATCTTAACACGTTGAAGTTGAAAAATCTTATTAGCTCCTTAATGTCACATGAGCTGATCAAGAAAAGAAACGAAGATCATCACAAAGGAAAAAGAGTCATTGCCTTGAGAGTCGTACAAGACTCGGACGACACCTCATCTTCACAAAATGACGATGAAATTGCCTTACTCACAAAACGATTCAGAAAATTTGTAAGGAAAGGCAAAAATTTCAGAAATTTTAAAGAAAGAAACTCCAAAGAGAAAAAGAAAGAAACAACAAAATGTTACCGATGCGGCGGTTCGGGACACATGCAAGCCCAATGTTCAACGCCCGAAGAAAACAAGGCAAAGGAACAAAGAAAAGATCGAGGCGACAACAAAAGATTTCAAAGAAACAAAGGAAGAGACATGTACGTAAATGAAGAAGAATCTACAACGAATAGCTCCTCAAGTGAAGAATGCGAAGCAGATTGTGCAAGAATCTGTTGCATAGCAAACACCGACATATGCTTTGCTGCCACGGAAACCTTGGAGGATCAAGCTACTTCAACGGACTGCACAAGTAGTCAAGAGGTAACCTCCAAACAGAAATCCTTTTCAAATTTTTCTACAAATGAATGTATTAAATGTGCTGAATTAGAAGAACTTCAACAAGCTTATGATTCACTATATGAAGAAATAAAGAAATTAGGAAACAAGTTTACAATAAAGAAAAGACAATGTGATGCAGTAATAATTGTAAATGGTAAACTTGCTGAAAAATTAGATAAGTTAAAAGATGAAAAGAATACCCTAGAAAATGAGTTAGAAAAACTTAAAAACGAGAATGAATCATTAAATGAATCCCTTGCCAAATTCTCTAATCCAGGAGAAAATGTGAAAATGTTCTTAAAAATGACAACTCAAACTTGCAAGAAAGGACTTGGATACAATACATTTGAACAATCAAAGTCTAATGCTCCAAGAAATAATATCAAACTCATTTATACTAAACCAAAGATAAAACAAGTAGTTTGGACCAAAAGACCAACTAATGAACAAATTACCAAATGACTCCCTATTTCTAGACTTCCAGGAGCTTGTAACTTTTGCAACAAGTTAGGACATAAGGTCTATCAATGTAAATTAAGAAAGTTGCAAAAACTTGGTGCTAAATTGGTTTGGATGCTGAAAAACATTGGATTTATGGTTTCAAAGATAGATCAACATAAACTCCAAAGGATAACTAACCCAAACGGACCCATAAAATGGGTACCAAAAGGATGAGCTCCACTCAAATTAATTTTTGCAGGTATGTCTTAAAGCTAAGGCCAATAACGTATGTTTTATGGATAGCGGTTGCTCAAGACATATGATAGGAGAAAAAGGATTATTTCACAAGATCAACCCATGTGATGAAGGAACAGTAGCTTTTGGAAATAACGAAAAAGATAAAATAAAAGGTAAAGGAAATGTTTATGGTATTTCAAATGCATGTATTGAAAATGTTCTATTTGTTGAAGGACTCAAACACAACCTAATGAGCATTAGTCAACTGTGTGATAAGGATATAAAGTTGTATTTGAATCCTCTATATTTAATGTTATTGATGATGACGAGCGCATAATTTTTAGTGGAAAAAGACATGGAAATGTATATTTGGTTTGCCTTGATGACTTAGAAGGAAAATGTCTAATAGCCATAGAAAATGATCCATGGAAATGGCATGCAAGGCTTGGACATATAAATATGTCAAATATTAGAACCTTATGGAAAAAGAATTTGGTACAAGGCTTACCAAAGTTCAAATATGACAAAGATAAGATTTGTAAAGCCTGCCAACTATCTAAACAACCGAAAATGCCATTTTTGACCAAACAGGAAATCTCAACAACTAGACCACTTGAATTACTACATATGGATCTTTATGGGCCATCAGACATTTTAACTCTTGGTGGGAAAAAGTATGTATATGTGATCGTGGATGACTTTTCTAGATTTACTTGGATTATACTCTTAGCTAGCAAAGATGAAGCATTTTCAATGTTTGTCTCGTCTTCAAATTTGGTGCAAAATGAAAAACAAAGTTCAATCATTTCCATTAGAAGTGACCATGGTGGTGAATTTGAAAATACTCGATTCATTGAATTTTGCAATGAAAAGGGAATTCACCATACATTTTCTGCACCAAGAACTCCTCAACAAAATGGAGTTGTTGAAAGGAAAAACCGGACAATTCAAGAAATGGCTAGGACCATGCTAAATGAGAGTAAATTGTCCAAGAGATTTTGGGGAGAAGCTGTAAGTACAGCTTGTCATGTATTAAACCGAATTACCATTAGAGCTATATTGAAAAAGACCCCATATGAACTTTGGAAAGGCAGGAAACCGAACATATCATATTTTCATACTTTTAGATGTACTTGTTATGTGCTAAACAATGGAAAAACAAATCTGGGAAAACTAGATGCCAAAAGTGATGAAGCTATTTTCTTGGGTTATTCATCAAATAGAAAAACATATAGAATTTTCAACAAAAGACATCAAACAATAGAAGAGTCAATACATGTTGTCTTTGATGAATTTAATCAAACTCCGAGAAAGGAGGATGAATTAAGTGATGCAGATGATATAAAAGGAAAACAACAAGAACAACCAAAGAAAATCGAGCTCAAGCCAGAAAACTCCATGGAGGAAGAGGTAAGTGAAGGTAATGATTCTTACAAACCTCCAACTGATTTAAAGTTCAAAAATGCCCATCCAATTGAGCAAGTCATTGGAAATGAGTATGAAGGAGTGAAAACTAGAAGATCAAAGCAAAATATTTGTGGACAATATGCTTTTGTGTCAAAGATCGAACCAACTACCATTGAACAAGCTCTCAATGATGAAAATTGGGTTATAGCAATGCAAGAAGAGCTAAACCAATTTGAAAGGAACAATGTATGGCATTTAGTTGCTAGACCAAATGGTCATACAATTATTGGTACCAAATGGGTGTTTAGGAACAAATTGGACGAAAGCGGACTTGTAATTAGAAACAAAGCCAGATTAGTAGCCAAAGGGTATTCCCAAGAAGAGGGAATTGACTTTGAAGAATCATATGCACCCGTGGCTAGATTAGAAGCCATACGTATCTTACTAGCATTTGTTTCTCATATGAATTTCAAATTGTTTCAAATGGATGTAAAAAATGGATATTTGAATGAAGAAGTATATGTTGAACAACCCCCAGGATTTGAAGAAAAGGATCAATCAAAATATGTTTATAAATTGACCAAAGCGTTATATGGACTAAAATAAGCCCCAAGAGCTTGGTATGAAAGGTTAAATAGATTTTTGATTGATCATGAGTTTCAAAGAGGGAAAGTTGATACCACTTTGTTTATTAAATATAAAAGTAAAAATATTTTAGTTGTACAAATTTATGTAGATGATATAATATTTGGAGCTACTGATGAAATTTTATGCCAAGAATTTTCTAAGATCATGCAGAGCGAATTTGAAATGAGCATGATGGGAGAACTAAATTTCTTTCTCGGACTACAAATCAAGCAACAAAAGGAAGGGATATTCTTAAATCAGTCCAAATATGTCAAGAAAATGCTCAAGAAATTTGGAATGCAAAATGGTAAAGGGGCAAATACTCCAATGAGTTCAACAATCAAGATCGACACGGACGAAAATGGTAAATGTATCGATCAAAAGCTTTATAGAAGCATGATAGGATCATTATTATATTTAACTGCTTCTAGACCAGATATTTTGTTTAGTGTTTGTATGTGTTCTAGATTTCAAGCATGTCCTAAAGAATCACATCTATTGGCTGTAAAAAGAATTTTTCAATATTTGATAAATACTACTAATCTTGGACTATGGTATCCAAAGGGGTCAACATTTGACTTAATCGGCTATTCGGATGCGGATTTTTCCGGCTACAAAGTAGATAGAAAAAGCACTAGTGGAACCTGTCAATTTCTTAGAAATATGTTGGTTTCATGGTACTCAAGGAAACAAACCAATGTTGCCCTATCTACTGCAGAAGCCGAATATATAGCCGCCGGAAGCTGTTGTGCCCAACTACTTTGGATGAAACAACAATTGAAAGACTATGGCATTGATTATTACAATATTCCCATTAAATGTGATAACACAAGTGCTATTTGTTTGACAAAGAATCATGTACTGCATTCAAGAACCAAGCATATAGATGTAAGACATCATTTTATTCGAGAACATGTTGAAAATCATTATATTTGTTTGGAATATGTGAAAATTGAGGATCAAATTGCTAACATCTTTACCAAACCATTAGCAAAGGAATCATTTTATAAAATTAGAAATGATATGGGGATGATAAAATTAAATTAGGGAAAATTATACAAGAAAATCTGATCTAAAACGGGTCAAGTCGATGAGTCAAGTCGACTCCAGTAAAGTCAAGTCGACTCCAGTGAAGTCGACTTGGGAGAAGCGAAGTCGACTCCGCGCGCGACGGATCGTCTTCCTCTCTTCTTTTTCTTTCTTCTTCCTCCTCTTTCTCCCACCGTCTTCCCTGTTTTCAGCAAACTCTGGCGATTTCCCCTCTGTTTTCTCCGGTATTTTCTCGCCTTCACCTCTCCGATTCTCCGGCCAGTTTCTATCCAGCATTTTCTATCCAGCATCTCTCTCTCTTTCTCCGGCGAGCACCCATTCTTCTCTCTCTGTTTTCTGGCATTTCCCGGCGACTGCCTTTTTCCCTCCTTCTTTCCCTCCGGTGATTCTGGCACTTCTAGCATCTTACACTATCTATTTGCTCTGCCTAGTCTCTCCTTTCAATTCTATATCTCCTTTTCAGTCTATAGTTCACTCTCCATCTCCTCCCAAATCCCTGAATCAATGGCTCCAAAACCCAGACCTCCTAAGCTAGCCGTCTCAAAACCACACCTCAAACCAGTTCCTAGACAATCTACATCCCATACCGACGATGAAGTGCCCAGGAGACAACGCTCTTCTTCAAAGCATTCCCGGGAAGAACCATCTACTTCCACTGGCCGCCGAGTGCGTTTTCAGATAGAAACACCGTCAACTACAACTGGTCGTGAGGAACAAGCCCAAACCTCACAAAGTACTCATCGGGGGCAAGAAAAAGAGGCAATATTGCTGGAAAAGCCCAAGTACTAAAAATGCCGACAACGTACTTCAAAACCGAACTCCATCACAGTCGATTCTACAAGCACTTCTACGAACGAAATGTATTCATCCCTAAGATCATTGATTTCAAGTTTCTGAAGGATTATGGGTCGGATATAGAAGATCTTTTGGAATTTCAAGGTTGGACCAAGCTACTAAAGGAAAATGAAAGGGTCTATCCAGATCTAACCAGAATCTTCTATTATCTATGGGATGAGGAATACTACAACAGCTTCATAAAAGGAGTTAGCATGTTCTTTGGGAGTAGAGTAACTCCAAGTTTGGAAGGAGCTATGATCAATATTAGACAGATACTTGAAGTACAATATGAAGATGAGCCGCTTCCTGCAAATATTTCACTTGATCAGATATACAATCAGCTCACTCGGAGCAACAAATATCATCCCGAGATCAAGTTTTTATACTACATGGATCTGTCCCTAAGGTTGCGGGTTCTACGCCTGCTAATAGCTCATTACATCTATCCCAAAGGCGGAGGAAGAAATCAGTTGAATCCTTAAGAAGCCAGGATTCTATGGAAGATTGTAAATCGGGTCAAAGTAAGCCTTCCTCGTTTGTCCATAGAAGCACTAAGCTGCAGAAAGGACAATCCAAGGGGAGTTTTACCATACGGCACCTGGATCACGAAGATATTCGAGCATTTCGAGGTGGATATTGAAGGTGAGCCCTTCGAAGTATTGAAATCCACAAATGCAATCAATAAGGCATTCATCCAGAGAATGAAGATCAATGTAAATGAGCTTAGGGCAGAAGCAGAGTCTCCTGAAGAAGGACAAGCACATACTGAGGGGGAGCAGCCTCCAGAGGCACCACCTGCTCCACCACAGGACATTCATGAGGAGCCTGCCTCTCCTATGACGCATGGATCCTTCTCTCCACAGGGATCAGCCATACCAGATCCAGCGCCTCAACCTTCATCCCAAGAGGCCAGTTTACAGACTATTCGAGATGAGATAGCTGCCCTACGAGAAGAAATGGGTCAACAAGAGAATAGAATCACAAGTCTCGTCTCTGGGGTCCTCACAGCTATCATGGATATGCATTCCCGACAAGATCGTATCAATCGGGAAATGCATACCATTCGATATCATCTCGCATCTGGGCGACACCGAAATCAGCCCATACCTGAACTTGATCCATTTGAATCCGGATCAGTTCATCGAGATCCAACTCCCGCATCTGTCTCTTCATTTTACTCATCAGCTCATGATCGACCCATCAAACCCATTCAATCTTCATATCCCATTTCCAAATTTCAATTCACCAAATCATTGGTAATTGAGCCGTTTTTGAAGGATTGACAAAAAGGGGGAGATAGGATAGAGTTTGTTCTGAGTGAGTTTTAGGACATGACATAGGTTTTAGAGTATTTTAGGATTGGGTAGCTTGTATATAGGTTTTCTTTTTGCTTTATATTGTAATCTGTATGAATCATGATGATATGAAATATGTTTTATGCTCAAATGTTTGTTTCATGCTCTGTTTGAAAGATATTTGATATTCTATTTTGGAAACTATATGAATGTGATTTTCATGAAAGGTACAAACTCAAATTAGTTTGGTCAATCATCAAAAAGGGGGAGATTGTTGTAAACAATAGTTAAAACAAAACAAAATTGACCAAAGCATAATTTTTGATGATTAACAAAGTCAAATTTGAGTATAAATGATTACTAATGAATGTGTTGAATGTCTTAAGGAATGAAATTAGCCAAGTCGATTTCCAAGTCGACTCAGACTTCGACTTAGGGTGAAGTCGATCCCGAAGTCGACTCCACATTCGACTTCAAACGGAACCTGAAGGACAGATTTGAATTTGGAAGGTGAACAGCTGAAGTCGCAGGCCAAGTCGACTCCACGTGCGACTTGAAAGCCAAGTCGCAGACGAAGTCGACTCCAGTATCGACTTGAAGATACACAGTTCCTTCCAGCGTTGATTTTGAGACAGAACATACCGAAGTCGCAGTCGAAGTCGACTCCGGCATGCAACTTGAGTGAAGTCGCAGACGAAGTCGACCCCAAGATCGACTTGAGGTTCTCAAAGTACAAGACACAGGTTCAAGCTCATTTCAAGATGAAGACTAATACAAAAAGGTGCATACAAATTTTCAAGCTCTTCAAGATTCACAAGCTTTACAAAATATGAACCCAATCCAGAATGAAAATTATTGAAGGAAAGAAACTAAGAAGCTAGAGGAGAATCAAACAAGGATCAAACTGATTTGGCACAAGAACTAGTCAAGTCGCAACCCAAGTCGACTCCAAGATCGACTTGAGGTCAAGTCGCACCCCAAGTCGACTCCGAAATCGACTTGAGGCCAAGTCTGAAACCAAGTCGACCCAGAACTCAGACTTGGAAACTGGAGAGCAGCCGAAGTCGCACACGAAGTCGACTCAAGCATGCGACTTGGGGGAAGTCGCAGACGAAGTCGACTCCACCTGCGACTTGGGAAAGTAACGTTCAAATTTTCGAACGTTGGAACATTTATTGCGCGCCAACCACTTGTATACCGTTCAAATTCTTCCCTCCTCTATAAATAGACACTCAAGCAAACGTGGTTATATACAATACAGAGTCTAAAGAGAGAAAAGAAGTGCAAGCAAGAGCTCCTATTTTCTTTTCTCTAAACTTGAGTGATCTATACACTTTCAAAGGAAGAACGAGCTTCAAAGTTGCAAGTAGCTTCAACGAAACACAACCGGTTGCTTCTACAGATTCTTCCTCAAGCTGAAACTTGCCTACACAACTCAGTAAAGTGTAGATCTTCCTTATTTTTCATATTATTGTTTGTTCTTGGTGCTTGGTTTGAGTTTGGTGTAACAAACTAAGACGTTGCAAGTAGAGTTGTGATTGGAGTGTAACTCATCATCTACTTGTGGCAATTGTATAAGCCCCCTAGAGCTAGAATCTAGAAGAGAGCATAGGCTCTGATTGTATATGCCCCCTAGAGCTAGAATCTAGAAGAGAGCGGAGACTCTAAGTGTATTCGCAGAATACATAGTGGAACCCAAGTCATAACGGTGTGTGAGCTTGGAAGAGTGGAGTAGGGAAAGGTTGCCCGAACCACTATAAATCTTGCCTACTGTTTTACTTTATTGCTTTCATTATCTCATTGCTCTCTATTTGTTTCAATCAAGTAGATTAAGCTTTCAAGGGGTTAAGTTTTTAATTTACAAAAGAATTTTATAAGAACCCAATTCACCCCTCCCCTCTTGGGTTTTGCCATTAACTCGGGACCAACAGACCTTCCTTAAGTTCCTTTAGAAACGTTTTGAGTAAAATATTTTGATAAACATTTGAAATGTTTAAGAAATAATACATCTTAAAATTCTTGTAATAAAAGAATTTCAAATCCTTTGGATTTCCATAAATAAATTATATTTTTCTCTAATATTTGCTTGGTTTCCATTTCAGGACCTTTTGTTTACAAAAGTTATGCAATTATGCTATCCCCTGTCCATAACCTAACAAAATTAATAATTGTCTACATATCAATCATTTTTTTACATAAAGGGAAATTGCACAGTCTTTTGAATGCCATTAAGCAACCTGAAATCAAACCATTTTATGAAATCAATCATAGGAGGTTGGTCATCCATAAATCCCTTTTTAACAAATCCGTATAAACATTTTTTCAACATTTTTAACGTAGATTTCCTTATCTAAAGGAAATCTAAACTTTTCGAACATCATTTCAATACATATGGACTACATCCAAACCATCATTTATTATTTAATTATCTTGACCTAGCAAAATAAATCTTTTTCATCATTGGTTATCACGAGTTATTGTAGAAATAACTCGAAACTCATTTACAAATAATATTTTGTGAAAAAGGGTAAAATTCTCTTTTTCTTATAAAATGCTGTTGAACAATATCATATAGAACTTGCTTGCTTAAAAGCAAATTCTTAAAACCATCGGTATCAAACATGAAATCCTTAGGAAACGTTAGCATGGAGAACTTGCTTACTCATAAGAAAAATTTCTCAATTCCATTAACATGAAGCATTCCCATAATTGGCAACACTTAAGATAAATAATTTATCTTAGGAAGTGTCGCTTGCTTCCCATGAAGCAAACCTTAAGACTTTTCGTTAAAGTCATTATTTTTCAAAACTTATGGCTTTGCATTAAAGCCATCATATTCAAAACTTGTGCTTGCCCATTCGTTAAAACATAAACATAGACATTGCAATCATATCAATCATATAGAAAGAAAATGCATTTTAGAAAGTTTGCTTGCTTACCTGAGATCGCCATAATCCCTTTTCCTTCCATTCTTTTCCTTGCCTATATGCATAAACACGACATTGCATTTATACATACAAATCTCATATGCCTGAACATAACTTAGTTTTCCAACCCATATATTTTTCATTAACATATATCCTTCATCTATCATTTACTTATCCATTTTTCACATTTTTTTCCAAAATTCATACATAGGTGCCCGTTCCGAGCGCCCGTTATGACCTTAGGCTTCATTACATAATTATAAAATTAGAAATTAACCTCATGAAGTTCTAAACAGATATATATTCATGAAATATATCATATTTTCATACATTTTTGCACAAAATCATATTCTACATGTCATTTATAATCCTTGCATGTCCATTCCTTCACATATGCCCCTTTTGGCAACATATACATAAGATATTTCATAAAATTTTCTAAGGCAGAGGTTTAATCCATATTTCAGAGGGTTAATTATCCTTAATTATCACTTCATTTAGGGTATTTTTTATGGAGTTTAAATCCACTTGCCATAGGTTTCCAAAACAGCTAGTTTGGAACCCATTTTTCTCCCGTTTAACGTGTCTTTTGACACATAACCTTAGGCAATTATATAAATCCGAAATTTCTGAAGATAATCCCACTTTTCTTAATCAATATTTAATTATTTAACACATATATCAATTTGGATCATTTCTACATAGGTTTATTATTTCTTTTTGATTTTCTTCTCAATATATCCACATATGCTGAAATCAGGTGTACTGAAATCTCAAAATCTTGAATTAATATCATATCAAGTAGTTTTGATATGAAATTTCTTTTATACCTTAATAACTACATTAATTAACCAAAATAAATATTTTTAGCAAAAAAAATTAAGCATTTATATTTAGTTTGGCATTTTTACCTTGCTAGACAGAAGAATCCATTTTCAGTCAGCCTGAATAACGTTAATTATGGGGTATATTTATACCCATAAAATCCTAATTTTTAATTTTTCATTGTGATTCTAAATATTTCTTACATATTATTTAAAATTTCAGCCCCAAATTACTTGCATAAAATTTATTAAAAATTATTTTCTACAGCTGATCCTGTCACCCGTTTTACCCTGTTTTGGTTAATCGTCTTGGATTTTTAATTTGCAAAGTACTTATAATTTTATGCTGAAAATGGGTTATTTACTTAAAAACCTCATAATTAGTTTTCTCAAAAAATTTCATGCTAAAACTCATCCATTTACTATTCCGTCCATAATTTAATTTATAACATCATATATCATTCAAAACTTCACTTTTCATCATCTAACTCATGGAATTTCATACATGAAAGCTAATACCCATTCCATATTCATTCAAAAGCATGTTGAATCATCACTTAGGGCATGTTTAAGCATCCATTTCATTTTTAAAATTTGAAGTTCAAAAACTCAAGATAAACCAATCAAAATAACACATCTACTTACTTGGATTGATGTTCTCCAAACCCTAATCACTTGAGCTACTCTTCTCCTCCAATTTCCCTTTCCTTTTCCCTTATTTTTCTTGTATTTTCCTTCCTCCTTGCTGGCCAATTTGGGGACGTGGGCTGCTGGTCTAGAGGGGGAGTTTCAGCACATAGCCAAAATGCCCAAATCATGTGAACGTGCATGCCATTGAGCTGGATTTTCTCCAGCTGTGGGCACCACTTTGGAGCCATTTTCCACAGCCACTCAATGCATGCTTATCCCCTTATGTGCTGGTGAACTCACAGCCAAGTAAAATGCATTTTACCATTTTTTAAAAATCAGAAAATGGCATTAATCCATAGCCGTCCATGTGTACAGTTTTGCACGTCCAGCTGCTGCCCATTTTCCAGCCATTTTCCCATTTTTAAAAAATCCCAAAATGTGGGTAATTTATACACCTAATTACCCCTTAATTCATATATTAATTTGGTGTTAAAAAAATTAATAAAACTCATTACTGCAGCATCAAACATGGGACGTCATTTGCATACACAAGCTGTCCATTTTTCCACCTTTCATGGCAGCTGCAAATCACAAATTTTCTTGGATTTTTTTTGCATAATTAAATGCTTATTTATGTATCCCAACATGTCAGCTGCGTATATACATATTTTATAAAATAAAAAATTCAAAAAATATGCAGCAACCAACCCATGAACGTGCTTGCCTTGGACACCTCACCTATGCTCACTTGAGCACTCATAGCTTCATTAATTACGGACATTCATTGCTGGGATTTTATTTGGATATTTGTATTTTATATTAATGCATAAAATACCTTAGAAATGTGCTGCATTTGACACCTCATCTCCCATTAAAACCAAGCCATTATGCATTGTACTCTTGCATTAATGGAAATGTACTTTTGAGGTGCATTAGTCAACCATGCTCACCTTTTTCATTGCAGGTATTTTTCTAACATTTCATGCTTAATCCAAGCCATCTAAAATAAATATCTCATAATTTTATTAAACCGTTTCAAATTTCATCTCAATCCGATTTTCCTAACTCCCGTTATAGTCGTTTAAAGTTAACGGTTGAAATTGAAATATGATCAATAAATCATTAATCCAATTTCATCAAGAATTTTCATAACCCAATAATTCCATAATATCAAGCCCAACATCATCAACTACCATTTCAAATTTCACTTGAATCCGCCTTACAGACATTGAGTTATGAATTTTCTAGTGTTTTTCCACTTAATTCCACAATTTTCATTTTAATCTCCATTAATTAAATCATGAAAATTAAACTAAACATTCATGCCACATTAGCATGTTTTAATCCTCGTTATGCTCCTTTAGTCACCTTGACTCATAATGGGCTCCGGCGATTAAATTTTTAATCACCATTCTTAGTGGAACCCTAATTGCATAATATCATAAAATCCTAAAATCATCCCAAAATTTTCATTTAATCATATATAAGTCACATGTACATGTTCAATGCATACATTGAATCTTATTTAGGTTGGGGTTTCACATCACTGGATTCCATTTTGCCTGACTGCACATTCTTTCCTCCCCCAAACTTATTGCAAAACTCTTCTCATCATATTTTAGGATATCCGAAGATCTGTTTTTTTTTTTTTTGGCTCCCCTCACCATATTTCAGGGTATCTGGGGAAAGTTTTCTTTTTAAAGCGTTCTTACTGTGATTTTCCTCTGCTTTTTTGCGCGAACCTTGACATTTGTTGATGCCAAGTTTCAGTTACTTAGCTTAGGTCAATCACCCCCTTTTATTGTTCTGATAACTTAAAGTAGGGATACTGAACATGCAAGAAAATTTTTGTGAAATATTACCATTTTCGAGACCATTAATTCCCTTAAAGCACTTGGTTCACATTTATTTAACTCAATTCTTATCATTTAAGTTGAAAAGATTAGCATAAAATTGAATTATAACAATATAGTATGAGATTCTCAAGATTCATTTACATGTTACTTGCAAATTTTCTTAACACATAGTCCTTAGCCTGAATTTTTTATTTTTCATGAAATCGATTTCAATTTTAAAGTTTTTCTCAACATTGCACATATTTCATCAAAATGGAATGAAATAAGATAATTTTCACAGGCAAAATTTGACATGATATGCAATCTAAACAAAACATGGAAAACAAACCTACGACTGAGAATTATACACCCCTCCAAACTTGAGAGATGCATTGTCCTCAAAGCATGCAACTACATGAAATCTACATGATCATAGACTGAGAAATAAATACAAAAAGAATATAAAATGGAAAGGACAGGTACTCCCCTATGCGTCTGATGCGGAGGAGTCGTCGTTGTTGCGCTCACTTTCTTGACCAGGCTAATGTGAAGATTGACCAAAATAGGCTCAAAACTCGGGAGGTGTCGATGGGAATGGTGGTAAAGCCTTCATATTAATCTGTCGGTCCTCCATAAGTCTTCGAAAGTGTGCCTCCATAGCCCGATTGGACAGCTGTAGAAATTGGGCTTGGGCTACCATTAGATTCTCCAAGTTGGTCAACCTCACATTGGTTGAGAGCAGTTGCTAGTGACATCACAAATAGGAAGAAGGAAGAATGAGTAGCACAATATTGAAAAGTGCACTGCAAGCTCAACCATCCAAGACTTTACACCCCAAGTTTAATTCATACAAGATCTTGTTAGGCAATCCAACTCAAGTTTCAAGCTGTATTATTGATACCACAAGTGCAGTCCATAAACTCCTCCCCCGCTACTTTAAACTCTTAGCCAGAACAAAATAATGGAACAGCTTGAACTAAAAGGTTACCCACAAGAAATACATCCACATGTCCGCAAATATATGAAAAATGCAAACCACCCACTTGCACATCTTTTATTTAAAGTAATAAAATAGGTGATTCACTAAAAGCAGTAAAACAAATTGCGTAGAACTTCAATGACCCAAAATATGCAAAGATGGAGGATTTTGATATTGAAAATGATATCAACTAAGCAAACCATGGTTCTCATCTCGACGGGCTGAAAAAATTCTTTCTGTTGATATGTGGTAGCTCCCGTAACTCCTCCAGGATCAAAAGTTATGACCAGTTGAAGTTTGCATGCTGAAAACTCGTGTTTTGCTATTTTTTTATGCTGGCAGGGGGTGGCAGAAACCTCACTCCGACTGCATTGTCTTGTCTTGAATGATGAATATAAACTTGAAACTCCTTGCTTTCATCATTTATCGACTTCAAAGTGGATTGAAAATCCATATTTGAGCATGATAATCCTGTCCTTCCTTGTCTTGGGAGATGACTACTTTATTCTTGAATCAAAAATCAAAAAGTGTAATGGGTTGCCTCCCATTCAGTGCTAAATTTATCGTCTTCAGCCCGACGTTCCACTATGATTAGCCAATTCCCGCTATATCAAACTTCCTTCCATGCAGATTGTGCACTGGAAGTTCAGCTCTCTTCTTAGCCTCTTCAAATGGATCAGTTAACCTCTTTTCTTGAATTTCATAGAGGCTATAAAAGAGGTTTTCATGGTCTTGAACAAATGATGGCTTCAAGATGTTGCTTTCCAAGGCTTTGCATTGATCGATTAAGTCTTGTTGCACCTGAATTTTAGGAAGACAAATTAGATGAGTGTTGATATGATAATTTCTAACTTTCTCCACTATATCAACCTCTATTTCTTTGTAAATTTCTTCTTCCACTTCTTGGCTTTCCATTGGCTCGACCACTTGTTCAAGAACATGCTGAGGTACAGTTTGTTCTATCACATCTATTGATATATCTGCATTAATACTCGGAGTGACTTCACAACCCTGTTCCAACTCATCTTCTTCTGCAATTTCTTCAATATGATTGGAAGACGACTCTTGATGCCGACATTGGATTGCAGTAGCCAATTGCTCCACCTGTTTCTGCATGTTCTCATTAAATTGCATCTGGCTCTTCATGAATTGTATGAACATATCCTCCAAAGATAACTTGCTTTCAGGTAGTGATGGCTCCACAAACTCCTGTGCTTGACAATCGAAAGGCATCATATTCCTCACTTGCAAATCTCCATGGTAGCCCCGTGTATCATTTGAATGCTCATAATAGCCCACGGACGCTGAATAATACACGCATTGTATTTACAGATGTCCATTGCCTCCACATAAATTGCAGTAGCTTGAATAAGAATTATCCATTCCCTGCATTTGATAATCAAAACCTGCAAATTGATCTGAGGGTGCCAATGCATCATTAAACCCATGGAAACGGTAAGTGCTTGGTGTTGAAAATTCTACATTTAGCCATTGGTAAGAATTTGAAGCAATTGAAAATTACAAAACAAAGACTCCTGAAATAGAATTTGATCAAAAGAAAAGAAAGAAAAGAAAAACTATATATAATTTATACACATTCACAGAAGACAACTGAAATTGTCAGGTACTAAGTTTAAAGCAATCCCCGAAAACGGCGCCAAAAACTTGACGAGCTGCGTATATGTCTAATTAAATGCTCATTTTAAAGCAAGTATACGTGCCGATCAAGTAATAAAGAGTGAGTAGAGTATCGTTCCCACGAGGATTGTGTTAAACGGATTAGCACCTTATATCTCAATTGTCTAAGTGAATTGGTAAAATAAATGAGAGTTTGCTTTTAAAGAATTGAATTAAACTAAACTAAACAAAACAGTAAATGACCAGAGTGGTGTAGATGTTGCTGAGATTGCCTTGAGATGATTAAGATAGGTGGGAATATGAATTCATTGAATCATAGCTATGTTATTTGGTTCCAATTAAATTAGTTGTGCAGAGATTACTAATCTAGCTTCATCCATATTCATATATGTCTTCCAACACATACAAACCTAACCAAGTTTTAGTTATGTGCTATGTTCCCATGCATACAAGTAAAAGAAGGTTGATAATCATATAACCTAATCAGGATTACACAGGGTTAATAGGTATATTCCTATCCATATTAACATCTAACACAACATGAGTTAGAATACCTGTGCCTTATACATGGATCTCATTCAAATCCCACTTTTTCAAGCATGAATCTGAATATTAAATCAATTCACAAGGTTGCAATGCTTGTAAATGCATTAAGCATGATATATAAGGATAATCTCAAGCAACATATGTCACAGCACAACAGTATTATCAATTCAAGCATAAGAAAACCAAATATCATAAGCTATGAGTTCAAATCCTACATATCTCCCGCCATAGGAAGGTTCAGCCCTTAAACATGACTTTAATTCCAATTAAAATCAAGTTTGCAATCATCCCAAGCAAGGAGAATAACAAATAGGTAGAGATAGATGAGAAGAGGAGATTAAACTTAATGGATTTTGTGGTGATGGCTTGGATCTCCACTCGCTCTTTTCTCCTTCCTTGAAGCTTTGGTTTCCTCCTTTTCTCCACAGCAACTATTCCCTATTTTGGTCTCTCCTCTATGGCCTGCGGAACTCCTTTGCACGTAGCCCTAGGTTTCTATTTATAATGGGTAGCTTGCGCAGCACATGTGCAGAAATCCACGTGCGTACGGATGCGTAGTGGCTCCTAGGCGCCCCTAGATGGCGCCTGGGCGCCAACTCCCTGTATGCTGGGTAACTTAGAAACCTTTCTGGAAACTCTAGGACTTCATGCCTTGGCGCCTAGGCGCCAACTCCCTGGAATCAATGTGACTTATGACTTCAAAAACCTTTAGAACTTTGCTAGCGTATTGATGAAGTGGAGCCTGCGCGCCACTGGCTGTCGCCTAGGCGCCAACTGTCTGGATGTAATGTGTTGTGTGAAGTGTTGGAGATTCTAGCAAAGGCCTATAGAATTGCGCCTGGGCACCAACCCCATGCTCCTTCACTTGGCTCTGTTCTGCATTCAACTCACTCGCGTGCTTGTAATTCTCTGTCCTTCCTGTAAAAATTAATGAAACTAAATAAATGAACTAAAAATGCCTAATTTATACTTAAAATGCATAAAAACTACATAATGCTCCTAAAATGCAAAACGAGTGAAAATTTAGCTGAATTGATGCAAACTAAACCTAATCTCTTCGACTAACACGCAAAAATAGTCTGAAATAGGCCATGATAACTCGTATTTTTACGAGTTATCACGCATCTAAAGGAATGTCATGTATGCTATGAATGCATTGCATTTGCATTTTATGAAATGCATGAAAAAGATTGAAAAATTATGTATGGCTTGCTTGCTAAGTATTATGACTCACCCATGCTTTTCCAACGACAGATAGGAAAGGATGACGAAGGCAGCATGCAAAATGATATGTAATTTTTGATATAAATGTTGTGTATGCAAATTTTTATGTAAAGACAATGATGATAATTTTAAGATGGAAAAACATCTTTTCAATGATGATGTTTAGACTTTGATTATAATTGTGATATGTGAAATAGATTTCAAGTTGGATGAATGGTGACAATTTTCCATGTATTGATGTTATATTTTAAAAAAAATCCTGTCGTGTGATCAGGGCAACAATCCTGAGTCACGTTTACCAATCAAAAATGGTCCCGGAGTAAGGCTTCTAGGCACCCCGGTTCGGAGCGCCACAGAAGTTGATATCAGAGCATAGATTGGTAAATAGGTAGAAAAGGAAAGAAATTATCAAGCTAGAATACATGAAATCATGATTATGATTGATTAATTTATTGATGATTTATATGTAGATGGCAGATAAAGGAAAGGCTCCATTAAGTGCACGAGAACTAGAGGAGGAGCAAGAAAGGGAACGGGCTAAGGGAAGAGTTAACAGATGGTTAGCCTCCTAAGAAGGTCTAACCATAAGACCCCTAATTCCCACTAGTTACCAGGCTCTTCCATATATTAGGGGACCAGAAGCACATCGCCCTCCAGTATCCACAACCTTCCCTAGCTAACCACCAGGGTTTCCGGTATTATCTGAAATCCACCAAGCAGAGTCCTCTAGCAAGGCACTTGCACCCCCAGACTCTCCAGTATATACCCCAGCCAGCCCACTGCCCAGGCCATCGGTGGTTACCGATTGGGTCGCTGAGGAAGATTTACAGAGGTATTGGCAAAGCAAAGTTGCCCAGTCCTACCTAACTAAGGTCCATAGTTTAGGTTTAATGCATGATATATTCAGTTCCGATACGGAACACCTTGGGCTCAAATAGACCGCTGGGAAAGAGAGGCTGCCCAAGAATGCTGGGAGGCTCTGGCAAGAGGAGAAGAAGTAATAGAGTATCCCCCTCCTAAACAGCCTGGTGAGGTCACCTTCAGGGTTATAGAATTAAAAGTAATACCCGAAGCCCCACCTCCTGCCCCTCCAGCAAACGATGATGAGGACCCCATAGAATGGTCCGATAGTGAAGAGGAGGACAAGAACCCAGGGCCTAAAGACTGGTCTGATACCAGTACAGTCACTGAGGAACCCACACGGGTACCCTTCAATCTCAGAAGGTTCCTAAGGTTAAGGATAAGGGGACGATAAAAGGAATGGGGATCACAAAAACACCACCACCGCCAATACATCTTATTTTTCTCTTTTTTTTATACATATGTAAATATTGTTGGAAACAGGTACATAAGGCTAAGTTAGCCTAGGTACAAAAAGTTTGACTTATGTATAAATGGTTTGCTAATCATATATGTGAATTTTATGTGATCATATGACTATGTGTTTGAATTTATTTGACTAAGTGTATCATGATGAATATTAATACTAATGAATGTTTTTGTGAAGTTGAAAATGTCATTCACCAGAGCTAAAGAAAGAGCTAACAAGGGAAAGGCCCCTATGGAGGAATCCGTTGAACAAACAAAGGGCAAGGCCAGTAAAAGAATTAATAGGGAAGAATCTGAAGAGCAATCCTCTAGGACCTGCCCCCGGCGAGAGGAAAGCCCTAGACCTCAAGCAGAGGTCAATATAGAAGAAAGAATAGATGCAACAATCGAGAAAGCTATGCAGCAATGGACAGCCCAGGCTGCTGGTTTATTACATGAAATGCGGAACCAGCAGGCCCCGCCATCAAGAGGAGACGGGGAAAGACCAGGTCCCTAGGCCAATCCCGGCACGTCAAGGGGAATGAAGGATAATCTCCTCGAAGCCAACAGAAAGGCTATCAATGCCTTTCTTGCCCAGCGCCCGCCGAAGTTTGCAGGGGAACTAAACCAGCTCATTGCAGAGTAGTGGATCACAGAAATCAAGAAATTATTCAGGATATCGCCCTGCAATGATCAGTAAAAAGTGTTGTGCGCTACCCACCTACTGGTAAAAGATGCTTATGAATGGTGGGAGACGCTGATGGTCACTATGTGTGAAACCCCAACCTAAGGAGGATTAATGTGTGTATTGAACATGTGCATAGGATTTATATACGATTAAATGAAATTTTTGTATGATTTTAGGATTTAATGATATTTTGCAACTAGGGTTTAATTAAGAAGGGTGATTAAAAATTTAATCGCCGGAGCCCAATATGAGTAAAGGTGACTAAAGGGGCATAATGAGGATCACACAACTAAAATAAAAATTAGGTTTTGATGGGTATAAACATACCCCATAATTAACGTGATTCAGGCGGTCTGAAAATGGATTATGTTGTCCAGTAAGGTAAAAATACCAAAATAAATATAAATGCTTAATTTTTTGTACTGGAAATATTTATTTTGGTTAATTCATGTAGTTATTAAGGTATGGTAGAAATTTTAGATCAAAAATACTTGATTTGATATTAATTTAAGTTTTTGAGAATTCAGTACGCCTGATTTCAGCATATGTGGATAGTTGGAGAAAAAAATCAAAAAGAAATATGAAACCTATGTAGAAATGATCCAAATTGATATATATGTTAATACCCTAAATTTGGGTTAGGAAAAGTGAGATTATTTACTGAAAATTTGGATTTATAAATCTGCTTAGGGTTATGTGTCAAAAGACATATTAAACGAGTGAAAAATGGGTTCCAAAGTTGCTGTTTTGGAAATCTATGATTAGTGGATTTAAATTCTATAAAAATACCCTAAGTACAGTGTTAATTAAGGATAATTATCATGCTGAAATGTGGATTAAATTTCTGACTTGGAAAAATTTATGAAATGCCTCATATATGTGTTGTTAAATGGCTATATGTGAAAGGATAGACATGCATGAGTGGTAAATGACCTATGTAATTTGGTTTTATACAAAAATGCATGAAAATATGATAAATTTTATGAATATATTTCTGTTTATAATGTCATGATGTTAATCTCATATTTTGGGATTAATTAACGAGGCATAAGGCAACGACGTGTGCTTAAAATGAGCACCAATGTGTGAATTTTGGAAAAGGAGTGAAAAATGGCTTAAGGAAGGTAATGAGCCATTAAATGATAATTATTGAATGATTATTATATGATTGAATGATTACCCTACTTAAGGGACTAAATGTGATGTGTAATAGCCCATGTAGTGCACAAGTATGTGCTATACGGGCATAACGACTTGAGAAGTCGAAGGAATTATGTATGTTAAAGGAAATGGGTTGGAAAACTGAGTTGAATGCAAGAAAAGAAAATATATGAATGTTGTATCAATCTTATATGCATAGGTAAAAGCAAAGGGATAAGCGAAACGGAAAGCTAAGCAAGCGAGGTAAGCAAGCAGCTTTCTAAATGATTTTGGTTTTCATTACAAGGTATTTAAGGATAGTCATTCCTTGTTTATATGAGTGTTGAAATTTTTATTTCTGTTGAAATAAATGATTGCTTATGGTTTCACAATTATGCTTGAAATGTGTTGAAACATGAGTTTATATGATGTTTCGTTAAAACGATGTTTCGAAAGGGATGATGCAAAGAATTCTCTACAGGAGAATGACAAGTTCCATGTGTAAGGGGTTACATAATGTCGGGGTGACTAAAAGTCATGCATGGAATGAAAATCAAGTAGGCTAGTCGAGGTAGTAAGTGGACAAGGAGTCCCCCTTGACATTGCCAAGTCAGAAGGTCCGGCGCCAAGGATGGAAAGGATTATGTCATGAAAGAGGGTTCCCCGTGCTAGCTTACCGTCACATGAAGGATAACGTCAACAATAGAAATGATGAATTTGCACATCCAATGTTCATGAAATGTTTATGAAAAGTGTTTGAATGATTTATGAAAAGGTTTTTGCTCCACAGGTAGTTGATCACTTGATAAGTGTCTCTACTGAAGGGAGAAAAATGCTTTTAAACAAATATGCCTTCAAAATGAATTACCTATAAAATATAAGCTTGCTTATTGAGTTTCGACTCATGCATTTTGTTTTCCAAACCCATAGACAAGTGAAAGAAGAGACCTGGCAAACAAGCAGGAGCTGACCATTGAGGAAATGGAGAACATTATAAGTTTCATGTTTATGAAAAACTTATGTTGGATGGTTGTAAATTACTTTGAGGTTTTATGTTGACAACTATGATAATACATGCAGTGACATCTGATTTATGTGAAAGATGAAATGTCTTTTGTCCATTCATGTTTTTGCGATGTGGTGATGGGTTTGAAAATGACCTAGATATGCATGAGATAAAAATATGAGGAATTAAACTCCTTTGAGAACATATTTAAATTGGATAAATATCCGTTAAAATCCGCGGTGTGACAGGGCAACAATCTTGATCACGTTTACCAGTCGAACGATCTTGAGGTAAGGTTGTGAAGCTTGGGCTGGGGCGTTACACTATGTCACATCTAGAGCAAGTTACGTGACATGAATTTTTAGAGGAATTTAACAAAGAATATCTCCCTGTAGGGCTACAGAGCCAGAGAGTGATAGAATTCGAAAAACTCTACCAAGGCAGGATGACAATCACGAAATATGCCACAAAATTCAATGCCTTGGTAACATATGTGCCGTGGATTGCCAATGTGCCAGAGAATAAGGCACAAAGGTTCCAAAGGGGACTAAGGCCCCAGCTAAGAGAGGGGTTAGCCCCATTACTAATAAAAGACTATGTCTCTAGCATTGAGAGGGCTAGGGCATTGGAAATGGAGTCAATGAGGACTCAAGAGCTTAGGCAAGGTCAAAAACAATTCTTTACAGCCTCCAAGGAAGGTGAGGCTAATAAAGGAAGAAGAGTAATCACCGGAAAAAAGAAGATCGGCGACAAGATAAAAAGCACCCCAACTTGCAAAACTTGCCACAAATGCCATTCAGGAGAATGTTTACAAGGATCGGGAAAATGCTACAAGTGTGACCAAGCTGGCCATGTGGCCCGGGACTTCGGGACTGACGAAGCCAAAATAATAAAGTGCTTCCTCTGCGGTCAAGTTGGACACATTTCACCCAACTGTCCAAATAAGCCACAAGGAGCACCAGCCCGAGGGAGGCCGGCCCAGCAAAAGGTCCCCGCCATCGCCAATCGGCCTGGTACTGCTGCCAACCTAGTGCGTGTCCAAGCCCTCACCCGAACGGAGTCACAAGAGATGGAGGAAAAAGTGATTACATGTATGATTTACATTTTAGGAAATTCTGCAGTAGCTTTATTTGATTCTGGAGCTACGCATTCATTTATATCATACCAATTCGTAATCACACACGCACTTCGGGTAGAAGAAACCAGTAGTACTATACATGTAGAATCCCCAGTATATAGATTGACAAGTATAAATCAAATTTGCAAGGCATGTCCTATCAAGATAGGAACAAAAAGATTGGAAGCTGATCTCATCCTACTACCAATGACAGAGTTTGATGTCATACTAGGGATGGATTGGCTAAGTCAATAGGGTGCAATGATTGATTGCAGAAATAAAAAGGTGCAATTTGAAATATCAAAAGATGAAATACAGATCAGTAAAATAAGACAGCCAGAAAACACAATAAGGATGGTGTCAGCTACGAAAGCAGCTAAGCTGATATGCCAACAATGTACAGCCTATCTGGTCTTTATAAACACAATAGAAAGAGATGAGGTACCTGTGGAACAAATTCCAGTGGTAAAGGAATTTTTCAGATATTTTTCCAAAAGAGTTATGTAATTTACCACCGAAAAGAGAAATGGATATAGAAATAGAAATTATTCCAGGGACAACCCCAATATCTAAGGCCCCATATAGGATGGCACCAGCCGAATTGTCTGAATTGAAAGTACAAATTCAAGATTTATTAAATAAAGGGTTTATTAGACACAGTGCATCACCTTGAGGGGCTCCAGTACTATTTGTAAGAAAAAAGGATGGGAGTTTGAGACTCTGTATTGATTACGGAGAATTGAATAAAGTAACGGTCAAGAATAAATACTCAATCCCAAGAATAGATAATCTTTTTTATCAGTTAAAAAGAGCTTCTATATTTTCAAAAATTGATTTACAGTCAGGATACTACCAGTTGAGGATATGTCCAAAGGACATCCATAAAACAGCATTCATAACAAGATATGGGCATTATGAATTCTCAGTCATGCCATTTGGACTAATGAATGCCGCAACTGTGTTTATGGATATGATGAACAAAATTTTTTGAGAATTTTTGGATCAATTTGTAGTGGTATTCATTGATGATATATTGATTTATTCAAAGATAGAAGAAGAGCATGAGGAACATTTAAGGATAATATTGGAAATTCTCCGAAGGAAGAAATTATATGCTAAATTCAAGAAATGTGAATTTTGGTTGAAATAGGTAGCCTTTCTCGGCCACATTATATCCGAGAAGGGAGTACAAGTAGATCCTCAAAAGATTGAGGCAATAACAAAGTGGCCACAGCCAACAAATTTCATAGAAATAAGAAGCTTCTAGGGCTGGCTGGCTACTATAGGAGATTGTTGAAGGATTCTCACAATTATCAGGTCCACTCACAAAGCTGACAAGGAAAGGAGTTAGATATGAATGGACATAGGAATGTGAGAATAGCTTCCAAGAGTTAAAGAAAAGATTGGTAAAGCGCCAATTCTAACACTACCTACGGAGAAGGAAGGGTTTGTGATCTATAGTGATGCCTCAAAGAAAGGATTACGATGTGTATTGATGCAAAATAGAAAAGTTATATCATACGCATCCAGGCAACTCAAGCCAAATGAGGTAAACTATCCAACCTATGACTTAGAATTGGCAGCAGTAGTCTTTGCCTTAAAAATTTGGAGACATTATTTATATAGAGTTAAATGTGAGGTCTATATTGATCATAAAAGTCTCAAGTATATTTTTACTCAAAAGGAATTAAATATGAGGCAAAGACGATGGCTTGAGTTACTTAAAGATTATGACCTCAACATTTTATATCATCCAGGCAAAGCTAATGTAGTAGCCGATGCACTAAGTAGAAATATTAGCTTAGCACATCTTATCACAAAGGAATAAAAGCTACTACAAGAATTGAGACAATTAGAATTAAATATAAGCCCACCTGAGGTACAAGTTAGATTGTCTCAATTACAAATCCAGTCAAATTTATTTAAGCAAATTAAAATGGCTCAATAAGAAAATGGGGATTTAAAAAGTTATGTGGAGAAAATGATCAAGAAAAATCTCACCGAATATATATAAGATGAACATGGAATGTACAGATATAATGGTTGCCTGTGTATACCCAATCAAAAGGAAATAAAGGAATAGATATTGAAAGAAGCACATTTCTCTCCATTTTCGATGCATCTAGGTAGCACCAAGATGTATCAAGACATCAAAAGAATGTATTGGTGGAATAACATGAAGAGAGAAATTTTTCAATATGTGGCTAAGTGCCTAACATGCCAAAGGATTAAGGCTAATCACCAAAGAACCCCTGGAAAGTTACAGTCGCTAGAAGTCCCAGAATAGAAATAGGATGATATTATAACGGATTTTATTGAAGGGTTGCCAAGAACCCAAAATGGGAATGATGCTATATGTGTAATAGTTGATAAATTATCAAAGGTAGCTCATTTCCTAGCCATTAAGAAAAATTTTACTGCTGAGCGACTGGCTAAGATTTATTATAAGGAGATAGTGAGACTACATGGACTACCTAAGTCAATAGTTTCCGATCGAGATTCTAGTTTTACGTCTCGATTTTGGAAAAGTTTACATCAAACCTTAGGTACACCGCTGAAATTCAGTACAACATTTCATCCTAAAACTGACGGGCAGACAGAAAGAGTGAATCAAATAGTTGAGGATATGCTAAGGATGTGCACAGTAGAATTTGGAGGATCATGGGATGAATATTTGGCTATGGCAGAGTTTGCTTATAACAACAGTTATCAAGCAAGTATTCAAATGGCCCCATTTGAAGCTTTATATGGACGGAAATGCAGAACTCCTCTAAACTGGATGAAGTGGGAGAAAGGAAGTTAGCTCCAGACCTCTCAAAAAGAATGGTAGAAAAAGTCCAAGTGATTCGCCAGTGTATACTCACAGCCCACAGCAGGCAAAAGAGTTACACCGCTTACAAAAGAAGGGATTTGAATATCCAAGTTGGGGATCACGTGTTCTTCAAGGTAACACCATTCAAAGGAGTCACCCGGTTTGAAAAAAGAGGAAAATTGAACCCAAGATATGTTGGGCCCTTTGAAGTTTTGAAAAAGATAGGCAATCTAGCCTATAGAATAGCCCTACCTCCAGCCCTAAGTGCCATCCACAATGTGTTTCACATCTCCATGCTCAAAAAATATGTTTCCGATCCTATTCACGTGTTGATAGCAGAAATTTTTTCAATCATAGAACACTTGAACTATGATGAAAGGCCAATCAAAATATTGGATTTCAAGCTCAAGAAGCTTCGGAACAAAGAGATTGAGTATGTAAAGGTGCAATGGAATCGATATTTAGAGTCCGAAGCCACTTGGGAGCTACGAGAAAAGGTAGAAAGGAAATATCCTCAACTGTTCAAGGAAAGACAGGTTTCGGGATGAAACCTATTATAAGGGGGTGAGGATTGTGAAACCCAGCTTCCTCAGACAATACACGTGTCACCTAGGGTTGTAAACCCTAGATTTTTGTAATTATTTTATGATAAATAAAATTTCATGAATTATATTTGTGGATATGTGTATTGGAGATTAAAATAATGCAATTAAGAATTTAATCCACGTGAATAGTACATGTGAATAATGCATGTGAATAGTAATTAAGGATTAAGACATGTGATTAAGAGTTAATCACTTGGATTAACTTAATCACAAAAAGAAAAAAGGGGATTTAATCACTATAAGACAAAATAATAATATTTTTTGATATTTTAATACAAATTTGGATTTTAGTGAAAAATTAAAGAAAATTTCATAATTTGTAATCTGGACGTCGGATTTAGATGAAATTTTTTATGGATGGTTAAAAATTCATGATGAACTTAATGAATGGTTTAATATGTGATGAAAATCACAAATTAAGGGTCAAGATGAAACGTCAAATGGGGATTAAAAAGTAGCTTAACTTTTCATTAATTCTCCTTTTGACTTTTTATTAAAATTAAATAATTAAAATAAAAAAATTAAATACAAATCAGCAATGGCAGGGGCGTGAACAGGGGGTGGTTGATATTTTTGACCAAAATCAATGGTCCACATTCATCATCATCATAAATCAAGGGCTAGGATTAAATTAGTTTAAATTAATTAATTTTAAAAATCATAAATAAAAATAGGGCTGCTATAGGGGGTAGAGCAGATGGGGGGGCTGCACATGGCTCCATGCACCTTTTTGAAATTAGAAAAAAATCTATTTACAATTTAATACCTTGAGCAAGGGGGGTAAATTCCAATTTCATGAAAAATCAAACCCTATAAATAGGGCCAAGGGGGGACGTCCAAATGCACATTCACCCCAGCTCCACTTGAGCAAACCCAAGCTCCCAAAACCCCCCACACGTCCAAGGAAGAAGAGGACAAAATTAGAGAGAGAAAGTGTGAGAAGAAGAGAGATATCTCCATTTTGGGTAAGTAATTTCTATCCAAATTTCTTTTGGATGTTAAGTAGGGTAAAACCATGCTTAGATAATACCTATGCATGAGAAAATAAGTAAAGTTATATTGCTTAATTGGAATTATGCCAAAACATCAAAAATTTAGAGCAAAGATAGAGCTTCGGGAAGATAGCATATGGTATGTGTAAATAATGCTCCAATATTGATAAATGATGTTTTGGGATGAATAATTATGATGTTGGAATGATGATATATTAATCTCATGATTTTTGGAATTAAGGATTATGCTTAAGTGAAATTATGTTGATTTTTAGTATATGGAGAAAATGATTTATTTAGCCAAGTTAATGATGATAAATTCAAAATTCATGAATTTTTCCATGATATATTAAACATAAGCTATGACATGGTATTTTTTATTTTTGAAAAAAATGACAATTTTTGGAACCCATGAACAGTAACCTCGGGGGGATGAATAGTGATTTGCTACAGTAATCTGTTGCAGTAATTTGCTACGGTAATTTGCTACAGTAACTATGAACAGTAAACAACGTGATTTTGGAGAAATTTTCAGATTAATATTTAAATATAAGGATGAGATTTTTGAAGAACCTATGGATAAAAATATGTGTATAAAAAAATAATGACCAAATATTATAAAGCATGCATGGGAAGCAACTTGAACAGAATAAATGAAATATCTTTTTTCCTTGAATAAGAAAAGGAAAGGAAAAAGTCGAGGACACCAACTGAGAAGGTAAGCAAGTTATATATTTTGCAAATTATTTCCAAAATGCTTGAAATTGTTTGTAAATTGCTTTATGAAATTTATTTAAGATTGACCATACCTATAACTTCTTTACATGAACTGATGTACGTTTGTTAAATTATTTATTAAATATTTTTTATGAAATTGTTTATGATTTACAAATGTCATGTCGGCATGTGTATGTAAATGAGCATGTACACGAGAAATAGGCCATGGTTGAGGTAGTAAGCGGACCAGATGTCCCCCTCGCTATTGCCAAGTCGCTTATATAGGCCCAGGAAGGCGGCGACCTCCCTGAGATGGGAGCATGTATGAGATGGGCGCCTAGCTAGCGTCGCATCTCAAGGAATGTCATGTATGCTATGAATGCATTGCATTTTCATTTTATGAAATGCATGAAAAAAATTGAAAAATTATGTATAGCTTGCTTACTAAATATTATGACTCACTCATGTTTTTCCAATGACAGATAGGAAAGGGTGATGAAGGCAGCATGCAAAATGACATGCAATTTTTGATATAAATGTTGTGTATGCAAATTTTTATGTAAAGACAATGATGATAATTTTGAGATGGAAAAACATCTTTTCAATGATGATGTTTAGATGTGAAATAGATTTCAAGTTGGATGAATGGTGACAATTTTTCATGTATTGATGTTATATTATAAAAAAAAAATCCTGTCGTGTGATCAGGGCAACAATCCTGAGTCACGTTTACCAATCAAAAATGGTCATGGAGTAAGGCTTCTAGGCACCCCAGTTCGGGGCGCCACAACTGAAGACCGAAGTCCCACCCGAAGTCGACTCCACATGCGACTTGGTTCGCAACAATCGAAAAAATTCAAACGTTAGCGCATTAAATGCGCTCCACCTATCACCAAACGTTCGAATTTACTCCACCATTATAAAAGATCATTCAAGAAAATGAGCTAGAGGTTAGAGAAGCATTCATTAAGTTCACCTTCCACTCTCTCTAGCATTAATGTGATCTACACCAACTTCAAGTGAAGAACTTTGCTCCAACTTGCTAAAAGCGTCATTGCTGATCATACCATTCTCTCAACAAGTTCTTCCACGAGCTGAAAACTGCCTATACAAACTTCTAAAGTGTAGTTTCTTCTGTTTGATTCATTATTTGTATTTAACACTTGGTTTGATATTGAAAATCGAAACCAAGTGAAGGTAAAGTAGTGTTGTGACTAGAGTGTGACTCGTCACCTACTTATGCTGTATTTGTGCAAGCCCCCTAGAGTTGGAATCTAGAAGAGAGTTGCTGCTCTAGTTGTATTTGACAATCCAATAGTGTAACCCAAGTCACAACGAGTGTGAGCTTGGAAGAGTGGAGTAGGGAAGGTTGCCCGAACCACTATAAAATTATGTCTATTGTTGTGGCTTGCTCAACTGCTTTTATTGGTTTATTTCTCTCCATATTCTTTGCTTGTTTCATTAAGGGGATTAAATTAAAAAGGGAGAAGTTTTTGTTTAAGTAAAAATTTTAAAATACCCAATTCACCCATCCCCTCTCGGGTTATTGCCATAAACTCGGGACCAACACCCCTCTCTCTCTCTAGACATGCTCTCTCTCTCTCTCCTGCTCCCGCTGTGCTCAGGCTGACCCTCCACCTCGACAGTGGCACCTTCCACCCCAACAGTGGCACCCTCCACATCGACAGTGGCAACGACACCCTTCACCTGACAGGTAAATGCTCCCCCCTCTCTCCCGAGTTCTCTCTCCCTCCGCTCCTGCTCCCGATTTCCCTCCCTCCTGCTTCCTCCCACTCTCCCCGATTTTCCTCCCTCCTCCAGCCCGTCCCTCTTTCTCTTGATTTATCTCTCCCTCCACCGCTCCTACTCCCGATTTCCCTCCCTCCCTCTTCCTCCCTCTCTCTCCCGATTTTCATCCCTCCTCTCGCCCGCCTCGCTCTCTCCCGAGTTCTCTCTCCCTCCACCACTGCATTGAAACTGGATGCATCAAGATTATCGCAAAATTTCCATAACATGCAGATGTTGTGTTTGCTTGGCAGATTTTGAGATCCAAGAGCCTTTGCACCAGATCCCCTTATGTAAGCACATCTTCCACTTTGACTGCATTCACCATTGGCTCGTGTCCAACGCTACTTACCCACTGTGTCGGGCCCTGATTCATCCTTCGAGAACAATGTCATCTCTCCAAATAGACTTATCTCGGTTGCCAAATGGTGAGTCCAACAACTCACCACAAGACCTGGGAGATGGCACTGTATCAAGAGTTAGCTCTGACCTCACAAATTTTTCAAGCCAAGTGAGATTATATATGACAATGGCTGAGGGATCGAGCATTGGACGGCCATCGTACACACCCCATCACCCGAATCAGTAGTGACATGGGAGATTCGCATTATGGCTTCAATGTATTATTAGTCTTAATCAGTACATGGTTGAGTTTGCAACATTAATCTTAATCGTTGGATGGAAGAAAATTGAAAATGCAAATTTGCGTGCTTATCCCACTCGTTCAACAATCAAGATGATCCTCGCTACTATATTCAAAAATAATAATAAAAAAGATGATCCTCATTGCAGAAACCTAGTTCCTCATAAATGAAGACTGTGAGGTAAGAAATTCAGTTTTCCCTGCAAAAATGGCATCTGTCCTATTGCAAATGGAATGTCTAACAAAAAGATACAACTACCTTTTGTTCATAAATATATCTACTATGTCGTGTATTAATTTATATTTGCTGCATTACTCTGCTGTTGAAGGCAACTTTCTCACTAGCATTATGTTGAAAGGTAGTCACAAGAAGTGTAAAAACATGATCTTTTTTGTGATTGTGGTGGACCAACCTGTTGGACGTATAAATCTTATTACAGGTAGCGGCATGGCCATATCCAACGATTCTGCTTGAGGAAGTCCCTTGTCCTTAATAGGGCAACAAGTAAGAAGAGAAGTCAAGAGAAGTTAATGCGCACATGAGCTCTATCGGATAGGTTGGCACCAAAACCAGAATAGCTGAATCAAAGCCACAGCCTAGAAATCTAAATAGCCCAATGTTTTCTAGTCTGGTTAGAACTAGTTGGATCTTCTTAAAACAGTGTTTGTTACCACGTCTGAGCAATTAAAGGGTAGAAATTGATTCCATTTCCTTTCGGTTACAACTTACAAGAGCATGAAAATAATAATGATAATGATCATTTTCAGAAGCCTTAAGGGAACCTATGGAATTTATCAAGTGATATACAGGTATAAATGCACTTTGACCTAAGTTAGACTTCACATCACATCCTCTTGGTCTTCCAAAGACCTCTTTCTTACTCTGAGATTTTGCTTGAGGCTTTCAGGCAAAGGTGTTCTTCCTCAACGAAAAAGAACAACAAGTCCTCCATTTTGTGATAGTATCTCACTGCATCTTGCTCATTTTCAAATACCTGATAATGAGATCTCATCATACTCACAGCTTGAAATAATCACGACCAAAATTTCAATGACAAAATACATCATATCATCATGGTAGGTAACATTGATAAATAGAAAATAGAGGACGCCAACCAATGCATCATGATTATTTGAAACATATAATTTTAAGATGTACAAAAATTTACAAATGTTAAACAGTCACAAGTAGAACATGATCACCCTTAAAAAGTGATGCATAATGTTTTATTAGTCTTTTGGCTGAAAATATCATCCCATGCAGAGGGATTTCAAGAAACAAAATTACACAAAATAAGTGAAGTGACAAGAAATTTTAGTAAAATATTGTTGGCAATAGCCAAAGCGACATGTATTGACATTGAAGAGGTGGAAAAACAAGTTTGGAAACTCTTATACTGTCCATTCCAAAACATATTGCATGCCACATTAACATAATCCGGGCAAGATTAAACTACTTTCAGGTGAAAATAATGTATTATTTATCAGGTTAATAAGAAATTAAAAAACACTACTAAAAAGCATAAAGCGAGCAAGAAGGAATCATGACACGATCATGGAGAACACTAGCACTAGCTTTTTAAAAAAATATGAGGAAGAGAATCATCTCTGTAGATAGTTCATGCAATTAAGCTCATGAAATGACTATACTATGCCTGTCAAAAATAAAAAGAAAATCCACAATGATAGTGCTGAAATACAAAGCTGCCTGCCACCTTTATTAGCTATAAAGATTGAACCAATCATCACCAATCATACTGTTAATGAAAACTAATTGCACCAACAAGCTAAGAACAGATAGAACAACAACCTGAAGTCATTTCACAAATGTGCTTCTAAAACTAGTTTACAATATCAAATAAAAGTTAACAACAAGAACTATGGAAACTAAAGCAATAACAATCATCATAGCTCTCTTCAAGTTGAGTATCTCCCTGCCTCTCTTTTCAAAGGCCTTCTTGAGTTCTACATCCCTCATGACAATGGTTTCCTTCAAGTGTTGCATTTCACATTTCAATTCATCCGTTGTAAACTTCTGCATTTGCTTTATTTCATTCATTTCTGCAATCTGGACCACCTCTCCAATATCCGCCACAATCTCATCATGGTTGAAGGGAAGAACCTGCTTTTCGTCTTGCACCTTCGTCCTACTTTCCTCCTTTGATACAACACTACTCTTAGGAGCAACGAACTGATCCGCCTATCTAAAAAAATTGCAACACCTTCCAAGATCCTATTAATTATAAAAAAAAATGAATTTAGCTATGGGAAGCAATGCTCCTTAATCATCCCAAAAAAAGGAAGTAATAACATACCTTAAAATAAGGACAACAAAGAAAACGCCGACCAGGGTTTTTTGTTGTATTTGATGTCAACATAATGACTGGTTCACCACATGAACAAGTGCAATTTATCACTGTATTAGCATTGGAAAATCCACTGGAAGCTGAAGTCATCTCAACTACGTCCCCCTAGTGAACATAAGAAATCAACTATATTAGATAACTGAGACATAAAATTAAATGAAAACCACTACAAGCTAAAAGGCATGATACTTATGCCCCCCCAAGTGAACCCAAGAAGTCAACAATATAAGAAAGGTGAGACAAACTTGAATGCGGTTGAGAACATAATTATGAATCAAGTGTCATGCAAATACCAACTCAAAATCATATTAAAAAAACAAGATAAATAATGAAAATACCTCATCGTCCTCCACCCCGACCTCTGGAAATGCATGTATCATCGATAGATTTAGACACAATAGTGACATTAGGACTATTAAGTGTGGGACAATTTCATTTATCATGCCCAGCAATGAATTTATTAAATCCATGACTAATCAAAAAGTTAATCATGTTTATTGTTACAAAACTAAGAGATTGATTCTTGTAGGCACAGCTACAAATAATTTAAATATCTATAGTTATATTTGCAGTAAGCTTTACATCATAGGCATTAATTCAATTTGTGTAAAAACTATATGTATAAAGCAAATAAATCTGTGTTATGTATAGATTTTGGCCGTTGTGTGGGTCTAAGTTGAAATTGTCGAGGTTCCTCGCTGATATATTTTTTTTGGAGGACAAATCATAAATTTGTTTTGGGTGGATTCGCAAGTAGTTGAAATTGCCAATTTTCTAAGCTCTCACTTTTACAAATAGCTTGTAAGTCGAATTTTTTAACATATCTTCTAAGTTATGGCAGCAGTGGTCTCTTACATCATGTTTGTTTGCCATATGTCACAATGACCCAGAATCATATTCGAAATTTGGCTCTTAGCGGGGGCTTTTCTATGGCTTTGGTTCCCAGCCATTTATTAGCATTATAGTTACTATGGTGAAGGTTGGGGAAAACAGCTAATTAATGACTATTTCTTACTAGACAATTAATAGAGGAAAAAATATTTTCAGGGGTTTTTAGTAATTTGGAAAAATGCTTTATATTATTTCTGGAGAATTAATATGAAGATATTAGTTAAAGAAAAAGAATTGTTTATATCGGATAGATTATCTATTAAATTTATGATAGAATTTCAATAAATGCGAGATCGATGTTAGGAAAGAAGTTTGTTTTCAACAATAGTAAGTTAAAACTTTTCCTACCATTTTCATACTTTCAATTTGATGGGTTGTTGAGTGAATTAATTAAAAATAAAATTTTCACTATTCTTATTAGGTATTTTTTCATCCATGCCCACATAATTTGGACACAATTGTAGGTGTATCTCTTAGGTGTATTTCTTCTGTTAGGGTTTAACAAATGACTCAACGATTGAGTCTCTCTCCTTTTTTAAAAAAATTATGGAAAGAGATTGAGTCTTTGAGTGGCCCAAAATGAGAGAACTGCAAAGTAGGTGGACTAGAGACTTAGGAGTTGATGAGTGGACGGAGATAAATTGTTAAGTTCAGATGGCTACATAACTCAAGATATAAAACCTTAAAGTGAAAGAATCAAACTTTGCATATGTACACCATCGACAAAATAATCTAGATGAAAAGCCTAAAAGTACAGTGGTTCTATCAACTGATCTTACTCTAATCTCCAAGACTACGCATTGGATTTCCATTAACCAACTATTCATAAATACATCATAGTGGTACAGTTTCACAATTGTTTTATGAATTTTGCCCGTGGCTTCCACGTTGCTCGTGAAGCTCTTTACACAAAGCAACTTTCCTCTTGGCTTGGATAACCCCAAAAACCAAAGTTAAACAAATGAAAAATAAATAAAAAGATTACAAGCGGATATAACACTCATGTTGAAGCGTATTAGGACCAAGGGCTTATTTGGTAAGTACCAGCCATGGGATTTTGATAACTCGTAAAAATACGAGTTATCATGGCCTATTTCAGACCATTTTTGTGTGTTAGTCCAAGAGATTAGGTTTAGTTTGCATCCATTTAGCTAAATTTTCACTCGCTTTGCATTTTAGGAGCATTATGTAGTTTTTATGCATTTTTAGTATAAATTAGGCATTTTTAGTTCATTTATTTAGTTTCATTCATTTTTACAAGAAGGACGGAGAATTACAAGCACGCGAGTGAGTCGAATGCAGAACAGAGCCAAGTGAAGGAGCATGGGGTTGGCGCCCAGGCACAATTCTACAGGCCTTTGCCAGAATCTCCAACACTTCACACAACACATTACATCTAGAGAGTTGGCGCCTAGGCGCCAGCCAGTGGCACCCAGGCGCTACTTCATCAACACTCAAGCAAAGTTCTAAAGATTTTTGAAGTCACAAGTCACATTAATTCTAGGGAGTTGGTGCCTAGGCGCCAAGGCATGAAGTCCTAGGGTTTCCAGAAAGGTTTCTAAGTTACGCAGCTCCAGAGATTTGGCGCCTAGGCGCCAATATGCATCCATACGCGCGAGTTTTGCTACGCAGGCTGTTATGTTTAAATAGAAACCTAGAGTTCTAGAGGAGTTAGTGAGCAGAGGTGTGGAGAGAGCCGCATAGAGAAGGAAAAAGATTCGTTTTCCATCGCAAACGAAAGAGGAGATCCGATCTCGCTGGTGGAAGCTTTTGGAATTTAGTTCTTCTCTTTCTCATTCTCTTTCCTTTCTCTTTCCTTTTCTCTGTGTTCTTGGAGATGATTGTAACTTGATTTTAATGGGAATTGAAGTCATGTTAATGGGCTAAACCTTCTTAGGGTGGGAGATATGTAGGATTTGAACTCATAGCTTATGATATTTGATTTTCTTATATTTGAATTGATAATACTGTTGTGTTGTGACTTGTGTTACTTGAGGTTACCCTTATATATCATGCTTAATGTGTTTACAAGCCTTGCAACCTTGTGGATTGATCTAATATTCAGATTCATGCTTGGAAAAGTGGGATTTGAATAAGATCCATATATAAGGCACATGTATTCTAACTCATGTTGTGTTAGATGTTAATATGGATAGGAATATACCTATTAACCCTATGTAATCATGATTAGGTTATATGGTTATCAACCTGGTTTTACTTGTATACATGGGAACATAGCATATAACTAAAACTTGGTTAGGTTTGTATGTGTTGGAAGACATATATGAATATGAATAAACCTAGATTAGTAATCTCTGCACAACTAACTTAATTGAAACCAAATAACATAGCTACAATTCAATGAATTCATATTCCCACCTATCTTAATCATCTCAAGGCAATATCAGCAACATCCACACCACTCTGGTCATTTACTGTTTTGCTTAGTTTAGTTTAATTCAATTCTTTGAAACCAAATCTCATTCCTTTTACCAATTCACTTAAACAATTGATATTTAAGGTGCTAATCCGTTTAACACAATCCTCGTGGGAACGATACTCTATTCACACTTTATTACTTGATACGACATGTATACTTGCGTAAATAGCGAGCAATTTAATAGACATATACGCAGCTCGTTAGATTCCGTGGCATGGCATGGGGCCCCGTTTCCCAAGGTGCCCATTTTCCTATGAATAATTATAATTTTTTTCCACTTTTATCATTGTATTCCAATCATTTTTCTATTAACTACTTCCATTAAACCTATATATTCCAAATTCACCCCTATCTTTTCATATAAATTACAAATTTATCAAAATATTCTATTATCATTCTCCACCCCATCCCAAAATCCCACAAACTTTTACATTACCAAACAAACCCTAGACTCCTATATGTGTTTGCCCATAATAGATATAACATCCTCAAACATGAGATGCCATGAAAGTTACCTTACTTAAGAATCAATTTAGCAAATTGCAAAATTTTACCCATTTTTTTTTCCTAAAGTAAACAAGGTTCTTATACACATTGATGTCCATTATCCAAAATAATACAAACTATTTCCTAAATACAAACTAATTTTAGGATTTAAGAAATTAAATAATGGAGATAAGTCTCTTCTCGAGTGGTACTTGGACCTGCTTCACTATTTGAATCATATACTACTATATTTTAATTTAAAATCATGAATATGTTAACAATAAATGGGCACATAAAAAACACAAAATCAGTTTAATGAATTGGAAAACTCATTAATGCAATGCACGAATCATAGTCATCATGCCTAACTCCAGAAGATACTTTAAAACATCTCTTGGTATCACCTATAGGATCTCGTGGTCAAGTAACTGGGCTCAATTTTCTTAAAAAAATCACCTCTTATTTTACCCCCGCAAAGCTCAATTTTCTCAAAAATATCACCTCTTATTTTACCCCTGCAAAGTTATTATCAGTCCCGTGTAATGACTAATTAAGGATAATCATAAAGACCAATCCAGCAATCATAAATAAATCACACAAGTATAGTGGTTCGACCAACCACAGACCTACTCCACTCTCCAAGTATAAACACTTGGGTTCCATTAGTCAACTTCAATACAAGTTATAGTGGTACAACCAATCAGACCATCTTCTGGATTGGTGTTAAGCTCCAGGTGGGCTCGTGAAACAATCACTCAGTTTGATCACAATCAAACCCAAGGTAATCAAATTTTAAAAGGAAAATCAAAAACCAAACTAGTTTAGCACATCCGGAATTATAGCATCATCAACATATTGAGAGCAATATGCAACTTTGAATGATCACAGTAATTGCACTTGAGAAAGGGCAACTTGTCTTCAAGATAGTTTTTCACAAAGGAGCAACTCAATTTTGTCAATCTTGAGAACTTGTGGTTGATTCTCTTGATCTTCTAGCATTCCCATACTTCCTTTTATAACCTTTTAACCACTAGAAACGTGTCCTAGAAGATAGCCTAAGAGATCTCCATGAATGTCCAAACTCTTCAAATCAGAAATTTTTGGTGTCTTGAAAAGGTTGACCTTTTCAGATAAAAAGTCGACCTTTTGCTGCTTCTACTGAGACAAAGTGTTTTCAGCACGAAAAATTTGACCTTTTGCACCCAAAAGGTTGACCTTCTCCCCTGCTTTTCAGAATCTGAATTTTGGAAAAAAAGTCCTACTTTAAGTGAGTTAATCCACTTAAGCCAAGAATAAATGAATGAACCAATCTTGATTTAAGATTAACCACAACACCAGAAGCATATTCCATTATCATTCTAATCAAAGTTCATTAATTTAGCATATTCAAAGATGATTACATGCATATCAACTAGCATATTCCATTTTCAAAATATCTCTTTGTTTCAAGTTCAATCCCATCACAATTAGTATTATAAACTCAAAAATGTAGAGTTTATCATATCGCATCATTTTCTCCCATTTCAAAAACTTTTAATCAAAATTTTTTTCACTTTCAAACACACCGATAATATTGAAAAATATTTATATAGCATAGGTAGAGAAATTAAAAGAATTGCATACTTACATTTCATTACGAGTCTTCAAGAGAGCTTTCTTCTGTAGCTTTCTTTTCCTTTTCTTCTTCTTCTTCTTCTTATAATTAGACTAGGAACATTATTCTTTAGAGTTTGGGTCATATTGCCTAAAATTTTTTATTCATTTTACTTATAACTAAGTGCTATTTTTCTTGGTAGATTAAGACATAATTGTCCAAATCTAATTAATGAATCTAGTTCTACTACATATATCTTAATTTTTCTATTTATATGATATTTATTAGAATTTGATTAATATGTTAAATTAAATGCCTAACTTAAATTAATTTTAATGGCTATTTACTCTCTTTCTTTTCTTGAATACCTATTTGAATATTCTTTTCATTATTTTTATATTAACTTCTATTAAAAATGTATTAAAAAATATTACCATAGAAGTACCTTGATCTTTTAAATAATATTTTATATTAAAAAACTCATAATAAATTTGTTATAATAATTTTTTAAATTAAATAATAGTTTTATTATTTTTTAAAAACATTAGTTTTGGAAGGCTAAGATTTTGGGTGTGTTTAGGAAATGATAAAACTTTTGGTGTAAAAGTTTTGAAAATGAGAGAAAATAATGTAATATGATAGGGATAATGATGATGAGTAAAGAAAAAGGTTAAAATAGACACGTTAGTTATATAGGTAATTATGTAGATATGATTAAAAAATAGGGCAATTATAAAAGAAGATGCGAAGAAATAATTTTAAAAAGGGTGTAGTTGTGAAGAATAAAAATATTTAGAAAAAAAAATTATGTGTAGCCAAACACACTCTATAATTATTTCAATTAAGTAACCCATTTATATTATCTTATTCCTAAATATCCTAATAGTAATTAAATAGTAAAAATATATTGAAATTAAAGCATAAGTTTTGAAACCATGACTTTAGATTGAAATACTAATAACTTACCATGTTGGTAATGTTGGTCTCAAGTTTATGGCAAAACCAAAGAGGAAAAGGGTGAATTGGGTTCTTTAAAATTCTTTTCGATACATTCAATGTAACTCTTGTAAACTAATTTTTGGTGTATTCAATGTAACCTCTTGTAGACTAAGTCCCCATGAACAAAAAACATAGAGAGTGGAAATGCAAATAGAGCAGAAATATCATACACAAGATATTATAGTGGTTCGGGACAACCCTCCCTACTCCACTCCTCCAAGAACACACCCCTGGACCTTAAGTTTCACTATATCAATAGAATTATAATTAAAACTCTTGCTCTCTTCTAGATTTCAGCTTTAGGGGGCATTTACAATTTGCACCCAAGTAAGTGTGAGTCACACTCCAACTGCACATTACTTGCCTTCACATGATCTTGGTCTCCAACATCGAATCAAGTGAAATTACAAAGACAATGAATAAAAAAAAAGAATCTACACTTTACAGATGTGGAGGAAATTTTTTAGCTCAAAGAAGAACGTGTAAAGTGAGTTGAAGAGAGATTATGTTAGCTCTTGCAATGGATGACATAGTTCTTCTTCAAAATTACTTTAATGAGCACTTGAATGAATGTAGATTGGAAGGCGGAGGTTTAATCAATGCTCTATCTAACCCTATCCACTTCATTTAACTTGTATTAAATAGAGGAGAAGGAAATCTGATTGTTTGATGGTAGGTGGTGAGCATTCAATGCACCAACATTTGAATTTTTCCGACCATTGTGCTCCAAGTCGCACTTGGAGTCGACTTCGGGTTCAACTTCGATCAGCTCAAATATGATAATTGTGTTTTATTTTTCATTTTACATCAATTTTGAAAAACTAATAAATGAAGACTTCATCTTTGCTAGCTAATAACATTATCCATGTAAATCTTGAAAAATTATCCATAATAATGAACATATACTTCTTACTTCCAAGGCTCAAAATGTCGGATGGTCCATAAAGATCCATGTGCAGTAATTCAAGTGGCCTTAAGGTTGAAACCTCATTTTTAGGTGAAAATGACATTTCGGACTGTTTGGACACTTGATAAGTCTTACAAAATTTTGTTCTTATCATATTTGAGCTTTGGTAAACCTTCTACCAAACTCTTTTTTTACAGGGTTTCGATATTTGACATGTTTATATGTCCAAGCCTCTTGTGCCACACCCATGGATCATTATCAATAGCCATTAAACATTTTTCATTCAATTATCAAAGGAAACCAAATATATATTTCTATGTATTTTTCCACTAAAAATTATATGATCTCCATAAAAAAAACATTGTCTATAAATTATTCAAAAACGACTTTATAACATTTGTCACACAATTGACTAATACTCATCAAGTTGTATTTGAGTCCTTCAACAAATAATATTTTCTCTACGCATGCATTTGAAATACCATAAACGGTTCCCTTACAACTTATTTTTCCTTTTTTATTGTTTCCAAATGCAACAGTTCCACCGTTGTATGATTTAAGATCATGAAATAAAGCTTTATCCCCTGTCATATATCGTGAGCAACCACTAGCCATGAATCATGTATTATTTACTTTTGCTCTAAGACAAGTCTGTAAGAATAATCAAATAACACTCATCTCTTTGATATCCATTTTATTGGTCCACTTCAGCTAGTAAGTAATTGGAGTCTTCGTTATTTGGAAGGCACAAATCCAATGCTCTTTGGTACCCAAATCAATTTTTCTCCTTGATTGTATAACTTTTTGATTTTACATTAATATATCTTATGACCAAACTTGTTACAAAAATTGCATGCCTCATGACTTCTTTGGGGTGGACTCCATGCAAATTTTGGTTCCCAAGTTGGTCTTTTAACCCATACAACACTAGTTATTTTTATTTTCTGTTGGGATGGAGTTGTCATAGCTTGGGGTTTTATCCATTTCAAAGCATTTGATTTGCTGCATTCTCCTTGCTCAAATGTGGAATATCCAAGTCCGCTTCTATTAGTTTGGGTTGTCATATTCAAGATATTTTGACACTCTCCTGGGTTAGGAAATTTTTCTAATGAATCATTTTCTTCCAAAAGACTTTCTATTTTAGTTTTCAAGATTTTGGTCTCATTTACCAAGTTTTTGACTCTTTTAGCTAGTTTTCCATTCACTGCAATGGTTGAGTCACATTGTCTCTTCTTTAGTGTATATTTGTTACCTAATTTCTTGGTTTTATCATATAATGAATCAAAGGTTTGTTTTAATTCTTCTAGCTCAGGACATTTGAGATAGTTATGAGTAGAGGAATAAATAGATTTGGAAATAGAATGATTAAATTTAGAAGTTACATCTTCATTACTTGTGCAATCAGTTGAAGCAGTTAACCCTTTTATCAATTCAGTTGCTCTGAGGTAATTCAATGTGTTTTCTTCCTCCATTCTTGCCACACAACATATCCTTGCACAATTTGCAACTTCATGATCCTCATTTAACGAGCTGCTTATTGTGGATGTGTCCTTTTTTACATACGTTCCTCTGCCCTTGGGCTCTGGAGCTATTTCTTTCTTCTCCTACCATTCTTTTGATTTATTTTCTTCAGGTGTAGGGCAATAAACTTGCATATGTCCCACACCTCAGCATCTAAAACACTTTGTCGCCTATTTCTTCTTTTCTCTTCTGCTTCTCTCCTTGAATCCTTTGGAACCAAAGTTTTTTCCTTTTCTCACAATTTTTTTGAATTTTCGTGTGAGGAGTGCAATCTCCTCATCTTCATTTTGAGAAGAGGAAGTAGATTTGTCTGTGCTTTGTGTAGCTTTCAATGTGATAGCTCTGTCCCTTTGTGGTGTTCTTCATTCCTTTTCTTTATCAACTCATGAGACATGAGTGAGCTGATAAGGTCTTCCAACTTCAATGTGTTTGAAGTCCTTTGCTTCTTCAATGGTTGTGATTTTTGGTGTCCAAGACTCAGGTAGAGCTCTTATAATCTTCATTATCTGCTCAGATTCAAATATGGTCTTTCCATAACCTTTCAATGCATTAGTAATTTTTGAGAGTCTAACAAACAATTCATAAATAGTTTCTGTATCTTGCATTTTAAAATTTTTCAATTCTCCAATCAAAATGTTCCTTTTAGTCCCTCTGACTTGAGAAGTACCTTCATAAATTGAGGTTAGAGTATCTCATATCTCTTTGGTAATTAAACGAGAGGATACTCTATCATATTCGGCTGCGGTTAAGGCACAAAATAAAAAATTCATTACCTTGACGTTACTCTTTACAGTTTTGACTTCCTCCTCTGTCCACTCGGAAGCTTTCTTTCCTTTGGATAATGTAACACCATTTTGGATAGCAATTCAAGAATTCATATCTATAGCCATGATAAGTTGTTTCATTCTCAACTTTCGATAACTAAAGTTACTCCCGTCAAATAGAGGTGGATTAGTGAAAGATTGACCCTCAACAAAGACAGGGATGGAAGTTGATTGGGATGTCATCTAAATAAGATTTCTTTGGTTTAAACTCAAAGACCTACTCTGATACCACTATTGGTCTTAAGTTTATGACAAAACCCAAGAGGGGAATGGTGAATTGGGTTCTTTAAAAAAAATTTCGATGTGTTGAATGTAACCCTTTGTAGACTAAGTCCTTGTGAATGAAAAACAAGGAGAGTTAAATTGCAAATAGAGTAGATATATCATACATAAGGTATTATAGTGGTTCAGGACAACCCTCCCTACTCCACTCATCCAAGAACACACTCTTGTGCCTTGAATTCCATTATATCAATGGAATTATATTAAAGTTGTTGCTCTCTTCTACATTCTAGCTCTAGGGGGCCTTTACAATTTGCACCTAAGTAGATAGTGAGTCACACTCCAACTACATGATACTTGCCTTCACTCGGTCTTGGTCTCCAACACCAAACCAAGTAGAATCACAAAAACAAAGAATAAAAATAAGAATCTACACTTTACAAATGTGTATGAAAGTTTTTAGCGCGGAGAAGAACGTGTAAAGTGAGTTGATGAGATATCGCTTTAGCTCTTATAATGGATGACACAGTTCTCCTTCAAAATCACTTTAATGAGCACTTGAATGAATTTAGATTGGAAGGTGGAGAATTAATCAATGCTCTAGCTAACTCTTTCCACTTCATTTAACATGTATTAAATAGAGGATAAGGAAATCCAAATGTCTGGTGGGTAGGTGGCACGCATTTAATGCACCAACGTTTGAATTTTTCGACCGGTGTACTCCTCAATCACACTCAAAGTCAACTTTGTGTGCGACTTCGCTCAAGTTGGAGACTGAAGTTAACTTGGGTTGCAACTTCAGTCTTTAGCTCTTCAACTTCAAGTTCCATTCAGGGTCGACATGGCCTCAAACTTGACTCAAATCGTAGATGAAGTCGACTGGACTTGTGACTTTAATCTCCACTTAGCTCATTGGAACTTTGGCATAACACAAACTTGATCCTTCACTATATATTCCCTAGTTTCTTCATATTCTAACTTCAAAAAAAAACTTCATCGTGTAAGTTGGTCTTTGAACTTCTTGATTATTGAGCTTAGTCATTTCTATTTGAGAGTTCTAGGATGGGCTTATGTCTTGGACCTTGAATCATGTTGGAATGATGTTGCTTGAGCTAATCTTATCACCCTTAGACTTGAAACTTCTTAATTTAACCTTCTTGTACTGAAGTTGAATGCTGGGGTTGACTTTGTTTACAACTTCTCTGAAGTTGCATGTCTGAGTCGATTTCATTTGCGACTTCACTCAAGTCTCATGACGGAGTCGACTTGGGTTGTGACTTGACTTGATCAAGCTTAGCTTCAGAAATTAGAAGTTCACTCAAGCCACTGACGGAGTCAACTTGGGTTGCAACTTGACCCAAGTCGCATGTGAATTTGACTTAGGTTCCGACTTTACCTGTTCATGCGTCCACATTGTCAACGCTGTTGAAAAATAGGCCTTTGGAGTTGATGCTGGAGTCGACTTTAGTATCGACTTGACCTTAGTCGATGCTTGATTCGACTTGGCTTGCGACTTGACCTGTGATATTTTGAATCTTGAAATCTCTATGCCTTAACTTATCTCATCACAGAAGTTAGTGCTTTAAAATCTCTCCAATTGATTTGTTAATTATCAAAACATGGATTATGCTTGATTTACCATTCTTTTGCAACTTCAACTTGTATTTTGACCCGCAACTTCAACTGTGCTACATTTGTATTTTGAACTTTGAATCTTTTTTTATCTTGCACAAGCTCAATCAAAATATTATAAGTAGCTTTATTTTATTTCAATTAAGTTTGTTAATCATCAAAATTATTATTGATTTTCAATTTGTCACAATTAAGTTCACACCTTTAACCTCTTCTTCAAGTCTAAATACTCTCACCACTTCGATATAGTTCCTCATGTTTATTTTTTGGAAAAATGTCATATTTACGCACAAATTTTACCAATAAGTTCATTGATACCGGTCATTTTTAAAATATTCCTAATATTACCACGTATTTTGCTTACATTTTCACTTATATTCACACCGTTAGAAATCTGTTAAAGGGGTCGTTAACACCCTTGTAAAATGACAAGTATGCCCAAGTCTTAATATAATTTGAGGTATTGATAAAATAATAAATAATTTGAGGTTAGTTTGCACAAAACTAAAATTACATTTAAATAATATATGATTTTATAGTTGTAAAAGTGCTAAAAATTCATTTAAATATGGATTTTTAGCTATAAATTATAATTAGGGATGAGCATTTTTGTCATTTTACAAGGATAATGATGATTCATTTATCAGATTCCTAATGCATGAGTATAAGTGGAATTTTAGGTAAAGTATATGTGTATATTAGAAATTTTTAAAAATTCGTAGGTATAAGAGGAATTACGGATAAACTTCATATATATATGTGGAATTTGCCCTTATTATTTCAATCATTATAATATCTAAATCAAGCATCACACCTATTCTATTTGCCTTTGAAATCCATGATTCTACTATATTCATAAAATTGAATTTTTATTTTAGAGGATATAAAAAAGGAACCGACCATGGTTTTAAATAAATTTATGTTGATTGGAACTTGAACAACATGCTGAAATTTCAGTTTCTCTTTTTTCCCTTCTTACAGTGGGTACTATCTATTCCTTCTCTTTTCTTTAGCTGTGTTTTCCTTGATGTATTTTTTATCATTTTATACTCATCTATATCTGTATATTTACCGTGAACTAATGTTATAATAATATGGGTAAGTATTTAACTAAGTTTATCTCTACGTAGCATGATTCCATTGCAGCCTTAAAACTTAACAACTGTTCTTGCCACCACCCTTACAAACTACATGTCAATTTCCTATGACTCTATCTTATCTCCTATCCTCTAAAAATTTATCCAACTGCTAAACATAATACAAACATTAGATTGATCACTGGGGTCCTTAGTGACCCAATTAATACTGATTAATTGTTGTAAAATTTGAAATATTTTTTAAGTCATTGTCTTTCATGATTTTTAATTTCATGATTCCCTTCCCAAAGCCTATCATATTATATATGGACAAATTTCAAAATATATGTATATTTTAACAATATAGTTTTTGAAATTTTATCTAGCTATTAAATATATTTTAATGAATTAAATTTAAATTATTTCTATATCTCAAATAGTGTAGAAATCAAGATAAATCTTCACTATTTTATTTATTTATATCTTGTTTTAAGTCCAATTAAGATAGTTCTTTTTAGGTTGCAAAATAAAGCTCAAGCTTTCAGATGAAGCTAGTTTCATATCATTGGTGATTTTTGCACCTCATACGTTGTACAATTTTCCACTACTTTGCAAGTTTACCATAATCTTCGTAAAAAATTCTAGAATTTTATTTTTTTAATTTCTAAAATTTTTGAGAATTTTAAAGAACTTTTCTTATTTATTTTTCCTTCATTTAAACTAATTTTTTACAAATTTATTTATACTTTGGTTATTTTTACAATATTTCTCTTATTTTAAAGGTAATTCTTCATAATTTTTCAATTTGTTTCTCCTAATTTTAAAAATGTTATTCATTCTTATTATTTTTTATTAATCTTAAGATAAAAATCATGCATTTTCTCAATCTTATTCTTCATAAAATTTAATTCCTGAGTAAGTCAAATATTAATAATAATTAATATAAAAATTAAGATAAATGGGAGATTAACAAACATGGCCATTATAATGGGTATCCTTCCTGCATTAGAAAATGCAATCCTACTTGGGAAAAATATATAGAGAGTCATAGTCTCAGTGGAATGCCTCCTATATTTCTCTTCTAGGACAAGTATATATACGTGAGATGTCTTTAGGAGATCAATATGAACAAAATATAGCATAAGAAGAAATTCTTAGGAAGTTCTTATAAACCATTTCAAAGATTAAAGATATTTAGGTTATAGCAGTGATCCATTGAAGTTCGGTTCTTATATTAGTTTACTATTCATGAAAACAGGGCAAATATGGTGAAGAATCAATGAAAAGGAGAGAAACAATGAAATCAAGAAAGAAATAATCCAAAAAAGGAATTGATGAGAGCCAAAGTCGTCAAAACAAGATACAACATGGTCTAAAATGAGTGGAAGAAGCTCCAAAATGATTAAGTCATGTTAACTTTGAAATTATGAAGAAAAAAGCTGAAAAGTCATGCCCAAAGACCAACAAGGTTTAAACAATGTTTTTTTTTTAGGGAAAACACGATTTAAACCATGTTCATCCCATATATCCCCTATTTTGACTTATTTGTATGTCCATTTCATGAAATTTATGTAATTTTCAAGGGAGACTTATCTAAGGATATTTGAAACATGAAATTGTACATCTTGGAGCATCTTGAAAAGCTAGAGTTTCATCTTTGGAGTATCATTGAAGGCTAGGATTTGAAGATAGAAGAGCCATAAAGAGGAAGAGAGATGAGTAAGTTTGAGGAAGAGATCCAAGACACTATTAGAGCTTAATCGATAAGCTTTTTATCCTTCTTTCTCTTTTGATTTTATTATTTATGGATTTGCGGAATTATGATAAAGATACTATTTTGTCTTTTGAATTCATTAAAGTTATACTTGGCTAATTCCTTTTTCTAGGGTTAAGATGTAAGGTGTGAATAATTTGTATGGATGGTTTGACAATAATTATTTATGAAAGATAATTTACTTTAATTTGATAACTTGTGATATAAATGATTACCTAGAATTTGAGCTTACACTTTTTATAATCCCATGTATTAAGTGAAAAAACTGAAAGGTGGAGTTTAATATATAAAAATAAAGATAGTAAAATTAGGAGTTTTAACCATGGAAATAGGCTAAACACCTTTGAAAAATTTCATGAACTATCATGGAACTTAATGGGTTCTAATTGGAAAAATTCCATAAAAATAGGTAGTTATGTTGGTTGGAATACATCTTCCATGCACTAAAGGAGGATTTCATATTACAAAAAGGTCTTCTTTAAAGAAAATTATTTAGATTGAATGAGTACGTCGATTATCCATTATAGAAAGTTTACTTGTGAAACCTAGACCTTAGAGTATTCTCATCCCTATTTTTCACTCACATATTTACTTTAGAATTCTATTTTATTTTTATATAGATTAACCATACATGCCATTATATTTTCCAATTATTTATTGTCTAGATAATGAATTTTCTATAGTTTAACTTTTAACTTGGTCCTCATCTGAACAATATTTCAAATACCACAAGCTATGACTCATGCCCTTGTGGAAAACCTGATAAGTAGTATGGTAGATTTTCGTATATGATTTTAATCCAATCAAGCAAATAAGTTTGAGATGCAGTCTTCTAATCCTTCTACTTCCATTAAATTAGATATGTAACAGATCCTAGATTCCCAACATCGATATCAAATTATAATGACTTGCATGCCTACTTTTTTAATTTATTTATATGACTTTCCAATAAGTATTTTTTTATGACATGATTGTGAATTGGAACGAAAAACCTTGTTGATCTTCATGCATGATTATATACTTTTTGGATTTTTTTTGGAACCCGCTAACACATTTTAACAAGGGCCTTAGCTAACTAGCTAGAATTACAAGTAAGAACACTACATAATTGAGCTAAAACTCCATCAATGGATGGATGTACAACTAAGAAGGTCCATGTTTATTTGCCATGCACAAAAGTCTTGAAGTAGAAAGAACGACGTGACATGCTTTGTGATGCATGCATGATATATATGTTGATCTAGCTATCTAGGTAGCTTGCTTGTCTCCCCTTGATTAGTAGTTGAATAGGCAAAGACTTTGACGACCTCATCCTCATCGAAGTTGATTAGGATGGATAAAAGATGCATATGAAGGAGCCTATTGTTTTATTCATCATATTCTGCTTCACAATTTCATTTTGGAATTCACTTGTGAGTAATGTGTCATATGTTTCTATTCGAGTTCATTCTTTTTTTCTTGCTTGGAAAGAATTAACATGCGTTAAACTCCTTAACATGCTTCTCCTTTCAATGGAAAAACACTATTCAGGAGGGCCACATAATATGATGGTACTAACTAGGTTAGTAAGCCTGTGTTTGATAATTATATGTTTGTGATTTAACAACATACTAATTATGTAAATTGTGTCACTTAATTATCATTATATTGATAATTAGTTGATTATTCATATATGACCCTCAAGTGTTCAACTATGTTAATTGCATAATTATAGATTATTAAGATGGATTAGATTATTAAAACTTTGATTATTGGAATTAAAATTAAAATAACTATATTGAGATGCGTTAAACATCCATTTATTATAGTTGTAATGACATTGGAGTTTTCATCCTTTTAGGGTCTAGAGGGTATTTTACAAAGAACCCTGAGAAGATGTTGCATATGTAAAACAACCATACAAGAGAATACTACGAAATGACAATAGCCTCCCCCTTTAAGCCCATGGCCTCAGGCCAAACACTAGCCTTTATGGGCTAGTGTAGATTGGTTAGGGCCTAAGCAAAGCCAACTACAAGATGCTAGTGGCGCCAACAATAGCAGCATTAGCATAAGCTAAGCGTAAAAAGATCAAGCATAGCATGGCTTAGTTGCGTAGGCCTAGGTGGGACCTAGAGATAGGCTAGGCTCAAGCGAGATCCATACACAGTGGCTGGCCGATTATTATGTGACAACATTTCGTTGGTCTATTCTGTTCTTGATATAATTTTCTCATTTTAAATTCAATTTCAATGATCCAATAATCAATTCTTACTAATTTTGACCTTCTAAACACAATGGTATGGTTAGATTTCTAATTTGGGCTTTAGATATGATGATTTGTAATATTTATGTTCTACATCATGTTTATTCTACTAATATGATGTACAATCAATTAAGCATGAGAAATATTTGATTGTATCAACTATGATGTAGTATACAATGTAATTTATACAATTAAAATTCAATAACAAAATCAGTAGTTGGTATTTAGGAAAGTGATCATGAAGTCGATCTCTTAGTTATTTAATTAAGTCCATACAAAAGCTAGGTAAGCCTCCCATGTCCAATCAAACTTACCTAGATAACAAAACAAATATTATAGAATGTAATTATATCAAAATGAATTTGATGTCACCATTGAATTATTTTAACTTTATTATTCTCTATACTTTGAGTAGAACTTCTTAGGTTAGTAAGATTCAAAGAAATTCACACCTGAAACTAGAATTTTGTGCATTTGAACTAAATTAATGATGATTCAACATTTATGGTATGAGTAATGATTAGGAACATAATGAACTTTTGAATTTATTTTCATATTATATTATCATTAATTTAGTCAGTCTTTTATGGAAAAATAGTATTAAATGCTAGAAATATTGAACAACATCATAAATGAACCTGAGAAAGGGGTAAGAGATTGCAAGCCTTATGTAACATGGAGAAGAAATAGCATCACTCGCATTACATTGTTAAGCAACATGTAAGATGATCTCAAGTGTGACCACTCTAGTCATTATGTTATCGCCATAATATCTAAGTCGAATTGTTATGCTATCGGACTTAAGCCATGATGCTACTCGACATGAGTCTCAATTTGGGACCACTCTAGTCATTATGTTGTCTAACATAAGCCATCAAGTTGTTAGAATTAGGTCCTTTTTTTGGTCCAAAATCCATGTGTTATCTAAATAAAGCCGTCATACTACAGATTAGAGTCCAAAATCCCCAGTTTGTTTCTATTATATGAAAAATCTAATTGTGGTAGATCTACACATTATATCATATCCTTGATTTAGTAAGAAACTAACGTAGCCAATTCCATCCCAACATTTTGACCTCTATGTTGCAGAATGCATGATCTAAAAAATTTGATATCTATCAACAAGACTCACAAATGTGCATTATCCAACAAGGGTAATTTTTCAAGAAATAATAAGTTTATAAAAGGCATTCCTGCTAAGCCTAGATTAGGCTTGTGTTAGATCTATCACGATCTATGCAAGTGTAAATTCTGCATTACTCAAACTTGGATACTAGGTGACTTTATTTTTCCCTAATGTTATCCAATTATCTTAGTACAGCCTAATTTTTTTCATTCTAATCTAGCAAGCCCAAGTCTCTTAAGTAACTTGATTTGGTCTAGGACTTATCATTCAAAACTAAGTTAACCTTATTCTAGCAGTAAAACTACTCAAAAAATAATTCAGTAGTATTATATGAAATCCAGTTAGCTTAGTCTAACCTAAATTTTTCATTCTAACCTAGGCAAGCCTAAGTCTCTTAGGTAGCTTGATCTAGTCTAGGACTTACTATTTAAAATACATAGCCTTCCCATGCCATCCAGAAATCATATGTGAAATACATTACCTTGTTGTGTCAATCAGAAAGTTATATGTGAAATACATCATCTTGCGATGTCGCCGAGGAATCAGGCGCAAAATGCATCAATTTGTTGTGTATCCCTAAGTGTTATGTGCACTATGTGTGAAGTGTGCCAGCTTCTTATGTTAAGCCATTAGTGTAGCCAGTGGACTCCTCACTAATCTCAAATTGAGTCATTACCGGTCTACAAGTTAAGTGTAAACTTACTCTGGGCGTGAGGTGACATGAACTTGCCCTAAGACATGATGCACATCAATGTGTATTTCACCTTTTTTTTTAATTGTATCATGTAGTTGACATGAACTCACCCTAAGACATGATGTATGGCAATGTGTACTTCACATGTTTTTGTTAATCGTATTGTGTGGTTGATATGCAACCCCTTTTGAGTCATGATGGATGGAGACATGTACTTATCCCTTTTCAAGTCATGACGTAAGGCAACGTGACTCAACCCATCTTTGTAATCTTTTGTTAGACATGGGTTTTGCTTACGCACTTGTAAAGTCATGGAAAGGTCTTCAATGCATTATATCGTATCAACGAAAGAATATTAGTAGCAATGAACTTTCTACTCATTTCTTTTAATCAAGAGTTTTTTTTAAGAATATAAAACATAATCTAACATTCTTCAAACTTCGTTAAAAGAAATAAACGCTTTTCCTTAGTCGAAAATTTATAGAATGAATAAATAAAAGGACTATAATAATTAAGCTTTTACTTCTCGAAATCATGATTTGGGAACTAACCCCAAAATAGGCCCTAAGATGACTAACCTTGCCTCCAGGTCATGAGCATTGCTTAGCCGGTGTTAACACAACTCACATAACAATACATACTACAATGGATGGCAACTAGTAGCACATGAATAAAATGGATGGGGAACATGG